>OY482670.1:93261683-93954183 GCA_960531455.1 Urophora cardui | reverse complement strand
TGGTAATTGTACAGCGAGTGTACTTTTCCCGTAGTTATTTGAAAATTGTGGCACTTTAAACCTGTTATCGCCTTTCCTGCGGGTTCCATATTCATGGTCGATTGGTATCCGTAGATTACTCTCGTCGTAGAATTCGTTTAGTATTGTAATATTATAAAGGGATTTAACGTCTAGGAGACCAAGCTCAATATTGAGAGGAGTGACTGTGTTATGTAGATTAATTTTTTTTCCTAGGATTTTAATGATACGATTTTGGCTTTCTTGTAAACGGTTGTATTGGTTTGATGTGCCCCACGCTGTGATTCCATGTCTCAAGTAAGATTCAGACAAGGCCAAATAGGCCTGTTTTAGCACATCATAATTACTGCAATAGCTCAGATGTTTAAGGAAATAGGATGTCGACCTAAGTTTTCTTTGAAGGTACGAGGCGTGTGCATCCCACTTAAAGTGGTCGTCTAGATACACTCCAAGATATTTATACGTGGTCACCTTTCCAAGGACCTCGTTACAAGTGCATTGTGTTATTTTATTTTCCAAACAGCTGAAGTCATGGAAAAGTAGTTTGATGTCTGAGGGAGAGATATGTGGCGACCTAATGTGCATGATTTTCGTCTTTGACCCGTTTATTAGAAGGCCGTTGTCATGTGACCATTTTGAGATCATATCTAACTTCCTTTGCATAATTTTCGCTGCTATGTCGATACTTATATGAGCGACTACGATCGCCGTGTCGTCTGCATATGCAAACACCTCACAATTACTAAGCATTTGCAACATACTGTTTGTGTAAATAATGTAAAGAAGTGGGCCCAACTTTGAACCTTGCGGAACTCCGTAAGACGACGCTGCCTCATCACTATACACATCATTAATTTTTACTACGTATTTTCTCAGATAGAGGTAGTTTTCAAACCATTTTAGGCACACACCTCGAACACCTGCGTTTCTTAAGGTTTCTAGAAGCTTTGAGTGGGATAGTGTGTCAAAGGCTTTGCTAAAGTCTATGAAAAGTGCAAGACAGTGCTGGTTTTTACCCAGACTACCGTTGACTTTATTGGAGAAATGTCCTAGGAGCTGGTTTATATTTTTCCCTTTCTGAAACCCATATTGATTTTTATTTAAAATTTTGTACTTTTCAATGAAGCTTTTTAGTCTTCGAACTACTATTTCTTCAATTACTTTTTCTATAGCCGGTAATATAGCTATTGGCCTATAGTTTTTTGGGTCAGATTTTGCCCCCGTTTTGTATATTGGTTTTATGATGGAAGTTTTTAGCAATTTAGGGACTGCGCATTGATTTAAGCTAAGGTTTACTAGTTTAGCTAAAACTGGACTAATTATGCTTGCGCTATTTTTAAGGTCTTTTGGCCTTACGCCATCAATTCCAGGTCCTTTTTTGTCGTCTAGCTTTTGCAGAATTGTGTGGACTTCCTCCTCGCATACTTCTTCAAAATACATTGAGTTTGGTATGCTAGTGGTTGAAATACTCAAGGTTTTTATATCACAGTCGTGGATTGAACATTTAATGCCATCGTCAAAGCTTATCACAAAGTTATCACATAGGTTTTTCAAGTCTTTTCCTATAAAGTGCTTGGTTATGGTGTTATCGGTACTAACGGAATAATAATAATAATAATAATAATAATAATAATAATAATAATAATAATAATAATAATAATAATAATAATAATAATAATAATAATAATAATAATAATAATAATAATAATAATAATAATAATAATAATAATAATAATAATAATAATAATAATAATAATAATAATAATAATAATAATAATAATAATAATAATAATAATAATAATAATAATAATAATAATAATAATAATAATAATAATAATAATAATAATAATAATAATAATAATAATAATAATAATAATAATAATAATAATAATAATAATAATAATAATAATAATAATAATAATAATAATAATAATAATAATAATAATAATAATAATAATAATAATAATAATAATAATAATAATAATAATAATAATAATAATAATAATAATAATAATAATAATAATAATAATAATAATAATAATAATAATAATAATAATAATAATAATAATAATAATAATAATAATAATAATAATAATAATAATAATAATAATAATAATAATAATAATAATAATAATAATAATAATAATAATAATAATAATAATAATAATAATAATAATAATAATAATAATAATAATAATAATAATAATAATAATAATAATAATAATAATAATAATAATAATAATAATAATAATAATAATAATAATAATAATAATAATAATAATAATAATAATAATAATAATAATAATAATAATAATAATAATAATAATAATAATAATAATAATAATAATAATAATAATAATAATAATAATAATAATAATAATAATAATAATAATAATAATAATAATAATAATAATAATAATAATAATAATAATAATAATAATAATAATAATAATAATAATAATAATAATAATAATAATAATAATAATAATAATAATAATAATAATAATAATAATAATAATAATAATAATAATAATAATAATAATAATAATAATAATAATAATAATAATAATAATAATAATAATAATAATAATAATAATAATAATAATAATAATAATAATAATGATAATAATAATAATAATAATAATAATAATAATAATAATAATAATAATAATAATAATAATAATAATAATAATAATAATAATAATAATAATAATAATAATAATAATAATAATAATAATAATAATAATAATAATAATAATAATAATAATAATAATAATAATAATAATAATAATAATAATAATAATAATAATAATAATAATAATAATAATAATAATAATAATAATAATAATAATAATAATATAATAATAATAATAATAATAATAATAATAATAATAATAATAATAATAATAATAATAATAATAATAATAATAATAATAATAATAATAATAATAATAATAATAATAATAATAATAATAATAATAATAATAATAATAATAATATAATAATAATAATAATAATAATAATAATAATAATAATAATAATAATAATAATAATAATAATAATAATAATAATAATAATAATAATAATAATAATAATAATAATAATAATAATAATAATAATAATAATAATAATAATAATAATAATAATAATAATAATAATAATAATAATAATAATAATAATAATAATAATAATAATAATAATAATAATAATAATAATAATAATAATAATAATAATAATAATAATAATAATAATAATAATAATAATAATAATAATAATAATAATAATAATAATAATAATAATAATAATAATAATAATAATAATAATAATAATAATAATAATAATAATAATAATAATAATAATAATAATAATAATAATAATAATAATAATAATAATAATAATAATAATAATAATAATAATAATACCCTTTCCAAGGACCTCGTTACAAGTGCATTGTGTTATTTTATTTTCCAAACAGCTGAAGTCATGGAAAAGTAGTTTGATGTCTGAGGGAGAGATATGTGGCGACCTAATGTGCATGATTTTCGTCTTTGACCCGTTTATTAGAAGGCCGTTGTCATGTGACCATTTTGAGATCATATCTAACTTCCTTTGCATAATTTTCGCTGCTATGTCGATACTTATATGAGCGACTACGATCGCCGTGTCGTCTGCATATGCAAACACCTCACAATTACTAAGCATTTGCAACATACTGTTTGTGTAAATAATGTAAAGAAGTGGGCCCAACTTTGAACCTTGCGGAACTCCGTAAGACGACGCTGCCTCATCACTATACACATCATTAATTTTTACTACGTATTTTCTCAGATAGAGGTAGTTTTCAAACCATTTTAGGCACACACCTCGAACACCTGCGTTTCTTAAGGTTTCTAGAAGCTTTGAGTGGGATAGTGTGTCAAAGGCTTTGCTAAAGTCTATGAAAAGTGCAAGACAGTGCTGGTTTTTACCCAGACTACCGTTGACTTTATTGGAGAAATGTCCTAGGAGCTGGTTTATATTTTTCCCTTTCTGAAACCCATATTGATTTTTATTTAAAATTTTGTACTTTTCAATGAAGCTTTTTAGTCTTCGAACTACTATTTCTTCAATTACTTTTTCTATAGCCGGTAATATAGCTATTGGCCTATAGTTTTTTGGGTCAGATTTTGCCCCCGTTTTGTATATTGGTTTTATGATGGAAGTTTTTAGCAATTTAGGGACTGCGCATTGATTTAAGCTAAGGTTTACTAGTTTAGCTAAAACTGGACTAATTATGCTTGCGCTATTTTTAAGGTCTTTTGGCCTTACGCCATCAATTCCAGGTCCTTTTTTGTCGTCTAGCTTTTGCAGAATTGTGTGGACTTCCTCCTCGCATACTTCTTCAAAATACATTGAGTTTGGTATGCTAGTGGTTGAAATACTCAAGGTTTTTATATCACAGTCGTGGATTGAACATTTAATGCCATCGTCAAAGCTTATCACAAAGTTATCACATAGGTTTTTCAAGTCTTTTCCTATAAAGTGCTTGGTTATGGTGTTATCGGTACTAACGGAATAATAATAATAATAATAATAATAATAATAATAATAATAATAATAATAATAATAATAATAATAATAATAATAATAATAATAATAATAATAATAATAATAATAATAATAATAATAATAATAATAATAATAATAATAATAATAATAATAATAATAATAATAATAATAATAATAATAATAATAATAATAATAATAATAATAATAATAATAATAATAATAATAATAATAATAATAATAATAATAATAATAATAATAATAATAATAATAATAATAATAATAATAATAATAATAATAATAATAATAATAATAATAATAATAATAATAATAATAATAATAATAATAATAATAATAATAATAATAATAATAATAATAATAATAATAATAATAATAATAATAATAATAATAATAATAATAATAATAATAATAATAATAATAATAATAATAATAATAATAATAATAATAATAATAATAATAATAATAATAATAATAATAATAATAATAATAATAATAATAATAATAATAATAATAATAATAATAATAATAATAATAATAATAATAATAATAATAATAATAATAATAATAATAATAATAATAATAATAATAATAATAATAATAATAATAATAATAATAATAATAATAATAATAATAATAATAATAATAATAATAATAATAATAATAATAATAATAATAATAATAATAATAATAATAATAATAATAATAATAATAATAATAATAATAATAATAATAATAATAATAATAATAATAATAATAATAATAATAATAATAATAATAATAATAATAATAATAATAATAATAATAATAATAATAATAATAATAATAATAATAATAATAATAATAATAATAATAATAATAATAATAATAATAATAATAATAATAATAATAATAATAATAATAATAATAATAATAATAATAATAATAATAATAATAATAATAATAATAATAATAATAATAATAATAATAATAATAATAATAATAATAATAATAATAATAATAATAATAATAATAATAATAATAATAATAATAATAATAATAATAATAATAATAATAATAATAATAATAATAATAATAATAATAATAATAATAATAATAATAATAATAATAATAATAATAATAATAATAATAATAATAATAATAATAATAATAATAATAATAATAATAATAATAATAATAATAATAATAATAATAATAATAATAATAATAATAATAATAATAATAATAATAATAATAATAATAATAATAATAATAATAATAATAATAATAATAATAATAATAATAATAATAATAATAATAATAATAATAATAATAATAATAATAATAATAATAATAATAATAATAATAATAATAATAATAATAATAATAATAATAATAATAATAATAATAATAATAATAATAATAATAATAATAATAATAATAATAATAATAATAATAATAATAATAATAATAATAATAATAATAATAATAATAATAATAATAATAATAATAATAATAATAATAATAATAATAATAATAATAATAATAATAATAATAATAATAATAATAATAATAATAATAATAATAATAATAATAATAATAATAATAATAATAATAATAATAATAATAATAATAATAATAATAATAATAATAATAATAATAATAATAATAATAATAATAATAATAATAATAATAATAATAATAATAATAATAATAATAATAATAATAATAATAATAATAATAATAATAATAATAATAATAATAATAATAATAATAATAATAATAATAATAATAATAATAATAATAATAATAATAATAATAATAATAATAATAATAATAATAATAATAATAATAATAATAATAATAATAATAATAATAATAATAATAATAATAATAATAATAATAATAATAATAATAATAATAATAATAATAATAATAATAATAATAATAATAATAATAATAATAATAATAATAATAATAATAATAATAATAATAATAATAATAATAATAATAATAATAATAATAATAATAATAATAATAATAATAATAATAATAATAATAATAATAATAATAATAATAATAATAATAATAATAATAATAATAATAATAATAATAATAATAATAATAATAATAATAATAATAATAATAATAATAATAATAATAATAATAATAATAATAATAATAATAATAATAATAATAATAATAATAATAATAATAATAATAATAATAATAATAATAATAATAATAATAATAATAATAATAATAATAATAATAATAATAATAATAATAATAATAATAATAATAATAATAATAATAATAATAATAATAATAATAATAATAATAATAATAATAATAATAATAATAATAATAATAATAATAATAATAATAATAATAATAATAATAATAATAATAATAATAATAATAATAATAATAATAATAATAATAATAATAATAATAATAATAATAATAATAATAATAATAATAATAATAATAATAATAATAATAATAATAATAATAATAATAATAATAATAATAATAATAATAATAATAATAATAATAATAATAATAATAATAATAATAATAATAATAATAATAATAATAATAATAATAATAATAATAATAATAATAATAATAATAATAATAATAATAATAATAATAATAATAATAATAATAATAATAATAATAATAATAATAATAATAATAATAATAATAATAATAATAATAATAATAATAATAATAATAATAATAATAATAATAATAATAATAATAATAATAATAATAATAATAATAATAATAATAATAATAATAATAATAATAATAATAATAATAATAATAATAATAATAATAATAATAATAATAATAATAATAATAATAATAATAATAATAATAATAATAATAATAATAATAATAATAATAATAATAATAATAATAATAATAATAATAATAATAATAATAATAATAATAATAATAATAATAATAATAATAATAATAATAATAATAATAATAATAATAATAATAATAATAATAATAATAATAATAATAATAATAATAATAATAATAATAATAATAATAATAATAATAATAATAATAATAATAATAATAATAATAATAATAATAATAATAATAATAATAATAATAATAATAATAATAATAATAATAATAATAATAATAATAATAATAATAATAATAATAATAATAATAATAATAATAATAATAATAATAATAATAATAATAATAATAATAATAATAATAATAATAATAATAATAATAATAATAATAATAATAATAATAATAATAATAATAATAATAATAATAATAATAATAATAATAATAATAATAATAATAATAATAATAATAATAATAATAATAATAATAATAATAATAATAATAATAATAATAATAATAATAATAATAATAATAATAATAATAATAATAATAATAATAATAATAATAATAATAATAATAATAATAATAATAATAATAATAATAATAATAATAATAATAATAATAATAATAATAATAATAATAATAATAATAATAATAATAATAATAATAATAATAATAATAATAATAATAATAATAATAATAATAATAATAATAATAATAATAATAATAATAATAATAATAATAATAATAATAATAATAATAATAATAATAATAATAATAATAATAATAATAATAATAATAATAATAATAATAATAATAATAATAATAATAATAATAATAATAATAATAATAATAATAATAATAATAATAATAATAATAATAATAATAATAATAATAATAATAATAATAATAATAATAATAATAATAATAATAATAATAATAATAATAATAATAATAATAATAATAATAATAATAATAATAATAATAATAATAATAATAATAATAATAATAATAATAATAATAATAATAATAATAATAATAATAATAATAATAATAATAATAATAATAATAATAATAATAATAATAATAATAATAATAATAATAATAATAATAATAATAATAATAATAATAATAATAATAATAATAATAATAATAATAATAATAATAATAATAATAATAATAATAATAATAATAATAATAATAATAATAATAATAATAATAATAATAATAATAATAATAATAATAATAATAATAATAATAATAATAATAATAATAATAATAATAATAATAATAATAATAATAATAATAATAATAATAATAATAATAATAATAATAATAATAATAATAATAATAATAATAATAATAATAATAATAATAATAATAATAATAATAATAATAATAATAATAATAATAATAATAATAATAATAATAATAATAATAATAATAATAATAATAATAATAATAATAATAATAATAATAATAATAATAATAATAATAATAATAATAATAATAATAATAATAATAATAATAATAATAATAATAATAATAATAATAATAATAATAATAATAATAATAATAATAATAATAATAATAATAATAATAATAATAATAATAATAATAATAATAATAATAATAATAATAATAATAATAATAATAATAATAATAATAATAATAATAATAATAATAATAATAATAATAATAATAATAATAATAATAATAATAATAATAATAATAATAATAATAATAATAATAATAATAATAATAATAATAATAATAATAATAATAATAATAATAATAATAATAATAATAATAATAATAATAATAATAATAATAATAATAATAATAATAATAATAATAATAATAATAATAATAATAATAATAATAATAATAATAATAATAATAATAATAATAATAATAATAATAATAATAATAATAATAATAATAATAATAATAATAATAATAATAATAATAATAATAATAATAATAATAATAATAATAATAATAATAATAATAATAATAATAATAATAATAATAATAATAATAATAATAATAATAATAATAATAATAATAATAATAATAATAATAATAATAATAATAATAATAATAATAATAATAATAATAATAATAATAATAATAATAATAATAATAATAATAATAATAATAATAATAATAATAATAATAATAATAATAATAATAATAATAATAATAATAATAATAATAATAATAATAATAATAATAATAATAATAATAATAATAATAATAATAATAATAATAATAATAATAATAATAATAATAATAATAATAATAATAATAATAATAATAATAATAATAATAATAATAATAATAATAATAATAATAATAATAATAATAATAATAATAATAATAATAATAATAATAATAATAATAATAATAATAATAATAATAATAATAATAATAATAATAATAATAATAATAATAATAATAATAATAATAATAATAATAATAATAATAATAATAATAATAATAATAATAATAATAATAATAATAATAATAATAATAATAATAATAATAATAATAATAATAATAATAATAATAATAATAATAATAATAATAATAATAATAATAATAATAATAATAATAATAATAATAATAATAATAATAATAATAATAATAATAATAATAATAATAATAATAATAATAATAATAATAATAATAATAATAATAATAATAATAATAATAATAATAATAATAATAATAATAATAATAATAATAATAATAATAATAATAATAATAATAATAATAATAATAATAATAATAATAATAATAATAATAATAATAATAATAATAATAATAATAATAATAATAATAATAATAATAATAATAATAATAATAATAATAATAATAATAATAATAATAATAATAATAATAATAATAATAATAATAATAATAATAATAATAATAATAATAATAATAATAATAATAATAATAATAATAATAATAATAATAATAATAATAATAATAATAATAATAATAATAATAATAATAATAATAATAATAATAATAATAATAATAATAATAATAATAATAATAATAATAATAATAATAATAATAATAATAATAATAATAATAATAATAATAATAATAATAATAATAATAATAATAATAATAATAATAATAATAATAATAATAATAATAATAATAATAATAATAATAATAATAATAATAATAATAATAATAATAATAATAATAATAATAATAATAATAATAATAATAATAATAATAATAATAATAATAATAATAATAATAATAATAATAATAATAATAATAATAATAATAATAATAATAATAATAATAATAATAATAATAATAATAATAATAATAATAATAATAATAATAATAATAATAATAATAATAATAATAATAATAATAATAATAATAATAATAATAATAATAATAATAATAATAATAATAATAATAATAATAATAATAATAATAATAATAATAATAATAATAATAATAATAATAATAATAATAATAATAATAATAATAATAATAATAATAATAATAATAATAATAATAATAATAATAATAATAATAATAATAATAATAATAATAATAATAATAATAATAATAATAATAATAATAATAATAATAATAATAATAATAATAATAATAATAATAATAATAATAATAATAATAATAATAATAATAATAATAATAATAATAATAATAATAATAATAATAATAATAATAATAATAATAATAATAATAATAATAATAATAATAATAATAATAATAATAATAATAATAATAATAATAATAATAATAATAATAATAATAATAATAATAATAATAATAATAATAATAATAATAATAATAATAATAATAATAATAATAATAATAATAATAATAATAATAATAATAATAATAATAATAATAATAATAATAATAATAATAATAATAATAATAATAATAATAATAATAATAATAATAATAATAATAATAATAATAATAATAATAATAATAATAATAATAATAATAATAATAATAATAATAATAATAATAATAATAATAATAATAATAATAATAATAATAATAATAATAATAATAATAATAATAATAATAATAATAATAATAATAATAATAATAATAATAATAATAATAATAATAATAATAATAATAATAATAATAATAATAATAATAATAATAATAATAATAATAATAATAATAATAATAATAATAATAATAATAATAATAATAATAATAATAATAATAATAATAATAATAATAATAATAATAATAATAATAATAATAATAATAATAATAATAATAATAATAATAATAATAATAATAATAATAATAATAATAATAATAATAATAATAATAATAATAATAATAATAATAATAATAATAATAATAATAATAATAATAATAATAATAATAATAATAATAATAATAATAATAATAATAATAATAATAATAATAATAATAATAATAATAATAATAATACTAATAATAATAATAATGATAATAATAATAATAATAATAATAATAATAGTCTCGATACCAACTGGCTTTTAAAATTTCATCAAAATATCTCAATTTTTGCGCGAGTTAGAGTGTTTAAAGACGGACGGACATGGCTCAGTCGATTTCTCTTTTCACCCTGATCATTTTGATATATATAAGTCCATATCTATAATAATAATAATAATAATAATAATAATAATAATAATAATAATAATAATAATAATAATAATAATAATAATAATAATAATAATAATAATAATAATAATAATAATAATAATAATAATAATAATAATAATAATAATAATAATAATAATAATAATAATAATAATAATAATAATAATAATAATAATAATAATAATAATAATAATAATAATAATAATAATAATAATAATAATAATAATAATAATAATAATAATAATAATAATAATAATAATAATAATAATAATAATAATAATAATAATAATAATAATAATAATAATAATAATAATAATAATAATAATAATAATAATAATAATAATAATAATAATAATAATAATAATAATAATAATAATAATAATAATAAGTAAGCCTAAGTTCGAGTGGAATCGAACATTAGATACTTAGCTGTATGCGTAGACACGCCCATTTTAAGCATTTTTATCAGTAATCCAATAAGCATATGAATATTATTCTTTGTGCAAAATTTCATTCTTTATGACTTTTCCTTACAGAGATGTCAAGTTACAAATTCCCAAAGGGTGTTTCAGAAATATCTTTGTTAAAAAGTAGGCGTGGTCATAAACCGATTTCAATAAATTTTTGCGTGTCTAATAGCACAAGTTATAAAAGTGTATAAACCAAGTTTCGTCATAATATCTCAATTATTTGTCGAGTTATAGGCTAAGAAATCTCGTATATTCCTTTGTATAAAAAGAGGCGGTGCCACGCACATTTTCCAAAATTTTTCTATTTTTCTTTCCGGTCTATTGTGGAACTCATACCACAAAATTTCAATGAATTATCTTTATATTTGACAGAGATATCGCTTAAAATGTTTTTATTAGGCCACTTTATAATACACATATATAAAAGTGGGCGTGGTCGCCCACCAATTTTGGAAATTTTTCGTCCAAACATTTGTCTAAGTAAGTATATCACGCATACCAAATTTCATCGGTATATCTTCAACGGTTTCTGAGTTATGACTCATAAAACTTTCAATGTTTGCCCCTTAATAAGTGGGCATGGCACCGCCCATTTTCTAAAATTTTTATGTTTTTTGGTTTATGTCCGTAGTTGGACTCATGCGACAAACTTTCAGTGACAGATCTTTATATTTGACAGAGAATGGCTTAAATGTTTTTATTAGGTCGCTTTATACTACATATATATAAAAGTGGGCGTGACCGTCAACCGATTTTAACTATTTTCCGTCCAAATGTTTGCCTAAGTAAGTAAATCACGCGTACCAAGTTTCATCGATATATCTTCAATGGTTTCTGAGTTATGACATATAAAACTTTCAATGGTTGACCCTTAATAAGTGGGCGTGGTACCGCCCATTTTCCAAAATTTCATCAAATTTCTTCATAGGGGCCTGAGCTCAACACGTGGGTAAAATTTCATCGCTCCAGCTATATTAGTGACTGAGATACCAAATTTCCGATTTTTTCTATATAGGAAAATTGGGCGTGGTCATGTTCCGATTTCGCCCATTTTCAATATCAGCCGTCCCAGTCTCGATACCAACTGGCTTTTAAAATTTCATCAAAATATCTCAATTTTTGCGCGAGTTAGAGTGTTTACAGACGGACGGACGGACGGACATGGCTCAGTCGATTTCTCTTTTCACCCTGATCATTTTGATATATATAAGTCCATATCTATCTCGATTATTTCTTTCTGTTACAATCCACAATATGTGATTTAAACTATAATACTCTGTGTACTAGTACAGCTGAGTATAAAAATGAGCATGAAAAGTAATCAGTTATGATCAAGAAATGACTGTAAGTAACAGTCAAATGTTATTAAAAAAAAGAAATTAAGTATAAAATTCGATCAAAAAATGATTAAAAAATGTTTAAAAATATGTATCATAAATGACTATTTAAGAATAATCATATTTAGGGTACATTTTTCTCCCGACGATTCACTCACATTTCAATAGAAAATGTTTTTAAATTTGATCGTTTTTAATCATCTGGGGGTATGATATTTGAATATTTTTTGATCAAAATTTTAAAAAAATGCTGGCTGGGTATACTCATCATATGTGAGTCAATATGTCAGTCGCTTTGACAAACTGACGTTGTCGATGACGGTGACAAAGCCTGTAAGGGCGGTGTATTTATGTAATACTACAGTGAACGCTGCTCTTAAAAAATCCAATAATTGCATTTTTACTAATTAGAAAATTTTTTTTGGTGTTTGGTCGGACTGGGGTTTGAACCCGAGACCTCTGTCATAGCAGGCGAGCACTATACCCACTGCACCACAGCGGCCACGAAGTATAAATAGGTTACTACAATTCAATATAATGTTGAATGTTCCACTATGTGATGATTGGATGATGATTATCTTGTAGCAGTCAAGGCACGCACCCGCCAATCTGCAGCAAAGAATGTACCAACAGGACAGCAAGGAAAGTTTGAAGTCGAAAGCCTGCAACGCGAAGCGTATGAGAGCGTTATCGAATGGCGAGGAAGGAAGAGAGGCGCCTTTTTCGAAAGAAGAAAAGAGAGGCTGAAAGGCGCGAGTGTGAAGAGCTTGAGATGCTGGCGGGTAGCAACGATGCTCGAAAATTCTATCAGAAAATCAGGCGGATGACTGAAGGTTTCAAAACCGGGGCAAATTCCTGCTGGAATGATAACGGATATCTGGTTACTGATGTCCCGAGTGTACTTAATTTGTGGAGGGATCACTTCTCCTCCTTGCTAGATAACGGCAATAGTGAAATTGCTGAAGGAGAAGATGTACGACCCGAATCCCCAATATCAGATGATGGTAGGCATGTTCCATCACCCGATCATGACGAAGTGCGAATAGCAGTATCTCGGCTTAAGAATAATAAAGCACCGGGCACTGACGGCTTGTCAGCCGAGCTATTCAAACATGGTGGCGAAGAGTTGATAAGGAGCATGCATCAACTCCTATGCAGAATATGGTCGGACGAGCGCATGCCCGACGATTGGAACTTAAGTGTGCTCTGCCCAATCCACAAAAAAGGAGACTCCACAGTACGCGCCAATCGTGGGATAAGCCCAATCAATCATTGTCGAAAACCAAAATTCTTAAATTGCAAATGGATAGTATTTTTATTATTAACTATACAAAAAAACACAAAAAAAATAAAAAAATATGAGACGAAATGCAAAATCACGATTCCTAATAGAAATATTACGTAAAAAAATCCAAATAAAAAAACCACCCCCAACACACAATCATTTACAAGCATTCAGAGACTGCTCGAGCAACACAACCTGCTAGCTCAACAGCTCAATGCTAACTGAATAGAAATTTGCAAAATTAATGTGCGTGAACCAAGGCAGATCTAGGAAGGTAGGCCCGGTGGCGAATTCAGAAACTACTTTTTTTTATATGCAAAGGTAGAGTGTAATGTCAAAATCCAAGCGAATTCACATCATGGCCAATAGGAATGGACGAGCCCCAAACGAATTCAGATTTTAACCACGGCGAAATATCATTTTGACATTACACTCTACCAATTACAAAAACAAAATACATGGGAAATTTTTGAATTCGCCACCGGGCCTACCTTCCTAGATCTGCCTTGTGCGTGTACGAAGTGCTTTGACCCGTCGCACACTGGGGATTTTGCGGAAAAAAGTCAAATTGTCAACATACTCTTCATGCAATATGCAGTGATATTTTGGAATTTAGACTAAATGGTACAACAAAATCAAAAAGAATTACTCCGATCTGACTGCTAGTTTTTTTTATAGCCTTCTCAAATTCAGTACTTGTATGTTTTACCGAACCAACTTAATTTAAACCTAAGAATTTCAAAACGAATAATATTTTATTATGTGAGCTAACGTTTTTCTTTTTATTTTTTATTTAAAGTTGGATATTTCAGTCTACTAAAATTGAAAAAATAAACTCTGCAGAGACTTAAGTTTTTTTTTTTGTTTGTTTATTTTTATGAACATATAACAAAAATCCCTTTTTTCTCCAAACATTTGGACCTGTAATTTTAGCTCCACTTGGAAATTACCACTAATACATTGTTTCATATCTGTTTTTACATTTTTAATCAATTTCAAGTGCCCCCAGGTGCCCCTTTTCAATTTATTGTATTATACAGTACAACAGTTTTCAGTTAATTGCTTCGTGACTCAATTCTGATAAGGTTTTTTTGTTTAACATAACTCAAAAACCACTAGTGGGATTTTGTTTAAACAAATTTATAAAAATCAAGAATTACAAGTACTTTCATCTGTTTATATAACGTTTCGCAATATAGGCAACAGTTTCGCAGTTATAAATAAATATATGGAGAAAAAAAAAATATTTTTGGCCTAAAAATACATTTTTTTTTAATTCATAAAAAATCGAAAACGGTAAAAAAGTTCAAAGTCCTATTATTTTCACGTAAAGTCACATAACCTATGAACAAAATGATACATAAATCATGAAAATCGATGAACGAATTTCGCTTTTATTCAAAATTAAGTACAGGTATGCATTTAAAATTATTTTTCTTTTTTACTATAGGCCCAAGGGAGGTACCCGTAGGGAGTGGCCGATTTCAATTATTTTTTGTACCGTCAATGCCCTTTATGAGGGTAACTGATATGCAAAGTTTCGTAAAGATATCTTACTTTTTTGAGCTGAAATTAAAATTTGTATTTAAATTTTTTTTTTAATTTTTTATTATAGGTCCAAGGGAGGTACCCCTAGGAGTTGACCGATTTCAACCATTTTTGGAAATTTTCTTAACTAGCTCATATATAACCTGTCTGCAAAATTTCAAAGCCCTACGACAACTCCTTCTATTTTTTTCCGCTGAATGTATGGAAGCTTCCCCACTGTGCGTCGGTGTGAGGCTGTCGGTGTAAAAGCTATAAAAAGCTCCCGCACGCGTGCATAGGAAAATCATACACTGGTCTAGACGGTTAAGCGCCAATGAAGAAGAAGAAGAGAGAGAGAGAGCTGTGAAATTAATAGAAGAGATCCACAGCACTTGCAAAAGTGACAAGTATCTCACCCACAAGTTCTTAAATAGTAATTTAGAAATCTCAAATATATGTAGATATATAAATACTTTGTATTCCTTAATCATTACAATATAAAAAATATGCAAATTCCCTCAAACTAAAAGCTGTTTTGCGGCGAAGGTATTTTTATTCCTTACCAAAATTGCATCTAATCTAATCGTTTGCCATCACATGGTTTTAAATCTAAAAAAATCATAACCGTAACGTACACATTTCCTTATATTCTATATACTGCTTGTTCGATCCAGTTTCTGTATTCAGCCACACGGATATATATTCCAGGATAATTAAACCTTCCGCAACCCATACCAAAGGACACAATACCCACCAATTTGGCTTGTCCACCGTAATAGCTAACTAAAGGACCACCCGAATCCCCCTGACAACTATCGCGTCCACCACCTAACATGCCTGCGCACAACATGCTCTCAGTAATTGACTCTTTCGTTCCAAATGACAATTTGCAATACGTTTGATTGATGATTTGAACTTCGGCACAACGCAAATGAGACGCTCTGACTTGAGATTTTTCTGCAGTTGCACCCCAACCAGTGACGTACAAAAATATGTCGGCGCTTGACACTTGTGCCGTATCTGCTTTCGTAGCTAACGTTATCGGATTTATATTGATACTATACTGCAGTGGTAACTCTAATGATAATAATGCGATGTCGTTACTTCTTGCAGTAGGTTTTTGGTACAGAGTATGTAAGTAAATGCTTCGGACCGGAACATAAAGACCACCATTATCATGCTCTGACGAGCCAGCCCGCACTGCATATAGTTCCGGCATATCTGGTAAATTGAAACAATGTGCCGCACTAATAATGATAGTAGAAGTATATATAGCGCCACCGCAACGATGAACTCCTTCAAATTGTATAGATACTTGATAGGGGAATAGGGATATCGAAACCCTGTAACCACCAACAATGCGCAAATTTGGTCTTTCAGGTATCTTTTGTATGCTCGTATTTTTTTTGACCTGAAATCTGCCGATGAGTGTGTTGTATAACTCAATAGAATTACGCCAATAATAAAATTTATAAGTTTGTTTTCCATTCTTGATATGTTAGATATGCTTATGAAATAACGGTTATGCTGTTTGTTCGAGACTTTATATATTCACGGTACTAACATAAAATATTCATACTGCTATGTATCTTATCTTTCTCTATTTTTTAGTAACATTAAGATATAGATATTATAATAATTCACGTGTCTGCCTATGAAACATGTTATCTTATTATAAACTACATATCTATGTTATGTACTATGTTCGCAATATACTACAATGCAAATATATACCTTGTAATTTTGTATATCAGATCAGTGAGCGGATTACTGGCCATATTCAAGGTCACATACTTTCAAAACTTAAAATGAAAAGGCAAAAGGAGGTCAATAGACTATAGAACAAAATAATAGAAACAAGATTGCGCATTACATACCTATAGTCTAGCGCAAGGCCGTAGCCAGAAATTTTTTTCAGGGGGTGTTCCATCTTATTTAGGAGAAATTTTTTTTTATAAAAATTTTGATTTTCAAATTAGGTTTTTTATAAGAAATTGTAAAAATCAGGAAAGTTTTATTCAAAATTAGGCTGTTCTGTTGCAAAACACTTTTAGCCTAATATTAAAAAATTCGATGACTACTTATTATTATTGGAAAAAGCGCCGCAGTCCACAGTGCTTTTGCGCAGAACACTTTTCTGCGTTGGTGGCCTTCGGCCGCGCTTATAAAAAGTAACCCTGGGCTACGCCATCCAAGTCCGGACGTGTGTCATAACCGTGGCTACCGTCACCGTAGATGGTTGTTTGGATGCGATCTGCGGTAGCATCCCAGGAGAAACTGTTTGCTAAGCATGATGTTATGATTCTCAACTGGGAGCACCTGTGCCTCGTGATTTAGGTGGTGTTCCGGCGGATAAGTAGACTTCCCGTAGCGGTACATAACACCGAATTTTGGCAGGCGTGGAGTTTCTTCCACCGCGCCCTGCAAGTCCCCGGCGACCATATTGGCGATGCATAGTTCAAGACCGGCCGGCCGATTGCCTTGTATGTTGCGATAACGGTTTCTTTGTCTTTTCCCCAGGTGCTGCCGACTAGCGATGTGAGGATTTTGTTGCGACTTTGAACCGGAGAAGGAAGCTAGTCTGTCGAAGGTAACACCCAAGATTTTTGGGTTGTTTATCCACAATAGTCAAATTTAGTAAAGAAAAAACAGCAGAAAAAACTTCATTTTTTTCTATTTAAACTTTTATCGGCATATAAAAACACACACAACCGATTGATACAATATCCCTGCAGTAAAAATCCGTAATGAATCCTTAATGAATCACTGATACAATTCACCTATGATGAGGAGGCATCAGTGAATACTTTTATATAAAGACTGATGAATTTTTCATATAAATGGTTTGCTTTCCTCAGAAAAAAAAAAACAAAAAAATTAAATTTGTACTCAATTATGACGACAGTGATGAATATTCAACAAGAAATCATCAATGATCATTCAGCAGTGAAACAAATTTACTGCAGGGATGTCAAGGGTGCTAAACGCTCTCGTATTGAATGGGGAAACTCCAATACATCTACAAAAATTTATTAGTGCACTCAGAAAAAATTTGTGTTAGATTTAACAAGTAAGGAAGCCTAAGTTCGAGTGGAATCGAACATTAGATACTCAGCTGTATGCTTTCATTGTTTGTTTGCGTCTGATATAATCACGGTGTATTTTATATAAAGCCAGTGCTGCATAAAGTGGGCGTAGCCACTTGGTGGTCATAAGCGATTTCAATAAATCTTTGCGTGTCTATTGACACAAGTTATAAAAGTGTATAAACCAAGTTTCGTCATAATATCTCAATTATTTGTCGAGTTATGGGCTCCGAAATCTCGTAGATTCCTTTATCTAAAAAGGGGCGGTGCCACAAAATGTCAATGAATTATCTTCATATTTGACAGAGATATCGCTTAAAATGTTTTTATTGGGCCCCTTTATAGTTCCCATATATAAAAGTGGGCGTGGTCGTCAACCGATTTCGCTAAAATGTTGAACGTGTATTACTACAAGTAATGAAAGTGTATACACCAAGTTTCGTCATAATATATCAATTATTTGTCGAGTTATAGGCTAAGAAATCTCGTATATTCCTGGTTCTAAAAGGAGGCGGTGTCACGCCCATTTTCCAAAATTTTTGTGTTTTTTGTTTTATGTCCATAGTTGGACTCCTGTCTTAAATTTCAATGATATATCTTTATATTTGACAGAGATATCGCTTAAAATGTTTTTATTAGGTCACTTTATAATATAATAATAATATTAATACAATGGCGCTATTATAACTCTGACGAGTTTTATGGCCGAGCTTCTCTCCCAATTCGAGGTGTGCTCCTTTTTGTTTTTCCTACTAATTGGGTGGACCTACAGTTTTATGCCGGCTCCGAACGGCGAATGCATTTTTTGTGAGAAGCTTTTTCATGGCAGAAATACTCTCGGAGGGTATGCCGCCCACTGCCGAGAGGTGACCGCTGCTCTTAAAAAACCCAATAATTGGATTTTTACTAATTAGAAAAATTTGTTTGGCTCGGACCGTGGTTTGAACCCGAGACCTCTGGCATAGCAGGCGAGCACTCTACCCACTGCACCACAGCGGTCACTTTATAATACCCATATATAAAAGTGGGCGTGGTCGTCAACCGATTTCGACAATTTTTCGTCCAAACATTTGCCTAAGTAAATCACGCATACCAAATTTCATCGATATATCTGCTACGGTTTCTGAGTTATGGCTTATACAACTTTCAATGTTTGGCCCTTAATAAGTGGGCGTGGCACCGTCCATTTTTCAAAATTTCACCAAATTTCTTCAAAAGGGCCTGAGCTCTACATGTGGGTGAAATTTTGTCATCCTAGCTCCATTAGTGACTGAGATACCAATTTCCTATTTTTACTATATAGGGGAGGTGGGCGTGGTCATGGTCCGATTTCGCCCATTTTCAATACCATCCGTTCCTGTCTTGATACCAACTTGCATTCGAAATTTCATCAAAATATTTCAATTTTTGCGCGAGTTATCGTGCGTACAGACGGACAGACGGACGGACATGGCTCAATCGATTTCTCTTTTCACCCTGATCATTTTGATATATATAAGTCTATATCTATCTCGATTATTTCGTTCTGTTACAATCCACCGTTAGGAAATCAAAACTATAATACTCTGTGTACTAGTACAGCTGAGTATAAAAAAAAGTTACAAACTACAAATAAATTTTTATTGTACGATTGGAAAATTTTACATACAACATAAATACATACATATGTACAATATTTACAACGTATTTTATTTAAATTAAATTAAGATATGAACTCGTACATATAAAAAAAAAATGTATCTACATATTACATAATAACAATAAGTGATAAGATTATTCAAGGCTGTTTAATAAATTGTCAATATTTATTGTCGAATCAGAGGTGGATAATTGCAGAATTTCTTCCAAATGCTTTTGTGATAAAAGGTTTCTTTGTTTTGTTTTGATTAACTTAAGGCTAGAAAAGGCTTTTTCGCAAATATAAGTGCTTCCGAACATGGATAAGTATTTTAGAATTTAATTTCTTATGAGTGGATACTTGTCATATTTTATTTCTGTCATATATGTAACTTACCATAAATATTAATTTATATACGTTAGCATAGACTATGACTCGCAATAATATTTCAGCAAAAAAAGCTCTAATTCCTATTTTTCTTATTAAAATCTACTTTTATTTTTCTTCAAATAATTTGAAATACACTTTTGCCACACATTTTCCAATATTAACTAGAAATTTTGTTCAGTTTTTTCGTTTGCCTACAAATCGTACCCTAAATCAAAAAATTGCACAACTCAAATTTTTTTGAATCCATGAATAACGTATTTAGGGACTGCTAAATGTTAGTCTCCTCCCAGCAAAAGTCTTCATCCTTACCCAAGGTTTTACTTCAAAGCTTCGTTTGTAAAGAAAAGGTTTTCTTGCATTTCTTCCATTTATTTTATATTTATTTGGGTTTTGAGTTACGTCGCTTTTCAATTGAAGAATTCAATTTTTTCAAAAAAATTTTATTTTCGATTTGTTAGTGTAATTTTCAATTTCATATGTGAAGGGCGACGCCAACGTAGCTTCATATGGGAAGGGCGAAGCTAACGTAGCGTGTGTGTGTGTGAGTCTGTGTTGTGTGTTTAGGTATGCAAATCCATTTTTTGTCATATATCATTATTGTACCCTCATTAACCAGGCAGGTAAAAGTCCGTTATTGTCCGTTTGTGTGTTGTTTTGTTTATGTCGGTTTTAGGTCTTTTGTCCTCTTATCATATACCGGGGCAACATCTTACAAGTTGGCTAAAGTTTTCCAAAAATACAACATTAATGCAGCATTTAAAACGAGGAGCAATATGGGAAAACTTCTACGAAACAACTTTAACAAGGAAGACCTCTTTGACAAACAAGGCGTATACAAATTGACTTGCGAATGCCAAAATAGTTATATAGGACAAACAGGACGCCAAATCAAGACGAGATATCGAGAACACATAAGGGATTACAATAAGAAAATCATCAACGACAGTGGAATCAAATTTCGCCAACCACATGGCAGAAAACAAGTGTACACCCATGAAAATAGGAAAAACAGCTAAAATTCTCCACATACAGCATAAAGGAAAACGACTTAACATATTAGAAAATATGGAGATATACAAACAAAAAACATTCGTAGGTAAAATAATAAATGAACAAATAAACACCGCATCGGATACATTATTTGAACCGCTTAAGCTACTATACCCGAAAGAGGACAAAAGAACTAAAACCGACATAAACAAAACAACACACAAACGGACAATAACGGACTTTTACCTGCCTGGTTAATGAGGGTACAATAATGAAATATGACAAAAAATGGATTTGCATACCTAAACACACAACACAGACTCACACACACACACGTCACCCAAACGCACGAATGCACGAACACATCACATGAACACGAAGTACCTGAACAAAACGACGGAAGTTAGTTACTATAATTACTATCGAACTTACACAAAATAACTCAGAACGAAAGAAGACACTGAAGATGGCGCATATTAGCCGAAACCGGTTTGTCTCCAAACCAAACTTGACAAGGGATGACGGAAAATCGTTCCACAATACATCTACAATCCCTGCTTAACACCTTTCATTTGATACCAATATCGTCCAGAAATATTGACAAATAAATAGGCTTGATTTTTATAGCTGACCAAAAAAAAAATTAAAATCTGAATAACGGTTATTCAGGCCCAAAACAGTATTTTGGTTGCCATAACGGTTATTCAAGCCCAAAACACTTTTTTGGTTGCCATAACGGTTATTCAGGCCCAAAACGGTTTTTTGATTTTTATAATGGTTATTAAGGACCAAAAATTTTTTTTCTCATGATAATGGTTAAATATGACTTTTATCCCATTTCTCTTATAACTGTTACGTCCCTGCTTGTATCAATTCACAATGGCTAGCAGGTTGTGCTGCTCGCACTGTCTCTGAATTCTTGTAAATGATTGTGCGATGGGGGTGGTTTTTTTATCTCATTTTTTTACTTAATATTTTTATTAGCTATAATGGCTTTGTTTTCTTGCTCTTATTTTGCTTGTGTTCTTTGCGAAGATAATAATCATATACATATATTATTTCTAATTGGTGTTTTTTTGCAATCCCTTTTTCTGCTCACATAATTTACCAAAATTAATAAGTAAGGTATCGTTTTAAAGGTATAAATTAGCTATGCATGCGAAACGGTGTTTTATTGGGCGTGGTACTTTTTTTAAATAATACTTTGCAAACATAAAATGTTTGAATTTAAACTAAAAGAGTTGCGCCTAAAACTATGCCTTTAGAAGATAAAGGGGCAAAAACGAACTAAAAAGCTTTCTCGGCATGTTTTTGCGCTTCGAGTTTCCGCGTCTTTTGTTTGTACGAAAGTTTGTTTTTGCGCTAGAAAATAATATAACGCTTTTTTACACTGGGGTGTACATATGTAGGTATAATAAAATCATTTTATACGATATCCCAGTAGGACTGGGGATCATCGTTTTATTAATCCCGGAGTACTCCCTTGCGAGTACAAATTTCTGTACTCGCTTTTAATATTGTATGTGTATTTGTTATACATTTTCCTTTACTCCTAAGCGAGCTATTTAAGAGTACTCATTTGAAACCTCCTAGGAGAGTAATAAAAGAATATTAAAAAAATACCTCTAAAATGAGCAATAAGAAGATACAAATCGCATTTAGTTAAATTAATTAGTTTTATTTTTTTTTCTATTTCACTAATAAGTAATTTAACATGGATATTGACACCAATAACATACATAGTTGCAGATCGTCGTTTAAAGTGCAAACCGCGTATCGACCAAGCACATTTTCGCCAAAATTAGATTTCCCCAAAAACACATTCCTGGGGTTCGCTACATTCATTCTTACAAGAACTTTGACATTCGGATAACATGTAAAAATTGGTTGGCGGTTTTGCACGATATATACATACATACATGCAACATGTAGAACAGATTCAGATATGTACATATGTAACCATTTTAAAAACTTATCAACTATCGCTATTTTCTCTAGTCTGAACTGACTTTCTCACCACATCGAATTGCGTGAACACTAGCTGGTCTTGTCAAGTATTCCGTAGCATTTCCGAAAGCGAATTAATGCAATTTGCCATTTCTTCAGCAGTTCATCACATCATTGCGCTTGAAACCATAAGAAAAAGGGGCTAAATCACGAAAATATGTGGATGGCGTGTTCGTTGTTTGCATGATTGATTTTTTGTTCTTGATAATATTCTCTTGTTAATAAGCTATTAATTGGGTCCCTTTTCGTGTTGTCCACTTCGCGTTGGAGGAAATAATTCCAATAGCTTGCAAGTTGCTCCCACATTTTCCTTTATTAAAAATGTTTCTCTGTTAAAAAATATTCAATTTTGTTGAAAGAAAGAAAAATATTACAGACAAATTTTGCCTGCTGAAAAAAGTTTTAAGGTACATATTGGAGAAATCTCTGCTATTGCTCCAAAAGGATGACAGAGTGAGTTATCTTTTATTTATAGTTTGGAGAGATCTCCCATATTGCTCCACAAAGAGCAACGGAAAATTTTTCAGAAAAGAAAACATGCTATGTTAACGCAACTAAAATGCAAGCGTTAAACGAAACAAAATCAACAAAAAGGAAATCGGTTTCGTTGAATCGAAAATTAACGTTAAAATTATCATTTTTTATATATTTTTTTATAATCAAGTTCAATTCCGCCCAAAAAATATAAACGAAATTTTTTCATGGTAATTATTAAAAAATAAAGCAAACTTTTTCCCTGTCAATTAAAATTTAAAAAACTGAAATAGAAATATCTAACAAAAATTGTTTTAAAAAATGTATAAGATTTACATTTTAGATTCAATTCGAAATATCGACCAAAGTATGCCGGATCCGGCGCCTGATAAAAAAAAATATCCATGCCAATTAAAATTTGGTCTATATTTCGAATTTAATCAGAAATATAAATTTTATAAATTTTCTTTATTTTATTATCAAATTCAATTCCGCCCAAAAAAATATAAACGAAATTTTTTCATGGCAATGATCAAAAAATAAAACAAAGTTTTTCCATGTCAATTCAAATTTGGTCGATATTTCCAATATTTGAAATATAAATTTTATAATTTTTTTTTTTTATAATCAAGTTCAATTCCGCCCAAAAAATATAAACGAAATTTTTTCGTGGTAATTATTAAAAAATAAAGCAAACTTTTTCCCTGTCAATTAAAATTAAAAAAACTGAAATAGAAATATCTAACAAAAATTATTTTAAAAAATGTATAAGATTCAATTCGAAATATCGACCAAAGTATGCCGGATCCGGCGACTGATACGTTGCCAATGTAGCGATACCAGAGTAAAATATACACAGTCTACTCAGCTGTCAGTTTCTTCCTTGTCCGTCATGACGGAAAAGTACTGATTCTGTTTGGCCCATTCGTGTGATAATCCCTGATGTATATACATACCCTGCAAAAAATGCGATTAATCCGGGATGGGACGTGATCAATCGCAAGGGAGCATGCGACTAATACAATTTTGCATCCCTTTATATGGAGTGAATTGATCGCATTTGTTCGAGCATGTCCTATGAAGAGACTAATTGTTCAACTTGTATACCCGAACGGGTACCAATATACGTTAATCACTAACATACCGAACGGGTACAAATGTAGATCAATCCATGGGATAAAAATTCCGAAGGTAATTTCATTCCAAACTTTGTGATGGCTATTGAATTTTTCTGAAGTATCTTTTTTGTAAACATTATGAATGAGGCTGCCATATTGGACAAATATAAAAATGGAGATTTTTAAAGAAAATTTTGGTAATTTTAGTTTTAGTTGAAGAAATCTCAGAAATTACCAAAGAAAGTCATATATTATAAAAAGTGGGAAGTATTTGCCTCGAATATTTAATACAAAGCCCTACGCAATACAGCAGACAGAGCATTTAACAAAGAAGTAAGGCTGGAGTCATCGTTATGTCCGAATAAATTTTTTGTTTACATTTTACTCGTTCTTTTTCACTTCTATCTTACAGAAAGGGAAGAAAAGGAGTACAATACAAGAAAAAATTTGGTGGAACAGAAATGCAGAATTCAGATTAAATGAAACAAGAAGGTATATTTTAATGTTATTTATCAACTCATTTAAGTTGTATTTTTTTTTTTCATTTTTTTGTTTTCATAATCTTTTTTTTTTCATTTTCTTATTTAAGTGCCGTATACGGAAAAATGTTCTGCCTAGGAAAACCGTTTAGCAATTTTTATATCACAATTAAATTTAGAATTTTGTACTAAATTTTCCAAATAATGTTGTTGTATACATAATTTTTCCTTATTAAACTTTACGAAGACCGAATTTAGATGTTCCAAAATATTTATAAAAGACTAGCTGACCCGGCAAACTTCGTTCTGCCCAAAATAGATTTTTTTATTAATTTAATTTCAAAAATTGTTTTTTTACACCGGTATTATTTTTAACAGAAAATTTACGATTTTTCACTACTTCATTGTGTATACAACTTCAAAAATATATAACTTTAGTATTCAGTTTAAGGCTGCACGATACACAACCAGTGATGCCAATATTCTTGGACCAAAAATCCCTGCGGCATGCAAAAAAATTCCCTACATTTCCCTACGCTAACAAAATTTTTCCCTACAAATTTCCCTACGCCGCATTTTCTCTAGTTTGAAATAAACACACACAAAATTGATGCAAATAAAGTTTTTATTCAAAAAGCCACGTATGCATACATAAAAATTTTTATGTTTCTAAGAATATTTTCAAGAACTTTCTTTTCATGTTCAAGGAAATGAAAAATTTCCTTACATGTTATTCGCTCAGAATATTTCGGAAGAGTATATAGAAGCTCGAGACATTAAGATCCAATATATATATCATCGACTGGCAATGTTACGTGAAGTGACCTAATCGATCCTTATTTAATTTTTTTTATAAAATTTTGAGTCAGCTTATAAAATATTTTAGTATATAATAAATTTCATATATTACCTGCTTTTTGGCTTGAAAAAGTGTCGGTTACCCCTGACTGCAAACCATCTACTGGGCACGGAAGCGCATAACACCCTGGATTACAAAAAACGACGCATCCCTTGCTCTCTCCCCTACGGAGATTCAGGAAGTCATAAAGAAGGCAAAGCCTCAAAATAAGTCGCACGAGACGGCATATCCATGTTGGTGCTAAAACATCTCGGACAAAATGGAGTAAGGTTCCTAACGGAGGTCCTCAATTTGTCTCTGAACACCCTGGTCATCCCCAATATTTGGAAGATGGCAAGGATGGTCCCCTTACTTAAACCGCGGAAGCCAGCGAATGCAGGAGAATCCTATCGACCGATATCTCTCCTCTCCCCGGTAGTAAAGATACTTGAGGCCGCCTTACTACCATATATAAACGGACATCTACAACTTGCCACACATCAACATGGATTCCGGAAAACGCACAGCACAACAACAGCTCTAAACGCCATAATTAGATAGTGCGCGGTCTCAACCAACGAGACCCCTGCGAGAGAACGGGCCTCGTGGCACTCGACTTATCGAAAGCCTACGACACAGTCAACCATGCCATCCTATTGGAGGATTGAGACATATCAAGCCCCCCCCCCCCCCCCGAGGCTGAAAAGGTGGACCGCGAACTATCTGAGTGGTCGACAAGCATCGGTTGACTTCAGGAATGGTACCTCAAAACCAAGGAGAATAAAACAGGGAGTTCCACAGGGTGGTGTCCTCTACCCGTTGTTATTCAACTTATACATCTCCACACTCCCACCTCCACCTGAAGGAGTACGTTGCGTACCGCTACAGGAAGTCTACTCATGTCGCCGGAACACCACCTACATCACGAGGCAGAGGTGCTCCCAGTTGAGAATCATAACATCAACAGTTTCTCCTGGGATGCTACCGCAGAGGGCATCCAACAACCATCTACTGGGCCTTCCGTTAAGTGAAATTAATGACAATTTGTGAGCAGAACTCGTCGGCTAAGCAGGGCTTAGTACCGCAGTAACAACAACTAGTGATGAGCGATATATCGCAAACGGTGAGTTTTTCACTGTGAATAAAAAATCACAAATCGCAATTGCGATCACTTTTTCAAAGTAGCAGTTCACTACTTATTGGCAACTGCTATCGATGTAGCAAGTAAGCAGTTCACCTATGTGAATCGCAATCGCAAAAGCATTATAAATTTCTTTTTGTTTACACTTTTGAGCAGACCACATACGTACATATATAGAAATATAAGAAAAAAAAATTACTGAATTTACAATTTGTCTTTGAAAAATATTTACAAACAGCGATATTACTGCGGAATACGTTGTTATTGCTATCATTTTGTTAACATAAAAGAAAGACAGGTTATATCGCTCAGAAAATGCAAAATTAATCTCTACCGGTAACTGATGATTTTATACCAGTCCATGCAATCGCAATAGAAGTTTAAAATCACAGTGATTTAAAAATAGCAATCACCGAAATCACAGATATCGAAAAATCGCAGTTTCACTCATCTCTAACAACAACGCTGGGTTAGGTGAAGCGGGTAAAAGAATATATTGCCAGATCAGAACAAAGTACAATTTTGAAATATTGCATACAAGCATGCAGAAACATTTTATTTGTAGTTATTAAAAATTTTTAGGTTCTTAGAAAAAATTAATTCGTTGCAAAGGAAACGAAAATTTTTAACGTAAAAATTCCCTACATTTAGCTAATTTTTGAAAATCTGTCCCTTTTTCCCTACACTGCAAATTTGAGGTCGAATTTCCCTACATGTAGCCTCTTTTCCCTACACTTGGCATCACTGTACACAACATTTTTAGTTTTCTGTCCCGGAGCATAAATAAATAGCGAGGACGGTTTTCCAACACGGGGACCCGCCACATAGAGCCGACCATGTGAAAAGCATGGCATTTCTAGGTTTATCCCGATTACTTCCAACGACTGCCCTTGTGACTTGTTAATTGTCATCGCAAATGCTGGTTTCACTGGAAACTGCATACGTTTGAAATGGAAGGGCAAATCTGTTGAAGATAAGGGAATCCTGAGAAGTAAGCATATTGGCGAATAGATATATCAAATTTATTATAATATTGTTGGCGAATATAAAACATTTAACATCGGTCAAAAACAAAGAAAAAAACTGGCACACTAAAATTCGTGTTCTGACTTTGACTTTCTCGAATGATGAATTTCTTCCTTCTGAAGTTCACCTTTTTGTGAGGGTGCTGCCACTATGTTATTCTTAAGGTTGGGCCATAGTCGACAACATTCCACATACTGGCGAACCATCCGGGGTTTCGCAAACTGTCAAGGCGGCTAGCCTCTTGATTGGTCGACGCATAACTCCATGGGACGTTTGAACGTCGGCACTCCGGACTCGACAATCACTGCCTTTGAAAGTCTGTATAACTCTGCCTTTCTCCCAGTGGCTGCGAGGAGTTGCAGGGTCACATACTATAACAAGTGTCCCCGGTTGTCGCGCCACTTTGTCGACACAGTAATCGCGGCAAATATTCAATTGTCCACCTCTTCCAGGTACGATCCTTTAGGTTTTCGGCAATCGCACTGTTTGCGTAAGCAAATTCGTTCGTCTTGGGGGTGTGGTGTCTTGGTGGAGTTCAAACAACCAATCAAAAAATGGTTGGGCGTGAGTGGTTCTTCTTCTCCAGCTGTGACCGGTATATCTGTCAACGGCCGGCTGTTTATAATACTCTCTATTTCGATAAGAACACTACGGAGTGTTTCGACCCTTGGTGCTTCTTCTTTCAAAACTTTGTGCAGAAGACGTTTGGTGCACTGAATTAGACGTTCCAAACATCCACCACTACTCGGATCGGCCGGACAATTGAATACCCATTCCATTTAGTGTTTTGCAAACTCACGCTCGATAGCATTAAAATCAAAAACTCTGTTTTCATCTCTCATCTCTTTTTTTGGGCCCACGAAATTGGTACCGTTGTCACTTCGCATACGTATGGATGTGCCGCGACGATTAATAAAGCTGCGTAGGCATATAATGAAGGCATCGGTAGATAGGTCTTCTGCCAACTCCAAAGGCACTGCCCTTGTCCTCAAACATGTAAATAATGCGACCCATCGTTTCTCCCTCCTACGACCAATAGCGACGTGAAATGGCCCACAATAGTCCACCCCTGAGTATGAAAACGGTCGAACATACGGGGTTACTCGGTCTATGGGTAACTGTCCCATCAATGGAGCAGCTGGATTGGCTCTGTCACAAATACAAACTTGACAGTTCTTCTTAATACGTTTTAATACATTTCGGATCGCCGGTATTCTGATGGCTTCGTGGCAGTATAATTGGTCGACGAGCGCTGATAGGTAGGCAATAAGCTGCATCTAATCTTCCGTATATTTTGATCAAATCGTCTTCGTCTAAGTATGGCGTAAGTGGATATAAACTGCAGTCTTTTGGCAACGATTTCTTCTGGCGTAAGATATTAATTTCTTCGGCATATGCATCTCGCTGTGCTAAGCGAAAAATGTGACTTTCGGCAGATGTGATCTCCACAGCTTTGAGTTCACCCTTCATCCGTGTTTCCTTCCTACTGCTGTTCACGAATCGCAATAACCAAGCCATAAGTCAACTTTAAGAAAGAAAAGTTAGTAACTTCGACAAGTATCTTATCTCTATGACAGGCAAGCAAACGGCGACTTGTCTCTTCTTTGACACACTCGTCTGATGACATCATAACTTCTCGAGGCCAGCTTTCCTCGTCCTGGTTTAAAAAATCTGGTCCATTCAACCAACGTGAGTGTGATGAACCTTCCGACGTAAATTTGGCGCATGTATTCAACTCCTAGTTTCAATAGTGCTTGCAGTAGTAGTTTTGCCGAGATTGTAATGTACGTGAGAAGCCTAAGAGTTCCCTTTTTGTCGGTGGCCGTTCCCCTTGCAATATGTCTTTGGCTATTTTAAAAAAAATGGAAATTAAATTCAAAATCATCTGTTGTGGTATTCCAATGCATTCCCAATATTTTGTCGACTGCGTCTTTTCGCTGCAAGTTGAACTTGTTTGACTGCAAATAATTGTCATTGTTCAAACTCGCTTCTAAAGCTTTGCAATTGAATACGAATCTACGAAGTTTAAACCCTGCTTCTGCGTTTATTTTTATAGCGTCTATTATCGTCCGCTCGGCTTATTTGGCGTCATGAAATCTAATAACAAGGTCGTCCACATATGTCTTGTTTATTACGGCGTCGACTGCTTTTGGCATTTGTGACTCAAATTTAGCGGCGTTAACATTTTTCACATATTCAGCACAACACGGCGATGAGGCTGCACCGAATATCATGGATTTCATTACATAGACCTGCATTGGCCTGCTGGGATCACCGTCTGTCCACAAGAAGCGTTGGGAGTCTTGATCCTCGTCTCTTATTCGAACTTGTGAAAACATCTCTTCTATGTCGAAAGCCACGGCGATGTGTCCTTGTCGGAATTTAAAAAAGAATTGCAAGTAGCGACTGTGCCTCTTCTGGCCCTTTAAGCAAAAAACTATTAAGCGAAACGTTGGATGTCATAGCGGCGGCATCGAACACAATGCGTAACTTATCGGGTTTGTGTGGGTTGACTACCCCAAAATGTGGTAAGTACCACATTGTTGGCTTTACGGTACGGCTGTACTTAGTTGCTTAGCGTAATCTTTATCAATGCATTTATTTATTTCATTTATATAACTTTTTGCAAACTGACGATCTTTGCGCATATTGGCCTCTACTTGCAATAAGCGCTTATAAGCCATGCCATAACTAGGGAAGTGTGACGTCATCTGTTTTCCACAGCAAGCTCACCTCGTATCGACCACCCAAGCACTTAGTATTTTCTTCTAATATTTTTCTCGCTCTTATGTCACTGTCAGATTCTAATATGGTGTTAGTTTGCGTTCTACTGGCTACAGTGTCAGTTATTATATAATCTTCGACTAGCTTGTGCAGCTGTTTCATCGTATGTGACTCTCTAACTACTATTATGTTATGTTCAGACACAACCTTAATTGAACATTAAGAGCCTTCATTCAATTTTCAAGCCCAATGATTCTCAATTTACCATACAAAAATTGACCAAGTTAATGCTTCATTAGAAATTAATGAGTTGTTAATGAAGAACAATTCTGCATGCAACCCTGTTAAAAGGCTTGTTTCATAAGTAAAATGAAATGTCATGAAAAGAGAAATGTGATTAGCGTCAGTGTCCACTAAACAGGTTGGTTCGTCAGATCAGCTGCATTCTTGTTCTTCTTCATCACCTATCAAATTTGTTTTTATTTCTGCTTATTTTATACATGCATTCGTGTTTACGATTGGTAAAAATTGTGAGATGAATGTGAAATTATTTCGTCCTCCTTGCAATTTTGACATTTAGGTCACGAGAGTTTGATATTCAGCTGACGGCGTGTATGTGTGTATGTATCTTCAGCCGACCTGTTAAATGGGCCAAGTAAATTAAATATGTCTGAACACCAAATCTAAAGATGTTCAATCAACCCCAATTGACTTAATTAATTTTTATGTCTGAACATGATATTACACGTACACGATGTACTTACGGCAGCAGTGTTGCCACTTTAGCTATTTTGTAGCTAGATTTAGCTATAACTTTCGACGTTTAGCTATAGAAATTCGCGTTTAGCTTTTAGCTATTTTCTTTAGCTTATTTTTTAGTCAGATTAGCTATTTTAGCTATAATATTTTTTTGTAATTTCCTCACTTTTGCACAAAATATTATGATTTTTTGTTTACCAAGACTTTATAGAATGTACTGTTCCTTGTTCGAAGTATATACGGGCAAGATGAGAAGCAATTTTCAAAGCAATATAGAGTCAATTCATAAGGCAATATTTCTATACCGGGGATTGCAATATGTGTCAATTTCTTTTTAAAAATTTCACACGATGTGCCCTATTGATTAATTAAAAAAATTGTTGGGTTTATGCGATGCTACTGTGAGCGTTACAATATAATGCAAACTAACCGTCAGGCAGCCGAAATGGAATCTTATTGCCTTGCAATATACCCTTTTCCATCAATTGCTACAATGAAGCCATGTGTTCTCTGATCGCTTAAAATTTCCAAATGAATTGCTTCACTATGCGAATTAATGGTAGTGGAATTTTTAAAAGATCCACTCATCCAAAATTTATTGGAGCTAGAAAATTAGTATCGTTTTAAGTATGTAAATAATTATTTAGCTATTTTTGAAGAAAAATATTTTTACCTATTAATTTTAGCTTTGAAAAAAATTGCTTAGCTATTTTTAGCTATTTTTTTCTTTTAATCTAGCTATAAGCTCCAAAATATTCTGGCAACACTGTACGGCAGTTATCGGCATTCCAATGCATGCACAGAAATTATTAGTTGCATGTGTATTAGTGAGAGAGCGTTGTCGGGCAATGTCGGCAGCCGCTAGCATTCGATCAGTTGATGTCAGATTGTTGTTGACAACAGACGTTTGTCCAATGATGTGCGGTCGTACGTATGAAAACAGGCATATGTGTTTACATACCTACAAACAAACATATATACGTATTGTGGCGAATATAATCGGTTCCACTCACATCACTAAATGACAGATCTCTAAGGAAACTGCCAGAACTAGAAGAAGATACCAGATAATTTCCAGTGTTGCCAGAATTTTCCAGATTGCGTTTGACAGACTATATAAGGCGGCGAGCAGGCGCTCCGGAGTCAGTCGTAACTTAACCGTAGAAGTGTTAACATCAACTCAAGTAAAACAAGTGTAGACTTTTTAGTCGTGAAATAAAGCGGTGTGAATTAAGAAGTAAATAAAGACTTTTATTTAACAATTCAGCGATACGAACCCTATAGAAATAATCGAGCTATCGACAAATACGTAACAATTGGTGTCAGAAGTGGGATTGTTAAATAAATTCCAGGATCAAGGATAACGAAGCAAGGATAACGAAATAAGGATAATGGCAAAGTTAAACGAACTGAAAATCCAAGAGCTTAAAAAGGAGTTAGAAAAGAGAAACCTGAGTACAAGCGGCAATAAAATTGAACTACAGGCAAGGCTAAGAGTAGCTATGGAAGCATATAACATGAATGTAGATGAGTTTGATTTCAACGATGATGTGGAAGAGGTCCACAAAGAAGAAACTCAGAAGGAAGAGGCTTCACAGTCAGTAGCAAACGTAGACGTGAACTCGATATTGGCTGTACTGACACAAATATCGGCAAAAATGGAAGATCAACAGGCACAGATGTCGAAAAAATGGAAGAACAACAGGCACAGATATCGGCAAAAATGGAAGATCAACAGGCGCAGATGTCGGCAAAAATGGAATCACAGCAATCATTACTTTTAGAAGAGGTGTCCAGTATTGCAACTCAGTTGGGAGCGCAAGAAAAACGCATATGCTCACAATTAAAATCACAGGATGCAAAAATTACGCAGGTTGAGGAAAGACAAGATAAAATTGAGGATAATGTAAAAAAGTTGGAAGCCCGTCTTCAGGAGATCCACATAAGTCGTCCAATCGCTTCATCTGCTACACAGAAGATAAAACCTCCGTCGTTTGATGGAAGTGGTCCATTTCAAGTATTCAAGCTACAATTTGAGAAAACGGCAGTTGTAAATAATTGGAATCCTGAGGACAAAGTAGCTGCCTTATTTGTAGCATTGAAAGGACCTGCAGCAGAAATATTACAGACTGTTAGCGAGGGCGAAAGGAACAGCTATGACGCAATTATGGGTGCCATTGAAAGACGTTATGGTAGCGAGCACAGGAAGCAGATATATCAAATGGAGTTGCAGAATCGCTTCCAGAAACCAAATGAGACGTTACAAGAATTTTCTTCTGAGATTGAGAGACTAGCTCATTTGGCAAACGCAGGAGCACCTCAAGAATTCATCGAAAGAATGAAAATTCAAAGCTTCATCAATGGAATACGAGATATTGAAACGAAGCGGGCTACCTATGCAAACCCAAAACGAACTTTCGCTGAAACGGTCTCATATGCTTTGACACAGGAAACGGCATCTCTATTGAGCAAGCCCACTTACAAGGCTCATCGTGTGGAAGTGGAAACGCCAGACTTACTAAGCAAAATATGGGAGGCGTTGAATGAAATGCAGAAAAAGAAAAGTAATGCTGTGAAATGCTTCAGATGTGGAAAAATAGGACATATAGCACGTCACTGCAGCAATAGTTCCAGTAAGTTCAGCACTGCAGATGGGCGTAAGCGCAAGGCAGAAGGGCATGAACAAGCGCCCAAATCAACTGAGTCGTTAAACTAAAGCGGGCCAGCCAAAAGGGGCGTGGGCTGGTCCCCACAATGGAATGCCCCATAATCTCTGTCTCTCAGTTGGGAAGAAGCAAGAGTAATGTTACTATTGGTGGTTTCGTGGACGGAATAGAGCGCATGTTGACTTTGGATACGGGAGCATCTCATTCCATCATTCGATCTGACTTGGTAAAGAAGAAAGTAAGGCCATTGTATGGAGCAAAATTGCGTACGGCAACAGGCGAGGATACCCAAGTCCTAGGGGAAGTTACATGCGAAGTTGTAATTGGAAATGTTGTCGTACTACACACCTTCATAGTGGCGGAAATTGTTGATGAAGTCATAATTGGTGTGGACTTCCTAATCGACCAAGGCATTAAGATTGACATGAAAAACAACGTTATGAGTTACAAAAACTTGGAGGTGCCGCTAAATTTTGGCTACGATAAGAGATACAGCAGTAAGAAAGTGCTCGTGGAAGAGAATCAGCAGATACCGCCAAAGTCCGAGGCAATTATTTGGGCAAAGATTGATGGAGATTGTGGGACAAACAAATTGTGGGTTGTTGAAGCAGAAACAGAAACTAAATCAAATGTACTTGTTGGAAAAACCCTGGCTATGACAAAACAAGATGGACGTATACCAGTAAGAGTACTTAATGAGTTCAAGTCACCAGTCAAACTCTCCAAAGGTGCTATAATGGGAAAGTGCGAAGAGGTTGACATCATCATGAATTGCGAAAAATCCCAAGGAGAAGTTTGTAATGGCAATACAGATATTTCAGATGAAATAAATGCTTGGACAGAAGAACTTCAGGAGAATCACAAAAGAAAGGCGAAAGAATTACTTGCCAAGTACTCCAGCATATTTGACAAGGATGGTACAAAACCAGGCAGGACAAATATTGTGAAGCATCAGATTGACACCGGTGATGCAAGGCCAATCCGTCAGGCTCCTCGCAGCGTTCCATTAGCTAAACGTCAAATGGTGAGCCAGATTATACAAGAAATGAGCGACAGTGGGGTAATTGAACCATCAGTCAGTCCATGGAGTTCTCCGGTAGTACTTGTTAAAAAGAAAGATGGCAACATGAGATTCTGCGTTGACTACCGGAAACTGAATGATGTAACAAAAAAGGATAGTTACCCATTGCCAAGAATTGACGACACTCTGGACTCGCTATCTGGAACGGAATGGTTTTCAACACTGGACTTGAAAAGCGGCTATTGGCAAGTAGAAGTAAAAGAGGAAGACAAGGAGAAAACAGCCTTCAGTGTTGGCGATGGTCTTTGGCAATTTACGGTGATGCCATTTGGATTATGTAATGCCCCAGCTACCTTTGAGAGACTTATGGATCAGGTACTGAAAGGATTACACTGGAAAACATGTCTTGTGTACCCGGACGATATCATTGTATTGGGAAAAAGCTTTGATGCACATCTCAAAAATTTGGAGGAAGTTTTCCGAAGAATAGCTGGCGCTGGTCTCAAGTTAAGTCCTAAGAAATGTTCATTATTCAAGAAAGAAGTAAAATACTTGGGAAATAAAGTGACTACAAAGGGCATCTGCACTGATAACGAAAAAATAGAAGCAGTAAAAGATTGGCCAAGACCTCGGAATCTACATGAATTGCGAAGCTTTCTTGGGCTGTGCACTTACTATCGCCGATTTGTACCAAATTTTGCCAGCGTAGCAAATAGTCTCACGGAGCTTATGAGGAAAAATAAGACTTTTGAGTGGAGGAAAGAACAAGAAATGGCTTTCCAAACGTTAAAAGATCGGCTTTGTACTGCTCCAATGCTAGCATACCCGGTTCCAGAAGCGAGGTTTATTTTGGATACTGATGCGAGTGGTTATGCTATAGGAGGTGTTTTGTCACAGGAAATCGACGGACAGGAGAAGGTTATCGCATACTACAGCCGATCAATTGGGAAACCGGAAAGAAATTACTGTGTAACAAGAAGAGAACTATTGGCATTGGTAGAATGCATCAAACATTTCCATAAGTACCTCTATGGTCAGCGATTCCACGTCAGGACTGATCATGCAGCGTTAAAATGGCTTTTGAAATTCCGAAATCCGGAGGGTCAGTTAGCAAGGTGGATTGAGCGGCTACAAAATTATGACTTTTCCATAGACCATCGTAAAGGCAGTACCCATGGAAATGCTGATGCAATGTCGCGGCGACCATGTAATCTTGAATGCAAGCATTGCTCTAAAGCTGAGGAGAAGGAAGACATCATAGATGTTCGGCAAATGACAATAACATCTACAGACGAATGCAATGCGGAACAATTAAGGAAGTGTCAGCTAGAAGATCCAGATCTGGCACGTGTAATGATCGGTTTGGAACAAAATGAACGACCATCAAAAGAAGAGATGTCAGCAGAGAGTCCTGTTGCCAAATCATATTGGGCACAGTGGAATAGTTTGCAATTGGTAAATGGTTGCCTACATCGTGTTTGGGAGAGTGAAGATGGTCAAAGTTCTAAAACATTGATAGTTGTTCCAAGGAAAAGAATACCGGATGTGCTAAATGAATTACACAATGGTCCAAGTGGAGGTCATCTTGGAGTAACAAAGACGGTAGAGAAAATCAAGAAGAGGTTTTATTGGGTCGGCTGCCGTCAGACAGTTGTTGAGTGGATTGCGAACTGCGATGTGTGCATAAAGGCTAAGGGTCCCAAATCCAGGAGTCATGGGCTGATGAAACAATACAATTCAGGTGCACCATTTGAGAGAATTGCCATGGATATAGCTGGGCCATTTCCTACTAGCAAACTTGGAAACAAATATGTACTGGTGGTCATGGATTACTTTAGCAAATGGCCGGAGGTGTACCCGATTCCAAATCAAGAAGCAGAAACTATAGCCGAAGTATTCACCAACAATTGGGTGGCGAGATATGGTGCACCTATAGAGCTACATTCTGACCAAGGAAGGAACTTCGAATCAGTTGTGTTCCAGGAGATGTGCAAGACACTGGGTATTAGGAAAACCCGAACAACTGCGTTGCATCCACAATCAGACGGCATGGTAGAAAGATTTAACAGAACATTAGAGGAACATTTACGAAAAGTGGTGCACAAGTTCCAGAGAGATTGGGATACTCATATTCCTCTGTTCCTGATGGCATATCGATCGGCAGTACACGATACAACAGGTCAGACTCCTGCAAAAGTAATCTTTGGTAGTGATCTTCGACTGCCAGCTGACTTGAAATTTGGGATAAGTGCTGATGCGGGAATAAATGCCAGACAATCTAACAACGTTCTGGAAGAGGAAATGAGAGAAATACATGAACTTGTGAGACAGCGAACAAAGATCATGAGTGACAAGATGAAGGCCAGATACGACAAGGCGATAAACTCAGAAGGTTTTCTTGAGGGAGATCTAGTTTTGCTATACAACCCGCAGCGAAAGAAAGGTTTGTCCCCGAAATTGCAGTGTACTTGGGAAGGGCCCTACAAAGTGATTAAACGGCTCAATGATGTTGTGTATCGCATACAAACAATTGGAAGACCGAGGAATAAAATGAAAGTGGTTCATCTGGAAAGGCTAGCAGCATTTGGAACGAGTAATGTGTCAGATCGGGACGATCAGACTTAGGTGGAGGGCAGTGTGGCGAATATAATCGGTTCCACTCACATCACTAAATGACAGATCTCTAAGGAAACTGCCAGAACTAGAAGAAGATACCAGATAATTTCCAGTGTTGCCAGAATTTTCCAGATTGCGTTTGACAGACTATATAAGGCGGCGAGCAGGCGCTCCGGAGTCAGTCGTAACTTAACCGTAGAAGTGTTAACATCAAGTCAAGTAAAACAAGTGTAGACTTTTTAGTCGTGAAATAAAGCGGTGTGAATTAAGAAGTAAATAAAGACTTTTATTTAACAATTCAGCGATACGAACCCTATAGAAATAATCGAGCTATCGACAAATACGTAACAGTATGTAGGAAACATACACGCATTGCTTGATGCGCCATCGACCTGCTAGAATGGCAAACCGAATGATACTAAGCACTTTGCTCGGTTTTAATTATTGCGCTCGCATGAAACTCACGTATTAAATACGTGTGAGAAGCTTGTTCTCAGCTCCAGCTCAGTGAGCCAGGCCGTGCCGATAATTGACTTACGGTTTCATGCGACGGTCCATACACTATCCAACCTAGTTTGGTTTTGGCGGCAATAGGCTGGTTAGGTCCATTATCAATGATCTCATGCGTAACACCCAAGAAAGAGTTGTCCAATCCAAGAAGCAGTTCTGGCTTTGCGTCGATATAACTTAGTGTTGGCATTGTTGATAAGTGGTGAAAGTTGTTACTGTTAAAGGCTTGCGTTGGCAAGTTCAAATTACCAATAGTGCGTACGTTTTTTATTGCATAAGTGCAGCATACGGTGCTTTTATTTCGATTGATACCTTGCGTGATTTTTCGGAGGTTTTATTTTTGCCATACCACTGCACACTGGTCAGCCCCATACACAAAAGTCAAAAACGTTGGTGCTTGAAAAAGAAACTTCTGTCATGCATTTCCGTGGGAAATATATTGAATTTTATGGAAAACCCCCTTCTATACGCAATAGCCTCCATTAAATGTTACTTTGGCTCATTTAAAGTCAACACATTTGAAAAAAAAAATTTCTGGAAAAAGTTTGTGTAAATAAGTGTATTATGATTTTTGCGATATTTCAAGTTTGAGTGCTAAAAAAAATGCGGATAACTATGGAAACGCAAGAAAAACGTATGTTTCATGATTTAGCGAAAGGAAACAGTGAAAACAATTAATTTTTAGCAAAATACAAGATGAAGAAATCTTGGCTTTTCTATGAGCGTAATTTTCAAGCATTGGCATTTTCATTTAAACTTTTAACAATTAAGGACCACTCTGGACCAGGTCTTGTAAGCAGATTTGTGTTCTTTCAAGTCTTCTCTTAAGAAGCCTGTTTATACATTTTTCCCTTTTTCTTAAAATATCATATTAAATTTAGCTAGTCTATACAAAATACCTCAGTGAAATATTTATATGTGCACCTCATTAATTCAATTTATCTCTCTAATTTAAGACTATTTAGTTATCTTTGGGCATGTAAATATTATATTACATATTTGGTAATTCGTTTATATATAATGATTAGTTTTAATCCGCTGATAATGTATACGGTATATAAAAACTTGTGGTATATGCCACCTTTCTTAGGAAAAATTTATATGTGCAAAACGCATTTTGCCTGCTTCAAATGTCAATAAGTAAGATAAAATAACTTTATTCATACAAATCGCAAGTGAAGCAAATATAAATTTTTTTGCAAACGGATATTGAGTGATTTCCAACTTTTAGAAAAAATGCCACGCGGATCCACCTTGACAGAAACAGAGCGCGGTTTTATAATTGGACAAAGGGATGGTGGTGTGCCATTGGTCGAAATTGCAACGAAATTGGGACGCCATAGAAATACGATTACTAATTTCCTAAAAAACCCGGAAAAATATGGGACTACCAAACGCAGTGGCAGAAAATCAGAGATTGATGAACGTTGTAAGCGAACAATTCGGCGTCTAGCTGTTGAAAAAGGTATGAGTTGCAGTGAAATTCAAGCCCATCTTAATCTTAAGATAACAAGGAGACGAGTCCACCAAATATTATCCCAAAACAAAAATGTCACATATACTGCGCGAGTATCTCAACCTATGCTTTTAAAAAGACATATGACATCCCGTTTGGCCTTCGCCGATAAATATAAGTTCTGGGATACAGAGTTCCAAAAAGTTATATTCAGCGATGAGAAAAAGTTTAATTTGGTCCCGATGGCTGTCAAAAATATTGGCGCGACTTAAGACACCCGAGGCAGAATCATCTTAAGCGAAACCATGGTGGCGGCTCGTTAATGGTTTGGGGGGGCTTTTTGGGTATGCTGGAAAATCTCCACTTTGTTTCATCCCATGCAAAACCAATTCCCAAATGTACATTGAGTTATTGGACAATGTCCTTATTCAATTTGCTGAAGAAGTTTATGGAAATGAGTGGATATTTCAACAGGACAACGCCCCAATCCACACCGCTCGTACAATAAAAGATTTTTTTTCGTCCAGAAACATCCCTTTGTTGGATTGGCCAGCCATCAGTCCTGACCTCAACCCCATTGAGGACCTATGGGGAATACTCTCGGCTAAGGTTTATAAGAATGGTAGACAGTTTCAGACCATGGAACAGCTTAAAGAAACGTTGGTAAAGGAACGGGATGAAATAAGCATCCAAACCTTACAAAAATTGGTAGAGTCCATGCCAAGGAGATTGACCCAGGTTCAGTTGAAGAAAGGGAAGCATATAAATTATTAGAATTTATAAAATATTGTTATCTAGCCACATACATGTTAAAAATCCTTTGACGCACATATAATTTTTTCCTAAGGGAAAATTAAATAAAAATTAAACTAAAATCACCAGTAAATAAAGACAAATTGATTTGCTATTGTATTAGTTCATATCTAGTCATATATGTAAAAAATAATATTTAAAAAAATATAACTTTAGTTTTTTATAATTTTTATAAAATATTATTCCATGCACATATAACTATTTCACTGAGGTATTGTTGCCCTTTTACGATTTTTGTACATATTTACATCGACTGTTTTCGATAAAACTTTATTTTCGATAAAATCTGAGTAATTGTGTTTTGTCCCACTCTCCATATAATTTTTTTTTTTTGATCCCGCGAAATATCGCGGAATAGTTTTTTTTTATTGTAACTTTGTTATTTGACATCGGGTTTTTGGAAGCTCTTTTGACCTATGAAGTCGTTTTCACATAATTAAGTCACCTAACCAAGTTTTTCGTCCAAAATATCCTTTTTGTTTCACAAGAAAAAAATCGCCAAAAACAAAATATTTATCGGATCTCTCTGATATTATGCTTAAAGTCTTTGCAATTAAAAGGGCAAATTTTTAAAGTAATAAAACTTTCCTGATTTTTACAACTTTTTATAAAAACTTAATTTGAAAATCAAAATTTTTTCAAAAATCGCAAAAAATCCACAAAATTTTGACTTTGCCAGCTTTCGCTCAGCGAGTTTTTATTAGACCATTACAAGTTTTAAGTCGTTTGAAGCGCATTTTAATTGCCTTTGAACAAGATATCGCTTGCGTTTATCGCATTTGTAACTCCAGAGAAAATAATTTTTGAATGAAGTGATAACAAAAAAACACAAAATTACCGTTATCTCAAAAACCTAACTATACAAAAAATTAAAAAAAAAAATAGTTCCAAGCTCAGCAGGTCAATTCCTATACTCCCCCATTCCTGTTTTTCTTGTTTTTTTTTGCTGTAAACTAGCGTTAGTGGTGGGCGTGGATTACAACATATATGCTTTTAATTTTCTGAAAGATGATTCGTATAGTGGGACACCAATGTGCCAAATTTGGTTTCGGTAGGTCCATCCGTTTTCAAGAAATTGAGTTTTGTCGCACTCTCCATACAAATGAGACCAGTGTGCACTGTAACGATAACAATGCCTAAGCTAGACGTGACTCTCTCGCTAATCAAGGATATAGAGCAGCCTTGGGCAAAACCTTAGCACCTGCTAAATGAGAGTAATAGCCCAGTTAGTCGAGAACGTAAACCCGTGTACCGTGTCAGCTGATCCAACCTATTTAATGGGATTTGTATGTAACCGATTATTCAACGACGTACGACGCAGAAGCCCGTACCGCAGAAATCAAAATCATTTTGATTTTTTACGTAAAAACGTGGCAGCTGATAGCTCGCATGGTTGCAAGGTAGAAGGGTTGCCAGTTGAACATTTTTAGTTATTAAATATTTAAACAGTAATTTTCACAGCATTATACAACTAACTCAACAAGATTGTAAAATGTAATCGAATATACATATATGTGTTCACATGGAAAAAATAGTATGTCTGATACGCTGTTTTGACAATTTGATTTTTAGGTTAGGTTGTAATTGAAATTTTTGAAATTGGAAATGAATGGAAATAATTGAATTAGGAAAACAAAATTCTACTTTGGCTATGTTCACAACATCATCAAGATTCGTTTTTGCGCTAACTTATTTAGTACACAATTAGAAATTTGCGTTTAAAATGTTTGTATATTTCCAATTGAAATTTTTGTGATCATATATTTTTGACACTTCTATTTTTTTTTAAGCTGCTAGTAGTTGCAAGTGAAAATTTTACTTGCAGCGTTTATCAACTCTCTCGAGGTCTTACTCTCTCAATTTGGCTCCCTTTTGCGAATTTTTTGGGTTATTGAACATAAATTCGTAACTATTCGTAAAAATATGTAAAAATTTTGAGATATTGAACACTCCTAATAAATGAAGATATTACTGAAAATTAAAGCAAAATTGTATTTATCCACAATGGTGGCGGTATTTTCTTAATTGATAACTCTTGGTGGTCTTCTTCTGCAATTTTTCTACATTAAAAAGTTATAAATTGCCACAATAAATCTGAGTTTCTGTAACAAAATCAATTAAAGTGATGTCACACTAATACGATCCACACTTTGTCACCACCTATTTATACTAGAAAAGATATGAGTTACAGTTGGTTACAGAAACTCAGTACAGATTTCTTAATTAAACACAGATTTTTGTGAGAATCTTGTTGCTTCCCAATATAATTTTTTTTTTATGGATTTTCAATTGTAAATTTAATGTTCTGACTGTGTTTTATGTTATTTTATGTTTTAGCCCTTGATAACTATCACCAAGGTGTGATGGAAATATATTGGGCAGCAACAAAATTACAAGAAAAATGTGTTTTAATTACCAACTAAGCAGTAAAAAAGTAACTAAATTAATAAAAAAAAGTCGTCAACGACAACTTTAAAAACGATTAAATTAGTATTTTCTTGTCATTTGGCAAATAATGCACAGTTGTGTATTGAAGAGTAATTCGCATAACACTTTGAAGATTACTAAAAATCTTGTTTGCTCAAAAATGACTAAATGGCAACCCTGCCAAAATGTAAACAAACTTTATATATATGTAAATATGTGTGAGTAAAACAGCTGATTGCTACGGGCTCAAAAAATCCTAAAAATTGCATACGGGCGTTTGCGTCAACGAGCGGACCACACGTTCTCGACTAACTGGGCTATAAGCGCCCGTGTACGTATACACACCGATTGTCACTAGTACAGACAAATAAAGAGCGTAAAACGAGCGCTTACGATGGCACTTGGCGATAGTCGCTTAGGAAAAATAATCAGCTTGCCTTCAACTGGCGTGAAAGCAAGTGGTCGCTAGGTGATCGTCGCTTGAAATTCTTTTATTCTATTTGCATATGCCAAACAACATGGAGGAACAATAAAGGAGAATGCATAACGACATACCTTCATACATAGTGGGGCCAGAAGTGTCATGCAAAGAGGAATGTAGAGGAATTTGACAGATGTGGCCCCTATGGAAATGCTAGGGTGCGTGTGTGTGTGGAATATGTCAACAAAAAAAATGCTTGTGTTCGTGTGTGTTTATGAAGATTGAAGAAGAAGTCAGCTGATCTTATGCATTCTCCTTTTTGTTCCTCCATGGCCAAACAACAAGCATATGTATGTGTATACGTACGTTGTTTCATAATTTCGCGAAGCGTGCGCGCATGACCCTGCTCGCTCAACATCTGCATGCAGACTGATTATTTTTAGTAATTTTTCACTTTATCCTACAGTAGGCGAACCAACACACACTAATTTTTTAGTAATGGCTTGAGTGTAGTGGTGCCCAAGGCTGATATAGAGGATCCTTCGTCAAACATGGCATAAGTATTGATTTCGCCACGCGGCCCTATCAACGTGGCTGGAAAAACTTTAAATAGCGTTGACTCCTTATACTGTCGTCAATTATAAACGCGTTGGATCTGATCATCATTGTTGTTATTGCCACTTGATTCGATTTCAGTGTTCAACAGCTGGTTGTGTTTGCGTTGACAACCATTTACACCGCATGTGGTTCGTTTTTGACAATTTTGTAGACTATGTCCCTTGCCAAGACAACCAAAACAAACTTGATGACGTTTGACTACAACCCATCGCTCGTTGGGATTACGACCTTTGAACTGGCTACATTCCGACAACGCATGTCCCTCACTGCATAGGACGCATCGTTGTGCACGTCGCACACTTGGCGCCTCGTGACTATGAAGCAATCGGCGCACATTGGGGTATTTAATCAATCTGGGCGGCCAAAACTCTTTTTTGGCTTTAAATTGTTAATTATGTTACCCATGGTGATTTCAATTCAATTTAACATAAAAAAATGTGGCTTTACATTTTTAAAAAGTGATGTAGTGAGACCAAACCGACCTCAGATTTGGATTCAGAACGTCGAAATACATGTTAGTAGGTTAGGTCGATGAAATGTGCCATTTGGGGCTTTTTTAGCTTTTCGCAATTTTCTTGAAGTTTTGGGGGTATATTGGACAAGCGGACTTTGGATTCGGAGCACGTCGATGTATATGTTGCTAGATGGGTGTTCTCGAATCCACAAACTAATTTTTTTTTTGTGTGGTGGGGTAATTTTTCCCAACGTAAAAAATCGCCTGTTTTTCTTAAAACCGGAAAAACCCGGGACCGATCTTTCTTGAACTCAAAATAACAGGGAACAGACTATCTAGAAAAAAAAGAGTCAGTGCCGGGCAATGCCGGGCACCTAAACAAAAACCCTTTTGAAAACAAAAAAATGGGAAATTTTTTTTTAATACATCGTTTTTTAAAAATGTAATTAAGAAGACGCTAACAACTAACTAAATCTCAATAAACATGAATTTTGTACTCGATTACCTGTATTATAAGAATCCATAACAGTATTCTAAAAAACTTCACTTAAAACCGTAAAAATATTAATTGGAAATGTTGAAACTTTAAGAACGTTATAAAATGCCGCGAGAAATACACGAATGACCAAACTTTCATTGACTGTAAAAACTTTGTGTTTGAGTTTTGAGAATAAATTTTTATTGAAAATGATGCGTTAGGGTCCTGGCCTACTAAAAAATTTTATTTTTGGAAATCGGGGCAGTTTTAAGAAAGGAGGTTTTGGCCGCCCAGATTGATAAAATACCCCTATGTGCGGCGATTACCACCTCCTGCTATCGTTGGTTGACGACTACCATTGCTTAGATTATTTACCTGACGGCTGTTAATTGATGTAGTGCTTCTGTCTGTTGTTCTTGGCATAAGTGATATAACTCGAGCCAATTCGCGGAGCCAGGTGGATAAATTATCCACTGTTGGAAATGGACCTAACTCACTTGGTTGGTGGCAATTTTGACACAAGTTGTTCCAAAAGCATTGGATTTACCAAATGATGTTCGCATCTAGCTGACTTGAAAAAGGCTACGACGTTGCGCACCCGTATGGAAAATTCCAGAATGCTGTCAAGACGACTTTCGTGAATAATTGGAAACTGTTACACCCTTTGTAGTTGTGCTCGTATTAGTAGGTCAGACCGCCCGAAATTAAAATCGAGTTCGTTCAAAATGCCAGGAACATCGTCGGGGTAAATCATTAATGAAGCAACAGCTTGTCTAGCTGCTCCCTTTAAAGCCCTTTGTAACCTTATTAAATTTTGTCGATTGCCGTAATTGAATTCATCGGTAGTGCCACGATAGCAAGCGATGAAAAGCGGCCAATCCTCTGGATTGCCTTCAAATACAGGCAGAGGATACAACTTTGTGATGGCGTTATCCATAAACAATGGTGGTTAGTGATTGTTCAACAACGTAGTGGACGTCTGTGGCTGCGGCGTTACAGTCTCTACAGATGGGCTATATGTCTCCGTTAATACGGTTCGTTGCATATTCACCCTTATTACGGTTGTCGTCGTCGACACTCACTCGACGGTGTCGGCGACGACTTATCAAAATCGGTATTACGTATGGTAAAGTCGATAACTTGTGACAACTATCGAAACATATTTGGTATCAGCTAAGTCGACGTCGACGGTCACTCGTTGCCATTTTCGTCGACGCTGCGTTTAAGGGTGACAAGAAGAAAATTTAGTATGTATGCATTTTTGTTTTAAAAATTTAATTACGGGAGCGTTAAAATTAGTAGAACTAACATCCGCAGATTATTTACTGCTAGTTTCATTGAAAAATTCTCACTAATTAACACGCTTTTATTAGCTTCACCTGTATGTATGTATGTATGTATGTATGTATGTAACTTCATCTCATCCTAAAATTTGAAACATTTAACTAAATTATTATATCTTTCAAACATTCACTTTTTTGTGTTCTCTCTACTATTTCTATTCTCCTCCTGATTCGAAACATGACATCAACAGCCCAACGGCATTCAACATTATTCTTTATGCTTCATTGCGGCTTTTATGTTACCTTTCTTCAAAATAGCCTCTATGAATTTCAATTCACTCCCGTATATAAGCCAATAAGTAACAAGCTTTCAGGGTACGGAAAAACTCACTCACGAACGCTCAAAAATACATTCTTCTCAAATCACAAACAAATGTTCAAAGAAAAACGTATAACCACTCAAATAGCTAGCGAACTAACGCACAACAGCCAGCGACCGCTCATAGCGTTGGCGATAAACTCAATGCATAAATTCACTCAAAAATAAAGCTTGAAGCTCTGTTTTGGGTTTGTTGTATTTGCAATGAAATCAACCGCATGTACAATGTACATACATACATACGTATGCAGAGCAAGAACTGGTTTTGTGTTTTGTGTAAGAAGCTTTGTTTTGTCGTTGTTGTGTTTGCAATAAAAACAATCGCATGTACATACATATGTATGCAAAGCAAGAACTGGTTTTGTTTGTAATTCATTTAATAGTAAGTGCTGAATCAACGAAAAGGAACCCTAATTACATTTTTATACAATGTTTTGTAAACGTGAGGTGAAGAAAATTTCTCTAAAAAAAAAAAAAATAAAAAATAAAAATAAAAAAAAAATAAAAAATGCGCCACTCGGGACTCGAACCTGAGCTTCTTGGTCCGTAGGCAGCATACCTCACCATTACGCTACAAATGTATTCGGAGCTTTATTGTCTAAATTCGAATTTATTCAATCAGGTTTCTTTTTTTTTTGTTCTTTTCAAATGCTTCACCTCAACTTCTCTTCACTTTCTGATTGTAAAATATAACAAAACGTTTGGGAAATTTTGTATTTCCAAACTAGTTTGGAAAACCTTGAATAAAAGGGTTTGGAAAATATTGCATAATAAGCTAGTTTACTTCACTGCATATTGGGATTTTTGGTAGAAGTTATAAATACATATGTATGTAGATCTATTTCGGAGAACACCACATCCCATCAGACTTCTTTTTATACTCAGCTGTACTAGTACACAGAGTATTATAGTTTTGATTTCCTAACGGTGGATTGTAACAGAATGAAATAATCGAGATAGATATAGACTTATATATATAAAAATGATCAGGGTGAAAAGAGAAATCGATTGAGCCATGTCCGTCCGTCTGTGAGCACGATAACTCGCGCAAAAATTGAAATATTTTGATGAAATTTGGAATGCAAGTTGGTATCAAGACGAGAACGGATGGTATTGAAAATGGGCGAAATCGGACCATGACCACGCCCACCTCCCCTATATAGTAAAAATCCGAAATTTTGTATCTCAGTAACTAATAGAGCTGGAGTGATGAAATTTTATCCACGTATTGAGCTCAGGCCCTTATGAAGAAATATGGTGAAATTTTGGAAAATGGGCGGTGCCACGCCCACTTATTATGGGGCAAACATTGAAAGTTTTATGAGTCATAACTCAGAAACCGTTGAAGACATATCGATGAAATTTGTTACGCGTGATATACTTACCTAGGCAAATGTTTGGACGAAAAATTGCCAAAATCGGTTGACGACCACGCCCACTTTTATATATGGGTATTATAAAGTGGCCTAATAAAAACATTTTAAGCGATATCTCTGCCAAATATAGAGATATATGATTGAAATTTTATGGCAGGAGTCCACCTACGGACATACAACAAAAAACACAAAAATTTTGGAAAATGGGCGTGGCACCGCCTCCTTTTAGAAGCAGGAATATACGAGATTTCTTAGTCTATAACTCGACAAATAATTGAGATATTATGACGAAACTTGGTGTATACGCTTTCATTACTTGTGGTAATACATGTTAAAAATTTTAGCGAAATCGGTTGACGGTCACGCCCACTTTTATATCTGGGAACTATAAAGGGGCCTAATAAGAACATTTTAAGCGATATCTTCGTCAAATATAAAGATAATTCATTGAAATTTTGTGGCATGAGTTCAACAATAGACCGGAAACAAAAAATAAAAAAATTTTGGAAAATGGGCGTGGCACCGCCTCCTTTTAGACAAAAGAATGTACGAGATTTCGGAGCCCATAACTCGACAAATAATTGAGATATTATGACGAAACTTGGTTTATGCACTTATATAACTTGTGTTAATAGACACGCAAAAATTTATTGAAATCGATTTATGACCACGCCTACTTTTTAACAAAGATATTTCTGAAACACCCTTTGGGAATTTTTAACGTGAAATCTTTGTAACTAGAACTCGTAAAGGAATGAAATTTTGCACAAATAATAATATTCATATACTTAGTTGGATAACTGATAAAAATTTTGGAAAATGGGCGTGGCTACGCCCACTTTATGCAGCACTCACTTTATATAAAGTACAACGTGTTTCCATTAAACGCAAACAAACAATAAAAGCATACAGCTGAGTATCTAATGTTCGATTCCACTCGAACTTAGGCTTCCTTACTTGTTACTTTTATTCTTGCATCCGCATAAAACATCCTTTAATGAAAAATTTCACTAAAAAGTCAAAAATAAATAATAGCTTAAAAAACTAAAAAACACGCTTTAATCTTAAAAATCGTACTAAAAATTGAGAAATAATTTAATTAGAAACAAAATGATGAACGAAAATATAAGTATTTAAGGAAAAGCGTGGGGGTGCTCAATAATATTTGAACATGAAAATATTCGATTCGTACAACTAGTACAAAAATATACCTAGTTGCGAAATTAAAGAGTACGATATATGAAATCTCAAAAAAGTCAAAATAAAATTATTAGTAAAAAAAACACCGATTTTAAATATTTTTTGACATACTGAGCACCCCACGCTTTTCCTTATATACTTATATTTTCGTTCATCATTTTGTTTCTAATTAAATTATTTCTCAATTTTTAGTACGATTTTTAAGATTAAAGCGTGTTTTTTAGTTTTTTAAGCTATTATTTATTTAAAAATAAATTCGGTGAGCGCACATATCGAAGCCGACCCAAAGGTTTTCAAGGGGTATGATACCAACTAATCTTTTACAATATTGAGAAGCAATCACCATTAAATTGAATGCCTTGGCACCTCCTTTAAGAAAGATTGATGAGAAAACTATAGTTTTATTTATAATTATAATATTTATAATTTATTAAATATTTATGTACATATGTACGTACATATATATGTATATATGTATTTCAATTAAATTTTTCTTTTATTTCTTCATTACTCGAGCACTTCATTGCTATGTTCATCGCTAAAACTTGATGAATCGTATGCAAAATACATTTATAATAAAGAAATAAATTATCAAAATAGCACAAATAAAAAAATACGGAAAAAATTGCGCACAGATTGTAAATAAAATCAAACAGCTAGTGCAGAAATTATAGGGATGGTACTTTCGTCATTCGGTTTACCGATAAACGGTCGACGTCGTCTCAATACGCTTAGCTAATACCGATTTTGCGTCGATGTGACGACGACGTCGAGACTAGGGACGGGCAAATTGGAAAAATATATCGATATATATTGTATCGATATTTAAAAAAACATCGATTTATGCCGTGTAAAAACATCGATATATCAATATATCGAAAGGGCTGGCTTCACATTAAGGAACCACGTCCCGCGAAAAACTCTTCTTCACGGGGCTAGAGGTGCTCTCACAGATCTCAAAACTGGAATCCAAACTTGCCGTAGACTTATAGTTTACTAGATATTTGTTGTTAAAGTTGGATGGATCTACAGATATTCTACGAATCCTGAAGAATAAACATAAAAATCATTAAGAATTGCTTGAAGAAGAAAGTAATGTAAATTCAAGCACCCGGACATTATGGTTATACCACTTCTTAAAAAATGTTCTGCTGTTAAATTCGAAGCGAATCAGAAATGTATTGTTACGTATTTGTCGATAGCTCGATTATTTCTATAGGGTTCGTATCGCTGAATTGTTAAATAAAAGTCTTTATTTACTTCTTAATTCACACTGCTTTATTTCACGACTAAAAAGTCTACACTTGTTTTACTTCACTTGATGTTAACACTTCTACGGTTAAATTACGACTGACTCTGGAGCGCCTGCTCGCCGCCTTATATAGTCTGTCAAACGCAATCTGGAAAATTCTGGCAACACTGGAAATTATCTGGTATCTTCTTCTAGTTCTGGCACTTTCCCTAGAGATGTGTTCAATCATTTTAGTGATGTAAGTGGAGAACCGATTATATTCGCCACACTGCCCTCCACCTAAGTCTGATCGTCCCGATCTGACACATTACTTGTCCCAAATGCTGCTAGCCTTTCCAGATGAACCACTTTCATTTTATTCCTTGGTCTTCCAATCGTTTGTATGCGATACACAACATCGTTGAGCCGTTTAATCACTTTGTAGGGCCCTTCCCAAGTACACTGTAATTTCGGGGACAAACCTTTCTTTCGCTGCGGGTTGTATAGCAAAACTAGATCTCCCTCAACAAAACCTTCTGAGTTCATTGCCCTGTCGTATCTGGCCTTCATCTTGTCACTCATGATCTTTGTTCGCTGTCTTACAAGTTCATGTATTTCTCTCATTTCCTCTTCCAGAACGTTGTTAGATTGTCTGGCATTTATTCCCGCATCAGCACTTATCCCAAATTTCAAGTCAGCTGGCAGTCGAAGATCACTACCAAAGATTACTTTTGCAGGAGTCTGACCTGTTGTATCGTGTACGGCCGATCGATATGCCATCAGGAACAGAGGAATATGAGTGTCCCAATCTCTCTGGAACTTGTCCACCACTTTTCGTAAATGTTCCTCTAATGTTCTGTTAAATCTTTCTACCATGCCGTCTGATTGTGGATGCAACGCAGTTGTTCGGGTTTTCCTAATACCCAGTGTTTTGCACAGCTCCTGAAACACAACTGATTCGAAGTTCCTTCCTTGGTCAGAATGTAGCTCTATAGGTGCACCATATCTCGCCACCCAATTGTTGGTGAATACTTCGGCTATAGTTTCTGCTTCTTGATTTGGAATCGGGTACACCTCCGGCCATTTGCTGAAGTAATCCATGACTACCAGTACATATTTGTTTCCAAGTTTGCTAGTAGGAAATGGCCCAGCTACATCCATGGCAATTCTCTCAAATGGTGCTCCTGAGTTGTATTGTTTCATCAGCCCATGACTCCTGGATTTGGGACCCTTAGCCTTTATGCACACGTCGCAGTTCGCAATCCACTCAACAACTGTCTGACGGCAGCCGACCCAATAAAACCTCTTCTTGATTTTCTCTACCGTCTTTGTTACTCCAAGATGACCTCCACTTGGACCATTGTGTAGTTCATTTAACACATCCGGTATTCTTTTCCTTGGAACAACTATCAATGTTTTAGAACTTTGACCATCTTCACTCTCCCAAACACGATGTAGGCAACCATTTACCAATTGCAAACTATTCCACTGTGCCCAATATGATTTGGCAACAGGACTTTCTGCTGACATCTCTTCTTTTGATGGTCGTTCGTTTTGCTCCAAACCAATCATTACACGTGCCAGATCTGGATCTTCTATCTGACACTTCCTTAATTGTTCCGCATTCCATTCGTCTGTAGATGTTATTGTCATTAGCCGAACATCTATGATGTCTTCCTTCTCCTCAGCTTTAGAGCAATGCTTGCATTCAAGATTACATGGTCGCCGCGACATTGCATCAGCATTTCCATGGGTACTGCCTTTGCGATGGTCTATAGAAAAGTCATAATTTTGTAGTCGCTCAATCCACCTTGCTAACTGACCCTCCGGATTTCGGAATTTCAAAAGCCATTTTAACGCTGCATGATCAGTCCTGACGTGGAATCGTTGACCATAGAGGTACTTATGGAAGTGTTTGATGCATTCTACCAATGCCAATAGTTCTCTTCGTGTTACACAGTAATTTCTTTCCGGTTTCCCAATTGATCGGCTGTAGTATGCGATAACCTTCTCCTGTCCGTCGATTTCCTGTGACAAAACACCTCCTATAGCATAACCACTCGCATCAGTATCCAAAATAAACCTCGCTCCTGGAACCGGGTATGCTAGCATTGGAGCAGTACAAAGCCGATCTTTTAACGTTTGGAAAGCCATTTCTTGTTCCTTCCTCCACTCAAAAGTCTTATTTTTCCTCATAAGCTCCGTGAGACTATTTGCTACGCTGGCAAAATTTGGTACAAATCGGCGATAGTATGTGCACAGCCCAAGAAAGCTTCGCAATTCATGTATATTCCGAGGTCTTGGCCAATCTTTTACTGCTTCTATTTTTTCGTTATCAGTGCAGATGCCCTTTGTAGTCACTTTATGTCCCAAGTATTTTACTTCTTTCTTGAATAATGCACATTTCTTAGGAATTAACTTGAGACCAGCGCCAGCTATTCTTCGGAAAACTTCCTCCAAATTTTTGAGATGTTCATCAAAGCCTTTTCCCAATACAATGATATCGTCCAGGTACACAAGACATGTTTTCCAGTGCAATCCTTTCAGTACCTGATCCATAAGTCTCTCAAAGGTAGCTGGAGCATTACATAATCCAAATGGCATCACCGTAAATTGCCAAAGACCATTGCCAACACTGAAGGCTGTTTTCTCCTTGTCTTCCTCTTTTACTTCGACTTGCCAATAGCCGCTTTTCAAGTCCAGTGTTGAAAACCATTCCGTTCCAGATAGCGAGTTCAGAGTGTCGTCAATTCTTGGCAATGGGTAACTATCCTTTTTCGTTACATCATTCAGTTTCCGGTAGTCAACGCAGAATCTCATCTTGCCATCTTTCTTTTTAACAAGTACTACCGGAGAACTCCATGGACTGACTGATGGTTCAACTACCCCACTGTCGCTCATTTCTTGTATAATCTGGCTCACCATTTGACGTTTCGCTAATGGAACGCTGCGAGGAGCCTGACGGATTGGCCTTGCATCACCGGTGTCAATGTGATGCTTCACAATATTTGTCCTGCCTGGTTTTGTACCATCCTTATCAAATATGCTAGAATACTTGGCAAGTAATTCTTTCGCCTTTCTTTTGTGATTATCCTGCAGTTCTTCTGTCCAAGCATTTATTTCATCTGAAAGATCTGTATTGCTAGTAGAAACTTCTCCTTGGGATTGTTCGCAATTCATGATGATGTCAACCTCTTCGCATTTTCCCAATATAGCACCTTTGGAGAGTTTGATTGGTGACTTGAACTCATTAAGTACTCTTACTGGTAGTCGTCCATCTTCTTTTGTCATAGCCAGGGTTTTTCCAACAAGTACATCGGATTTAGTGTCTGTTTCTGCTTCGACAACCCACAATTTGTTTGTCCCACAATCTCCATCAATCTTTGCCCAAATAATTGCCTCGGACTTTGGCGGTATCTGCTGATTCTCTTCCACGAGCACTTTCTTACTGCTGCATCTCTTATCGTAGCCAAAATTTAGCGGCACCTCCAAGTTTTTGTAACTCATAACCTTGTTTTTCATGTCAATCTTAATGCCTTGGTCGATTAGGAAGTCCACACCAATTATGACTTCATCAACAATTTCCGCCACTATGAAGGTGTGTAGTACGACAACATTTCCAATTACAACTTCGCATGTAACTTCCCCTAGGACTTGGGTATCCTCGCCTGTTGCCGTACGCAATTTTGCTCCATACAATGGCCTTATTTCCTTCTTTACCAAGTCAGATCGAATGATGGAATGAGATGCTCCCGTATCCACAGTCAACATTCGCTCCATTCCGTCCACCAAACCACCAATAGTAACATTACTCGTGCTTCTTCCCAACTGAGAGACAGAGACTATGGGGCATTCCATTGTGGGGACCAGCCCACGCCCCTTTTGGCTGGCCCGCTTTAGTTTAACGACTCAGTTGATTTGGGCGCTTGTTCATACCCATCAATATTCCGCTTGCGCCCATCGGCAGTGCTGAACTTACTGGAACTATTGCTGCAGTGGCGTGCTATATGTCCTATTTTTCCGCATCTGAAGCATTTCACAGCATTACTTTTCTTTTTCTGCATTTCATTCAACGCCTCCCATATTTTGCTTAGTAAGTCTGGCGTTTCCACTTCCACACGATGAGCCTTGTAAGTGGGCTTGCTTAATAGAGATGCCGTTTCCTGTGTCAAAGCATATGAGACCGTTTCAGCGAAAGTTCCTTTTGGGTTTGCATAGGTAGCCCGCTTCGTTTCAATATCTCGTATTCCATTGATGAAGCTTTGAATTTTCATTCTTTCGATGAATTCTTGAGGTGCTCCTGCGTTTGCCAAATGAGCTAGCCTCTCAATCTCAGAAGAAAATTCTTGTAACGTCTCATTTGGTTTCTGGAAGCGATTCTGCAACTCCATTTGATATATCTGCTTCCTGTGCTCGCTACCATAACGTCTTTCAATGGCACTCATAATTGCGTCATAGCTGTTCCTTTCGCCCTCGCTAACAGTCTGTAATATTTCTGCTGCAGGTCCTTTCAATGCTACGAACAGGGCAGCGACTTTGTCCTCCGCACTCCAATTATTTACAACTGCCGTTTTCTCAAATTGTAGCTTGAATACTTGAAATGGACCACTTCCATCAAACGACGGAGGTTTTATCTTCTGTGTAGCAGTTGAAGCGTCTGGACGACTTAGTTGAATATCCTGAAGACGGGCTTTCAATGCTTTTACATCGTCCTCTAATTTTTCTTGTCTTTCTTCAAGGACCTCCTTAACTTGTATAATTTTTGCATCCTGTGCCTTGAATTGTAAGGACATGCGTTCTTCTTGTGCCTCCAACTGAGCCGCAATGCCGGACACCTGTGATGAAAGTACTGACTGTTGCAATTCCATTTTTGACGTTATCTGTGCCTGTTGTTCTTCGATTTTTGTCGACATCTGTGCCTGTTGATCTTCCATTTTTGCCGATATCTGTGTCAGCACAGCCAATATCGAGTTCATGTCTACGTTTGCTACTGACTGTGGAGCCTCTTCCTTCTGGGTTTCTTCCTTTTGCACCTCTTCCACATCATCGTTGAAATCAAACTCATCTACATTAATGTTATATGCTTCCATAGCTACTCTTAACCTTGCCTGTAGTTCAATTTTATTGCCGGTGGTACTCAGGTTTCTCTTTTCTAACTCCCTTTTAAGTTCTTGGATTTTCAGATCATTTAACTTTGCCATTATTCTTATTTCGTTATCCTTGTCTCGTTATCCTTGTTTCCTTATCCTTGATTCGTTATCCTTGATTCGTTATCCTTGCTTCGTTATCCTTGGTCCTGGAATTTATTTAACAATTCCAATTCTGACACCAATTGTTACGTATTTGTCGATAGCTCGATTATTTCTATAGGGTTCGTATCGCTGAATTGTTAAATAAAAGTCTTTATTTACTTCTTAATTCACACTGCTTTATTTCACGACTAAAAAGTCTACACTTGTTTTACTTCACTTGATGTTAACACTTCTACGGTTAAATTACGACTGACTCTGGAGCGCCTGCTCGCCGCCTTATATAGTCTGTCAAACGCAATCTGGAAAATTCTGGCAACACTGGAAATTATCTGGTATCTTCTTCTAGTTCTGGCACTTTCCCTAGAGATGTGTTCAATCATTTTAGTGATGTAAGTGGAGAACCGATTATATTCGCCACAGTATGAAAAATATCGAATTTGGCTCGAAATGGCAAAAAATTATCGATTATCGATGCACGGTAGTTCAAAATATCGTCGATATTATCGGCTGTACTATTTTAAAAATATCGATATATTGATATATCGATATATATCGCCCAACCCTAGTCGAGACGACGTGATGTCAACTGAAAAGTGACAACGATGTCGACGACGACAACCGTAATAAGGGTGATTGTGTGGCTGGCTGGGCGGCGAAACAGGTTGTGTATTATTTCCTACATGTTCATTCATACGCTTGTGGAGTTGTGGTATGTCTGTGCGTTGTGTGGTAGTTTCATTCCGCAATTCTGCAATTGAATCACGTAGTACGGTAATGGAAGCGACCAGAGCGGCAAAGTTATCAGTAGGTGCACGAGGTTGTGTTCCTGGAGGAGTAGTTGTTTCAATTACTGTTTGGTTGAGATCGGTTATGTGATCCTCGTATGTATATGAAACTGGTTAACTGTTAACGGAATGTACCGGTCCTTACTGGAATGTTTTGGAAAAATGCCTATGTCTGTGTGTCAAAAATAGCGGTACTTGAGCGAAGTCTTCTAAATAAAATGAAGATAATTTGCACGATATATGATATAACTATCTGTGTAAATTTGCGTATACAACCCAAAAACGATTTATAAATTTTTATTGCAGGCGGCGAATTCCAATTTAAGTAATTCTCGTATGTATGTATGTGCTTAGCATTGACATTAGCTCTGTTCAATAACGAAAAATTTTTACGAATTTTTCATAAAAAATGACAGTTCTCCATACAAAAATTACACATTTTAGGAAAAATTCGTAACAATTTTTCGTTATTGAACAGAGCTTATGCAAACGCTTACAAGTTATTTGCTGGCGGCGACAATCGATGCAAGTGCAGAACGAATTTTAGAAAATTGTTGGCGAATAGATATATCAAATTTATTATAATATTGTTGGCGAATATAAAACATTTAACATAGGTCAAAAACAAAGAAAAAAGCTGGCACACTAAAATTCGTGGTCTGACTTTGACTTTCTCGAATGATGATTTTCTTCCTTCTTAAGTTAGCTGCGGTTGCCTTCACCTTTTTGTGGAGTGCTGCCACTATGTTATTCTTAAGGTTGGGCCATAGTCGACAACAAAGCATTCCTCTCCCTTGAATGGGCCTTTCAAAATGCTTGCCAGGCCCCTCCTCCAACCCTTTTAGATATAGTACGTATGGGAGGTGCAATGCCCCATTTTTTGATAAATCTTTTTTTTGGGTGAACATGGTAATGATATCGTATATCTGCATAGTGATTTCTATGTACATACATGCCATGAACGCTTTTAGGGATAATCAGCCTTAAAAATTAAGAACGCATGGGAGGTGCCACACCCCATTTTCTCAAAATTACTGTTTATACTCAGCTGTACTAGTACACAGAGTATTATAGTTTTAATCACAAAACGGTGGATTGTAACAGAATGAAATAATCGAGATAGATATAGACTTATGCCTCAGACACACATGTGGTAGAAATATTATAATATCAATACTATGATTTGGCTTTACTATGAAAATTTTCAATTAAACTACAATATGAGAGTGACACATATGTGGTATAGATCGTAATATTTCTACTATACTACGATGTGTGTCTCTAGCATTATATACATATATCAAAGTGATCAGGGTGAAAAGAGAAATCGATTGAGCCATGTCCGTCCGTCCGTCTGTAAACACTCTAACTCGCGCAAAAATTGAGATATTTTGATGAAATTTGGAATGCAAGTTGATATCGACACTGGGACGGTTGGTATTGAAAATGGGCGAAATCGGACCATGACCACGCCCACTTTTCCTATATAGAAAAAAATCGGAAATTTGGTATCTTAGTCACTATTAAAGCTAGAGTGATGAAATTTTACCCACGTGTTGAGCTCAGGCCCCTAGGAAGAAATTTGATGAAATTTTGGAAAATGGGCGGTGCCACGCCCACTTAATAAGGGTCAAACATTTAAAGTTTCATATATAATAAATCAGAAACCGTTGAAGATATATCGATGAAATTTGGTACGCGTGATTTAATTACTTAGACAAACGTTTTGATGGAAAATTGTCAAAATCGGTTGACGGCCACGCCCACTTTTATATATGTGAACTATAAAGGGGCCTTATAAAAACATTTTAAGCGATATCTCTGTCAAATATAAAGATCTATCACTGAAATTTTGTGGCAAGAGTCCGAATACGGACATAAAATAAAAACCACAAAAATTTTGGAAAATGGGCGGTGCCACGCCCACTTATTAAGGGGCAAATATTGAAAGTTTTATAAGCCATAACTCAGAAACCGTTAAAGATATGTCGATGAAATTTGGTACACGTAATATATTTACTTAGGCAAATGTGTGAACGAAAAATTACCAAAATCGGTTGACGACCACACCCACTTTTTTATATGTGTATTATAAAGTGACCTAATAAAAACATTTTAAGCGATATCTCTGTCAAATATAAAGATATATCATTGAAATTTTATGGCAGCAGTCCACCTGCGGACATAAAACGAAAAGCACAAAAATTTTGGAAAATGGGCGTGGCACCGCCTCTTTTTAGAATATAGGAATATACGAGATTTCTGAGCCCATAACCCGACTAATAATTTATATATAATGACGAAACTTGGTGTGTATACACTTTTATTACTTGTGGTAATACATGATGAAAATTTTAGCGAGATCGGTTGGCGACCACGCCCACTTTTATATATGGGTATTATAATGTGGCCTAATAGAAACATTTTAAGCGATATCTCTGTCAAACATAAAGATTATTTGAAAGAGTTTTTAGTGCTTAGCACGAACTTTTTATTTTAATTCAATTTTTAATTGTTGGGGTAAGTGGAAAAAAATTCAGCAACTATTTACAGCGAAGGTTGAGTGTATAGCTATTTCACGAAAAACCATTTTCGATCATCAGCACTCTTTTCGGAAGTGGATGCACCGCTGCATAGATTATAGATTTCAGCTTGAAAAATTAAGTTTGATTGGGCCGTGCCACGCCCCCTTTTCCGGTAACTCCCACTTTTATGCGTGGGAATGGTTTTGATATCATTTAGCTCTATACGAATTTTCAGCTCCCTACCTTGAACTCCTTTAGAGATAATCAGCTTGAAAAATTAAGATTAGTGATTCAGTCAAATCAAAATCAAGCAACCCTGTTTGTACATCCATACAATTTTATATACCTACTAGCATACCTGGACAAGCTTCGCATTGGCTTTCAGTTATCAACAGTCATCATCTTATTTGTGATTTGATTTTCAAAATAAAATATACTTTTATTTTGCGATTTAATTCCCCATCCTGATAAAACATACTTTTTTATTATTTTCTGCCATAGCAGAGGTCTCGTGTTCTATCCCCAGTCCGGACAAACACCTAACATTTTTTTTATATAGTTAGCAACCGATTGAAATATTTCTTCTTGGAAATGAAACTGTGAACCTTTTACTAATTTTGTGAATGCAGAACTTTAGTAAAAGGTTCATAGATAGTTTCATTTCCAAGAAATATTTCAAACGGTTGATCCGATTTTGATTTATAGCCGTGTAAAGCTAATTTTGGTTGGTTTTTTACACATTTTTATATAAATTTACGCTGTTTGACCAAAAATTAAAATAAAAACTATTTGACTTCTCAATCGGAGCACAATTACATGTTACTACCAAATATTATCAAAATTGGTTCAGTAGTTTAAAACTTTATTCCGCACAAAGAATGTTACATGAGATTTTTATATATACGGATAAGTGGCGATTAATTTGTGGTGCACCCGGTAACAATTGTGTGAATACATGGACGTGTTAATGCTTTTGTAATCTGTTTTGTACATGCATACAGTTTTATATATTTACAGAAAAGTGACGATGTAATTTGTGGTGCACCCGGTAACAAGGGTCAGCTTCGGTATAATGCGTCCGTCGTATTTATTCTCAAACCACTAAAAGTATTTCAATGAAATCTTCAAGAAATATTCTCTGTTCTGTGATGTTAATCCTATTAATTTTACCTTTTCCGACTACGCAAAAATACTATTTATTGTTCCATATAGCTCCCGATTATTATCTTATTCAAGCGCAACCGAAGGCCGCCAACACAAAACGGCTTAAGAGTATTCTGAATCGGACCATAGATGGTGCAGTGAGAGATTCCTTAATTTGTTTGCTCATTTGTATTTGTTAAATGAAAATTCCATTATTTGCAGTAGATAAATATGTAATAAGTAAAAATAAAAGTGGCATAGTTTTTGGAAGGTATACATATATTAATACAGAAGTAGTGGCTGGTTTTCAGCTTCAAATATCTCGAAAAGTATTAATATCCAATTGAAAAATTGTATACACATTTATTCATCAGCAATCAGCCTCCCCTTCCCAAAATGTTCCCTGTGAATTTCATTGAAAATTTTTTGGTATTATCGAAGTTACAAGAACTGGTGAATTATGGAAGGAACACCCATATACATTCATATATATTCTTCCTCGACATTTCTTTGTGTTGCCATTTACCTGATTGTCATTTTTGACACTAAAAGTGCAGACCTGTAACCTTATAAAACAGCTGATTCAACCAACCTTACGACAAGCTGTGTTACCAGGGATTGCAAATAATCGTTATTTTTTAAATTTTGACTAAAAAATCATACTGAAGGAGAAATGCTTAACGCAAAAGAAGTACACAGATGTAATCACCGTAACGCAGACTATCTCTAGGTGCATTAACTTTTATTTTTTCGATTTTTATAAAAAAATTGATTTTTAATCATTATTTTTTGAGTTTTATTTTATGCTCAGAAAATAAAAGTTATTTTTTGAGTTTTATTTTTCCCTCAGAAAATAAAAGTTATTACTTGAGTTTTATTTTTCCATCTGAAAATAAAAGTTAGGCTGTGTTCAGAAACTCAGTTTGAAGCGCAATCTGATTTTGTAGTAGAAGCAGAGCGTTCATAAACGTCAATTTTGCATGAAGCGTCGCTCATCACAATCATCAAAAAAATAATTACTGCCGCTGTTGCGTTTCATGCTGCGTTTCTGAACATAGCCTTATTTCTTGAGTTTTATTTTTCGATCAGAAAATAAGTTATTTTTTGAGTTATATTTTTCCCTCAGAAAATAAAAGTTATTTTTTGAGTTTTATTTTTCGATCAGAAAATAAAAGTTATTTTTTGAGTTTTATTTATCGATCAGAAAATAAAAGTTATTTTCTGAGTTTTATTTTTCCCTCAGAAAATAAAAGTTATTTTGAGTTTTATTTTTAGATCAGAAAATAAAAGTTATTTTTTGAGTTTTACCTTTTTGCTCAGAGAAAAAAAGTTTCTCCAGTTTAACTTTAGCTCCAGCTGTCGATTTTGCCACATTAACATGTAGGTAAAGTTTATAAATAAAAAAAAAATAAAAATTTATTTATCTACTTTATGTATTGGGCAACATTGTATTGTATATGGCAACATCTACAATTGCAGCCAAAATTAAATTGAAAAACTTTTATTCTCTGAGCAAAAAAATAAAACTCAAAAAATAAGTTTTATTTTCTCATCGAAAAATGAAACTCAAAAAATAACTTTTATTTTCTGATCGAAAAATAAAACTAAAAAAATAACTTATTTTCTGAGGGAAAAATAAAACTCAAAAAATAACTTTTATTTTCTGATGGAAAAATAAAACTCAAGAGATAACTTTCATTTTGTGAGCAGAAACTAAAACTCAAGAGATAACTTTCATTTTGTGAGCAGAAAATAAAACTCAGCAAATGATTAAAAATCAAATTTTTGGATATAACTCATAACCAGCCTTGGGCAAACCCTTAGCACCTGCTAAATGAGAGTAAGCGCCCGTGTACGTATACCAGGCCCGACGAGAGGGGGGGTGGGGGGCTAAGGGGGTCAATTGCTCCGGGCCCGGGCTTTAGAGGGCCCGGGAATCTCAAAATGATATCCAAGTTTTTGCTACAGAAAATAAACAAACAACACCTTTAATCACCTTTCGTAGATAGCAATCATTTTGAGTTTCAACAAATTTTATAAATCTCTTAACGTGTCTGCATCCCACTTAAGGAATTGTTGGTTTTTGGCGTCGACTTTGCAGAATAAATTTGAATTCGTTTTCTGTTGCAACAGAAAAATTCGGTATGATGCAAATTCTTATACAGCGATATGGGTATTTCCTGGGCGTTTCGGACGGTATGTTCGCACGATTTTTTGAACTTTTGAGGCAGAAATATCGCGAAATATTGTATCGTTTTATGATAAAAGGAAAGATTTAGGTCACAGCTGATGACTAAAGTATGTTAACGACAGAAATTTAGTTTAATGCCTCTGTGTAAGCCACTTAAACTGCGTTCCGGACGCTACAAAAACACGTCCATATTTTAAAAGTAGCTAAAACAGAGGCATTAAACTAAATTTCTGTCGCTAACATACTTTAATCATTATCCGTGGCGTAAATCTTTCCCTTTATCATAAAACTATACAATATTTCGCGATATTTCCGCCTCAAAAGTTCAAAAAATCGTGCGAACATACCGTCCGAAACGCCCAGGAAATGCTCATATACATATGTACGTTAAGCCGTATCACGTTATATGGACAAAAAAAAAGTTTAGTGTGTGTCAGTTTTATTTGAACACTTACGTCGAAAAAATATTTTTGGTGTAAAATTTTTTTTTTTAGGCCCGCGTTAAAAACAGCTAAATCGCGTTTTTTGTAATAACTTCCTTATTTGATGTCGGATCTCTATGATCTTAATGTCACAGAAAAGGTCTCGCTCAGCACTATATTTGGCCCATATAAAGTTTGGTCCTCAAAGGTTGTCCTGAGTTTTACCTTTAAAAATTTTGGAGTTACTATCCCTAGATTTTTTTATTTTTATCACTAATACAAAGCTCTCAAAAAACCATGAAGAATCCCCCAAAAAATTCTATCCTTTATTCACAAAAAAAAAAAAATTATAACGTTGTCAAATGAAACACTTGTTTTTTTTTATAAAAAATTACCACAGCGAAACGGCGAAACACGTCAGCTTAATTTTTGGCTCCAGATTACGATGGCGTTTTTAGAAAATCCGGATTAGCTCCCATTTTCGAGATAAACTATACGTACATATATGTATATAAAATGCTTACTCAGATTATGGAAAAATGGGAATGTTTTAAAGAAAATTGTATTCAAAACAATGAAAATATGTCTTTGGCGGCGAATCATTCCCATTAATCTGAGTAATTTTTTTTGAGTGTGAGCAAAGTAATATAAGCGACGAAGAACTCACTTTAAGGTTGGACTATTACTCAGTATGACCCATGGATTCGGAAGCTGGGGATGTGCCTTTTGACAATACATTTGACCCACCCTAATATGTATATTTCTATGTAAACATATTTACTAGATCTGTATTAATGTATAGATAAATTAAAGTTCGTAACTATATATTCATTGAATTTTGATTTTGAGAATTTGTTCATTTAGTATAGGGGCCCGTAGTTATTTTGACCCCGGGCCCGGATTTTCTCTCGGCGGCCCTGACGTATACACACCGATTGTCACTACTAGCCCAACCAGTCAACGACGCGCGCACGTAGCCCGTGTCAGCTGACACAACCTGTCTTATGGAGTTGTAGTGTAAATGCCCACACACCAACGCATGACGAAGGCCCCTTTAACGCACGTATCGTAGAAACCTAGCTCAGTTTGATTTTTCACGTAATAACGTGTCAGCTGATTGCTCTCTTTGCAACAGGGTTGCCGGAGCGATCATTTTGTAGTAAATTAGTACGAATCTTTCAATATGCTCACAAAGTACCTCAATAACTATTCCGAATGTTGCCGATTATAAAATTATGTTAACATAAGTGTATTTTTTTTTTTAATATGGAGATAAAAATGTAATAAAAAAATTTAAGTTTTTTCTTGCGTTTTTTTTTTACTAAATTTGACTATTGGCGCAATCGTTTTTTTACACGGAAATAAAAATGTAAATAGAGAAAATGAAGGTTTTTGGCGTTTTTTTTTTACTAAATTTTACTACATATTGTATCAATCGTTTTTATTTGTTTTTATATGGAGATAAAAATTTAAATAGAAGAAAATTAAGTTTTTCCTGCTGTGTTTTCTTTACTAAATTTGACTATTGTGGATATTTTTGACTGTTGCATTTAATACATTTGACTATTGTGAATATTTTTGACTGTTCAATTTAGCAAAATTACCCCAGATAGCAAATTTTTAAAAGCTGTCAGGTGAATAATACTCGGCGAGCCGGCAAGACTCGTGAATTTGACAACAAGCATAAACAACAAAAAGACCGAAATACGTACATATGCAATACATAAATTAAAAAATAATCGCGGTGAATATTATTACTAAAAATTAAAACAAAAACGGTATTTGTATATAATTGCTGCATTTTATTAATTGCAAAAATTAGATTTCTTAGTGCACATACATACATATGTACATTAGGCATATAACTTTTTACAATTTTTGCAAATACGAAAAACGGCATACTATAGTCGAATAGAGCATAAAAAAGTATGAACCCCATTATTTTTTTTTTTGCGAAATTGCAATAAAGTTTCCGCGCAAAACGAAATTACTTTTTTATCAGAACTGCTGAAAAAAACAAAAAAAGTTTTGTACATCTGCGCAGAGCGTGCAATTAAAATTGTGCAAGACATTTACCATTGTGTAAATCATCATATACTTTAAACTTAAAACTTATTTCATATAACAATTGACAAAAATGTAAAAATAAAAATATTAAAAAAAATAAAAAATAAAAATCTGACTTTTTTTAGAAATCCATTTTTGCGCGGAACGTTTTTGAACCGAAATCACCTAAAAAAGTGATATTCATTACTTGTACAATATTTGCCACCACGTGGTGGTATGCCAAATTTTTCGTCAAAATTTGTTATATGCCTAATGTACATATTCTTAAAAGCCTTTAAGAAATAGTAGTAGAAAATGTAGAAGCACGGAGTCAGAAGTAAACAAAACTGCAATTAATATTTGGTTTTAAATTATCATGATACAACATTTTCAATTTAAAAATTTATTTATTAATAAATTCTATGAATAATACGATTCTCAAGAAAAATTACTACGAAACCAAACACAAGTTACTACGAAATCAAAAACTGCATGTATACTTTGCTGTACAATGGTAACGCTGTTATTCAACTCATTCCAAACAAACCAAAAACAATGCAGAATGTAAACAAAGGAAAACAACTGATTCTTGTGTTGGGTATGCGTGCGTTTACGTGCGTGAATGGTGTCGATTTTCAACTATTGCGTGAGGTAACTGAGAGATATGACGCCGTCGGTCAATGGTTGGACTATACTACAGACATCGTTGCCACTAAAAAAATTTTAAATTTACCAAAATACAAAATAAAAGTAACCAAAACTAGAAACAAGTAACCAAACTAAATTAATATAAAAAGATCCGACGTCGAGCGAAATTTCGTCCCGTCGTAGCGTTCTATCGACATTTAAAAACACGGCCAGGCATGAGAATGAACAGAGCCAAAAAGCTGACGAAAATCGCCCGACGAAAATTCGCCAGAATAGATTTATTTCTAATGTGGTCGCTGGCTATCGGCAAATAAATTATTTGGACTTTAATTTAATTTTTTATTGTTGGGGGTAAATGGAAAATTTTCAACAACTATTACCAGCGAAGGTTGAGTATAGCTATTTCACGAAAACCATTTTCGATCATTGGCACCCTTTTCGGAATTGGATGCTCATCACGGGTATCGAACCCGTGATACATTCCATCTTCAGCCGCAATGTGCGAACGCTTTTAGACGCTCGACCACTGACTGTGAAAGCTGTTGAATTTTTCCCACTTTTGCCTTATTCATTTTCGTAAGACATTCGCTGGAAATAGTGGTTAAATTTTTTCCATTTATCCCCAACAATAAATTATTTGGAATTTGATAAAAAAAAAAATACAACAAAACAATTTAGATAACAAATATTTTATAGTTTGGAAAAATTAAAAGCGTATTCCTAAAAATTGATTGTAACCATAGTGTGCTCAATACATGGACCTTGAAGGTAACCAAAATCGGCCGACAGTAACCATGTAACCAACCGAAAAATTTGTAACCAATTTTGGTAAAAAGTAACCAAAGTGGCAACGCTGACTACAGACAAATAAAGAGCGTAAAACGAGCGCTTACGATGGGACTTGGCGATCGTCGCTTAGGAAAAATAATCAGTTTGCCTTCGACTTAGCCATGGGTAATGGCGCAATTTTTTTGGCGCTGATACAATAACACCAGCGCCAACCGTGGCGCCGCGCACGGTTCTGGCGCAATAACACCTTTAGCGCAATTGCCTTGGAGTAATCGATAAATAACACTTGTTCGCTTCTTACTGTCTACTATATCCGTTTTATTTCTTTTGGCGCAATTCTGCTTACATACACGCTGCCAAATAATTGTGCCACAATTAAATTTAATTTTAAAAATAATTTGCGTATATTTGTGAAAATATGCTGGCATCTCGTTTTTCGGCATCTTCATTATGAAATACGAGGGTCGGCTCCACCCTATTAAAAAGAAAGATTCCGGGTCCGGGCGCATTATACCGAAATTTCCCCTTACCATTTACCATGCGTAACAAAAATATACTATATGCTAATAAATATTTTATTTAATTTATTTTGTATTATATTTTTCTCTCCTATTCACAGATAATGTCAATTTTGTCTTCTTTATTTGTGAAAGTAAAATATCAATACCCTTTCGTATTAGCGATGGTTCGGTATTGGCGTTAGCATACATATTTGTGACGGTGTCATATAGGTACGCTGTGCTGTTATTGGCTTTGTGGTGGTGCCATTTTACACTAGCGCTATATTGGTGCTGGTGTTAGCGCACGAAATTGAGTCAGTGTTATATTGCAATAGCGCATAATTGAGTTGGCGCTACTTTGAGTTGGCTCCTTACTGAGTTGGCGCTATACTGAGTTGGCGCTACATTGAGTTGGCGCTATATTGAGTTGGCGCATTTTCCGAATCGGAGTTAGCGCAATAACACCAGGGTTGGCGCCAGCGCAATTGCGCGGCGCAGCGCAGTGTTACCCATGCCTACTTCGACTGGCGTGAAAGCAAGTGGTCGCTAGGTGATCGTCGCTTGAAATTCTTTTATTCTATTTGCAGATGCCAAACAACAAGCATATGTATGTATATATGTATGTGCATACGTACGTTGTTTCATAATTTCGCGAAGCGTGCGCGCATGACCCTGCTCGCTCAACATCTGCATGTAGGCGCACCAACACACACTCATTTTTTAGTAATGGCTTGAGTGTAGTGGTGCCCAAGGCTGCTCATAACCGTTACAGTCCCTGTGTGTTACTAGTCATTGGTGCCTTATCGTAATTCTGTAGCTGTATCGTTAACTTACAGACCAATTGGATTTTGGTTAGCAACCCTAAATCCGTAAACAGCTGACACTTGTGAAAGCGCATAGGTGAATTCAGAAACTTCTTTTTTTATTTAAAAAGGTAGATTATAATATCAAAATCAAAGTGAATTCACATCATGGCCAATATTAATGGTCGAATCCCAAGCGAATGCAGATTTTAAGAAGGAGAAATATTATTTTGACATTACAATCTACCAATTGCAATAACAAAATACATGGGAAATTATTGAATTCGCCTATGCGCCTACCTTCCAAGATCTGCCTCGACAAGTGTCAGCTGTTTACAGATATGCGACACCACTAACAGCTCACATGGATAGCGATAAAGTTACAATAAGGTTAACGATACTGAAATACTTATAAATCACCAATGTCTGAACCTTAAATAGCATTTTGCAAAAATGCTTTCGTTGAGCTTTTGCCTACAAAGAGAGTAATTTTCGCCGCCATAATTTTGCACATAGGAAGGATGTGGTAACGCTAATTCAACTCAGCGATTATCACAAATCGATTTAAGTGTTAAAAAACAAAACAAGTAACGCAACTATCGATAGATGCCTGTTGATACTCGCTAGTGGAATATTGGCTGTCGATGAAAGTCCGTATAAGGATCTAACTGACTTTGTATATTGTTTGCTACTTCTACCACTTAGCAACGCCGAAGTGGAAAGAACCTTTTCCGTAATGAATATTGACCAAAAATCGAAATAAAATGATTGCAATTTTAACTATAAGATAAGTCTTAAAGAATGTAAAACAACGTTGCAATGAATTTGAAATAACAGATCTCATTAAATTAATGAAGAAAGAATTAATTTATGAAGAAAAAGGGTCAATTGATGATGACGATATAATGATAGGTATTGAATGTGATATCTAATTTTTTAGATATAGTTAAGTACATACTATGTATGTATGAATATTTTATTTTTACACAAATTTATGATTTTTTCCTTATATTGTATGCAATACTTTTGTGTCTGAATTTGAAAAATAAATTTAAAACATGTTAATTTGAAACAAAGTTTTTTAGCCAAATCTAGCCACCACGAAATTTTTTCAACGGCAATGCTGCTGCCCATAGACTCACCGAACAGACTTATAGCAATGACAGACGGCCACGATAATTATGGTGTTATGGTGCTATTGAGCTAAATTAGTGTTTTTTGGTAAATATAGTTTTTCTTACATAAAAAATAAAAAGTTAATTATCAAACATCAAAATAAAAAAAATTTACGAAGTTTTTGGCGTAGAAGAATGCATTAACATCTGTTTAATTTCTACAGCCGTTCTCCTCTAATCATCTTTCCATTGCCGACACTTGATCTTTGATATAATCTAAATGTTTCACACTGTCGAGCACAATTTCCTGTTGATAATCTATGTGTTGTAATATCAACTGCATTTTATGTAAGTTTTGACTACTATAATCTGAAACAATGTCCACCTGAGTACAGTTTTTAATTGCTTGTCCCAAACACTAAATAAAAGAATAAAGATAACATAATCAAATATTATTTAAAATTTATTATTTAGAAATCAACGCAATCAAATATCATTACCTCATTTGACTTGGAACCCCGCACAATCTGCCTTGCAACGGAGCCTAAATTATTGATATTTACTCCAACTCGGTCGCAGAGGCGGGTTTTACTGTCACTGAAGAGATGACGTGCGGAGCTGCTGGATGCTGAAGCCATCTGTGAAATTTTTATAAAATTTAGTGTCAAATTATAACCGTTTTCTATTCTGGCAAAAACGTCCCTCTTAAGGTTCAGACATTGGTGATTTATAAGTATTTCAGTATTGTTAACCTTATTGTAACTTTATCGCTATCCATGTGAGCTGTTAGTGGTGCCGTAAATCTGTACACAGCTGACACTTGTCGAGGCAGATCTTGGAAGGTAGGCGCATAGGCGAATTCAGAAACTGCTGTATTTTCAGAATTCGTCTCCGAGCCAACCAGTTAAATCTGCCTTGACTGAATGAATAGCTGTTTACTTGGCGTTGCCGGACTTGCACTTCATAATTTCATGAAATGATAGCGAAATTCATGGATAATTTTCGTGAACAATTAAATTCATGAAAATTCGTTTATGCAGCGAAAATTCATGAAATGATTTCATGAATTTGCAACGTATAAACGTAGTAACTGAAAAAGAAATTATCAAACGTTTGAGAAAATATCATTTGAAAATAAACATATACTACGTTTATACGGCAGAATTCGTGAACTCTTAATTTCATGAATTCGAAAATGGTCTCGTTTATGCAGCATTTATGAACTCATGAAATTCAGCTTTTTTAAAAAGTGGCGACGTTCTAACGACATCAGCTGTCGAGGCAGATTTACCAGGTAGACTCGGTGGCGAATTCTGAAAATACTTTTTTTATTTACAAAGGTAGAGTGTAATGTAAAAATCTAAGCGAATTCACATCTTGGCCAATGGCAAGGCAAATTCATTCTTATGGTAATGGTACGTGAACAGCTGACTCCTTCTTCTTCTCGTTTTTAGTTCACCGTGTATAGAAGAATACAGGAGAATGTCAAACAAAGAAAAATTTTACTTTGAGTTTGACATTTTGCTGGACGAAAATTTAAAGCGAATATTGCCGAATTCGCCGTGCCATTACCATAATGAATTTGCCTTGGCCAATGGAATGCGCGAGTCACAAGCATTTTTTGACATTACACTAGCAATTACAATAACAAAATTTATTGGGCATTTCTGAATTCGCCACCGAGCCTACCTGTTAAATCTGCCTTGACTGAATGAACAGCTCTTGGTTTGGCGTTGCTTCATAATTTCATGAAATGATGGCGAAATTCATGAATAATTTTCGTGAACAATTGAATTCATGAAAATTCGTTTATGCAGCGAAAATTCATGAAATGATTTCATGAATTTGCCAGCGTTCGAAATTAAACACTACGATAACATTCAATAACGTAGCGTAGCGTTCATGCGACAACGATATACACAAACACAACCCCTAACAAACCTAACGGTACTTGTAGTGTTTGCGTTTAAGTTTGTGTAAATCAGTGATGCACACCGCCGACTGCGCTACTTACACAAGCGCAACATATTTTTGCATTAGTGTGCGCGTATAAGCAGATGTCGCATACCTATCAGTGAACTGCACAAGCAGATTGAATTTTCAAACAGATTGTTTTGTACAAGCAAGCAACGAAACAAACAATCTAAGCGCCGCTTGTAACCTAACAATCACAAGCGCGCTTGGGATTGTTTGCATTTTTTCAATCTAAGCACTGCTTAGTTTGTTTAAAAGCAAACAAGCTCTTGCTTGTTTGTTTAAAAGCAAACCAAGCTAGCGGTTGCTTGAAAAAAAAAATTCAATCATTTTCAAGCAAATTTCAATCAAAAGCAAGCAGGCTGGAGGAGATTTTCAATCAGCGTTCATTTCGCTTTTTCAAAAGCAGATTTAAGAAGATCTTTCAATCATTGGATGTGAAGGAATAGGCGCACAGAAATGGAAGATGAACTCAATTCTACCAGTATTTTTCTGCAGATAATTGTAAGAAAATGAAGGACAAAGCCTTTCGTACATATTTAAGCATGCATATACCCTGCAAAAATTCCTGGTTGTTGACAAATCAGGTCTATAAAAGGTGTATGCTGGCAGGACTGCTTCTGTTATGCACTCACTCTGTCTACTCCTAACTTTCTAATACATGACATCAACAAAAGAAAATCAGCCTTATTTCAAGCCTTACGCCAAACAAATTTGCTACCTTTATAATTTTTTGGCCTTATTTCAAAAGCCTTTAAATGTGCTGTTTAATTCTTAAATAAGGCTAAAATAGTTTGATGGGTATGTCCGCAAATTTTGCGACCAGCAGTTTTTATATGTAAATAGTCTTGTCGAAATGTTCAACATTCGACCCAAAAAAAAAAAGAAAATTTGTATGTATGCACATAAATGTATGTTTATGAGTACGACATTGAAATTCCTAAAGGAACTAAGAAATTATGGAAACAAATAATTAGCGGGAATGTGACAAAAATGCAAGTAGCTTAATTGTCATTAGATCCTCACCAGCTTGTAAGTGGTCAATTGAGTAATCATTCCAATGAAACTACTGCTGTATGCAGTATTATTATAAGCAAATTCACTTTTGAAACATGGAATTTAAAGAAAATCTGCCATCATTGTACCTGAAAGAGTAGGCGCACAGAAATGGAAGATTAACTCAAATCTGATCTAGTATTTTTCTGCAGATAATTGTAAGAAAATAAAGGACAAAACCTTTTGTACATATGTATTTAAGCATACATATACCCTGCAAAAATGCTTGTTGTTGACAAATCAGGTCTAAAAAAGGTGTATGCTGGCAGCACTGCTTCTGCTATGCACTCACTCTGTCTACTCCTAACTTTCTAATACATAACATCAACAAAAGAAAATCAGCCTTATTTTAGGCCTTACGCCATACAAATTTGCTATCCTTATAATTTTCTGGCCTTATTTCGGAGACTTTAAATGTTCTGTTTAATTCTTAAATAAGGCTAAAATATTTTAGTGGGTATGTCAGCAAATTTTGCGACCAGCAGTTTTTATATGTAAATGGTCTTGTCGTCGAAATGTTCCACATTCGACCCAAAAAAAAGAAAATTTGTCTGTATGCACATACCACATGTATGTATGTATATACATTCTGTTTTCTATACGCATCAGTATTTTATCCTTTTGTCAACAAAGGAAAATATTTTTGTATGTAAATATGTACATATGAATGGCCTTGTGTAATTACCTATCCTCTATTTGCAAAGGCGTCAATATTCTAACCTTTTTGTATTCTATACCTACTTTGTTAAAAAACCAAAATATACATATGTATGTATGTATATACATGTATGGCATTCTACCTACTTTTGTAACAGACCAAAATACATATCCCGGAAAAAAATGTGCGAATAATCCCGATAGAGATTTATCCCGGATTGATCTCTTTCGGGAACAATGAGTCCACAATTAGGCCTCGATTTTTCCCGAACGGGTATAAATGTAAATTAATCCCTTTCATACCGAACGGGAGAAATCAATTACAATTATACACTCAATACTGACTATTTAAAAAATTTTTAATTTATTGAATAGATTTTTTTACAAAAGTAAAACTTATTGTAAAATATTTAAATAGGCATGGACATTTATAATTTTTAAAGAAATTTTATAAGAAACAGCCTTGGCTAACAACTTTGAAAAATTCTTCACATGTCTTTTACGCATAATGCATTCTCAAAACTTAAAATATTTTCAGAAAATACTTAATTTTTTTTAAAAGATTTCACTACACGATAAAAGCTAATTCTATAAACTTTCTTCTAATATACATATATAACAATTTATAAATTTTAGACATTTTCATAAAAAATAGCCTTGGCTTACTACTTTGGATGAAAGCGATTAATCTACATTTGTACCTGTTCGGGTATACAAATTGAACAATTAGTCTCTTCAAAGGACATGCTCGAATAAATACGATCAATTCGCTCCATATAAAGGGATGTAAACTTGTATTAGTCGCATGCTCCCTTGCGATTGATCCCGGACACGTCCCGGAGAAATCGCATTTTTTGCAGGTATATTTACGTTCGCCGGACATTCCACTTTGCTCATAAAAACACACTCATGCATATGTACATATGTGCATACATACAAATTTTCTTTTATTTGGAGACAAAAGGGTGGATTGTTGAACGTTTCGACAAGACCATTTACATATAAAAAGTATTGGTTGCAAAATTTGCGGATATACCCACCAATAACGAAATAAGGCCACAGAATTATAAGCATAGCAAATTTGTATGGCGTAAGGCTTAAAATAAGGCTGATTTTCTTTTGTTGATGTTATGTATTAGAAAGTTAGGAGTAGACAGAGTGAGTGCATAGCAGAAGCAGTGCTGCCAGCATTCTCCTTTTTTAGACCTGATTTGTCAACAACAAGCATTTTTGCAGGGTATATGTATGCTTAAATATGTACAAAAGGTTTTGTCCTTTATTTTCTTACAATTCTCTGCAGAAAAATACTAGATCAGATTTGAGTTAATCTTCCATTTCTGTGCGCCTACTCTTTCAGGTACAATGATGGCAGATTTTCTTTAAAATGTTTCAAAAGTGAATTTGCTTATAATAATACTGCATACAGCAGTAGTTTCATTGGAATGATTACTCAATTGACCACTTACAAGCTGGTGAGAATCTAATGACAATTAAGCTACTTGCATTTTTGTCACATTCCCGCTAGTTATTTGTTTCCATAATTTCTTAGTTCCTTTGGGAATTTCAATGTCGTACTCATAAACATACATTTATGTGCATACATACAAATTTTCTTTTTTTTTTGGGTCGAATGTTGAACATTTCGACAAGACTATTTACATATAAAAACTGCTGGTCGCAAAATTTGCGGACATACCCATCAAACTATTTTAGCCTTATTTAAGAATTAAACAGCACATTTAAAGGCTTATGAAATAATGCCAAAAAATTATAAAGGTAGCAAATTTGTTTGGCGTAAGGCTTGAAATAAGGCTGATTTTCTTTTGTTGATGTCATGTATTAGAAAGTTAGGAGTGGACAGAGCGAGTGCATAACAGAAGCAGTCCTGCCAGCATACACCTTTTTATACTCAGCTGTACTAGTACACAGAGTATTATAATTTTGATTTCCTAACGGTGGATTGTAACAGAACGAAATAATCGAGATAGATATAGACTTATATATATCAAAATGATCAGCGTGAAAAGAGAAATCGATTGAGCCATGTCCGTCCGTCCGTCCGTCTGTCCGTCCGTCCGTCTGTCCGTCTGTACGCACGATAACTCACGCAAAAATCGAAATATTTTGATGAAATTTGGAATGCAAGTTGGTATCAAGACGAGAACGGATGGTATTGAAAATGGGCGAAATCGGACCATGACCACGCCCACCTCCCCTATATAGTAAAAATCGGAAATTTGGTATCTCAGTCACTAATATAGCTGGAGCGATGAAATTTTACCCACGTGTTGAGCTCAGGCCCCTATGAAGAAATTTGATGAAATTTTGGAAAATGGGCGGTGCCACGCCCACTTATTAAGGGGCAAACATTGAAAGTTTTATGAGTCATAACTCAGAAACTATTGAAGATATATAGATGAAATTTGGTACGCGTGATATATTTGCTTACGCAAATGTTTTGACGAAAAATTGCCAAAATCGGTTAACGACCACGCCCACTTTTATATATGGGTATTATAAAGTGACCTAATAAAAACATTTGAAGCGATATCTCTGTCAAATATAAAGATATATCAATGAAATTTTATGGCAAGATTCCAACTAAGGACATAAAACAAAAAACACAAAAATTTTGGAAAATGGGCGTGGCACCGCCTCCTTTTAGGAGCAGGAATATACGAGATTTTGGAGCCCATATCTCGACAAATAATTGATATATTATGACGAAACTTGGTGTATACACTTTTATTACTTGTAGCAATACATGTTGAAAATTTTAGCGAAATCGGTTGACGACCACGCCCACTTTTATATATGGGTATTATAAAGTGGCCTAATAAAAACATTTTAAGCGATATCTTTGTCAAATATAAAGATAATTCATTGAAATTTTGTGGCATGAGTTCTACAATAGACTGGAAACAAAAAATAGAAAAATTTTGGAAAATGGGCGTGGATACGCCCACTTCATGCAGCACTCGCTTTATATAAAGTACACCGTGTTTCCATCAAAGGCAAACAAACAATAAGCATACAGCTGAGTATCTAATGTTCGATTCCACTCGAACTTAGGCTTCCTTACTTGTTTAGACCTGATTTGTCAACAACCAGGAATTTTTGCGGGGTATATGCATGCTTAAATATGTACAAAATAGAGCTGCAAAACTATCGATGGCACTATCGATAGTATCGATAGTTTTTTTTTCGTGTCACTATCGATAGTTTTTTTCCACTATCGATGGTTATCCCTATTCTTGTAGTTTTGTCCCAAGAGAAGAATACTGAATGTTAGGGAGGAGTTGGATTTCGATATCAAATTGGTCAAATTAATACCCCAGCGGGTTAGGGGGCTTAGAATATACCCGTGGTAAGGAATGCCTGTCGTAAGAGGCGACTAAAATCCACGCTTCTAACGATATACAACTTGTAGTAATTGAACCACACCTCGCTAAATGACATCTGGTCAATGTCAAAATTTTTAATTTTTTGCGATTTTTGAAAGTTTTGATTTTCAAATAAAGTTTTTTATAAAAACTTGTAAAAATCAGAAAAAAAAAAAAAATGGTCTTGAGAGCTCAATAATAAAGTAGTTATCAAAATAAAAATGACCAAAAAAACCAAAAGTAAAACAGAAAAGTTTTATTTATTAAAAATTGGCCCGTTTAATTGTTAAAGTAATATCAAACATATCTGATAAAAACATTATTTTTAGCAATTTCTTTCATGTGAAACAAAAAGGATATTTTATGGACTAAAAACTCGGTTATATGACTCATCCGTGTATAGGGCGTCGTTTTACAACATTTTTTTTGCAAAACACTATATATAGTCTATATAGACTTCTTGCGCGGCCTTAAACTTATCATATTCAATAGTACTGCCTTTAAAATATGAAACAATTTGCTCGCACAGCTAAATTCAATGAAGGTGCAAAACACGGTAACTCGCATGCTTTGATCACAGATGGAACATGGTGCAAGGTTTCCAATATATTAGCTGCGGAATGATTTGTATCTGACAGCAGCTTTTGTGTCTACAGTACAGCTACTCGCAATTTGAAATCTTCTTCTGATATAAAATGACAAGCAATAGTTAAGTAATTTTCATTATTCCTTTTTTTGCTTGGTTTTCCGACGGGGCACAGTGCCGCGAAGGTGGACAAAAATACAAAAATCGACTGTCTTGAAACTTAGATATTTTGATGTCAAGTTACAGCTAAAACTCCAACTAAGAGAAATTCGTAAGTTATTTTGTGATAAAAACAACTTTCAACCTCACACACCCCCTCAAAGTTCACCTATTTTCTACAAATGTATACACATCAGGGAGGTCCATTTTTTTTATATATATTTTTTTTATTTTCTTTTTTCATGAATAAATTGTATTTGACATATTTTTTACGAATATACACAAAAAAAAAATATTTAAAATATAAAACACCGATGAGTTATGTTGTTATTAACATATAACAGCGATTATTACTTATGCCTCAGACACACGTGTGGTAAAAATATTATAATATACAATACTATGATTTGGCTTTACTATGAAAATTTTCAATTAAACTACAATATGAGAGTGACACATATGTCGTATAGATCGCAATATTTCTACTATACTACGATGTGTGTCTCTAGCATTACTTACTTAACAGCGATTATGCTTTATTTTCAAGAATTTTTTTTTGTAAAGGTTAACATGTAAGGAAAAACCTCAATTTTTCAAATTACCGTAATGTATTCACTTAGGGAGTAAAGTTTCGACAAATTTTAAGTATTAACTCTATTTTTCTGAACACTTAGCAACAATGATATGCCATATTTCATTTTTAAATAATGATGTGCAAAAACTCGGTATTTTTTAAGGGGTACCCGTTACGAAAAAACCGATTACTTTTTTAAAATAAGAGTAATATAGAAACTTTAGATGTATAGTTTCAATAAATTCTGACAACTCCTTCATGTTTTCGTAAACACCACAATCAGCAATGATTATGCCTTATTTGTCTTTCATATAGTAATGTAAAAAAAATATTTTTTTTTAATGGGTACCCGGTACCGAAAAATCAATTTCATTTTTGAAATTAGCATGTCTTAGTCCTTTTAGTTTTAAAGTTTCAACAAGTTTTGAATACAATTTCGGTTTTTATAAATATATGTCTACGATGATTATGAGTTATTTTACCTTTTGAAAAAATTGTAAAAAAAAATTTGTTTTTAATTAAATGGTAACAGATGCTGAAAAACGGATTTGTGTTCTGAAATTGACGTGACATAAGCCTTTCAGCTGTAAAGTTTCAGCCCATTCTGATGACTGCTTCCACTTATATCAACACATGTTCACAATGACTATTTTCATATAAAAATGCAGGAAAAACTCGGTTTTCTCGAAATGAGTAACCGGTACAGAAAAACCGATTTCACTTTTGAAATTAGCGTGGCATAATACTTCTAGGTGTGAAGTTCCAGCCAATTCTGACCACTCCTATTTTTGTCCATCATTTGTATGGTCGCGGCACTGTGCGGGGCAGGAATATGATGTATTGTGGAACGATTTTTTCACAAGGGATGACGAAAAATCACATAAGTATCTATATCTTTAGCTTAAAGGCTGGTATCGACCTCTCATGAAACAGCTCAAGAAATTTTTAGCTTTATTTCTTGAGTAAAAAATAGTAGTAGGCAAGAAATTTTGACGTTTAGTAATCCACCGTGAATACCAAGTGAAATGAAGAAGAGCATCAAAAACGTAAACAAAATAAACCTTTTTGTAAACATAAGCAATTAGTAAGTTCTTAAAAAATATTAAATAAAAGCTTTAAATATATGTTTTCAATAGTTTTATTTTATTGTTATTTTAGGAAATCATCGAAAGCGACGAGGATGACCTTATATTACTGGTTAACTGTGGTATATTGATGGCCGGAATGGAACAAAATATGAGAAATCGATGCCAACTATGCCCTTGCATCATTGGAAAAATTGTGCATTCTATTTTTCGTTTCTTTTTTGCCATTTTCACTAACGATTTCCACGATTTTTTTTTCAACACGCAACAAACGTCAAAATTTCTTTAAGAAATAAATGCTCGATGATATATTTCTTAGCAAAACCTGTGTTGCTGTGTTCGCATAACGTTGAAAAATAGTATTAAAAAAGTGTACTAAATTTCTTAAGAGGTCGATACTCGCTCAAGAAAGTTTCACAAGAAAAATTTCTTGAGCATTTCTTGTATGTCATTTTATATGAAACTTTTGCGTTTCTTGAGAGGTCGATACTAAGCTTAAGGGCCGTTTACTAAACCTCTGATTAACGCTAACCATATGAGAGGGTGAAGTCACAAACAAATTTTATCTTTTGTCTATACACGGATGAGTCATCTAACCGAGCTTTTCGTCCATAAAATATCCTTTTTGTTTCAGATGAAAGAAATCGCTAAAAATAATGTTTTTATCAGATATCCTTGATATTACGTTAAGAATTAAACGGGCTAATTTTTAAATAATAAAACGTATCCTCCCCCATAACTGAAATTCTTCGTATTTTTTGTTTTTTGATTTATTTAAAGCATAGCATTAATGAAATGTTTAAACAGTGTGCCTTTTGATTATCGCTATTTTACATTAATGAAATGTATAAACAATGTGCCTTATGTACTAGTCAGCGCCAACGATGCTAAAAAAAACAAATGTACTACTTTTAGTTTTATTACTATAGCTTTTTCAACTCAAATTAAACCTTTTACAAATCAAGTGAAAATTTTCAATTGAAAATTAATTCCTATTTGTTGTTCCTTTGTTAATTAATTAATGTTATGCGTTAAAAAAATTAAAGACTTTGAAAAGGAACATGTAAACAAAACCGTCCCTCTTTTTAAGGTTTAACTTAACCTGAAAATGCTACATACATAAGTGAAGTATTTAATTCTTATTTGATCTTTTATTTAATTGTAGTTTTGCGTAAAAAAAAAAGAAAAATTAAACACTTTTTGGAAAGAAAAATGTAAACAAAACCATCCCTCTTTTTATTGTAGTGAAATATTCATAAAAAACTATCGATAGTATCGATAGTTTTTTTTTTGACTATCGAAACTATCGAGTGGTCCGACTATCGATGGTTTTGCAGCTCTAGTACAAAAGGCTTTGTCCTTCATTTTCTTACAATTATCTGCAGAAAAATACTGGTAGAATTGAGTTCATCTTCCATTTCTGTGCGCCTATTCCTTCACATCCAATGATTGAAAGATCTTAAAAATCTGCTTTTGAAAAAGCGAAATAAACGCTGATTGAAAATCTCCTCCAGCCTGCTTGCTTTTGATTGAAATTTGCTTGAAAATGATTGAATTTTTTTTTTCAAGCAACCGCTAGCTTGGTTTGCTTTTAAACAAACAAGCAAGAGCTTGCTTGGAAATTTTTCAATCAGCTTGTTTCGCTTTTAAGTAGATTGAAAAAATTGTAAACAAGCTATTGCTTGTTTGTTTAAAAGCAAACCAAGCAAGGGAGAGATTGGAAAAAATTTCAAGCGCTTGAAAGGGCAAACAAGCTGCTTGTGCAGATCACTGATACCTATTGCTCAGAAAAAAAAAATTCTTTGCGCGATCGATGTGCACAGAATGAAATTCAAGCGCAGACTAATTGGTTGTAGGCGTCGCAATTGCTTGCTAGCAGCACACACACGACTCGTATGTGTAGCCGAGCAGCTCCGTTTTGCTCCGTATTGCTCTTTCGTTCAACACTGGTGTAAATGAACACAAACAGGACACTCCGCGTAGTGTAGCTGGTGGAAGTACGCTAACCCTGCAAAAATCATTGGATTATATGCTCCATTTGTGGTAGGTTGGAGTACTTTCAAAGTGACCACTAACATAGCCCAAACGACCGATTCATGTATCTGCATCGGTTCGTAGTTACCCGAACATAACAAAAACAAAATGTTTATCGCGACGACATGTGTATACTTACATACATACATATGTTTGAATTTCTGCACGCCATTCGTCGTCGTCGCGATAAACATCTGGTTTTTGTTGTTATGTTCGGCTAACTGTTAGGTACTCCATCAATTAATCCAATGTAGGTACTTCATGGATTAATTTGATTGTTATGCGGGACTGGAGTATATACGTATATGTATACGTATGGAGTATACTCCATTGCAATGACATGCAATGTTAAATGGACCATCTTTTTTGTATGAAATGTGGCAACTTATGGAGTAATCTGTTGGTCCATAGCGAGCACTCCATGGATTAGCGAATGGAGTACTCGGGATTTTTGCAGGGAAGTGGAAATGAACCCTACTTAGCGTTCTTTTATTATAGCGTTCAGTTAGGCACTCTGCACACGAGGCGTATCGTCATAGACGCGTACCAGACATTTCATGTAGCGTCGATTTCCCTACGCCTCAAGATCTGCACACGAAGCGACATAAAACTTCGCTGCACAAAACAAACAAACAAATTAATAATACGGTATTTGCTTTAAATTTCGAAGCTTTAAATAGAAAAGATGAAAAATTTTATGGAATCTTCCATTTTCTTTAATTATACACAAATTTTTTCCGATTTTTTCCACAAATTTTACTGCTTTTATAAATTTCACCATGTGGAAAAATGTAAACAAACGTCTTCTTCTTCCTGTTTTCTAAGCGTAGTACGCCTAGCTACCAGCACTGCTTTACGCCAAGCGACATGTAGCCAGCATACTTTGACGAATGCATGAAGCTGACGACTCGTGTGCAGCCTTCAATTGAAATATACGTGCGCGACATCAAAGCGTACAGCTTTCGTCTGTAGTATCTAATACGCGTCTAAAAGAGTACGCTCCGTGTGCAGAGTGCCTTAGTGTTCTTTTTTAAATTTTTCTAATTTAGTTGTGCAAATCGGCGTTTCATGTATGTATACATATTTTATATGTATGTATATATGTATATACTAACGTATGTTTTTCATTAATGCATGCACATATGTATGTATGTATGTATTTGTATTTGTATTTTGTATTTATTAATTCTAACAAATTAGTACAGTAAGATTACATCTTTTATTGTACAACATATTGGATAAATATCAGAAAAAAAAAATAGTCCATATAATAATTGATTGATAAAAGAGGTTTCCTTAAATTAATTGGGCCGTAGTCATAGTCGATTTAAAACAGTGTTTTAATACACTTAGAATGATGCTAGCATAAACGTCATTTTATCTCTGTCATAGTCGACTTAAAATCGGTTTTATCACTAAAACAGCGTTCTAACTTTAAAATGAGGTGAATGTCATTTGAAAATCTTAAAATATTGTTCTAAGCTGGGAATTCGTCATGAAAACTATAAAAGTAGAAAGAGAGTACGTGAATACAATAAAAAATAAATAAATAAAACGTATAAAGAAGACACTTTAATAAATATGCAGGTGGCACTCAATGCTTTCCCGCAGACAAGCTTTTTCTCCTGCGCTCCAGTTCGGTGCACGAGACCTTGTTGTTCCCTAAAATTACAAGTTCATTTTGATTTATATGAAGTGTGTAGTTTTATCTCAAAATTTAACTCACTATTAGTTCTTTTTTAGCGTATTTTAAATATACGATTAAGTTAAAATATGCAAACATCAAAAGTCGAATAGATAGATACGCTTACTTTTTTCTTTTCAATTTACAAGTTGACACAGGGTGAACTTTTCAATTTAAAAGTTGACACAGGGTGAACTTTTAAAACACTCGAAATTTCTCAAAATTACAGAGCGATTCTTATTATTTTATATGGGTAACCCTGTTCCGTTTCATTTTAGCAAAAACGTTGTTCTAACTGGTCTATGACACACCACTCTTTTAAACATCATTCTAAATTTAATACCGATTTTAACTAAAACCGATTTTAGTGAACGACTATGACTACGGCCCATTACATTTAATAGTATATACGCAGTTATGTAGATGGTTCATTAATTTACTTGGAAGAAAAATAGGTATATAAAACATTCCTGAAATTCGCCTTGCTCAATTTGCTCTTAATGCTAATAGGAATAAGATTCCAAATTCTTATAGCATTGATGAAAAACAGCTGTGTTGAGTTTTTAAAATTGAAGTGAGGGACAATTAAACTACAGGAGCGCTCAGATTTTGCAAATACAAGTTTTTCATAGAGATAATATGGAGTTCCTGGCTTTAAGATAATCATGTATCTCACAGCCCAGCAAAGATGATCGCCATAATGATATATGGTCAAACTTACGAATTCCAAGGACAGAGCATTTATATCAAGCGATTTAAAATCTCTATATGTATAAAATTTGTCAGTTTTAGCTTGGTTGGAATGAATGTCAAGTGTGCAATAAATTAAATCATGGTCGGAAATAAAAGAAATTTGGTCAAACTTTAACTCTTTCACGCATATGGGACACATGTGTCCCCGTGAAATTTTCCCGATTTGCAGTAATACTGGCAAACTAAAACACTTCTTACATTATTTTACTGAATCTTGATTGTGCCTTCGAGTTCGAGGATTTTAACGCTGGCAACCCCAAAAGGAACCGTTATATGTGTAAATATTCATACACAAAAAAGTGAAAATCATTTGGCAAGTTGTCTTCATTTAAAAGTGTTTATCCAATAAAACAAAATTTCCCCGTAATTTTTCGCTTGAATTATATTCACTGGTAAGTACACTTATGATTTTATTACACACTTTTGGTTTTCTTTGGTAAAAGTAATGAAATTTGTGTAAAAACCGAAAGGGACGCGGGTGTCCCTCTATGCAGTAGAGGATACTTTTGCTTCCAATTATTAATATTTTTTCCATGCTATTATTTTCAGATTCCACTATTATTTTATAATAATTTGCTGCAGAAAATGTCTTCTAATCGACGTAGAGAATTTTCGTTGCGGGAAGAAGAAATTTTGGAGGTTTTGATGGCTGACAACAGCGACGAGGAGGACGGTTTGATCCTTGATGAAGAAGATCAAACATTTTTAGCGCAAGATGTGGATGCCGGCTTATCTACTGCCGAAATCGAGCCCCATTCAGCTCCTGCTGAAAAGACTGAGCAGACTGAGCAGAACGTAATTGAAAACCAGCAACCTTCTATCTGTTTTAACTGGCGAAAAAATGCATATGTGCCTCATAATTTTCTGGAGGAACAAGAATATGACTACGGTAGGGTTCTTATCGATGATAACACACACGTTTCGGATGAGGGATTGACTCCTGTCAAAATTTTCAATAAGGTAGCCGATTTCGAAAACCTAATTGATAAAATTATAGTTCCGGAATCAACACGGTATGCTGAACAAAACGGCCAATCTTTTACTATTACCAATGAAGAGACCAAAGCTTTTTTCGGAATGAATTATGTCATGAGCTATCATTGCTTACCAACATTTCGGAGCTATTGGAGTACAGATCCTGATATGGGAGTTCCTTTCATTGCTGATGTCATGACTATAAACCGTTTCGAAGAAATACGCAGGAACTTGCATTTTAGCGACAACTCTAACGAACCGAGTAGGGCCGATCCTAATTATGATAGAGCATTTAAAGTAAGACCCGTATTGGAACACTTCAATCAAGCTTTTCAAAGCTCTATGACCAATACCAAGACCCAAGCAATAGACGAACATATGGTTAAGTTCAAAGGTCACAATATAATGAGACAATATGTCAAGAACAAGCCTATAAAATGGGGATTCAAATTATGGTGCAGAGCAGACTCTAACACTGGATACTTATTTCAGTTTGATTTGTATACTGGAAGAAAAAGGAGTGGTCCTGAAACTGGATTGGGTGAATCGGTTGTGCTGCAATTATATGGAAGTTTACAGGGTCTGGGTTGTGAAGTATACTTCGACAATTTTTTCAACTCCCCATATCTTCAGCATAAATTGACAAAGATGAACATAAAAGCATGTGGAACGGTACGCGCAAATAGAAAAAATATTCCCAAAAATATACCAGCTGACAAAAGTATGAAGCGTGGTGACATTTTCACAACAAGCAGCAACGGAATTTCGTTCATTTCGCACAAATAACACCTGCTCTACATGTAATGTTCACTTATGCTACACTTCAGAACGTAATTGTTTTACCGAATACCACTAATAATTATTACCATAATGTTATAAATGAGTTAATGAATTAAGACTATTGTATTTGTTATCATATTTTGAGTTTATTTTATAATAAAAGTACACGGCCATTATTCTTTCAACATATAAAAATATAAACACCTTGTCGCATATAGGGACATATATGTCCCCTTTAAAAAAACATATAAATAAAAAATAAAAACATAAAATGTATTACTTTTATGTTAAACTAAACCAAAATAAATATAAATAAACAAAAGAAAATATTGTTGCTATCTTGGTTTACTTATAAACGTGTAAGGGTTAAGACAGTAGACAAGTCAGAAACAATAAAATAATCAAGCAAACTGGGGTTGCAATTATTACAATATCTAGTAGGTACTAGTTTGTTGACAACAGAAAGACCAGAACCAGTAGTGGCCGCTGTGGTGCAGTGGGTAGAGTGCTCGCCTGCTATGCCACGGTCCGAGCCAAACAAATTTTTCTAATTAGTAAAAATCCAATTATTGGGTTTTTTTAAGAGCAGCGGTCACCTCTCGGCAGTGGGCGGCATACCCTCCGAGAGTATTTCTGCCATGAAAAAGCTTCTCACAAAAAATGCATTCGCCGTTCGGAGCCGGCATAAAACTGTAGGTCCACCCAATTAGTAGGAAAAAACAAAAAGGAGCACACCTCGAATTGGGAGAGAAGCTCGGCCATAAAACTCGTCAGAGTTATAATAGCGCCATTGTATTATTATTATTATATATATAAGACCAGAACTTGCAACATCATCAAGAAACCTTGAACACACTGAGTCACGCACAAGAATAATTATATTTTCATAATCAGCATTGAACATGGACAATTTATCAAAAAATGGACACACAGAGACAATCTTACTGGGATTATATACACAGCCTATAAGTAACTTATTCGAATAATCAGACAACTCAACGAACAAAAATTCAACTCCTCCATTACTCGACTCATAAATGTGCCTCATACTGATGTGGCTCTTGCAGTAAATTGCAATGCCACCACCTCTATTAACTCTATCATTTCTCAGAAGTGTATAATTATTAATGTTAAAAAGAGTGTCATTAATACATTTTTGGAACCAAGTTTCCGTTATACATATCACATCAACATCGGACGATTCAAACACATACCTGACGTAATCCATTTTAATACTATTTAAGCTTCTGGCATTGAAATGGACAATTTTAAGTCCAGAATGCTGTTTACATAAAATATCGATCATATCGTATGTATATATTTTCTTTAATAAAAAGATAAAAGTAAAAATTATATTGGTTAAAAAATTTATGTAATATGGGAATTTTTAAGCCTAGATTTGGAAAATAATTTAAAATATCTGGAATTTAAAAATTAAATTTTATAACATAGGCTGTGACCTGATTGGGTACCCATATATGTATACATATGTATGTATGTGATGTAGGAACAGTTTTTGGTGTGTTAGGGTGGAAAATTTTTAAGTGTTGCTCTAAATTTGGTGAATATCCTTTTAAAATTTTTTTGCGGCATGTTGTTTTAGATGCATTCGAACAAATAATAGAAAACTAACTAATTGCATGTTGTACTTATTGCACATTTCCTCGCAAATTTGGTAGATTTTTTTCAAGTAAAGGGTACCTATTTTTTTCGTCCTAAGTGGTAAAGAGTAAAGGCCAAGTTAGATGCAAATGAATATACATATGTACATATATATGTATGTATATTTACATAGTGGGAGATCGCAGAGCATTTGTGCAACATTCATAGACATATAGATACCCTACAAAAAAATTTACATTAATCGGGGATGGTTTCGGGATCACGCGCAATGTAGCATGCGATTATTCTTAATTTTATCTAAATGACGTTGTTCATAATTAATAATTTTTAATAAATTGTATGTGTGTATAAGCATTTATACGTATGTATGTGGCGTTGTGGTTGATTATTATTGATGAGTAAAACTCCGCTTCAATATTAATGTATAATATTAATTACTTTATTCAATAATGCTTACGCTACTATGCGCCGAAACGCGACGGTACAACTACGCTATAATTATTAACTAACTGAACTGAAAGCTGTCAAATATAATGAGTACATTGCAGAGCTTTTATCTTCTTACATTTTGTTTTCAACTCTAATTCATGTTCTCTCGGATCTATATGACCAATTTACATTATGAATTGTCAAATGATATACATAAAATAGATAAACTAATGAGAGTGGTGGCAGTGTTGCCACATGTATACATATGCCCATATTTAAGTATTGACAGGCCTAAAATCAGCGTTGCCACTTTGGTTACTTTTTACCAAAATTGGTTACCATTTTTTCGTTTGGTTACGTGGTTACTTTCGGCCGATTTTGGTTACCATCAAGTTCCATGAATTGAGTGAGTACACCAACTTTTCAACTTTTAGGAATACGCTTTTAATTTTTCCAAACTATAAAATATGTTTTTTCCAAATTGTTTTGTTGTATTTTTTTTATCAAATTCCAAATAATTTATTGTTGGGGGTAAATGGAAAAAATTAGCTGTTTCACGAAATTCATTAAGGCAAAACTGGGAAAAATTCAACAGCTTTGGCAGAGTACGAGTGGTCGAGCTTGTAAAAGCTTTCGCATATTGCGGCTGAAGATGGAATGTATCACGGGTTCGATCCCCGTGAGGAGCATCCACTTCCGAATAGGGTGCTAATGATTGAACATGGTTTTTCGTGAAATAGCTATACTCAACCTTCGTTGGAAATAGTTGTTGAAATTTTTCCATTTACCCCCAAAAAAAAAAAAAAAAAATTAAATAATTTTTGTGCTAAGCTTTAAAAAGCTTTTAAGTCCAAATAATTTATTTGACAGAAGCCAGCGACCACATTAGAATTTCTAATTTCTAATTTACAAATAAATCTATTCTGACGAATTTTCGTCGGGCGATTTTCGTCAGCTTTTCATTCTCATGTCTGGCCGTGTTTTTAAATGTTGATAGAACGCTACGATCGGGCGATATTTCGCTCGAAGTTGGATCTGCTTAAGGCATAAAGATGTAAAACAATTGATATATTTTCGTTTTTTTAACCGTATATATTGTTTTGCTTCCAAATAAATAGCCCTAACGTTAATGGGACATATCGCGAACTTAGAGTGCAAATTGTGTAAGTCCTTTAGCCAAACTTTGTAGGAGAAAAAAACAAAAAATAAAAAAAAATTTCGAAATAAAAAAGTTTCTGTTCATGTAAATATTTTGGACTTACAGTATTTTCTTCGCTTTTTGGACACACAATTTGCGTATCACTGAATAACAACGAGTAGAAATATAACAAGTGTCACAGACTTCTTTAGCGTGGTGCGTATTTGATTTTTCTAGCATTCTACATAAAAATACACTTTTTTTATAAAAGTGGACTTACACAGTTTGCACTCTAAGCTAGCGATATGCCTATATTATTAATTTTGGTTACCTGTTTCTAGTTTTGGTTACTTTTATTTTGTATTTTGGTAAATTTAAAATTTTTTAAGTGGCAACGCTGCCTAAAATGTTAATGACCGTAAATTATTGCTTTTTGGTCGGCTGTGAAGTTTTGTTGTCAGAGAAAAATTACATTGAATTTCGCGTTAATGCAAATGATTGTATGATTTTGCAACTCAAACAATGTTTTTTGCAAGTTTAGGTAACTGTTCAGATATTTTTGTGTTCCCGAGAGCATCCCGGATTAATTTGAAATTCTTTGTAGGGTATACATAGATATGGCTGTGGACATTTGCATCAGACCACCATTGTGACACATATCGCTCTGCGCTCTCTTACACAATCCTTCTCATAATTTTGCTGCGGTCTGATGTATACACATTCCTATGTACATTGGGGTTGTTCAAATTAATATGAAGAAAATAAAGCTCTCCCGAAACATGCATATTTAGAGGTCAAGAAAATATCTTAAAATGTCCACCTTCTTTTACATTAGTAATGCTACATATTTTTTGGTAAGTCCTTAGTCAACAAGATAAAGTTTCTTATCACCTTGTCCCGCAATCATATTTCGGTTCTAATTTTTTAGACCTCCTTATGCATGCAAAAATGCTTTGAAAAAAATAGAACTCATATTGTTTATGAATAATAGCATCAAAACAGCCATATTCCGCAATTTGTTCGTTTAAAATTTTTTTTGGACCAGCTTAATGTACATATCTGTATGTAGGTACATACCCTGCAGCGAAAGTAACCAGTTGCAAACTAGAATTATACCAGTTTGCAGGGTACAGTCAACTACTTGCCCCACTGTAAATTTCCCATGTAAACATCTGGTATTTTTCGTGTGTTAATGTCCTACGAAATGGCAATTGTCTTCCTCTGCATAAGCTCATACCAGTTAAATACCAGTTTGTATGGGTCAGAAAAATACTAGCAGCATCTACATCAGCGAATACCAGTTTAGGTATGCAAAAAAAAATAAATTTTGAAGTCTATTTATTTCATATGTAAATCATTATATTCATTCATTCAATAAAAATAAATATTGCTTATATATACATAGGTTGCAGTTCAGTTTTATAAGCAAAAATAAAACGTAAGATACATATTCAGTAATTAAAAAACAAAAAAAGACACATTGTATAAAAATTCAAGCACTCAGGAATCTTAAAACTATTTCTTAAATTAAATAACTAATAAGGTTCCATTTCAGTTTAAAAACAAAAAACTTAAGCCACATATTCAGTTATTAAAAAAAACTCATTATATAAAATTCAGGCACTCTGTTTTTTCTATTCCTTTGTTTTTTTTTTTGAAAATAAACTGGTATGATGCTGCCTTTTGGATACCAGTTGATAAACTAGTATTTTGATAACTAGTTTGTGGTTCAACTGCATTTAACTGGTATAATACTAGACAAAATAAACTGGTATGGTATTGTCATACGAATACCAGTTAATATACTACAAGTTTGGCATACTAGTTAGCTGTTTCGCTGCAGGGTATGTACATATTTATGTACCTATGTATGTATGTATGTACATATGTATGTATGTACATATGTATGTATGTACATATGTATGTATGTACATATGTATGTTTTTTTTTTTTTTTTTTTTTTTTTTTTTAGTAGGGGGAAGCATCGAAAGCCGAAAAGTGCGAGACTTCAACCCGCTAAACCTAACCTACTCCCGCCCCAGACAATACTCCCACGGAACCACCGGACAAGGTATTACTTCCTGGGAGTGGGGATTAGACACTTAAGTCTACATATTTTTTAATTGCGGACGGACTGACGCCTACGTTGATCTGTCGAGCGCAGTTGGGCCATGATTGAGGCCGAAACCTCGCTAACTATATCCCATGTAGCAGAGGACTGACACATAAGTGCAGTCAAGTTTTCCACCGTGATAGCTGCTCCTGAAATACCCTGTATTCGCCTACGTTCTGCTAGGAAACGAGGACATTCAAAAAACACATGTTCTGCACTTTCTACCTTTCCTGGACATTCAGGGCAAAAGGGACTCTCTTCTAACTTAAACCTATAAAGGTAAGCTCTAAAACACCCATGCCCACTAAGGATCTGGGTGAGGTGGAAATTAGCTTCGCCGTGCTTTCTATCTACCCAACTGCTGATGTTCGGTATAAGCCTGTACGTCCATCTACCCTTCAATGAAGCTTGCCAACGTTGCTGCCACATTTGGCGACACTTTCCCTTTATCTGTGCTTTTTCGATACATGTGGCTGGCTTTGTTACATTATGTAAATCGCACACTTCTCGAGCTTGAATGTCGATTGGAGGCATGTTTGCTATGACTTCGGCAGCGTCGCTAGAGACAGTGCGAAATGCACTTATTACGCGAAGAGCGGCGAGTCGGTAAACCGATTGTATTTCTTTTATGTAAGTCTTACACTCGAGAGCTTCGATCCACACCGGGGCAGCATACAGTATGACTGAGCTAATTGCCTTTGAAATAAGATGCCTACGACTTGAACGTACACAACCCTTGTTCGCCATCATTCTTGAGAGTCCACCATACATTTTCATAGCTTTCTCTGCAGCTTGGTTAAGATGGTCTTTAAATGTAAGCTTGCCATCTAGTATTACCCCCAGGTATTTGAGAGTTGGCTGGGAGGTTATCTCGCAGTCCCCAACGGATATGGAAATTTTCTCTTGCACTTTCCTTGTACTTACGAGTAGTACCTCTGTTTTATTCTCTGCCAGGCTAAGATTTAATAACGAAAACCAGTGACGGATTCGACGTATAGCATCGTTACACAAGCGTTGGAGGTCTTTAAGGTGTTTGGCGACCCCTACAACTATTAAGTCATCTGCGTAAGCGATCAGTTTCAAGTTTGCTGACTGAGGGAGCTTTAGGACACCGTCATACATTACGTTCCATAGCAACGGACCTAGTACCGATCCTTGCGGGACTCCACTAGAAATAGCGTAATTCTTAACGCCTTCGTCGGAATCATAGATGAGAATTCTATCCGTAAAGTAGCTCAGAATAATGTTCATGAGATATTGCGGCACCTTGAATTTGCGTAATGCCCTTATTATGTGATACCATCCAGCCGAGTTAAAAGCGTTTTTTACATCTAGTGTAATTAGCGCGCAATACTTTTTTGAGCCACCTTTCCATCTTTTGCCACTAACGGCGGTTTTTGCTATTTTAATAACCTCTCTTGTGGCGTCAATCGTCGATTTGCCTTTTCGAAAACCAAATTGCCACTCCGAGAGTCCGCCGGCATTTTGGATAGCGGACTCCAGTCGGTTGCATATCAATTTCTCATATATTTTGCCAATCGAATCTAGCATGCAAATAGGCCGATAAGACGAAGGTTCATCTGGCGCTTTCTTAGGTTTAAGTATCAGAACTAAGCGTTGGATTTTCCATGGGGTGGGAAAAATACCCTCTGTTAGACATGCATTGTACAAAGTCGCAAACATGCTTGTATTTGTATATAATGCCTCTTTTAGGGCTTTGTTGGGAATACCGTCCACACCCGGTGCTTTTTTATCCTGCAAACTTTTGGCTACCTCCAGGAGTTCTTCTTCTGTAATTAGTAAAGGCCGTTCTTTGACTTGACCGCGTGGTATTTTTAGTGGCTCGTGTCTTGGAAATAAGCTCTCGACTATCTTGAGAAGGAACATTGAACATGTAGGCGGCTGGGTTTCACGCTTGAACTTAGCCAGACATACTTTGTATGCTTTCCCCCATGGGTCGATGTTTGCTTCTTCACATAGTTTATTGAAACAGCTCTTCTTGCTTTGGGCAATGGCTTTTTTCAATGTTTTCTTGCACTTTTTGAAGCACTCTCGTAGTTCTAGTTCGTTACTCCCTCGCCTGTTTCTGTGGTATCTACGCCGTGCCGCAATACATAATTTTCTGAGCTTTGCTATCTCATCATTCCACCAGTAAACCGGTCTTCTATGTGGGTGAAAAGTGCCACGCCGCATTGTTGTATCGCAGGCTACAATCAACCTGTTTCCAATGTCAGACACTAGTCTCTCGGCGTTTCGGTGTGCTGGAGGTGAAGTATCCCATGCCAGATTGAATAATTCAGTGTCGAAATCCCGCTTCCTCCAGGTGTATTTTTGGCATCTCGTGCCGACCCCTGGGTGGGGGTTAGAGGGTTGTGATACTTCGGCAATGATCGCCATATGGTCGCTATTTGTGTAGATTTCGGAAACATGCCACCTAATTCTAGGACTTAGCGAGTCGTTTGCAAACATTAGGTCTATTATAGATGATTTTTTCCCCTTTCTAAATGTGCTTTGTGATCCGCTATTTATTAGCGTAAGGTTCGCTTGGCTTAGGAACTCAAGTACGAGCTTTCCACGATGGTTGGTGCGAGTGCTTCCCCATGCTGTACACCAGGCATTAAAGTCACCAGCTATAATTATAGGGACTTTTCCTCTGGCTACTATTGTTAAGTTTAACAGCATACTTTCGAATTCTGTTGAGGAAGCACTAGGCGGAGCGTAACAGCTAACTATGTAAACACCAAATATTTGTGCCCACGTGAAGCCGTTACTTGTGTCTCTTGCAAAAGATTGAAAAGGGCGACCTTTGCAAGACCATATTGCAGCTTTCCCGCTTGCGTCTGCAACCCAGGTGCAGTCGGGCCTCTGGGTATATTGCTCGCTAAGAATTGCTATGTCTATATTTTCTTCTATAACTGTTTGCTTCAGCAGATCTTGGGCTGCGGCACAGTGATTTAAATTTAGTTGTAGGATTTTCATTTTCTTACTACTTTTGTCATCTCAATATTTTTTGGGCATTTCCCACTGAGGGTAGAGTGAGCACCTGAACATAACATACATTTGTGGGTATTAGTGCAGTCTTTTGCCTTATGACCTGTGTTTCCACAACGCGTACACATCGATGGCCTATCTATGTTACTAGTACACTGGCGCGCTAAATGCCCCAAGTTGAAGCATTTGAAGCAACGGTTAAGTGGGGTATGTTCCCTTATACGGCAGATTGACCAGCCAATTTTAACTTTGTTTGCACTAAGAGCTTTCTTTGCATCGTCAGCTGTCAGCCTTATAAGTGCAACTTGATTGCCGACTATAGTTTTCCGCATCGGCACAACGCTCGTCACCTCTATATTTTGCACTCCGCACTCTGCTTTAAACGCGGCACATACCTCTTCGGGGGTTGTGATTTCATCCAGGTCCTTACAAGCGATCATAATTGAATGCGTTTTTGGTTGAATAACTGCCATTCCACCAACGGCTTTTTCAAGAACCTCTTTAAAACTATTAGCTCGATTGTTTGGGTCGTTCTTGAGTTGGAGCAGTAGGTCACCTTTCATCGTTTTGCGGATATAAGTAACTTTCGTACCCAAAACGTCTAAACCGCGATCGTTTTTTATTTTACGCAATATATCGGCATACGATGCCCCTTCTTTTTTTGTTATGATGATAGCGTCTGGTTTCGCTTTGATTTTCCTCTCAGTTGGTTTATTCTTTTTAACAACATCAACCCACTTTTCCCTGTTTTCAGTATTTTCACCTGATTTACTTGGTGTGTTTATTTTTTCGGCTGACCTCGGATCGTTTTTGGTGATGTTTTTCATCTTTTTCGGCGATGGAGCTTGTGCGGCCAAATCGCTGGCTCTTTTTAACGATTTTTTTACGATCGGAGAAGTTTGGGTTGCTTTTCCGGCCGATTTCTTAATCTGGTTACCGACGCTATTTTCTTCTTGCTCGTATAGCGTCTTAATACCGCTCAACAGGTCTTTCATTGCCTGATTAATGTGCCTTTGCACTGACATCATGCTCTCCAGTTCTCTTATTTTTACTCCGAGCTGTTTGAAGGGAGAGATTTTGACGGTTTTGGTGTTTGCAGAGGCACCAGACTCGGATTCAGTACACATGTTTGTGACTGCAGAATTATCGCATTCTAATGCTAGTCCAGCAACGCTTGGCACCGAACTTTTGCTCTTTGGTGGTGTTCTTGCCACTTTCGAATTCCTTTTAAAAGGGTTCTCCGGTGTAGGCACAAGTTATTTCCCGAGGCCATGCCTCGGTGAAAATGTTTGGGTCACCTAACACCTAACAAAATATATAACTCGTGCTTGAAGGGTTAAGAAAAATCAAGTTGTCAAAATGTATATATGGTTGGCAACGCGGGTATGCTCACTGACAGAACGAGTCAGCTGGATTGTAGGAATCAAGAGGAAGACTATTTATTTACAGAAGTTATTTATTTGTCCTTGTTTAACAATTTTGTTAAAAAAGGACAATAATCAGGAAAATTGGCGCAAAATTTATAAATTATGGGTAAGTATGTGTGTATGTGAGGATTTAAGCTGATGAAAAATATTGAATTAAAACTATAATACTTAGCTTTATGGCGGAAACCTGAAACTGCTCAGCTGCCGGGCCAACCGGGGCGGACACCTGTTCCAAAATCAGGACTATTAACGCACAGAAAACTATTTTAAAAACAAAATCTAACTTGATCCACTAAACTAACACTTCTAATGCACGACGCATGCATGCTGTACATATGTATGTATGGACATATGTATGTATGTACATATACGATTAGCGTAGTGTTCATTTTCGCTGCCAGCGAAGCACGAAATAGGTAGCGTTAAAGCCCGTCTCCACATAACTTGTTTCACCAACAAAACATCTAGCAAAACATCTCGCTAAATAACCCGTCTCCACGTGGCTGATCGTGATTCAGTTGAACATTTCTCTTTCTTGCTCTTCTTAAATGTTTGTATGTTTGCTTATTTTTGCGTTTTTGTTTTGGTCTGTGTGAGATTTCGATAGATTTTCGATACAAAATTAGAGATGACATCGATATCATCGAGGTTGGCAAGATGATTCAGAATGAAACAGTGTTTCAATCTTCACTAGCTCTCAGAAATTTGTATGGAAATTAGCGAGATTCGGCACTGGTTTCCGTGTCGAACCGATATTGAGAGAGAAAATGCAGAAAAAAAGAGCGAAACACGTTATGTGGAGACATGGTATTAGGTTTGTGTTCTTTCGCTCGTTTAGGGTTCGGTTTGTGTTTGTTTACATGAGCACAAACGCTATCGTGGCGTGCGCGTTTAGTGTTCTTTTTGGCGTAGCGTTTCCGTAGGGTTCAGTTTATTTGCGAACTCTGATATTTTCAAGTGTTCATCAAACATTGTTTATCAATTTTAGATTAACTTACAACACATTTGAAAAAAAAAACTTGTTTCGTATTTTGTACTATTTCACGAATTTTAACATGTGAAGGTTTGAAGGAACGAAGAAATTTGTGTGTTTGCAAATTTCAGTCAGCTGTCGTTGCTCTACTCGAGCAGTCCCTTAACCCATTAGTGGTCGAAGCCAACGTACTGTAAATATAAAATATATCATTGGGTGTTCCCAAATTGGCACGCTAACCACTAATGGGTTAACGGTTGAAACGGTTATTTTATTTTTTTGTGGCTTTTTGTGAATTACACAAAATTTAATAAAAACATATCGTCGTACCATACGAAAACTAACATATTTAAAATTTCTGGCGAAAGCTATCAATAAAAAAATTCTGTACGAAAAGTAGAACATTTGACTTTTGGCCGACGAAAAGTAATAAAATCAAGTTTTGGCTGACGAAAAGTAATAAAATCGACTTTTGGCCCGCGAAAAGTATCAGTAATTATATAGTGTTTTTACATTCAAATTGTTGTTGTTTAAAAGAAATTGATAGTTTTCGTCAGCCAAAAGTGTTTTTTTTTACTTTTCGTCAGCCAAAACTCGATTTTATTACTTTTCGTCGGCCAAAACTTGAACTTTTTACTTTTCGTCAGCCACAAAAAAACTGATGTTAGTTTTCGTATGGTACGACGATATGTAGTTGGTTTCCGATATGTGTGTATGTACATTAGAGTGGCCCTTATTTTCCAAAGTCGGAAATTTGCATGTGTTACCCCCTGATATATTTTTGTTTAATAAAACAATAATACCCTGAAAATTTTGGCCCGATAGAATAACTCTAACCCATGCCACAACGAGTTGAAGTTGAAAAATTATCAACATCACTTTTAGTACGCGCTGCTTTTGGTTATGCCGCGATAAATATATGTATGTGCGAAAACCTAACCTACAAGTTTAAATTTGCATAAAATTAATCAAAATACTTTTATTATTTTACCGTTGCAATTGCTTGAGTAGCAAGAATCGTAGAAGATGTATGTACGTATGTAGATGACATTAAATTTTGGTTCTCACGTATAAAGCAACATAGTATTAAAACAAAAAAATCAAACATTTCACTTAAGAATTGTATATTTATTTAAAATCATAGTCCATATTATTTTCTTCCAATACAATAATTTTAAAATGTGCAACTGGTGAAGTCAGTTAACTGAAGGACATGCCGCGCATAGGTACCTTTTTAGCACAAAGTGAGTTTCTGTCGGCATTCGGAAAGTTTGTGTCCGTATCATGGTCACTTTACGCGTAGTCAGCGTAACTACCGTTTCAAAATGCTTCACAAATATAATATCGGTTTCCCATTCATCCTCCTCGAGGCATTTTGTAAGAATTTCATCCAAGGAGGCACTTAGAAAATTAAAAGTTTCTAATTTTCTACATTTGCACACCATTTTAATTGAATTCTGATATAAAAATAAGAAAAGTTCCAAAATAAAATTTTGTCACAAAAATCACCTCCATAAGGTCCCTGGACTGTGGTATTTAGGTACTTTTGTCGGTGAATACCTAGTGAAATTCTATGGCGAACAATTTTCTATAACTATTTAACCCTCTAACGACCTTCGAACTTTTGCGGACTTTCTAAAAAAGGAGTAAAAGCGACGTCATCGTCGGAGAGTTAGAGGGTTAAAGTAGTATACAAAGTTACAGCTATTGCAATTGTTTGAGGGTTTTACACTGTGGATATTTCTTTCATTCTGTGTAAGAATTAGCTTGCTCAAAAGTGCTGTTGCAAATTGTTATGGACAAATGAAATAACCCGCAGTGTGTTGGGACTTATTTCATTTCCTTCTTTGGGAGTTATTTAATTCCTTTTATGTGGGAGTTGTTACACTGCTCCGCAAGCGCTTTCAATGGACTTTCAAGAGAATTAAAGTTCTGAATTGAATCTGAATTTCTTATTTGTGTACGTATGCATGAAAAACAATGTACCATTATACTAATAGAGGGCACTTATTTTTAAAATTTCCCATATAAATATGTATGTACGAGTACATGAAAAATATATATTAAAAATTTCAATTTTCTTAAATTGTTTGTATATATGAGTAACTAAGGATCCATGACTTCAATATATAGAATATCAGTACATATGTTTTATTCATAAATCATTTATTTGTGGAGCCTAATAAATAACAACATTGTAATCTATTAAAACTCAAAATATAAGAGAATTCGTCCAATATAAACGTCCACAGAACCATATAACCCTTGGTTCATTATTTCAACACATTGTGGCACGGGTTAACGTTGCCCAATCGCGCAAATATTAAACAGGGAATATTTTCTTCGTACATGAAACCATTTCAGGGGGTAACGTCTCAAAAAAGTGGAAAAAAAATTTTTCCATAGGCGTAAGGGCCACTCTAATGTACATATATTAAAAAAGATATTAATATACTCATGTAATTACATGTAATACAAAAGGCACCGGCGAAATTCACACGCACGGGTAAATGAAAAACATCACATACTCTCACACCACAAACTCTCTCACTCTCACTATCCCTCAATTTTTCTGCACTCCAGAGTACATATATGTAATACATACATACATCTATTGATTGCATTCCATTTTGTACCACCTTTGAAATGGGTTTGAGAAAATGGAATTTATCAAATTGAGAATCAGCCCAAAATCCCATACTAAAAATGAGCCTTTTTGTTTGAGAACGCTATCAGGGCAAATTTGAGGTGCATTTGATAACAAACGTTTGATATTTGACAATAGGGTTACTTCTCAAATGAACCTCAAATTGAAAATGAAGAAAAATGTTTATTGGGTTATATATAACATCAAGAAAGCATCTGTAGCACGGACAACAGTACTTTTATACAGAACTCCGAATAGCGTTGGCGGCCTTCGGTGACCTTTTCACCGCAAAAGTCAATTTAAAGCGCTAAAAATACCAGTATACCGCAAAGTTCACTCTAATACACTTTGTAATGCACTTATATTAACACTAATTTATTTAAAATGTTTTATTAAATAAAATTTAAGAAAATTAAAATAAACACGTTCAGAAGTCGCAACGGTGGAGCACAAATGTTGTGTAGATATCACTAATCGGAAAGTGATACAATTTGCGCCTTATGAACGAGCTGATACATTAAATTAGGCATGGGTAACACTGCGCTGCGCCGCGCAATTGCGCTTGCGCCAACCGTGGTGTTATTGCGCTAACTCCGATTTAGAAAATGCGCCAACTCAATGTTGCGCTATTGCAATATAACACTGACTCAATTTCGTGCGCTAACACCAGCACCAATATAGCGCTAGTGCACATGTACATGTAAAATGGCACCACCACAAAGCCAATAACAGCACAGCGTATCCCTGCAAAAAAATGTGCGATTATTACCGAAAGATATTTGTCCCGGATTGATCTCTTTCGAGAACAATCGGTCCACAATTAGTCCCCGATTGTTCCCGTACGGGTATAAATGTAGACTAATTGTAGACCAATTGTTCCCGAACGGATATAAATGTAGACTAATTGTTGACCAATTGTTCCCTAACGGGTATAAATGTAGATTAATCGCTTTCATCCCGAACGGATATAAATGTAGATTAATCGCTTTCATTCCGAACGGGTACAAATCTAGATTTCTTAAATGAAGAAATTTTACAAAAATAGGCAATGTATTCCAAAAATTGTAGAACAACCGGTAAAACGAATTGAACACCCTTTTTTTAATAACAATGATGAATAATAATTTTAACAAAATTTTGCCTAAAATATTCTATGAAAAAATTTACATTACGCTCATATAATGCATACTCAAAACTTAAAATTTCTTTTATTTATTTATTTAGATTTTTTTTTCAAAAGTAAAACATTATATAATCTTTATTTATATATGCATGAATATTTACAATTTTTTAAAGATTGTTATTAAAAATTGCCTTGGCGAACAACTTGGAAAAATCTACATTTGTACCCGTTCGTGCTGGAAGCGACTGATCTACATTTGTACCCGTTGGGGATGAAAGCGATTGATCTACATTTGTACCCGTTGGGGATGAAAGCGATTAATCTACATTTGTACCCGTTCGGGATGTAAGCGATTGATCTACATTTGTACCCGTTCGGGATGAAAGCGATTAATCTACATTGGTACCCGTTCGGGTATACAAGTTGAACAATTAGTCTCTTCATAGGACATGCTCGAACAAATGCGATCAAATCACTTCATATAAAGGGATGTAAAATTGTATTAGTCACATGCTCCCTTGCGATTGATGCCGGACACGTCCAATCCAATAATAATGGTCGTATCAGCCAAAAGAGAATAGGCGATTACCGTTGAACGGCCGTAGATAAAACTGTCAAAAACAGAAAAAACGCCAGCGAACATACAAGCGAACACACAAGCTATTTCCAGGAATAACACGTGCAAGAGGGCAAAATCAAAACAAAAGACGATAATTTGACAGCTTACTATTACAAAAACAAAATAGCCTTTCTCTGCTGCGTCGACCATTATTATTGGATCATGGTATTGATATTTTACTTTCACAAAGAAAGAAGACAAAATTGACATTATCTGTGAATAGGAGAGAAAAATATAATACAAAATAAATAAAATAAAATATTTATTTGCATATAGTATATTTTTGTTATGCATGGTAAATGGTATGGGGAAATTTCGATATAGTGCGCCCGGACCCGGAATCTTTCTTTTTAGTAGGGTGGAGCCGACCCTCGTATTCGATAATGAAGATGCCGCAAAACGAGATGCCAGCATATTTTCACAAAGGGTTTACCACAGGGTTTACCACGTTATCCCCAAAATCAAAATCCCCAAATCAAAATCCCCAAATCAAAATCCCCAAAATCAAAATCCTTAAAATCAAAATCCCCAAACACGAAATCCCCACATTTTTTCGGGGATAGCGTCACAAAATCCCCAAAAGATGACTAAATAAAAAACGATGAAGATCATATTTAAAAAACCGCATGCCGAGTCTTATCTGAGCTCTGATACGTAATAACATATATGTATACATACATATAAAATACATATATATCCCTGCAAAAATTCGGAGTACTCCATTCGCTAATTCATGAAGCTCTCGCTAATAATGTCGAAAAAAATGTCGAATTTTAATTTACCGAAATAAAAAAGTCGCAAAATGTCGCAAAATGTAGAAAATGTGGCATGCCGAGTCTTATCTGAGCTCTGATACGTAATAACATATATGTATACATACATATAAAATACATATATATCCCTGCAAAAATTCGGAGTACTCCATTCGCCAATCCATGGAGTTCTCGCTAATAATGTAAAAAAAAATGTCGAATTTTAATTTACCGAAATAAAAAAGTCGCAAAATGTCGAAAAATGTAGAAAATGTGGAAAAATACTTGGCGTGTTTTTTCTTTATTTTCGGTAGGTGGGTCGGCTTCGATATAATGCGCCCTACGGGGTATCTAAGAGATTCCATATTTTATAAATAAATAATAGCTTAAAAAACCTTTTCCTTAAATACTTATATTTTCGTTCATCATTTTGTTTCTAATTAAATTATTTCTCAATTTTTAGTACGATTTTTAAGATTAAAGCGTGTTTTTTAGTTTTTTAAGCTATTATTTATTTTTGAATTTTTAGTGAAATTTTTCATTAAAGGATGTTTTATGCGGACGCAAGAATAAAAGTAAAAAGAAGTCTGATGGGATGTGGTGTTCTCCGAAATAGATCTACATACATATGTATGTATTTATAATTTCTACCAAAAGTCCCAATATGCAGTGAAGTAAACTAGCTTATTATGCAATATTTTCCAAACCCTTTTATTCAAGGTTTTCCAAACTAGTTTGGAAATACAAAATTTCCCAAACGTTTTGTTATATTTCACAATCAGAAAGTGAAGAGAAGTTGAGGTGAAGCATTTGAAACAGACCTGTTAAATTCCGATTAGGATTAGTAATCAATTAAATTGTTTTGTTTTTTAATTGGTAATCATTATTTTAATTCTTTTGTAGAAAAAAAAGTAATTTTAATGATTACGATTAAAAAAAATCAAAAAAAAATCAAAAAAAATCAAAAAAAATCAAAAATAATCATAAAAAATCAAAAATAATCAAAAATAATCAAAATAATTTTTTTTGATTGTTTTTGATTATTTTTGATTTTTTATGATTATTTTTGATTTTTTTTGATTTTTTATGATTTTTTTTTGATTTTTTTTCATTTTGTTTGATTTTTTTCAATATTGTTGTAAAGAAATTTGGATACGCATGCACATAAGTATTCAGGTAGGCATGCATGTTTGGTCAGAGAGGCATAAAATTTGTTTGTACAAATGTATGTGAACGCATATTAAAGTACGTAACCCTGCAGTAAATATGGGGACAGGTGTATCCAAGTCATTGTGTATTCTACAGCGACAACTGCACTAATTAAAATGTCGACAAATTTAGAAGTACAAAATTTGTATAGACCTTGGGTCGTTGGAAGTTTTTCGTACTAGATACGGATACAAACCCTTCTTACACCTGGGGAAGATTCATTTCTAGGTCCAGGAAAAGGACAGGGAAGAGCGAATAAATAATTCTGATTATGCCAGAGATTATCTTTACGCAGATCTATTTGCAGCATAGCAAATCGTCTACTGCTTTATTATGTAGTAGGCATGCGAAGCGGCATACAAATTCCCTAATAATCCTATTTGAGGAAAATGGGTATGTCGTGAACGCATCTGTGGCCTTGGAGGTATTTCTTGAGGCAACGTCCTTCACTTTATAGGGAAAGTAAGATCGTGGGCTTGTATCATTGTTCCGCGATCAGCAGAATGCACGATGCTTATGCCTCAGACACACATGTGGTAGAAATATTATAATATCAATACTATGATTTGGCTTTACTATGAAAATTTTCAATTAAACTACAATATGAGAGTGACACATATGTGGTATAGATCTCAATATTTGTACTATACTACGATGTGTGTCCCTAGCATTAGAGAATTTGTTTACAGGAAATTAAATGTTTATCCAGATATGATTAATCCGAGATAATTCACTCAGTTTTTACTAAAGATTAATGTTATATATTCCTTAATATTATAAAAATTAGCTAATACAAGAAATATACATTTCTTTATTTATTGATGTATCTAAATGTTTAAATTGCAATAAATTTTCATTAGAAAACAGCACGATGGTATAGAGAATCTATGATTCCATTGCCTCGGTATGGCCCCAAAAAAGCTAGGCTCTTTTTTTAAAATGAACATAATTATATGCAGTGAAAATACATATATGGTTTTGTCATATAAATGTAGGGAGTGCAAAAAATATAATTTAAAATGCAGTGAAACATGAAGTTATAAGCATAATAATATGTATGTAAAGTATACCATGTATATATGGTGCAAGCCACACTAAAAGTATTGCTATCATCTCAAATCTCTCATCTGCGCTCACCCACCTTTTTTAAGCTAAGCCCGGATAATTAAGAGGACAGAGAGTAAGTCTATGCATACGGCAGACCCACCAAAATATATTCGATATGATGAGGGCTATGAGCTGTGTCGTTGAGCAATGTCCATATATGCGTATGCATAAACGCAAATTACTCCCTCATGTTTTGAGATATCTACTTGACATCTGGTACGTGGGTGGCTTTTTAAGAGAAATCGGACCACTATAACATATAGCTCGCATACAACCGATTGTTCAGATATACACATTTTGGTGTATAACTCCTCAGGCTATGTACATAGGTAACTTTTCATTTCCCCATTCATGAAAGCTATGAAGTCTTCGGTACGGCCGAAGACAGCCGCGCTCTTACTTGTTTTGTTTTTTTTTTTTCACGAGGAAGCATCTAAAGCATTTACCCTGCCAGTGTGGGACTTCACCCGCACTAAACCTGCTGTCGTCGTACCGAACGCCCCCTCCCCCACGGTACTATCAAGCTACCGTCGTGAGGTTGGTTGAGCACCAGGCTTTAAGTCCGGAATAGTTGCGTTATTGCCCTCAGTATGCCTTAAAAGGCTTCATACATACCTGCATACGTACAAATGTGCATCTTTCTTTACAACGATTTTGATAAAAATTTAAAAAAATCAAAAAAAATCAAAAAAAAATCATAAAAAATCAAAAAAAATCAAAAATAATCATAAAAAATCAAAAATAATCAAAAACAATCAAAATATTTTTTTTTTGATTATTTTTGATTATTTTTGATTTTTTATGATTATTTTTCATTTTTTTTATTTTTTATGATTTTTTTTGATTTTTTTTAATGGTAATTGCAAAACAATCATTAAAATTTGAAAACAATGGGTAATCAATCATTAAATAGATACCTGAAAAAATAATCAATCAAACCGGTAATCATTACGATTAATAATCATTATTTAACAGGTTTGATTTGAAAAGAACAAAAAAAAAAAGAAACCTGATTGAATAAATTCGAATTTAGACAATAAAGCTCAGAATACGTTTGTAGCGTAATGGCGAGGTATGCTGCCTACGGACCAAGGAGCTCAGGTTCGAGTCCCGAGTGGCGCATTTTTTTTTTTTTTATTTTTTTTTTTATTTTAGAGAAATTTTTAACACGCTTTTATTAGCTTCACCTGTATGTATGTATGTATGTATGTATGTATGTATGTATGTATGTATGTAACTTCATCCCATCCTAAAAACTAAATATTATATCTTTCAAACATTCACTTTTTTGTGTTCTCTCTATTATTTCTATTCTCCTCCGGATTCGAAACATGACATCAACAGCCCAACGGCATCATATAGTAGGACATTCAACATTTTATTTTATGCTTCATTGCGGCTTTTATGTTACCTTTCTTCAAAATAGCCTCTATGAATTTCAATTCACTCCCGTATACAAGCCAATAAGTAACAAGCTTGCAGGGTACAGAAAAACCCACTCACGAACGCTCAAAATAACATTCTTCTCAAATCACAAACAAATGTTCAAAGAAAAACGTATAAACACTCAAATAGCGAGCGAACTAACGCACAACAGCCAGCGATCGCTCATAGCGATGGCGATAAACTCAATGCATAAATTCACTCAAAAATAAAGCTTGAAGCTTTCTGTTTTTGGGTTTGTTGTATTTGCAATGAAATCAAACGCATGTACAATGTACATACATACGTATGCAGAGCAAGACCTGGTTTTGTGTTTTGTGTAACAAGCTTTATGGTTTGTCGTTGCTGTGTTTGCAATAAAAACAATCGCATGTACATACATATGTATGCAAAGCAAGAACTGGTTTTGTTTGTAATTCATTTAATAGTAAGTGCTGAATCAACGAAAAGGAACCCTAATTACATTTTTATACAATGTTTTGTAAACGTGAGGTGAAAAAAATTTCTCTAAAAATAAAAAAAAAAAAATAAAAATAAAAAAAAAATAAAAAAAAAAATGCGCCACTCGGGACTCGAACCTGAGCTGTTTGGTCCGTAGGCAGCATACCTCACCATTACGCTACAAATGTATTCGGAGCTTTATTGTCTAAATTCGAATTTATTCAATCAGGTTTCTTTTTTTTTTGTTCTTTTCAAATGCTTCACCTCAACTTCTCTTCACTTTCTGATTGTAAAATATAACAAAACGTTTGGGAAATTTTGTATTTCCAAACTAGTTTGGAAAACCTTGAATAAAAGGGTTTGGAAAATATTGCATAATAAGCTAGTTTACTTCACTGCATATTGGGATTTTTGGTAGAAGTTATATATACATATGTATGTAGATCTATTTCGGAGAACACCACATCCCATCAGACTTATTTTTACTTTTATTCTTGCGTCCGCATAAAACATCCTTTAATGAAAAATTTCACTAAAAAGTCAAAAATAAATAATAGCTTAAAAAACTAAAAAACACGCTTTAATCTTAAAAATCGTACTAAAAATTGAGAAATAATTTAATTAGAAACAAAATGATGAACGAAAATATAAGTATTTAAGGAAAAGCGTGGGGGTGCTCAATAATATTTGAACATGAAAATATTCGATTCGTACAACTAGTACAAAAATAAACCTAGTTGCGAAATTAAAGAGTACGATATATGAAATCTCAAAAAAGTCAAAATAAAATTATTAGTAAAAAAACACCGATTTTAAATATTTTTTGGCATACTGAGCACCCCACGCTTTTCCTTAAATACTTATATTTTCGTTCATCATTTTGTTTCTAATTAAATTATTTCTCAATTTTTAGTACGATTTTTAAGATTAAAGCGTGTTTTTTAGTTTTTTAAGCTATTATTTATTTTCACCTCACGTTTACAAAACATTGTATAAAAATGTAATTAGGGTTCCTTTTCGTTGATTCAGCACTTACTATTAAATGAATTACAAACAAAACCAGTATTTGCTTTGCATACATATGTATGTACATGCGATTGTTTTTATTGCAAACACAACAACGACAAAACAAAGCTTCTTACACAAAACACAAAACCAGTTCTTGCTCTGCATACGTATGTATGTATGTACATTGTACATGCGGTTGATTTCATTGCAAATACAACAAACCCAAAACAGAAGCTTCAAGCTTTATTTTTGAGTGAATTTATGCATTGAGTTTATCGCCAACGCTATGAGCGGTCGCTGGCTGTTGTGTGTTAGTTCGCTAGCTATTTGAGTGGTTATAAGTTTTTCTTTGAACATTTGTTTGTGATTTGAGAAGAATGTATTTTTGAGCGTTCGTGAGTGAGTTTTTCCGTACCCTGAAAGCTTGTTACTTATTGGCTTGTATACGGGAGTGAATTGAAATTCATAGAGGCTATTTTTAAGAAAGGTAACATAAAAGCCGCAATGAAGCATAAAATATAATGTTGAATGTCCTACAATATGATGCCGTTGGGCTGTTGATGTCATGTTTCGAATCAGGAGGAGAATAGAAATAATAGAGAGAACACAAAAAAGTGAATGTTTGAAAGATATAATAATTTAGTTAAATGTTGCAACTTTTAGGATGGGATGAAGTTACATACATACATACATACATACATACATACATACATACATACATACATGCATACATACATACAGGTGAAGCTAATAAAAGCGTGTTAAAAATATGTTCATCTAAATAAATGAAATTAATAAATAAAGGCGAAGGCCGCTTGCGCTGAAGTGTGTACTACGCATAAGGACATCACCGCCACGGTTATGGCACACAACCGGACTTGGATGGCGTAGCCCAGGGTTATTTTTTATAAGCGCGGCGGAAGGCCGCCAGTGCAAAAAGGTTACCTACTCGCGCACATTTTACACATCATTAATTTGACATTATTTCGATATTTTTTTCGACATTTCGTACCCAACCCTATGTAAATATGTAATCATAAGTTATTGAGATGAATTTATTAATAAACATTTGTGAAATCATCACGTATACAATTTCTTTTGAGTTTCAGTTTGAGAAATAATGTCCAATGTAAAATTATCATATTCTGTGTGAAATAAATTAAAATTAGGTTAGAAATCGCGGCGATTTCTAACCTAATTTTAATTTATTTCACACAGAATATGGGGATTTTGTGTTTGGGGATTTTGATTTTAAGGATTTTGATTTTGGGGATTTTGATTTTGGGGATAACGTGGTAAACCCCAAATGGGAGTGCCACATAATCCCCAACAAACAAAATCCCCAACGCACAAAATCCCCAAAATCAAAATCCCCAAAATCAAAATCCTTAAAATCAAAATCCCCAAACACGAAATCCCCACATTTTTTCGGGATAGCGTCACAAAATCCCCAAAAGATGACTAAATAAAAAACGATGAAGATCATATTTAAAAAACCGCATGCCGAGTCTTATCTGAGCTCTGATACGTAATAACATATATGTATACATACATATAAAATACATATATATCCCTGCAAAAATTCGGAGTACTCCATTCGCTAATCCATGGAGTGCTCGCTATGGACCAACCGAGTACTTATTATACCGAATACATTTTTGACCGAATTAAAAAATGTCGAAATGAGGAAAATTACCGAAAAAGGTCGAAATTTGTATACTTACATTTTTATCGCCGCCGCTGAAGGGAGTACTACGCAGAAGGACATCACCGTGGCGGTAGCCACGGTTAGGGCACACGTTCGGACGGATGGCGTAGCCCAGGGTTATATTTTATAAGCGCGGCCGAAGGCCGCCAACGCAGAAAACTGTTCTGCGCAAAAGCACTGTGGACCGGGCCATAGATATTACTCAGGGAAGAGAATTCTGCCGGCTGAGTTATTTTTTTTATTTTTTATTATTGATGTGTAAAATTCGAGCTTCCATAAGTTGTGCTTTTTTTATTTAATGATATATTAGAAATTTTTCCAAATTTTTACATGATTAAAATTCGGTATTTTTTGCTTCGACATTTTTTTTTCGGTCTTTTTTTATTCGGCATATTTAGATTTGACATACAAATTTTCGACATATCGTACCAGACCCCACATAATGCAATGATTTTTGCAGGGATGTACATACATACGTATTTACATATACATATAAGAATGTATGAACATTAGGCCAGGTTAATTAATCACAAAGATATATCCTGCAATCAAATTATATTTTTGAATAATAACTCTTCCATTTATGCAGCTAAATTTCTATGAAAACGGCTCGATTTTAATTTCACATTTGGATTCAGTATAAAATTTTGATTTTCTCTGCACCTGGGCATATGTAAGTAAATTTTTTGAGCGTAATAACCGTAATTTAATTTCCCATTGCTTACTTGATAATCAACGAAGTTTGTATTTATTTATGTTATGTATGTATGCAAATATGTAATCATAAGTTATTGAGATGAATTTATTAATAAACATTTGTGAAATCATCACGTATACCTTATATATATCTTATGAGTTTCAGTTTGAGAAATAATGTCCAATGTAGAGTTCTCATATTCTGTGTGAAATAAATTAAAATTAGGTTAAAAATCGCCGCGATTTCTAACCTAATTTTAATTTATTTCACACAGAATATGGGGATTTTGTGTTTGGGGATTTTGATTTTAAGGATTTTGATTTTGGGGATTTTGATTTTGGGGATTTTGATTTTGGGGATTTTGATTTTGGGGATTTTGATTTGGGGATTTTGATTTTGGGGATAACGTGGTAAACCCAAGCAAAATCCCGAAATCAAAATTCCCAAATCAAAATCCCCAAAATCAAAATCCTCAAAATCAAAATCCCCAAAACCAAAATCCTTAAAATCAAAATCCCCAAACACAAAATCCCCATATTCTGCGTGAATATGAGAATTCTATATTGGACATTATTTCTCAAACTGAAACTGATAAGATATATATAAGGTATACGTGATGATTTCACAAATGTTTATTAATAAATTCATCTCAATAACTTATGATTACATATTTACATAGGGTTGGGTACGTAATGTCGAAAAAAAATGTCGAAAAGTTAAAATATCGAAAAAAATGTCGAAAAAAAAATATCGAAATAATGTAATTAATGATGTGTAAAATTCGCGCGAGTAGAAAACCTTTTTGCATTGGCGGCCTTCGGCCGCGCTTTAAAAAAATAACCCTCAGCCGGCAGAATTCTTTCTGGAGTAAAACGTATAGAGCAATCCACAGTACTTTTGAGTAGAAAACCCTTTTGCACTGGCGGCATTCGGCCGCGCTTATAAAAAATAACCCTGGGCTACGCCATCCAAGTCCGGTCGTATGTCATAACCGTGGCTACCGCCACGGTGATGTCCTTCAGCGTAGGCGGCCTTCGCCTTTATTTATTCATTTCATTTATTTAGATCAACATATTTTTTATAAAATATGGAATCTCTTACATACCCCGTAGGCCGCATTATATCGAAGCCGACCCATTTTTTTGGATGAAATGTGGAAAGTTATGGAGTACTCTGTAGGTCCATAGCGAGCACTCCATGGATTGGCGAATAGAGTACTCCGAATTTTTGCAGGGATATACATATTTTATATGTATGTATACATATATGTATGTTATTAATAGGGCATGGAAATTTATGCAAATACATGTTTTCCTTAGATATAGGTAGAGCAAAATAAATAAACAATCTTTGCGAATCGTGAAATTGTCTTAAAAATGGCATTCAAATGTTTTTGCATATTTTGCATATATTGGTCATATATGCATATTTTTACATATTTTGCGTTGCTCGTATTTTTTTATTACATATTTCGCATTATATTGCCTATTTTTGTAATTTGCTAGTTGACAGTTTTATACAAACGAAATTCATGCATAACAGTCATCTGACGACGAATAGAGTTTCGTGTGAACACGGCTATTATTAGTATATTCGATACGGTGCATACCTGTCGACAAAGAGCCGTTTTCAAACATGCTCCTATTACTTCTGTGGATTTAGAACGTTCGTTTTCTATGTTTAAGAGCTTTTCTCGACCGAATCGGCAAAGTTTTCTTTGAGAATATGAAAAAAATATTTCATTGTGTACGCTAATGAATCGTTAAATAAGGATTAACCTTTACAAATTATGAAATGTTCAAGACTGAATTTATGTACATATCTATAAAAACATACATACATATGTATAAACGTACAACGTTAGAGCAAAATTGAATTAAAAAATATTTGTACCTAATTTATTTAACTATTAGCCGCTTTCGATTCACAATTTCTCTGCTGGCTATAAATTTCCCTCTGCCAAATTTATATGTGAATGATAGCGAGCAGAGGGAAATTTTTATCGACCAGTTAGCGAGTATGGCTACTACTCATCAGCGTTGCCGTTTTAGCCATTTGGTGGCTAGATTTAGCCACCGCCGTGTTTTTTAGCCACCAAAATTTAGGTTTTGCCACTAGCCACGTTTTTAGCCACCGCTGGTAATGAACCATAATTTTGCACATAGGAAGGATGTGGTAACGCTAATTCAATTCAGCGATTATCGCAAATCGATTTAAGTGTTAAAAAACAAAACAAGTAACGCAACTATCGATAAATGCCTGTTGATACTCGCTATGGAATAGAAGGCTGTCGATGAAATTTCGTATAAGGATCTAACTGGCTTTGTATATTGTTTGCTACTTCTACCACTTAGCAACGCTGAAGTGGAAAGAACCTTTTCCCTAACCAAAAAATCGTAACAAAATGAATCATACAATGTTGAATGCAATTTTAACTATAAGATATGGCCATGAAGGAACTATGAAAGAGAATGCAGGCGATCAGCTTACTTCTTCTTCAATCTTCATAAACACAAACATTTTGTTTTTGTTGACATATGCCACACACACACGCACCCTAGCATTTCCATAGGGGCCGATTCTGTCAAATTCTTCTACATTCCGGTTTCCATGACACTTCTGGCCCCACTATATATGAAGGTATTTCGGCATGCGAAAACCTTTATTATTGAATCATGGATATGGCTTAAAGAATGTAAAACAATGTTGCAATGAATTTGAAATAACAGAAGATCTCATTAAATTAATGAAGAAAGAATTAATTTATGAAGTGAAAGAGTCAATTAGTGATGACGACATAATGATAGATATTGAATGTGATATCTAATTTTTTTAGATATAGTTAAGTACATACTATGTATGTATGTATGTATGAATATTTTATTTTTACCCAAATTTATGATTTTTTCCTTATAATGTATGCAATACTTTTGTGCTTGAATTTGAAAAATAAATTTAAAACATGTTAATTTCAAACAAAACTTTTTAGCCACCATTTTTAGCTACGAACCAAATTTTTTAGCCATTTTTAGCCACAAGTTAGATCAAATCTAGCCACCACGAAAATTTTCCAACGGCAATGCTGCTACTCATTATGAGTTCAAACATTTTTGTTCGATCCGACCTCGCTTGTCTAATGGCGAATCGAAAACGCCAATTGTAACTTCAATAAACATGAATTACGCCCTTATTTTACAAAACGCCGTGACTCGTTGCGTCGCAGTCACTCACGTTCACTCACTTTCACCTTCACCTAAAAGTTGGTATTTTATAAGCTTTTACGTTTTTTCGTTCGCTCCGTTGCTTAGTCACGACGATTGTCAAATGCTTTACGTAGAATATTTACCACTTTTCTGGTTTTCTTGAGTGGTTAACCCTGGAAAGTTGGCAGCTGGCAACCCAATTAACATTTTTCTTCATTTTCAATTTGAGGTTCATTTGAGAAGTAACCCTATTGTGAAATATCAAACTTTAGTTATCAAATGCACCTCAAATTTCTCTTGATAGCGTTTTCAAACAAAAAGGCACATTTTTAACACGCTTTTATTAGTTTCACCTGTATGTATGTGGGTATGTAACTTCTAGCTGCTGCCTAAATATATGCAACATATTTACTAATGAGATTAGGTTACAACCACCGCTATTTTCCAACAGATGGCGCGCGTGTATTTATATTTTTAAAATATTCACTTATTAGTATGGGATTTTGGGCTCAATTTGATTCATTTCATTTTCTCAAACCTATTTCAAAGGTGGTACGAAATGGAAAGCAATCAATAGATGTATGTATATATTACATATTTTATTATTTGTACTCTAGAGTATAGAAAAATTGAGGGATGGTGAGAGTTTGTGTTGTGGGCGCAGAAATGGAATGGAATAAATAGATGTATGTACATACATATGTATTACATATTTGTACTCTGATGTGATGTTTTTCATTTACCCGTGCGGGTGAAATTCGCCGGTGCCTTTTGTACAGTCACATGAGTATATTAATATCTTTTTTAATATTCATACACACATATGAGAAACAAACTGTGTTTTATTAAAGTTTGTGTAACTTCACAAAAAGGAACAAACAAATAAAATAAGAGTAAGAAATACAGAATCATTATTACACAAAATCATTTTCAACCATCATCATTTCAACCGTTAAGAGACTGCTAAGTAAAACAACGAACGCTGATTCAAATTTGCAAACATACAAAATCTCTTCGTTCCTTGAAACCATGACATGATGAAATTCGTGAAATGGTACAAAATGCGAAACAAGTTTTTTTTTTGAAATGTGTTGTAAGTTATTCTAAAATTGATATACAATGTTTGATGAACACTTGAAAATATGTATGTATGTTTATTTTCAAATTATATACATATATGCTTATTCTCAAATTTAGAAACAATACTTTCTCAAACGTTTGAGAATTTCTTTTTCAGTGTTTAATGGGAAGTCAAAAGTGTTTGTTGACATTGTGTGTAAATACATACATACATACGTGTTTTGTTTAATTTGTGTTTTGAATAAAATATATTATTTATATCCAACATACACAAAAAAATTTGTGTGTAATGCATTTAATATACATACATATATGTATGTACATACGTGTTATCCAATGTTAAAAAATAATAGCATTGACAGACGGCAGCGATAATCTGGAATATCCAGCTAATTCGGAATTAACTTGAGAATTAAGTGGAGGTAATCCGGAATATCTCTTGAGTTAGTCCCCAAAATTTTAGCCGATTACGGCATTTTCTAATGACATCTCTGGCGAAAAGTCTCTATTGTGAATTAAAGTTAAGAAAAAGAAGAATCCAAAGAAGATTTAGGAAGGTAGGCGCATGGGCGAATTCAGAAATTTTCAATGTATTTGTTATTGTAATTGGTAGAGTGTAATGTCAAAATGATATTTCGCCTTGATTGAAACTTAATTCTCTTTGGAATCGCCCATTCCTATTGAACATGATGTGAATTTGCTTTAATTTTGACATTACACTCCACCTTTGGAAATAAAAAAACAAGTTTTTGAATTTGCCGCTGCGCCTACCTTCCATCAGCTGGTTTGTTAATCCGCAATATTTGCCGTCTGTCAGGGTAAAATTTGGATCGGATTAAGTGAAGCGGTAATCGGGATTATGGCTGCCGTCTGTCAATGCTATAAGATGCAATTGTGTGTTCGTGTGTGTGCAAGATGCAAGACAAAAGTTAAAACGTTTTTATTAATAACTTTTCATTTAAATCAAAGAAAAAATTAGTTCAGCATCATATTCGGGTTCGCGAGATTGAAACGCGTCGATTGATACCCCGTTTTTTTTAAAAATTGGCTAATTTTAGCAGTTGCAAATTAAACTATATCGAATGCTCACTCGAACAAAAGGAAGTGAGTCTTTTGACAGTTAAAGTGACCGTTTTCGTCACTTTGCGTTTTATAAAATACCAAAAACGCAACATACTCACCAAAAAACGTAACACATTCACTTCGAGTCACTTACAATCACTTTCAGTCACCTAAAGAGATACAAAAGACGAACTCGACAATAAGTGACTCTGAGTGACTCGTTGCGTTTTGTAAAATAAGGGCGTTAATTAGCCATGGGTAATGGCGCAATTTTTTGGCGCTGATACAATAACACCAGCGCCAACCGTGGCGCCGCTCACGGTTCTGGCGCAATAACACCTTTAGCCCAATTGCCATGGAATAATCGATAAATAACACTTGTTCGCTTCTTACTGTCTACTATCAACGTTTTTTTTTGGCGCAATTCTGCTTACATACACGCGGGCACAATAATTGTGCCACAATTAAATTTAATTTTAAAAATCATTTGCTTATATTTGTGAAAATATGCTGGCATCTCGTTTTGCTGCATCTTCATTATGGAATATGAAGGTCGGTTCCACCCTATTAAAAAGAAAGATTCCGGGTCCGGGCGCATTATATCGAAATTTCCCCTTACCACTTACCATGCGTAACAAAAATATACTATATGCTAATAAATATTTTATTTAATTTATTTTGTATTATATTTTTCTCTCCCATTCACAGATAATGTCAATTTTGTCTTCTTTCTTTGTGAAAGTAAAGTATCAATATATATAACTAAATATGTATGTATGTGTATACATAAGTATATATGTACATATCGTCGTACCATACGAAAACTAGCACTTTCAAAATTTTTTACAAAGAAATTCTATAAAAGAAATTGAAAAAATGCTAGTTTTCGTATGGTACGACGATATGTGCAATTGTCTTCCCTTGCATAAGCTTCATACTAGAAAAATACCACTCAGTTTCATACCAGTATACAACACATCAGCTTCATACTAGAAAAATACCAGTTAAGGGTATACTAGAAGAATACCAGTCAGAATAATACTAGAAAAATGCCAGTTCATCTAGGTGAGAAAATAGCATTTTAGTTCATTTAATAAAGCTTACTTTAATTAGCTTAGTACTTTTTAAAGTTACGTTTAGTACATATAATATACAGTACACGCAAAGATGTATAGTAAGGTAGAATAATGGCTTCGTGTTACTGCGGCAGTTGGATAATAGAATCTCCGATTTGGATGAAACCAAATCAATTAACTAAGCTCTCTTAAACTCTTCTTGCCACCTGCTGCAAACAGATATGTATGTATGTAATTGTTTTTGTGTACCCTTGCACAAAAATAAATGAAAATCCTTAAAAATATTTATTTTGTGAGAAATGTTGTTTCTTTTTGGCAAATTGGTAATAACTATTCTGACCCTTTTGTTAAATAATAGCGTAAATTTACTTCAAAATCGCCAATAAAGCTTAGTTTGTGATAGAATTGCACAAACTGCTATATTCAGTTAATAAATAAATTGGTATATTACTAGTAGAATACCAACTAGTATGATTTTGTCTTTTTAAAAGCGATTGATTAACTAGTAGATAGCTAACTAGTAGAATTTTGTCCGTTTCATACCAGTTGATCAAGTAGTAGAAAACCAACTAGTTGAATTTTTTCCTTTACATACCAGTTGATCAACTAGTTTATTTTCATACTAGTTTAATTTTGCCTATAGGGTACACTTTCGTATTAGCGATGGTTCGGTATTGGCGTTAGCATACATAATAGTGACGGTGTCATATACGCTGTGCTGTTATTGGCTTTGTGGTGGTGCCATTTTACACTAGCGCTATATTGGTGCTGGTGTTAGCGCACGAAATTGAGTCAGTGTTATATTGCAATAGCGCAACATTGAGTTGGCGCTACATTGAGTTGGCGCTATACTGAGTTGGCGCTATATTGAGTTGGCGCATTTTCCAAATTGGAGTTAGCGCAATAACACCAGGGTTGGCGCTAGCGCAATTGCGCGGCGCAGCGTAGTGTTACCCATGCTTAGAATTAATGCATTTTTTTTTTGATTTTTCATGCATATTTCTGTTTTTGTTGCATTTTTTATGCGCATATTTTTTAGTACATGAAATTCCATGCCCTAGTTATTACGTATCAGAGCTCTGATAAGACTCAGCATACGGTTTTTTAAATATGATCTTCAATGTTGTTTATTTAGTAATCTTTTGAGGATTTTGTGACGCTATCCCCGAAAAAATGTGAGGATTTCGTGTTTGGGGATTTTGATTTTAAGGATTTTGAATTTGAGGATTTTGATTTTGGGGATTTTTTTTTGAGGATTTTTTGTGTTGGGGATTTTGTTTTTTTGGGATCATGTGGCACTCCCTTTCAAAAATATACGCAAATAATTTTTAAAATTAAATTTAATTGTGGCACAATTATTGTGCCCGCGTGTATGTAAGCAGAAATGCGCCAAAAGAAATAAAACGGGGATAGTAGACAGTAAGAAGCGAACAAGTGTTATTTATCGATAATTCCATGGCAATTGCGCTAAAGGTGTTATTGCGCCAGAACCGTGTGCTGGCGCCACGGTTTGCGGTGGTGTTATTGTATCAGCGCCAAAAAAAATTGCGCCATTACCCATGGCTACATTCAGAGCCTATACACACTTGCGACTCAATCGATTTAGGGCCGTTTACTCAACCTCTGATTAACGCTAACCACGGTTAAAGTTCGGTTAAACATCATTATCGACTTCATCAAACCATGTATTTAACATGTGGCCGATAATGCAGTCCATAGCTTAACCGAACCTTTGTCCTCCGGTTAGCGTTAATCAGAAGTTGAGTAAACGGCCCTTAGTCGGGCTTTGGTTTGCATGGGAATGTATGGAAGCATTCACATTCAATTCAATTAGTCGAACAACTGAAACAGTTGGATTTGCATACAACAGCCCAATTCGACTAAATCGATTGAATCGCAAGTGTGTATAGGCTCTAAGGGCCGGTTTCACCATCACCGGTTAATAGTCCAGTTAGTCGAGAACGTAAACCCGTGTACCGTGTCAGCTGATCCAACCTATTCAATGGGATTTGTATGTAAACGATTATTCAACGACGGACGACGCAGAAGCCCGTACCGCAGAAATCAAAATCATTTTGATTTTTTACGTAAAAACGTGTCAGCTGATCGCTCGCATGGTTGCAAAGTAGAAGGGTTGCCGGTTAAAATGTTTAGTTATTTAATATTTAAACAGTAATTTTCACAGCATTATACAACTAACCAAGAATTATCTAAAGAAGGATATCGCAGTAGATAAGCTGATTGGAATTGTGTATGTATAATAAAAAGTGTGAATGTCAGACAAAACGAATTGGCAAAAATTTGTCCTTGATATTCATTTCTCTTCTCTTTCACATTGACATTTTTAAAGAAAACACACACATAAAAACGGAAGTAATATAACCTCTATTTGGATAAGCCTTGCAACTAACTCAATAAGATTGTAAAATGTTATCGAATATACATATATGTGTTCACGTGGCAAAAATAGTATGTCTACTTAAACGAACCATTTATTATTACTTTAATTTTTAAAAAGAAGGGAAAGAAAACTTTTATAAATTTTTTTTTAAATCCCAAACAAAATGTAAATATATGTATATGTATATAAATTAATAACAAGATAATAGCTTTGTTCAACAACTTTACTTGCAAGTACTTGCAAAAAGAGCGTCAATGTTAAATTAAGAGTAAAAACGAGAAAAAGAGAAAATTATCAACCAAAGTAATTGAACACAAAATCGTTTGCATATTTACTGATTCATTTGTCATTCCCACGACATTCATTCGTCATTCCCACGACAGCCGGTTCTACGTACCGGAATGACTCGGGGTTCCCCCGACCAAGGGCTGTTATTTCGGTCTAACCCTGTTTAGACCGGCACGAAAAACCCATAGATTAAGTCCTCTGGAGCAATACCTGGCAGCAGGACTGCTCAAAATACTATTAATTTCATCAGGGATCGAACAAAACCCTGGCCCCATATACATATGCTGCGTGTGTCAAAGGAGACTTCACCCAAATGCAACATCAGTTAGATGTAACATCTGCAATGGGTGGAGCCACCTCAGAGGCTGCTCAGGTCTCCAAAGTCATAGAGATTGGTCAACCAATTTCATTGCCCCATGCTGCGCCCGCCCAACAACATCGGCGACAATACGCACAACACCACCGGTGCATATTGCACCACCCGTGCACTTAGCACCTTGTGTGCAACCGTCACCGGCGGCAACAACAAAGCATAGTTATGCATTACGCAGCAGGGGCAACAACATTCAAAAACCACCACCACTTCACAGACCTGAGCAGACTCAGGCTGGCACCAACACCTCCCAGCCTGCAGCATCCTTAACTCTCTGCTCGGTGTGCCGGTCCGGGATATCAAGAAACGTGACATCAGTCAAATGCAATTCCTGCTTAGGCTGGTGTCACTTTCGAAGATGTTCCGGGCTACGCACGAAGAATGCTTGGACTGCTGCATACACTGCTCCGTGCTGCCAAACTAGACAGCAACAACCAACAACTGGGACCCAACTACCACCCCAAGTGCCACAAGCACCCCTTGTCAGCAGTGTACAGCAGTCCCTCACTCCGAGAGTTACACCCACCCCCCTTCGCAGCTTCAAACTTCTCCAATTGAACTGCAACGGATTAACGGGAAAGATCACAGAGATTACAGACTTTATGAATAGGCATGGCGTCCCTATAGCCGCGGTCCAAGAAACCAAGCTGACTTCAAACTCAGCTCTATTCAGCCATGCTGGCTATAACATCCACCGAAAGGACCGCGCTTGAGGTAACGGTGGAGGCCTCGCGTTCATCACGCACAACACGGTACAATATCGTCTTATCGAACCGGACATCGACCGCAGGGACGCTACCCTTGAATGTCAGGGCATAGCCATCCGATCCGGCGATGCAGTTCTCGAGATTTTCAATGTTTATATACCCCCTGTCGCCTGCTGTCCTGCGGGCTATCTACCCAACATTAGCACGCTATTGGATGGGGATAACCGCATGATAGTTGGCGACTTCAATGCACATCACGATCTTTGGCACTCATATCTGCCCATAGATCGGAGGGGGCATTATCTCGCAGAACAGATAGACGATTCGACATTCAGTGCGATGAACGACGACGCCCCCACACGGATTATGGGAAACTGCAGCAGCTCGCCAGACATCACCATCGTAAGCGCAAATCTGATAAACAGCGTCAATTGGCGACCGACGCTGACATTAGCATCAGACCACCTTCCCATAATCATCTCAATAGAGACGCCAGCTGACTTCATTACAACGGACAAACAGACGTACATAAACTTTAAGAAAGCGGACTGGGACAGTTTTACAAAACATACAGAGAGCATCTTTGGAGCTCTCCCCACCCCAACCGATGTGCTTCGCGGAGAACACAAATTGCGCAAGGTCATTGCCAAAGCCTCTGCACGCTTCATCCCGGCAGGAAGGATACCAGAGATCCGACCAAACTTCCCGGGTGAAGCCTCTGCTCTGGCCCAGGAGAGAGACCAGATCCGCCAATCCGACCCGGGAGACCCCCGCATAAAGGACCTCAACCGGGAAATTTGGAAACTGGTAGATGAGCACAAACGGCAAAAGTGGAGAGAGCACCTAAGCACTTGTAATCTCTCAGGCGGGGCGAGCAAGCTGTGGAATACCGTAAAAGCTCTATCCAACCCGACTAAACATAAGGACAAAGTGTCCATTATCTTTGGAGATAATGTTGAGTCGGACCCGAAAAGATGTGCGAGCCTTTTTGGCCGGCAGTTCTTACCGCATCCTTCGGTGGATAGGGCCAAACGACGAATCCTCATACGGCTGCGTAAAAAGTCTAATAATGACGCACCACTTGCTCTCTCAACCAGGGAGATTCAGGAGGCTATAAAGAATGCTAAAGCTTCAAAATCAGTCGGACCTGACGGCATATCCATGTTGATGCTAAAACACTTAGGACCGAATGGGGTAAGTTTCCTGACGGAGGTACTCAATTTGTCTCTGACCACCCTTGTCATCCCCAACATCTGGAAGATGGCAAGGATCGTCCCCTTACTCAAACCGGGGAAACCTGCCAACAAAGGAGACTCATATCGACCGATATCACTCCTTTCCCCGGTAGTAAAGACACTTGAGACCGCATTACTCCCATACTACAACGGACGTCTACGACTCGCGACACATCAACATGGACTCCGCAAAATGCATAGCACAACAACAGCACTAAACGCCATAAACACCCGGATAGTTCGTGGTCTTAACCAAAAACGCCCCTGCGAGAGAACGATCCTCGTGGCACTTGACCTGTCGAAAGCCTTCGACACGGTCAATCACGCGACCCTATTGGAGGACCTATGCAACTCGAACCTCTCTCAGAGACTAAAGAGGTGGACCGCGAACTATCTGAGTGGTCAGCAGGCATCGGTAGTCTTTAGGAACCAGGTCTCAAAACCTAGGAGAATAAAGCAGGGAGTCCCACAGGGCGGTGTATTGTCCCCCCTGCTTTTCAACTATTATCTCTCCAGCCTCCCCCCCCCCCCCCCCCCACCCGAAGGAGTTGACCTAATCTCCTATGCCGATGACTGCTCGATCATGGCCACTGGCACCGACATAGATAGCATGTGCTCTCGAATTAACGACTATCTCTCTGATCTCTCCTGTTACTTTGCGTGCCGTTCATTAGAGCTACAGCCCACGAAGTCCTCCGCAACCCTGTTCACGACATGGACGAAGGAGGTAGGACTGGACTTAGGCATACGAATAGGGAATATACCCATCCCTACCGTAAACAACCCAAAGATCTTGGGTGTTACCTTTGACAGTCTTGTCTCCTTCTCCGCACATACGACCGCGATCATTAACAAGGCCCATAGCCGCAACAAAATCCTCAAATCGCTAGCCGGCAGCACGTGGGGTAAAGACAAAGAAACAATAATAGCAACATATAAAGCAATTGGCCGGCCGGTCCTCAACTATGCATCGCCAATATGGTCGCCGGGGACTTCAAGAACACAATGGCAGAAACTCCAGGCCTGCCAAAACTCTGCCCTCAGAACTGCCACAGGCAATCTCCTGATGGCGCCGGAACACCATTTACACCATGAGGCCAATATACTCCCGGTGTTAGAACACAACACCATGCTTAGCATGCAGTTCTTGCTGGGATGCCACCGCAGAGGCCATCCTAACAGCCACCTGCTAGAACCAGAACCGCCTCCCCGGCACATCAGGAGACATCTTCTTGACCTCACACCAGAGGTTGAAAAATACATAAAACAACCATTTGACCCAACGGCTTACAGGCAGGCATTAAAGGAGATACACACCGACACCATCACCACATTCGTTTCAGTCCGTCCGTCATACAGAATATTGAGAGACCAACCACCCCCCATAGCAGAAGAAGAATTGGAGCTGCCGAGAGAAACACGCGTCACCCTAGCGCAACTACGATCAGGCATTTGCAGCCGCCTGAACTCATATAGGGCCAGAATCGATCCCGAAATACCTAATACATGTCCGGCATGTGGAGAGACGCCGCATGACACACAGCATCTCTTCTCATGTCCGCTCAAACCTACTCACTTAACCCCCCTGTCCTTATGGACTAGCCCAAAAAATGCAGCTTCATTCCTGGGCCTCCCGTTAGGTGAGCCTGACGATGATCTATGAGCCTATCGTGCCGGCTAAGCAGGGCTTAGTACTGCTATAACAACAACAACAACAACAACACAAAATCGTAAACATTCGCAAAAAAGCAGCTGATACGCTGTTTTGACAATTTGATTTTTAGGTTAGGTTGTAATTGAAATTTTTTTTTAATTGGAAATGAATGGAAATAACTGAATTAGGAAAACAAAAATCTACTTTGGCTATTGCACAACATCGTCAAGATTAATTTTTGCGCTAATTTATTTAGTACATAATTAGAAATTTGCGTTTAAAATGTTTGTATATTTCCAATTGAAATTTTTGTGATCATATATTTTTGACATTTCTATTTATTTGTAAAGCTGCAAGTAGTTGAAGTGAAAATTTTACTTGCAGCTTTTATCAACTCTCTCGAGGTCTTACTCTCTCAATTTGGCTCCCTTTTTCGAATGTTTTGGGTTACACAAAATTTTGGAAAACGGGCGTGGCACCGCCTCCTTTTAGAAGCAGGAATATACGAGATTTCTTAGCCTATAACTCGAGAAATAATTTATATATAATGACGAAACTTGGCTTGTACACTTTTATTACTTGTGGTAATACATGTTCAAAATTTTAGCGAAATCGGTTGACGACCACGCCCACTTTTATATATGCGAAATATAAAGTGGCCCAATAAAAACATTTTAAGCGATATCTTTGTCAAATATAAAGATAATTCATTTAATTTAACGAGCACAGGCCCAGGTTATATTTTATTTTTTATTTTTTAGAAACTAGAAAAAAACTTTTTAAGCATGGATGTAACTACAGCTGTTTCACCTTAGATCCCTCTAAGACTCATCAGGTTACTTTTGCTTCTGCCAAGACTCGAAGGTGCGCAAGTTCCATGCTTAAAAAGTTTTTTTCTAGTTTCTAAAAAATAAAGATAATTCATTGAAATGGCATGAGTTCCACAATAGACCGGAAACAAAAAATAGAAAAATTTTGGAAAATAGGCGTGGCACCGCCTTCTTTTAGAAGCAGAAATATACGAGATTTCGGAGCCCATAACTCGACAAATAATTGAGATATTATGACAAAACTTGGTTTATACACTTTTATAACTTGTGTAAATAGACACGGAAAAATTTATTGAAATCGGTTTATGACCACGCCTACTTTTTAACAAAGATATTTCTGGAACACTCTTTGGGAATTTGTAACGTGATATCTTTGTAACTAGAAATCACAAAGGAATGCAATTTTGCATAAAGAATAATATTCATATGCTTAGTTGGATGACTGATTAAATTGTTGAAAATGGTTGTGGCTACGCCCACTTTATGCAGCACTCGCTTTATATAAAATACACCGTGTTTCCATCAAACGCAAACAAACAATGAAAGCATACAGTTGAGTATCTAATGTTCGATTCCACTCGAACTTAGGCTTCCTTACTTGTTTATATTAAGCATGGGCATCAGAGATCAGCAGCGGTGCACCGCATTTTCTAAAGCACCGCAAAAATACTTATTTTTTGAGTGGCTCAAAAAATAAGTACCCAGAAAAAAAATTCACCGCTACCGCATTGATTGAAACCCTAAATGATATTGCGGTATTTATGTGTGTATCACCAACGCCGTCGGCGGTACCGAAATGCCGAAAGCCACGGCGCCGAACTCATCGAAAATGGCATCAGCGACCCCGACGGTTCGAAGTTCAGTGTGGCCAAATATGTGAACTGCGTTCGAATCAGTGTTGCCAAGTACTGATGCGAAATTCAAGACAGGTAGGCGCAGCGGCGAATTCAGAAACTACTTTTTTTATTTAGAAAGGTACAGTGTAATGTCAAAAACAAAGCAAATTCGCACTATGGCGAACAGGAATGGGCGAGTCCCAAGCGAATACAGATTTTAACCAAGGCGAAACATTATTTTGACATTAAACTATACCAATTACAATGTTAAAGTTCTGAATTCACGTATGCGCCTACCTTTCTAAATCTGGCTGGCGGAATTGAGCGGGATTTTCGGACGTTTCTTATCTTTTTGATAAAAGCAAATACATCGTTAGTTTATTTTACTAAAAACTATTTATTTAAATAATAAAATAATGGATTCTATTGCGATAGCAGCTATATTAGTGGAGGAAGAAGAGCAAAGGAATCTAATAAACGAGAGAAAGTTTTTAAGGGATCATAGCAATCCTTTTACTTTAAGTAAACAAGCGTAAATTTAATTAGAGGCTGAAAATAAAAATAATAGTCTTAATTTTGCGTGAAAGAAACCTTTACCTTGTCCTTTTTTCTGTTTTTCATAGAATTATTTTGAACTACATAAAAGCAAATTGTATACAAAAACAGGGGAAAATTTCAATAACAATGTACCCGGCACCGGAATTTTACGTTTCTTTTTTTTGGCGATAGATCACTAAAATGCAAACGAAATCTTGCGGAAACTTATAATTCATTAATAGCACAGTATTTTTGCGTAGATCACCCTTATGCTCTGCGCCGCGCTTTGAAAAGTAACCCTCAGCCGACAGAACTCCCTTTCTGGAGTTAGATCTGGAGATATTTACAGTAATTTTGCGTAGTCGGGAGTTTTAAAATTAGTAAAATTATCCTTCGCAGAACCTTTCCTGCAGGATTCATTGAAACATTCTTAGTGGTTTGAAAATAAATATGGCTGGCGCATTATACTGAAGCCGACCTTCCACCACCTGCAATATTTATTTGAATGCGTCTTTATTGAGACGAAAGTTTTTACTGAAATGGTAAATTGTTGGTAATACACATTTATAATTCGTTAGTTACTTTTTTATAGTTGTTTGGGCCAGTAGCCCAAACCAAATTTCAGCACACCCTAGTGTGCACTGAACACACCCCCCCTGTGGCAACACCGCAAGTTGCAACCCTTCAAGTTGCAACCCTGCACTGCAATAATATTGCGGAATAACTGTTTTCTAAAAAATCTTCCATTTTTTTTAATATACATAATTTTGCTTCCTTCCGTTTTGAGATCCTGAGCTGTAAGTACGTGCCTGCTACATCGTCATCTGAGATACGTAAGTAAATAAGCTATATTTAGCATCCACATATACCACCCATTTACATCTACATTATAAGCCATAACTTTGAATTAAATATATACGCTTTGTAACGTTTCAAACTAAATTTCTTCTTTTATTTCAACTCGATCCTATCCCCGTTGAAACATTGGTCCTCCTACGCCTGAGTGCACAAAATACTACGAGCGACCTCATCATACAGTCCACAAAAATTGAAATTCTGGCGTAATATTCATTTAACTCATTTGGCGTAATCACCAACCTACATACCATACATCAAAAACCACTGGAAATTGGCCCTACATACTCCTGCATATACATACATACGGTCACTAAGGTACCACTGCATCTTGGCGCAATACCACAAGCCATAACCAACATTTGGCGCGAACAATAAAAACACCAAATCCAACAAGCACAACCGTACAGCACACATATTTTAAACCTGATTTATTTTAAAAAGGTAAGTGGCGAATCCTGCTGCTAGGTAGTGAAATTGCGATTTTTGTTTTCAAGTGATATTGGATATATTTGACAAAAAAAAAAAAAAAAAAAAAATTATTAAATTCAATATTAATTTTTCAATTAATCACGGTGCAAGTGCATAATTTAAATATTCTTTAATTTGCTCATTAACACCAATTTCTTTTGGCTGTGCTAACATAACCTGCAAAAGGTGCACTTTTCGTTGGTCACACAACAACAACACTGATCTTTGACTCAGTCATTTCATAATTTTTCCAGTAAAAAATCACTTGCACCAAATTAAAAAATATATAAAAATATTTTTATTAAACACTGGTGGGTGGCATTGTGGCATTTTAGTGATTTTTCACTCACTTTAAATTTTTCACTATACTTATATAGTCGTCTCAAAAGTGAGGTTATATTGTGTGCATACTTGTGCACACACACACACGTACATATATATCACTTCTTTGCAGCCTTTGTGGTTTTTTTTTGACACATACATATTTCCGTACGTATATATATTTAGAATATTTTGGAAAATAAATAAATAAAAAGAAATTAAATTAAAAATTTCTTAAATATTATTATTTCACGTTACGGGCCGGTGTGGCATTTTGGTTATAGGCATATACCCAGTTGTGGCATTTTTGGTTATAGGCATATATCCTTCAGTTCTTCGATCAGATCCCGCACATTAAATCTAATACTAGGTTTCTATCTGTGTCAGTATATTTGGCTCACTGTCCGATATAGTAAATTCTCAATTGTCTTTTATATCTGTCGATTTCCATTTCTCAACGCAAAATGAATGATTTTATTAAGGCAGCGGAAGCCGTAATAGAATTCGAACAAGAATTCAACGCAATACCTGCTGCGGAACACAACAAATATACCATTGTTCCTCATCAAGAGGAAATTAAAGCATTATGGCGAAAAACAAAAACCGCTTATGATGCAATACCCACGGAAAAAGGGGATTCCAAAGAATTGGCAGCGATCAAGAAGAAAAATAAAACTGCTTACGCAGCATATGTCAGAGCGGTGGGTGCTATCTCGGCTATTGCAGATAGCTTTAATACTCCTGTCATACCACCAGCTCAACCACCTTCCAACGAAACCCTCGAGCATAACATACGTCTCCCTCCTTGTGACACCGAGGTGTTCAAAGGTGATTATGTATCATGGCCGTCCTTTAGGGACATGTTCACGGCCATATACATTCTAAATAAACGCCTCACGCCGGTGGAAAAGCTTTTCCACCTAAATACAAAAACCTCTGGCGAGGCAAAAGATATAGTTAAAAGGTGCCCATTAACCAATGAAGGGTTTGCAACAGCGTGGAAAAATTTGTCTGATCGCTATGAAAATAAGCGCGTTTTGATCAACACACAATTAAAGACATTATTTAATTTAAAAACGGTGGAGTTTGAGTGTGGGGTAGCAATAAAGAAACTGCAGCGGGAAATAAATAATTGCATATCGTCCCTACAGAGTCATCAAATTGACATCTCAAACTGGGACGCAATTATTACTTATTTATGCTCCACAAGACTTCCCGAATATACTCTAGCGTTATGGGAGCAAACATTAGAGAATAAAACCGAGATACCAAAATGGGAGGATATGGATAAATTCTTATCCAATAGATTCCAGACGCTAGAAACAGTTTCCGGTCTTAAAGAAAATAAAACCGCGAAGGCTATTAAACCGCCTAATGAAAATACGTCTAAATTTGGAGCTTACCAAGCTAGCGTCCCCAAGAATGCGTGCAAAATGTGCAAGAGTAAAGAGCACCAAGTACGGGATTGCCAACAATTTCGCAAACTATCTACGCCTGACAAGATCTCCTATATCAAAAATAACAGCTGTTGTCTAAATTGCCTTTCGGCTTCACACACAGTGTCGAGGTGCACCAGCTCATATAACTGCCGCTTATGTCACTCTCGCCACCACACAATGCTCCACCTCCAAACCCATAAATCTAAACCCTCTGACGACGAACCTTCAACCTCTCAGCAAGCGCAGGAAAAAGCGAATTTAAATTCAAATAATGTCACTTCCCTCCATACAAATACATGTAAAGGGGTTTTGCTAGGTACAGCAAGGGTAAATGTGCATCACAATGGCACCAACTATGTTGCTAGGGCACTAATTGATTCCGGATCGGAATGCTCCTTTATGACTGAGCGGCTCAGACGTAAAATCAACTTGCCGTCGAAACGGCTAGATGTCCAAGTTTCGGGCATAAATAACACTCGTTCAGCTCAGGTAAGGCAGTCGTGTGAAATTCAATTGCGATCTCCAGTAGATTCGTCAATTAACATAAAGACGACTGTTTTAATTTTGCCACAACTGACTGGAAACCTGCCGACTTGCCAAGTAAGCGCATCGACTCGGCAAGCCTTTCCTAACTTAGTTTTGGCAGATAAAAGATTTTTCGATAATGAACCTGTTGATATCATTTTAGGTGGGGATATTTATGCGAGAATTATTTTAAGTGGCATTCAAAAGAATGCACAATACACCCTTCTTGCACAGGAAACAGTGTTCGGATGGATATTAACCGGCCACGCCGAGACAACAAATCCATCCAGCGATAAAGTTTCCTTTCATAATACAGTCAGATATAAACCCCAAGAAACCCATAGGAGTCAAAACAACACCTCTAATCGGAAAACCAATTATGGCTTCATACAGCAACCACAATTGAAAAAACCCATACCTATCGAGAGAAGATTGTCTAGAAAATCAATTCGTCAATATAACGAGAAAATACAATACCCTAACAAAAAGGTTTCAACCACAAGGAGCGAAAATTCTTACATTCACAATATCAAATACAATTCTTACAACCAGCCACACATTAACATTCAAGGTATACAAAAAAAGATGCCAAAAAATCCTCAAGGTCAAAGGGAACGCGAAAATTCCAATCGTGAAATAGGAATTGTTACTCACAAATAACAAATAAAAATTGCGCTTCTCCGAAGAAGCCACAAAAGGTATTTTGCTCCAAAGAGCCCCAGATTTTCCTAGCGCTTCTCTAAGAAGCCAACAGAAATTTAGACTTACGCTCCAAAGAGCCCCAGATTTTCCTAGCGCTTCTCTAAGAAGCCAACAGAAATTTAGGCTTTCGCCACCCCACAACCCCACACAGCCCTAATACATACTCTGTAAATACCTAGAACAATACGTAAATACATATAAATAAACCATTACACATACCAAAGACTGCATAAGGGTATTGTTGGTGAGAAACAATTGATCGATGAGGTGTTTTTCAGACGATGTGATGAAGGCGGACTTCAACATTACATATAAACAAAACCTAAAAAATAAAAAGTTATAATAGTGTAACCAAGGTTCATTTAAAATAGCATGAATTCGACCGCACTCACACTACCAAACAACTTGCAACAAATATCACGTGAAATATAAGCCTCCGGCAAGTTTTGATGTAAGTTTTCAGATCTACGAGAGTCCCTCTATCCCCCTGAAAATGTCACTTGTCGCGGACCGTGGTACCTTAATGGAAAGCGGACCCACTTTTCGTGTTCAAAACTAATCAAGTTGCCTGACTTTGTTAAACATTGCTGCGATTTTGAAAATCGATCATGCATCACGTCCACTTCAATAACCGAATCATCGTTAAATTACACAATTTCATTATCCTTACCATTCAATTCACCATGACTCATGAAGGCCAATAAGAAACATTCGGTTATGGGTATACTCGGAACGCAGCAGCTCTTCCAACAGTTCAAAAACTCTATTGTTGTAATGAAGATTTGAAACCCAATTGTATACATAAATAAGCGCGTAACTATCATTTATCGCACTACTCAATATCCAGATTATGTGTTTATGAAATCCGCAATGAATAGTACGTCAAGATTGTTTTTGGATGGCATTATATATTTACCAGTTAAATCGTTGTATGTATACGATCAGTGGCTTCACATCGCAGCTATCAGGGAAGTCGGTGCTTGTAGGGGTGGTAAAATTGTTGAAGCAGTTTTTGTGCTGCTGATCTTTCATGGAATGCTGAATCTGTCGTTCTTATAATTAAAGGTTTTGGAGTGGAAGTTCTGCGATGCTCCCGTATTGCACTAAAATCGTCTTTCCTTTCAAAATCAAGTTTGCCTACAAAGGCATCCATCCTCCACGAGGTCGTTTTCCGGAAGTGAAACATGTTGAAGAATGATCTGGAAGGAAAAGAAAACAAAAGAAAACATGTAAAACATATAAATACATATATTTCCATTGGAATTTTACTTACCTTGGTTTTTGTTCTGCTCGCCCCTTTTCCTACCTGGGTCATCCATTCAGGCCCTACTGCAAAGATAAGAAAACAACAAAGTAGTTATTAATTTTATTAATAAACTATTAAAAATACTACATTTACAATACTTACCACTATTTTTCAACCTGCAAAATCAAAACAATGTAAATGATAGAACCTATCATTTTCCATTGACAAGAAATGGGCAGCAGTGTTGCCTACACTTTTCGCCAGAGGGAAAAAATGTTACGCAAAATTCCCCTTTCAATAAATATTGTCAATCCAATAAGGGTGTTCACAACGACTTATAAACCAATGCAAATCTCAAAATTTTCACTATCAATGCGTTTAAAAACAATTTTAATCCACTTTCTCACTAAAATTAACACCGCACGGTAAATTTCTAAGAAAAATTCGGTACCCATCTGTTCCTATATATTTTTGAAATTGAGAAAATAAAACGAAAATTCTTCGGAAGTTATGTTTTTGCAATCAACTAGATTCAGAATACAGTTTCGCCATATTAAAACAATTAAATTGTGCAATTAAAGGTGGATAATTTGCAATATTTATCACAGTAAATCTGTCAATCGATCATAAGTACACGTGAAACCACTGAACCGGTTAAATTACGTCACTATAATTACGAGTGTGCACATTGCCTTAGGTTTGCATTTAGGGAACACATTCTTCGGAAGGGAAACTTTTTACAAACTAGCAATCAGCTGTTCCTGTCAAATGTCAAATGCAAACACTAAAGGCTTGAACACATGGCGTATTGACGACACAATTATCGCTAACTATACCAATGCAGTGTGATAAATTGAAAAATCATTGTTTTTCGCTGGAGGTCGGAGAATCTGCGTATCCTACGCAAAAATACTTACATATTTACACGTTATTAATATGTCACACGTATACTACGTAAAAATTACCCAGTGAGCAAAAGTAAATATATTTACATATGTCTTAAAAATTTAGTTCCAAAACAACCAATTAAGTGCCAAACCGTCACCAACATCTCTACACATGAGACACAAATATCGTAAACCAAAATGCCACCCCTCTCTTATTTTAGTCACTATTAGCCACCCAACCAAATATGCCAGAATCGAAATTCTAAGCCCAATTTCTCCACAGATGGGCCGCGCAGTCTTCAAAAAACGAGCTGAAACCAATTCACATAAATTCCCCCTAGCGTGCCGATTTTGCAACAAACAGCATCCAATTCAGCTGTGTCCGGTATTTCGATCAATGTCGATAACTGAGCGATTGCGAGAAATCCTCATAAAAAATATTTGTCAAAATTGCCTGATGCCGACTCACAAGTCTCAGAGCTGCACTAGCAAGTTTTCGTGTCGGCGATGTGGGGACCGTCATCACACTTCGTTGCATGTGGATGCGAGTGATTCACGGCCCCGACGCATCCCACCAAGACATCGTCCATCAAACGATGATGCCATCTCTTTAGCGGCCTCTGACTCTTTACAAACCCGGGACGCAGAGGTAAATCTCGCCGGGTCCAGTTCGGTACAGGAGTCTGAGCCTTCTGTATCGGATATGGCGAGTAGACGGGAGCCTAGGCGCTTCCGCCCACTCTTACGACATGAAAGGCAACCGGATCGGGAGCTTAAGCGCTTCCGACCCCATAATCAAACAAACCGGCACAAGCAACATCGAACGGGCCGGGAGCTTCAGCGCTACCGACACCGGAGTAATCAACGTCAAACAGGTCGGGAGCTTCAGCGCTTCCGACATCGGGTTAATCAGCATCAGTCAGGTCGAGAGCTTCAGCGCTTTCAACCTCGTCATCAACTCCCAGCCAACTTTCGTACTGGCTCTGCTTTCACTACCGGTCCTCTGCCTCTACAATGCCTAGTCCCGGTAGCGCCAACGGTACTTGTCAGGGTGGAGGCCGGGGGGCGGCTACATCCAGTCCGTGCTATGGTGGATGCATGCGCTGTCACCTCTAGGATCACCACCTACATGGCGCGCAAACTAAATCTACAAACAAATGTTATTAATGAGCAGTGTGGTTGTTTCCTGGTGGTGCGTGGCGGACCCGCCAACGCAGCCACGTTCTCCACCTATGCGCTGGTAGAGCAATTTTGGATCACTACGCCAGTACGAAATCTCCAAACAACAACGACGGCACGCTACGGGAGCATACGGCTCGCAGACCCCAAGTTTGGACAAGCCTCCCAAATACACTTGGTCTTGGGATCGGAGGTATATTCAAAAATACTTTTGCGGTCAACACTTCCTCCGACAACATTAGGTCCACTCACAGCCCAAGAAACCATCTTCGGATGGATGCTTTCTGGGGCATGTGAATAGGGTAAAAGAAATATCAGCAGGATAGCCACGTACATTTGCTAATATTCTTTTCTCCTTCTAGCGATTCGCGTCAGCAGCCTTGGTGGACTACTAAACACATAGTTTTAAGTTTTAAATTTTAAATTTTGAATTTGAATTTGAATTGAAATGAAATCAAATATTTATTATATATGTATCTAAGCATAAGATTTATACATTTTCTTGTATGTCGGATGATGATGGAGTTTTCGGCGTCATTCAGGTTGCTTGCCGCAAGGGGGCCGGTATGTTTGGGCCAGTAGCCCAAACCAAATTTCAGCACACCCTAGTGTGCACTGAACACACCCCCCCTGTGGCAACACCGCAAGTTGCAACCCTTCAAGTTGCAACCCTGCACTGCAATAATATTGCGGAATAACTGTTTTCTAAAAAATCTTCCATTTTTTTTAATATACATAATTTTGCTTCCTTCCGTTTTGAGATCCTGAGCTGTAAGTACGTGCCTGCTACATCGTCTTCTGAGATACGTAAGTAAATAAGCTATATTTAGCATCCACATATACCACCCATTTACATCTACATTATAAGCCATAACTTTGAATTAAATATATACGCTTTGTAACGTTTCAAACTAAATTTCTTCTTTTATTTCAACTCGATCCTATCCCCGTTGAAACAATAGTAGTCAAACAAAAATTATCAACTTCAGAAAATGCATTATTATTCTTTGGTGAAAATATATTTTAATTTCCAAAACCTACATACACACGTATTTAAATCAGTGTTATTATCATTATTTCACAATTTTTTCTCTGAAGTTTTTCTTTGCATATAAGAGCAATTCAATCTCTTTGGAAAATGCAATGGACCCACGCCATGTTTGTGGCTTCTCGCGACCGGTTGATTAATATATTTACATATATTCACATTTATTAACACTTATTCCAACTTCATAAATGCATTTACACAATTTACTTAAACTTTTATTGTAATTTTTTGATATTTTGTTAATATCGCCGCAACCAAATACTTGCGGCAAATTTCGGCACGAAAAACTGTCAAAATGTTCGTTCATTCGGTGTTCATAATGCCGATTTACCGAACTTCGAAAGATTCGGAACGCCGTCGGTTGTCATAATGCCGATTTCCCGAAAACGTCATTTCGGTACCGCCGACGGTGTTGGTGATAGTGGCATGAGTGTTGTTTACACCGCATACCGCAAACACCGTATATCGCAAACACCGCAATCACCGCAAACACCGCATTTGTTTATTTGTATACTATTCAGTGTTGCCGGAAATTTTTCACACACTGCAAAGGTATAGGCAATTCATTTTTGATTGTACATAAATACATAGATATGTGTGTCTGATTACAGCAAATTTATTCTCAAGTATTTTTTTTTTTATTTTTGTGTGCCTTGTTTTTTGTGGCAGTTTTTTGAATAATAAAATATTTTTCAATAATGAAATAATCAAAAAACTTCATCCAATACGACTAATAGGGCCGTCAGAATGAAAATCTTCCGTCAAACTATCAATCCGTTTAATTGACAACATAGTTGAATTAAATGTATTTAAATGACGATCGACACATTCAGTACTTCAGCTTTGCCGTAAAAAGACATCTAATTCAACTATGTTTCTCAGTTAAACGAATTGCTACATTGACGGAAAAGTATTCATTCCGACGGGCGCATAATAAATTGTATAAAAATAAACATGTGTATTGTTGTTGCTCCAATAAAATGACAAAAACTTCGGTTTCAATCAATGTATCGTAGCCAATTATGTCGATTGTGAAAATTTAATGAATGCCTCGTTGGAAAATAAAGAATTATGTCACAGACAAACAAAAATGTGTAAACAAAACTTATGTGTATTACTAAGAAGCCATAAATGTAATTCAAGGATTTTAGGAAAAACTCTATTTCATTTAAATAGTACATATTTTTATCTTGAAATTCATTAGTCAAATTATTTTGAATGTAAACAAACTCTAAATTTTAAGTGGCCCTTTCAATGAAAAAATTAAAAAAAAACCAATCCTGAGAGTTTTCCTGTATGGATATTCTTTGGTTAAAATTAATTTGTAATCAGTAGTATTTTTCATCAGAAATCCATAAGACGGTAAAAATTACAAACACAAAATCGCACTGGCAACTTTGTAAATATCTCTATTTGGGAAATGCGGTGTTTACGGTATGCGGTGTTTGCGATATGCGGTGTTTGCGATATGCGGTGTTTGCGATATACGGTGTTTACGATATGCGGTGTTTGCGGTGTTGTGATATCCATACTACCGCATACCGGAATTGATCAAGAAAATGCGGTGCGGTGTTTATTATGATCGCATATTTTGCGGTTGCGGTCATACTCCCACCGCATTTTTTATGAGTATACTCTAAATCACAAAAAATGTATCGCATGCTGATCTCTGATGGGCATGTAATGAAAACTGTAAATATAAGTGAGCACAAGCGACTAGGTTTTTCTTGTTTAGGCCCAACTTAATCTAGTTAGTTTTAAATCCTAAAAAACTTCACGAAAGTAAAATAAAAGACGTGAAAAGTATGGTATGTCATGGTGAAATAAAAAAATAGGTGATATCACGGCCAATGACAGCAGTTTAACGGCTCACCCTTATTCCGGTCATGCATTTGAAGGGAGTAGAAAAGGGGGACAAATTTAGGAGTAGTTTAGTACTTTTTTACTACTTTTGTGTATTTTTATATGACTAAACTTGTGAAAGGGGAATATTTTTAAATTGCTTATAACGTAAGCATTTAATTTGGTTTAGATAACAAATTGTTTGTTCCATACTTACCTATGCATGTGGATATGCTTATTATACATCAGAAAAGAAAAAAACTCCAAAAAGAAACTTGATAGATATTGATAACAAATTTAGAGGAATTAAAGGCCTTATTTTGCAAAACGCAACGCGACGCAACGAGTCACCCAGAGTTACTTATTGTCGTGTTCGTATTTTGTATCTCTCTAGGTGACTGAAAGTGACTGTAAGTGACTCGAAGTGAATGTGTTACGTTTTTTGGTGAGTATGTTACGTTTTTGGTATTTTATAAAACGCAAAGTGACGAAAACGGTCACTTTAACTGTCAAAAGAGTCACTTCCTTTTGTTCGAGTGAGCATTCGATATAGTTTAATTTGCAACGGCAAAATTAGCCAAGCAAAAAAACACGGGGTATCAATCGACGCGTTTCAATCTCGCGAACCCGAATATGATGCTGAACTAATTTTTTCTTTGATTTAAATAAAGCATATATTAATAAAAACCCCTTTTAACTTTTGTCTTGCTTCCTGCACACACACGAACACACAAATTCATCTTATTTTTTAACATTGCATAACACGTACATATAGTTATATTTACTGCATTACACACACATTTTTTTAATACATATGTTGCATATAAGTAATATATTTTATTCAAAAAAAAAAACAAACTAAAAAGACAAAGTTTATTTTTTTTGTTTATTACAATTTACAAAATCTTATATGTATATACATATATGTATTAATGGAGATGTAATATTAACATAGTAAGCTAATTAAAAAAAAGTTGTAATTAATGTAATGCACAAAACGATAATTTCCACTGAAAATAACGGTATTTATTCCAGTCCATTTTTCGCGCCCCATTCTACTTTGCATTACGTGGAATGGGTAATGGAAGCTCATTCCACTCTACATTACTGGCAATGTGCGAAAGAAGGGCGGGGTGTAATAAGGCCTTTTGAAATAAGGCAACCAAAGTGAGATAAAGCCTTTATTTTGTCATTTTCAAAAAAAGGTCTTATTTCACATTTAAAACGCAACTAGGTCTTTTTTGAAATGTGGAATAACCCCTTTATTTATTTAAGCGAGAACTTATGAGAATTCCAATGAGCAAATAACTGTTTTATAAATAACAGAAGGACATCACCGTGGCGGTACCCACGGCAGTGGCACACGACCGGACTTGGATGGCATAGCCCAGGGTTATTTTTTATAAGCGCGGACGAAGGCCGCCAACGCAGAAGTGTTCTGCGCAAAAGCACTGTGGACCGGGCCATAGATATTACTCCGGAAAGAGAATTTTTTATAAGCGCGGCCGAAGGCCCCAACACAAAAGCTGTTCTCCGCAAAAGTTGTTTCTTTATCTTCTCTTTCCGGAGTAATATCTATGGCCGGTCCACAGTGCTTTTGCGCAGAACACTTTTCTGCGTTGGCGGCCTTCGGGCGCGCTTATGAAAAATAGCCCTGGGCTACACATACGTACCTATGCGGCGGAAAAAGCGACAGCGTGACAAGAAGAGCCAAGTTCGCAGATAAGTGAAGGTTGCAGCAGCACTGCGCATACTCAATCACACACACTCAACAGCGGTGGAACCGATTTGGAGTCCTAATGCGGTGCATCGGAAAAGCTAAGGGCACCGATAGCCATGCGAATTCCGATGAGCTGTATGCCGTTTGTTTATTGCTTTGCATGCGTTATGCGGCGATAAAGCGGTAACAATGAAAGGCAGGAGGCTGATGTTGATGCGGATAAAATATTGGTTGTACTTCAATGTTGCCTTCAATGTGCTCAACTGGAATTAACTGCCGATGACACACGCGGGCAACAACGCTGAAACTAATTAAATAATATTATTACCTTAGGTTTTTATTAGAAAAATTACAATATCTTCTTACCAAAATAATTTTCCATAATTGTTTTCACAATTTTTGTTGAAAATAAATATGGAAATGTCAGAACAAAACCATAATAGAAAAACAATGATGCCTACTCATTTAAATACTAAAATGGGAATGAATATATAATTTTTGTATGGACTTTCGGTACGATTTGTAAAGAAAAAAGCCAAGAAGGGAACATTTTTTATAAGAGTGCGAGTGTTGTCAAAATGCACCGCCATTTTGTATTATTGCAAACACCTTTTCTGTTATTTCACCATGATGGTATGTTACTTTGACAAAGAGAGCGATGGCAAATTTTATGAAGAACTATTTCAATAAATATTATATGTATATGTATTATTCTTAAATAATAATTAATAATCATTTCGCAGTATTATTATTTTTCAATAAAGGATTAACAACACAAACTGTATTTTATTATCTAGTACTAAAAATTGCCAACAGTTTTTCTGCTGATCATTAATCGCCCTGTATAAAGCTCTTTTCTATTGCATTCCTATTGGGTTCTGAATTCTTGAATTCAATTGATACAATTACTTTATAGTTGGTACCTCAAAATTAGCGCCAAATGAGCGCCATCAATTCTTCAGGTAAGTTCATAGGCTGGGGATCCAACCCATGACCTCTGGTATGGCAGACTAGCCACTGTCCGCCACTGTGGTGTGGCCACAACACTCCCCACTGGACCACAGCGGCCCCGTTAATATATATTCCCGCAAAGGAGATTACAATTTACTAAGGTACATAATATGCATATAAATACTTCGCAAAAAGTATGTAACTTATTTTGCATATTTAATTTATCCATATTTGTTGCCAATTTAGTGTATTTTTCCAATTTTATAATTGATTTGTATAAGTTGTATTCGCGTACAGCAATTTGTTGCAATTTATTACAATTTTGCAACAAATATCCGCTTTTTCCATTTTTTTACGCAAAAAAATTGCAGAAGTGATGGAAATGAGAGAGCAAAGTGACGTTTATTTTTGTGAGAGGCTGCAAAATTCTGCAGGACAAATTTTTTCCATCACATTTGTCCAGCAGCAAAACAGCTGATAAAAAAACATATGTTTGTAATTTGCGAAAATTGCAAAATTGAAATTCAAAATTAATAAAGTTAAATATGGACGAATTAATTATGAAAGATGTAAATAAATAACATTTGATTATGTCTGCATCTGTACTTGAGCTAAATGTCGGATGATAACAGCAGCATTGTATGTTTGTTGCTTAATGTAGGAAGTCCGCCGGTTACCCTCTGCTAACTTATATGTATGTATGTCAATATGCAATGCCAGCAGGCAGCCGCAGCTCCGCATTTATATACATACATACATGTTTCTTTATTAGTAAAATACAATGCAGGCATAATCTACAGCTGAAACTAAGCTAAAGTAATACAAATTTCGTATAAATTTTTGTAAATATAGGATTTGTATATATTTTGTTAATTCCCATAATTTTAATTTGATCAGCTGTTCATCTTTCCTGCAAGATTTGAATAGATTTGCATTTTTTTACTTTTTTGGATATTTTTCTCTTGTGAGAGGAAGAATGATATTTGGCGAGATAGAGAGTGATAGAGGCAAACAGAGAAAAGCTGCTGGAAAAAGTACGCGAGTACACCTATATTTTGCAATTTGTTACTTGCAAAAATTCAAGTCAGCTGTTTTCCTGTTGGAAAATTGCTGTTGGCAAAAATTTATCCAACAGAATTCAACAGCTTCTCACAAAATGAAATGTCAGTTTTCTCTCTCAGTTGGTTCTCTTCTGTTGGAGATTTGGCGTAAAAAACGGCGACAAAGTGTTTGTTTTTAAAAGTTTTCGAAAAACGGGGAAACTTTCTAATAATAGCTTTGTTCGCGTACTTTCTCCAACAGCATTTACTCAGCAGCCTCCAACAGCCAGGTGTTGGAGAAAAATAGCTTTGTTCGCGTACTTTCTCCAACAGCGTTTACTCAGCAGCCTCCAACAGCCAGGTGTTGGAGAAAAATGTCACCTATCCTCTCACAAGAGAAAAATATCGTAAGAGGTAAACGAACACAAAAATTGCAGAGTTCAACAGCTTTGGCAAACAGCTGATTTTTATTTACATTCACAAGCCCCAAATTCAAAGGATTAAAATTAAAATGATAATAAAATTGGTGGAAATTATTGCTGTTAATTATGTACATATGTACATATAACATAAAAATAATAAAATAAAACATAGTTTTTTTCTTATTTAATTTATTTTGATTCGTTTTGGGTTTCGTTTTGGTCAGTCTTTTGTCACCTCGCGATAACCTCCTCAATCTAAAAATCGTTCGCATAGGCTCGCAAAAAGGTTTTTTGAAGTTCGGAAATGCATCCGGAACTCTCTTTTACAATAAATCGTGCACTGTTTATTCTATATAAATGCTAATGGAGTTATAATTCTTCCTGAAAACAGTGGAGATATATGCACATATGTATGTATCTGCAATACAATTAACTTCATGTTGTTGTTGTTGCAGCCACCAAGACACTCCCCGAAGGTTTTGGGGAGTGTAGGGGATGTGACAGTCCTTTGCCGGATAAATCCGGTACGCTCGGGTACTAGTCCCTTCTGACACTAGCCCGACTGTCGTGCGAACGATTTTTTTTTTGGCCATAATCAACCTAGGCCGGTGGATTTTAGTCGCGTCTTACGACAGGCATTCCTTACAACGATTATATTCTAGACCCCCTAACCCGCTGGGGTTCGCTGTTACTATCTGATAAATAGGATTTCATTGTAATAATGATCACACTAACAATTGCTTTTCTTTGTACCCATGTCCATAGTGTTTTCCACCGCAGTATGTCTTCGCGTCTGCTGTTCCACAGAAGAGATTTCAATTTAATATTATTTCTGGCAGGGATGCACCCGGCCCTGGTCATACTTTAAAAAAATAACCCTCTATGGACCGATCCACAGTACTTTTGAGTAGAACGAACTTTTGCGTTGGCGGCATTTGGCCGCGCTTTAAAAAAAATAGCCCCAGTCAGCAAAATTTCCTTTCTCGAATTATATCTGCGGAGCGATCGGGAGGGTTATAATTAGTAAAATTAACATCCATAGAACATTTCCCGAAAGTTCCAGTGGTTTCAAAATAAATACGGCGGGCGCATTATACTGAAGCCGACCCACTGCAGAACTACTCTCGGAGGGTGTGCCACCCACTGCCTAGAGTGGCCGCTATTTTTAAAATCCGAATAATTGGGTTTTAGTTAGAATTTGTTGTCTATCCAGGCCCAGCTTGTATATAATGAACCAATTTCATTTATTTACATACTACTGGGAATGTTTCAGTAAACTTTCAGAAAATATTCTGTAGATGGTAATTCATCTTATCTTAACACTTTCAACTATTATTAAATTATAATATTATAGTTCTCCAGAAATAGAATTCTCCCGGCTGAGGGTTGTTTTTGTAAAGCGCGGCTGAAGGCCGCCAACGCAAAAGGTGTTCTATACAAAACAACTGTAGATTGGTCCATGGATATTAATCCAGAAAGAGAATTCTGCCGGCTGAGGGTAATTTTATTGAAGCGCAGCCGAAGGCCGCCAACTCAGAAAGATGTTCTACACATAGATACATTAATTTAACAAGGAATATCTTTTGAACTATAAGCGTCCGGCGGGTGGTACTTTGTTTTTTGTGATCTGTGAGACCACCCCTACCCTCTGGAAAATTAATTGTTATCGGATCGTGGTTCATTATATACAAATTTTCCCTCTATCCAGGCTGGGGATCCAACCCGTGGGTATGGCAGACTAGCCACTGCCCGCCACACCACAGTGGCCACAACACTCCCCACTGCACCACAGCGGCCCCGTTAATATATACTCCGGCAAAGTAGATTATAATTTACTAAGGTACATAATATGCATATAAATACTTCGAAAAAAGTATGTAACTTATTTTGCATATTTAATTTATTCATATTTGTTGCCAATTTAGTGTATTTTTACAATTTTATAATTGATTTGAATATTTTGCAAATCTTGTTACTTGCAAAAATTCCAGTCAGGTGTTGTTTGATCAGCTGTTTTCCTGTTGGAAAATTGCTGTTGGCAAAAATTTGTCCAACAGAATTCAACAGCTTCTCACCAAATGAGATGTCAGTTTTCTCTCTCAGTTGGCTCTCTTCTGTTGGAGATTTGGCGTAAAAAAACGGAGAAAAAGTGTAAGTTTTTAAATGTTTTCGAAAAACATCAAAAAATATCCGTAAACGAACAAAGCTAATGTCACCTATCCTCTCACAAGAGAAAAATATCGTAAGAGGTAAACGAACACAAAAGCTTTGTTCAACAACTTTACTTGCAACAAGAGCACCAGTGACAAATTAAGAGTAAAAACGAGTAAAAGAGAAAATTATAAACCAAAGTTATTGAACACAAAATCGTAAACATTTGCAAGTAAACAGCTGATGCGCTGTTTTCACAATTTGATTTTTAGGTTAGGTTGTAATTGAAATCTTTGAAATTGAAAATGAATGTAAATAACTGAATTAGGAAGACGAAAATCTACTTTGGATATTCCACAACATCGTCAAGATTCCTTTTTGCGCTAACTTATTTAGTATGCAATTAGAAATTTGCGATTAAAATGTTGGCATATTTCCAATTGCAATTTTTGTGATCATATGTTTTTGACGCTTCTATTTTTTTTAAAGCTGCAAGTAGTTGCAAGTGAAAATTTTACTTGCAACTATTTTCAACTCTCTCGAAGTCTTACTCTCCCAATTTGGGTCTCTTTTGCAAATTTTTTGGGTTATTGAACATAAAATTCGTAACTATTTGTAAAAGCAATTAAAAACTTTGAGTTATTGAACAAAGCTAAAATTTGCAGAGTTCAACAGCTTTGGCAAACAGCTGATTTTTATTTACATTCACAAGCCTCAAATTCAAATGATAAAAAGGATTAAAATTAAAATGATAATAAAATTGGTGGAAATTATTGCTGTTAATTATGTATATATGTACATATAACATAAAAATAATAAAATAAAACATAGTTTTTTCTTATTTAATTGCTTTTGATTCGTTTTGGATTTCGTTTTGGTCAGTCTTTTGTTACCTCGCGATAACCTCCTCAATCTAAAAATCGTTCGCATAGGCTCGCAAAAAGGTTTTTTGAAGTTCGGAAATGCATCCGGAACTCTCTTTTACAATAAATCTGCACTGTTTGTTCTATATAAATGCTAATGGAGTTACAATTCTGCCTGAAAACAGTGGAGATATATGCACATATGTATGTATCTGCAATACAATTAACTTCATGTTGTTGTTGTTGTAGCCACCAAGACACTCCCGAAGGTTTTGGGGAGTGTAGGGGATGTGACAGTCCTTTGCTGGATAAATCCGGTACGCTCGGGTACTAGTCCCTTCTGACACTAGCCCGACTGTCGTGCGAACGATTTTTTCTGGCCATAATCAACCTTATAGGCCGGTGGATTTTAGTCGCGTCTTACGACAGGCATTCCTTACAACGGGTATATTCTAGACCCCCTAACCCGCTGGGGTTCGCTGTTACTATCTAATAAATAGGATTCCATTGTAATAATTATCATACTAACAATTGCTTTTCTTTGTACCCATGTCCATACTGTTTTCCACCGCAGTATGTTTGCTGCCCCGCAGAAGAGATTTCAATTTAATGCACCCGGCCCTGGCCATGCTTTAAAAAAATAACCCTCTATGGACCGATCCACAGTACTTTTGAGTAGAACAAACTTTTGCGATGGCGGCATTTGGCCGCGCTTTAAAAAAAAAATAGCCCCAGCTAGCAAAATTTCCTTTCTCGCATTATGCGAAGCGATCGGGAGTGTTATAATTAGTAAAATTAACATCCATAGAAGATTTCCCGAAAGTTACAGTGGTTTGAAAATAAATACGGCGTGCGCATTATACTGAAGCCGACCCACTGCAGAACTATTCTCGGAGGGTGTGCCACCCACTGCCTATTTTTAAAATCCGGATAATTGGGTTTTCGTTAGAATTTGTTGTCTATCCAGGCTTAGTGAAACTTTCAGGAAATATTCCGTAGATGATAATTCATCTTATCTTAACACTTTCAACTATTATTAAATTATAATATTAAAGTTCTCCAGAAATAGAATTCTCCCGGCTGAGGGTTATTTTTGTAAAGCGCGGCTGAAGGCAGGCTATACAAAACAACTGTGGATTGCTCCATGGATATTAATCCAGAAAGAGAATTCTGCCGGCTGAGGGTAATTTTATTGAAGCGCGGCCAAAAGCCGCCAACGCAGAAAGATGTTCTACACATACATACATTAATTTAACAAGGAATGTCTCCTGAACTATAAGCGTCCGGAGGGTAGTACTTTGTTTATTGTGATCTGTGAGACCACCCCTACCCTCTGGAAAATTGTTATCGGATCGTGGTACATAATATGCATATAAATACTTCGCAAAAAGTATGTAACTTATTTTGCATATTTAATTTATCCATATTTGTTGCCAATTTAGTGTATTTTTCCAATTTTATAATTGATTTGTATATTTTGCAAATCTTGTTACTTGCAAAAATTCAAGTCAGCTGTTGTTTGATCAGCTGTTTTCCTGTTGGAAAATTGCTGTTGGCAAAAATTTGTCCAACAGAATTCAACAGCTTCTCACAAAATGAAATGTCAGTTTTCTCTCTCAGTTGGTTCTCTTCTGTTGGAGATTTGGCGTAAAAAAACGGCGACAAAGTTGTTTGTTTTTAAAAGTTTTCGAAAAACATCAAAAAATATCCGTAAACGAACAAAGCTAATGTCACACGCCCTCAAAAAAACGACTTCTACCGGTTGGTAGGGGAGGGGAAGGGTGTTCTGAATCCGTAAAATTTAGGCGCCGGACGTACCTCGTTTTTGAGGAATTTATGGTTAAAGTTTAGAACTCTCCATATAAATTCGATAGATAAAGAAAAAACTTTTACGCAGAACACTTTTCTGCGTTGGCGGCCTTTGGCCGCGCTTATAAAAAATAACCCTGGGCTACGCCATCCGTCCGGACGTGTGCCCTAACCGTGGCTACCTCCACGGTGATGTCCTTCTGCGTAGTACACCCTGTGAAGTCGCTATTAGCAACATTTTTAATAAAAGTGATTTTACCGCAATATTGTAAAATTTATTAAATATATTAGTAATATACGTGTTGTGACTAAAATAAAGAGTGAAATTTGTTTTGTAAGTGAGGAATTGGGGTTGTTATTGGTAAAATTTAAAAACTTTAACAAATTCCGGGAAAACTAGGTACGTCCGGCGCCTGAATTTAACTGATTCAGAACCTACTCCTCCTCCCCTACACTCAAGTAAAAGTCGTTTTTCTAGGAGCGTGTGACATTATTGGAAAGCCAACCCCATCAGCGGGCGGACGGCTCAGATTTCCATATGTCTACCAAGAGGGTAGGTGTAGGGTGCATGATTATTACTGTAACAATTTATAACTTTGTTTTATATAATATTGATTCTCGTGAAGGGGGAGTATTGTAGGGTGCATGATTATTACTGTAACAATTTATAACTTTGTTTTATATAATATTTTAAAATAGAAATGTTGTTTTGAAAATTGCGGTTTTCAAAATGAAAATTTGAGAATTATTATTATTCTGAACTTGTTAAAACGTTCTTGGTTGAAACAAATAAATTAATTTTTAATAAAAAATATTCGGGTACAATTATATACGTAGCTACAATTAAATATTCGGCTACAATTATATACGTAGCTACAGTAGGCCTTAGATTAAGGAACCACGGTCCGAGAAAAATTACCTTTTCAGGGAGGTAGAGGGCCTCTCACAGATCTCAAAACTAAAATCAAAACCTGCCGGAGACTTATAGTTCACGAGATTTTTGTTGGTAGTTTATTGGTAGTGTGATGGGTCCATAGATGTTACCCCAGAAAGAGAATTCGGGAACTCTTTCTGGGGTAACATCTATGGACCCATCCAACTACCAACAAATATTTCATGAACTATAAGCCTCCGGCAGGTTTTGAGGATTTTAGTTTTGAGATCTGTGAGAGGCCCTCTACCTCCTTGAAAAAGACATTTTTCTCGGACCGTGGTTCCTTAATCTGAGGCCTACCCTCTTGGTAGACAGATGGAAATCTGAGCCGAGAATTCTGCCGGCTGAGGGTTATTTTTTTGAAGCGCGGCCGAAGGCCGCCAAAGCAAAAAGGTGTTCTACACACAAATATACTTAGTGCGTGTTTTTATAAGTGTCTTCATATGGTAATACTGCACAGTTTTGGGGTTTTGTCTTGTAAATTTTACAACTGACAAATATCTCCGGTCGACAGGACTTTTGGATTAATTAGTATATACATTATACACACCTCACTTTTATTATTGTTGAATTTATTTTACTAAGAACTTGGAAGTTGCTTGTCAAACATAAAAGCATATTCAGATTAGGGATGGCAACAATAACCGGAAAAACGATTATAATCGGTTAATTTCTTTCGGTTAATTTCTTTCGGTTAACTTTTAAAATATATCGGTTTTTTCCTTTTGATTATTTTTTCGATTAACCTTTTTACTATTTTTAAAATAGTCGAGTTGCTGTTGTTGCTTTGAAGGTAATTTGATGAATAAGCGAGTATTCTTTTCATACTTGGGTACGACAGAAATGCGCCTATTATGTTCAGATTGACTTCATTTGACGTGTTAAATGGCCTACAACCTGATAAATGGGCAAACCCAGTTCTTGAACGTGATAAATTGCACGGAAATTGTTGTTGGAATTGAAACTAGGTAAATAATTTAACACGTTCAAAACCCAGTTTCGCGCAGTGTTGCATTAGCAAAAATGTCGTTACTTACAGGGAACATACCCAAGTTTTTAAACGAACAGGTCGAAAATTGGCAAGTGTCAAAAAAAAAACCAAGTGTAGAAACAAACGCCGTTGTTCGCAAATAATTTAAAAATGGAAAACGTGAAAAGAAAAAAATTTAAGTGGTCCACCTCATTCGAGAGTGCTATAATACAGGTATGGGGCGATTACATTTCGAAATCTTGCTTTTAATTGACCAAAAGCATTTTCTACCACTCTTCGACACTCTCGCAGGCGCTTAATTATAGCATTTGAGTATATCTCCTCCAATATTTTAAAAAGGTCTGCTAAGAAATTTATTATTTTAAAAATTACGAAAAAGTTTCCGTGCCGAACCATTTCTAAAGTTTGTTTACGGTTTTGAAATGAAAACAACCAGCTGTCAAAAGTAAACACAGAACTGCAGTTTGAACGGTCTCGTTTAACGAACAAGGTTTGTTCATTTATCACGTTAAATGAAGTCAATCTGAATGTACTATAATAATCGAAGGTGAGAATTTGCGCCTTTTCATCCGAGTCCGAATTCGGTTACCTACGGTTTTATGAGTATATCAAAAAAAAAAAAAACCGCAATAAATTTTCCATCCAGTTCCCGACTAGACGATTTTTCCTAATAAATTAAGATGGTTTTCGTTTATTGTATATATTGTTTTAAAGGAATAATTGTAATCGAAAAACGGTTATAATCGGTTAGTTCCCCATTAGGCACTCTGCACACGAGGCGTATCGTCATAGACGCGTACCAGACATTTCATGTAGCGTCGATTTCCCTACGCCTCAAGATCTGCACACGAAGCGACATAAAACTTCGCTGCACAAAACAAACAAACAAATTAATAATACGGTATTTGCTTTAAATTTCGAAGCTTTAAATAGAAAAGATGAAAAATTTTATGGAATCTTCCATTTTCTTTAATTATACACAAATGTTTTCCGATTTTTTCCACAAATTTTACTGCTTTTATAAATTTCACCATGTGGAAAAATGTAAACAAACGTCTTCTTCTTCCTGTTTTCTAAGCGTAGTACGCCTAGCTACCAGCACTGCTTTACGCCAAGCGACATGTAGCCAGCATACTTTGACGAATGCATGAAGCTGACGACTCGTGTGTAGCCTTCAATTGAAATATACGTGCGCGACATCAAAGCGTACAGCTTTCGTCTGTAGTATCTAATACGCGTCTAAAAGAGTACGCTCCGTGTGCAGAGTGCCTTATTATTCGCGATTAATAATCGAACGCTTTCGATGAACCTAAAAAGCGGTTAATCGATTATTTCATTTTTTTGCCATATCTAATTCAGATTGGCAGCCTTGGATTGGCATGATTTTAAAGCCCGTCTCCACATAACTTGATTCACCAGAGAAACATGTAGCAAAACATCTCTCTCAATAACCCGTCTCCACGTGACTAATCGTGATTCAGTTTGACACTTCTCTTTCTTGTTCTTCTTAAATGTTTGTATGTTTGCTTATTTTTGCGTCTTTGTTTTGGTCTGTGTGAGATTTCGATAGATTTTCGATACAAAATTAGAGAAGACATCGATATCATCGAGGTTGGCAAGATGATTCAGAATGAAATAGTGTTTCAATCTTCACTCGCTCTCAGAAATTTGTATGGAAAATTGCGAGTTTCGGCGCTGGTTTCCGTGTCGAAACAAGATTGAGAGAGAAAATGCAGAAAAAAAGAGCGAAACACGTTATGTGGAGACATGGTATAAGGGTTATTTACCCGGCGTCTCCACAAAAAAGAATTCCGTCATAACAATGATACAAGAAAGAAGGTAGTGTAAACGTCAAATTTTTGTCGCCATGTTAGCCACCTGACAATTATATGGATTATGACATTTCGTGCTACCATACCCAATGCTAAAAATCCTCCATTTATGTTATTTTTTATTTCCATGGTAACCATGGTATCGATTGCAACAAAACGATTTTTTTTAATTTGAATATTGATAAATACATATATATAAATATTTACGTACATTTACGTATTAAATTCTTCATAATATCAGATAATAATTATATAAAAAATAATAATATCACAAATAATTATATAAAAATAAGATTTATTCTTAAAATAAGTTGCGGCAACTTTGTGGAATATAGTACATACTACAATCCCACAACACCTCCTGTGAATTTCATTGAAAAATTTCAGTGGTTTAGAAATTATGAATATTGGCACGACTTATGTACTTGTAACCGAAAAAACAAGTGCGGTCGATGGCATGGTTATATGTAGAGCTCTCGATTTTTTTTAAACATTTTCGAGTAGCCCGAACAATTGTTGTTCAAATGCTCGAACAGTTGTTTGTTTGTTTATTACCCGTACGTTTGTACGGGCATTTGAACAACAAACGGGCTTCAAACAAAAACGATCAGATCGAATTGCTCGATACCCGGGTATTTAGGGCTCTAGTTATATGCAAAATTTATTAGTAAATAAAATATTTAATTTAGATGAAAAGATAGTAAAAAGATTTTTTTTGCGAAGAATCTATTTCAGAATTAGGTAAATAATAAAAAAAAAAATGAAAAATAAAATTAGTAACGTAAGTAAAAACTAAAGAAAACTGCAACATAAAAATTTAAATTAAATTTACATTCTTATATAAGTGCTAAACAATTTTCTTAATAAATATATTTTTTAAATGTGGAAATATTCCTGCATAAAACATTGAAACCAAATATGTATTTATATATATCGTCGATCCGGAAGAGGAAAGACGCATGCCAGTAATTTGTCGACGAAAAAAGGCGCATTAAAAATATGTCGGGGAAGATAGACGCATTAAAAATATTTCGACGAAGAAAGACGCATTAGCATTATTAACTGCGAAGAAAGACGCATTAGCATTAATATTGACGAAGAAAAATCAAAAATCGAATACGTCTTTCTTTCCTAAAAAATATTTAAATGCGTCTTTCTTTATAGTAAAAAAAAAATAAAGCGTCTTCCTTCGTTATCAAAAAAAAAAATAAAGAGTCTTTCTTTCGGGAAATATTTTTAATGCGTCTTTCTTTGAAAAAAAAAAGTTTGCGTCTTTCTCCCTCAACAAAACACTTTGTGTCTTTTTTCTTCTATAGCGACGACATAAAGAAAATCAAGAACTCTTACCTTATTCACAAAAAATCGAACAGTTTTCAAATATTGTATAATGGACGTTTTGATAATATTTTTCGACTTTAATAACTGCATAAATCTATTTTATTTTTTATGAATAACTTATTTTTTATTTTCTTTGGAAAGCTTTTTTTTAAATTGGTTGGAGCTTCATAAGTCGTGCCACGATTCCAGGAAAACTGATTTTTTTAGGGGGCGTGGCACCGCCCCCCGATTCTATATCTGAAGTCCAAACGGCCAGGAAACAAATAGTTTTGGAAATATTAATGTTTAAAATTGCGTAAATTGTCACATTGAACAACCCTTTTTTGTATGCAAATCGATTGATCTGTTGGTCTAGTGCTGCCACACAACAACAAAAAATCAAAAAAAAAAAAAAAACAGCAATCAGAAAATGTCTAAAATGGACAAAGAGATGTTTTATAAAAGTTATGCGTATAATACCCTTATGCGTTGGCGGCCTTCGGCCGCGCTTCAAAAAAATAACCCTCAGCCGGTAGAATTCTCTTTATGGAGTAGAATCTAAGATGGATCCACAGTAATTTTGAGTAGAACACCCTTTTGCGTTGGAAGCCTTCGGCCGCGCTTATAAAAAATAACCCTGGGCTACGCCATGCAAGTCCGTTCGTGTGTCATAACCGTGTGATGTCCTTATGCGTAGTAAACCCTTCAGCGTATTCAATTTCTTAGTATCCGGCAACTCTTTCTTCGCATTAATCAGCTGACAGTTGGGTGTCTTTAGTGGTTGAGTGTATGTTAAGTTAAAGCTGCTAGTAAAAAGTTCTCGGTAACATATAATTGATTTCCGTATTTTTGCAATAAAATTGTGAAAAATGTGTATAAATGGACTTGCAAATACCAGCTAAAATGTCAAACATTATAACAAAGTGAAATTTCAGTGTTTTCAGTGAAAGAAATACAAAAATAGAGGAAGGGATTTTTATTAACAAATGCAGCAAAAACTATAAATATTTTCATAAAAAATTGTACATATATTTGTTAATAGACACTCCCACTATACCTCCTGTAAATTTCATTTAAAAATATGAAGTGGTTTAGAAACTATGAACAATGGCACGACTTATGAACTTGCAGCCTTTAAATTATTTAAAATGTTAAAATATACTCATTACATCGGCTGATTGTTGTCTTTTATTTGTTTTGTTGATTAGCATATGTGAAAAACACCAATTAATTAAAATACCCAATATTTTGTTCAAATATACCCTCAACCAAAAAATTTTGATTGGGCAACGCTATCCTAAATTTTTGACTTAAACTTAGACGTCAATAATCCATATTATAATCAAAAATGACAATGTCAAAGTGGAATGAAACTACCTTGTTTGTTTGTATCATGGTCATAACAAGCACCATTATTATGCAGCCCACTAACCATGCAATTTATCGTACGACCTGGCCTCGTTGTACAACAAATCGTCAGGTTAGAGCCTATACACACTTGCGATTCAATCGATTTAGTCGAATTGGGCTGTTGCAAGGCCATATCTAGGGGGGGTGGGCGGGGGGGGGGGGGCGTGGGATGGCAGGGATCGATTCCCCCCCCCCCCCCCGAAATTAATGCGATAAAATTTTTTTTTATAATATAAATATGCTTAATTGTATTTTTTAGAAGCATAGAAATCATGTAAAAAGTTATTCTCAATTATTATTTGTATCTATGTATGTACTAGCAAGTACCCGGCTTACTTCGTTGCGCCGCAAAAATTAAATATACTGATGTTTAGCTTTGAGTAGAGTGTAAAAATGGGTTACACATTCATATTTTGTGCTTGTTTTCTGCAAGGAATGTAATATACCACCCTCCTTTAGATGAAATGCAAACACTTTAAAATTAAACAACGTTATAAACAATACATTTATTAGCAACAAAAAACTCAAAGTTATAATAATTCAAACAACGTTTGGTACCTACACAGAGCGAAAACCACCTAATAAAATAGAACAAAAGTAAGAAGATATCTCTATAGTTTTTCTTTAAGAAGAATCCCTACTTACTTTTAATGGGATAGTCTTTTTAATAAAATCAAGAAGAAATCTTCGAATATATATGTGGATATCTCCTTGAATTAATAAAGAGGGCGTTCTTCTTATTTTTATTAGGTTATCTAATTAAATTTATTAAAAAGTTAGTCTTATATACATACATATGTAAACTGAGTTAGCGGTTCACAGTCGACAACAATAATGCGTAAAGAAAAGTTGAGTAGCAAGTTTTTTATTTATTGTAAGAAGGTATACTTTTAAATAAAATTAAAAAGATTTACCTCCCAAAAATAAGAAGAAATCTCTATGGAAATATCTTCGAAAAATTTAGTAAGAAGTTTTCTATTTATTGTGAGAAGGTATACTTTTAAATAAAATTAAAAAGAAATCTCTATGGAAATATCTTCGAAAAATTGAGTAAGAAGTTTTCTATTTATTGTAAGAAGGTATACTTTTAAATAAAATTAAAAAGATTTACCTCCAAAAAATAAGAAGAAATCTCTATGGAAATATCTTCGTCTCTGACTTCTGTCCTCTCTTTGGGCCACGAAGCTGTTCAAAGAGAAATCTTCTTATTTTTATGAGGATTATTTGGCTCTGTGTACATTAGTAGGCAAATTAGTTCATAAAATAAGGTACATCTTGTTCATTAATTAAAAACTTCCGTGAACACAACATTCTTTTATAAATACATATATAGTACATATTAGGGATTCCAATCCCGGGATCCAGGGATCCCGCGATCCCGGGAACCCGCCCTTTTGGACACCCCGAAAATCCCGGGATCGCTAGAATTTTATCCCGGGATTTTTGGGATAAGATAAAGACAGAATATTCCCCTATTATAGCAAAGAAAAGTTGTATTTTATATAATTTTTAGTGGTCTCAGAAAATACGCAGCTGCATCCTCGGAATTCATATGAAAATATGTGCCTCCGATTTTTAAATATTTTCGGAAGTTGCATTAATTTTCAGAATTTTTCGGCAAGCTTGGAAATATTCGCTTAATATGTCGTTAAATTCTAAAAATTTTTATTGGAAATTATCAAACGATCGCAAACCTTTTTATCCTAATATCCTAAAAGTACCAACTATAAAGGAAAATGTTTTGTTCACCAAATCGCCCGTTTTATGCAATAGGGATTTAACTCGAAATTTTCGATTTCTGGGATTTTGCCATATATTTCAATAATTGTGTCGTGCCTTTGAGTCTAGTCTTATAAAATACCCAAAAAGATAAAAATGGCGGATATAAATTTTATAGTTAGCCGTAGAAGGAAACTATTTGAAATTATAAAAGTTTATTTGCGTTTTCCCAAAAAAAATTTTTTTTGAGTTAAATCCCTATTCCATAACACGTGCGAAATGTATTTAGCTTTCTTTGTTGATTGTGTTTTTTAAAGTAACTCTTAAGTATTATTAAATAACACTGGTCGACAAAATTTCAACAAATTTTTGTTACGGAAATAAAATTCTACTTTTCTAAAGGATTTCGGTGCGATGAACCCGAATCTGAAGTCAGATTTTCTGTAATACGTACAGTTTTTTAGATATTCATGCCCAAAAAGGCGAAAAACGCAATTTTTGGCTATATTCACTCCTCAATATCTTTTAAATTACTTACTTATTTTAAAAATTGATTAAAGCTATTGAAAGCTCGGTCATTTCTCTTGAAGACAAAGTTTTAATTTTTCGGATATCTAATTTAGGTATATAGTAATATATGTTTTTGCACAATAAGGTATTTTTCGTCGAAAACAACGGCAGCTTTTTATAGGCGCAATCAAATTTTGTAGTTGCTTAGAAGAATAATTTTTTTTACGAAGCCACTTACATACGTCCATGATATAATAAACTGCCTAAAAGCGTGCTTCAAAATTTTTAATTATATTTGTATGGAGAAAATATTGCAAAACTAATGAAGCTTAATATGCAATATTGCAAGTTACAAGAAAGATATCTGAAATATTAAAACGGTTTCTTCAAGAGAAAGGTCAGCGTTTTCAATAGCTTTAAGCAACTTTTAAAATAAGTAAGTAATTTAAAAGATATTGAGCAGTGAATATAGCCAAAAAACGTGTTTTTCGCCTCTTTGGGCATGAATATCTAAAAAACTGTACGTATTACAGAAAATCTGACTTCAGATTCGGATTCAGCGCACCGAAATCCTTTAGAAAAGTAGAATTTTATTTCCGTAACAAAAACTTGTCGACCAGTGTAATAAGCATGATTTTACGTTCCTATTTTATTTTGTTAGTAATGAAATAATAAAAAATGGCAATAAAAATCTATTTTTTCTTTGCATAATAAAGTTGTAGCGTTTCTCGAAAATATACATATTTAATTTTTCAACCTCAAATGTGGGAGAATAATACTGGTCGACAAATTTTTTTAATATAATAAAATAATATATAATAAAATAAAATTCTACGTTTCAAAAGGATTTCGGTGCACTTTTTGAAATATTCATGTCCAAAGAGGCGAAAAACGCGGTTTTTGGCCATATTCACTCCTCAATATCTTTAAAATTGCTCACTTTCATTAAAAACTGATTAAATCTATTGAAAGCACGATAATTTCTCTTGAAGACAATGTTTTGCTTTTTCGGATATCTTGCTTGTAACTTGCAATATTGCAAATAAAAATTGTGTAGCACGCTTCTAGGCAGTTTATTATATTAACAACAAACTGAGCGTTAGAATGAAATAAGTGAATTAATTTATATTAATTTATCGAAAATACGACTAAATTTTGCGTGACTGAAACAAAAATTCCAATCAGTGGCCTACTATGTATATATTTTCTATACTGAAATAAAAATAATTCCGCAGAGCAAAACAAAACTTGATTTCGATTAAAACAGCGCTACAAATACTGCCGTTGATTTCGAAGAAAAATACCTTATTGTACAAAAACATATATTTCTAGATATATAAATAAGAAACCCGAGAAAGCAAAGCGCTGTTTTCAAGAGAATTGATCGTTCTTTCAATAGCTGCAATAATTTTTTAATGAAAGTAAGTAATTTAACAGATTGAGCAGTGAATATAGCAAAAAATCGCATAAATATCTCAAAACCTACAAGTATTACCGAAAATCCGACTTCAGATTCAGATTTAGGGCACCGAAATCCTTTAGAAAAGTAGAATTTTATTTGAGTTAGAAAATTTTTTGGAAATTTTGTCGGCCTGTATAATTAATGTACAAATCCCGGGATAAATCCCGGGATCCCGGGATTATAAAAAAAAATCTCGAAAATCCCGGGATCGTAAAAATCGGAAAAATTGGAATCCCTAGTACATATCGACGGCTGAGAATAAGATCGCCCTATTTCAAAAATTGTTTCAATAACGTCCTATTTCAAATTTTACTTCAAAAACGCCCTATTTCAGAGAAAATTCAATATATATTTCTCTGAAATAGGGCGTTTATGAATATTTGTCTGAAATAGGACGTTATTGAAACAAATTCTGAAATACGGCGTTCTTGAAGCAAAATCGGAAATATTCAAACAATTTTTGGAATAGGGCGTTTTTGAAACAATTTTTGAAATAGGGCGATCTTATTCTCAGCCGTCGATATAATATGTGTTTTTAACAATTTGCAGGTGTAGATTAACATATCGAGCCGTATGCGCCGGAAAGATGTAAAGGCCATGATTTCCGATTTTCACTTTTTTGTAGAAATGGCTTACTTGTCATCACCCACACCTTCTCCAGAAATTTTATGTCTGAAAAATGTACCGTTATGAAAAGCAATTTTGATGTAAGTACATAAGTTCAGTTTGTTTACTTTTTTTGTGGGTACGAAGTGGCTTTTACATCTTTTTTGCTTTTCAAGACTAGTGACAAATAAACAAATTTGACGGGGTTTTGTTGGAATTTAACCAAGGGTTTTATCACTTTGAAGACTTCTACTTTGTATTTTATTACATACGATGACCAATATGGTTTTCTTGTGCGGCATATTGCACTTTATTGCTCCAAAATTTTGGAATAAAGTTCTAACGATTTCACGATAGTTAGGGTCTCTTTTGTGACTGCTTAGAGCAGTTTTAAACAAACTGGTTGTGTATTTCTAAAATTTCTCCAAAATTAATTTCTTGAATCTCGATAATTTCCCTCCAAACGTAGATGCTGAAAGTGATGAACATGGCGAGAGATTTCATCAGAACTTAGTAGTTTTTGAAAGGCGATATCAAAAGAATAGCCAAAAGTACTTACATCCCTCATTATTTATCCTCTCCTTAAAATCGCGAAATGCATTAATTTTTTTATTCAATTAATTCTTTATCCTATTCATCGCTGTTTTGAGAGACATTGTGCACTTCAAAACTCATAATAAATGGAAAGAAATAATGTTAAATGTTACTCCTTAATAAAGTTTTATAAAGAAACGGAAAATGCTAGGTTAAGAACTCTCAATAAAAATAGGTAAATATAAATACTGATACATCCCATTATTGCAAAAGTAGTCTCAAAATGTTCACATTTAAATTCTTTATGGGATAGATAGGAGTCGGATCTGAAATTCCTTATACAAACTTAGATTTTTTCATTCTTTTTGCCATTGTAACCAAACTAATTGACCAATTTTTAAGTGCAGAGGCAAAAAATGTTTGTTGGGATTCTCTTTACCAGTTCTTATTAGATGCCTACGGTGGCTAATACAATTTTTTATGCACTTATGTATGCCACGCAATGCCTTGTATATACGGTTCTTTCTACATTTTTACCGATATCTCAGAAACAGGGTCTGCCACAAAAAAATGGATATGCTATTCGGGATCAGCGTTAAATTTCGTTTTAGAAAAGTATAGTTTTATATTTTTGGTGGTTAAAGTTGATTAAAAATTGTCGAAAAGCAAAAAAAAAATAAATCGAAATAAAGAAATGAAAGTAAAAAATTTTTTAAAAACCTTCTCCTGAAAATTTTTGAATTTGGCCTTTACATATTTCCTGCGCATACGGCTCGATATGTATGTACATAATAAATGAAATATTTTTAGTTTTTTTATTTTATGATTTTTGAATATATTTTTTAAGATGTATAAGTATGTATTATATGTGAATAATCACTGTAAAGCCTGAATAAGATATGTATGTAATTTGAATTTGAAATGTTTTTTTTTTTAGTTAACCCCCCCCAAAATGAAATCCTGGCTACGGCCTTGGGCTGTTGTATGCAAATCCAACTGTTTCAGTTGTTCGACTAATTGAATGTAGTGTGAATCATGATACAAGAAAGAAGGTAGTGTAAACGTCAAATTTTTGTCGCCATATTAACCACCTGACAATTATATGGATTATGACATTTCGTGCTGCCATATTCAGTGCCAAAAATCCTCCATTTATGTTATTTTTTATTTCCATGGTAATCATGGTATCGATTGCAACAAAACGAATTTTTTAAATTTAAATATTATATAAAAATGCAAATTTACGTGTTAAATTCTTCATAACATCAGATCAAAAATTATTATATAAAAAAATAAGATTTATTCTTAAAATAAGTTGCGGCAAGTTTGTGGAATATAGTACATACTACATTCCCACTACACCTCCTGTGAATTTGCACGACTTATGAACTTACAACCGAAAAAACAAGTGTGGTCGATGGCATGGTTATATGCAAAATTTATTAGTAAATACAAAATTTAATTTAGATGAAAAGGTACTAAAATGATTTTTTTGCGAAGAATCTATTTCAGAATTAGGTAAATAATAAAATAAAGGAAAATAAATTTAGTAACGCAAGTAAAAACTAAAGAAAACTGCAACATAAAAATTTAAACTAAATTTACATTGTTATATAACTGCTAAACAATTTTTTTAATAAATATATTTTTTAATTGTGGAAATATTTTTGTATAAAACATTGAAACCAAATATGCATATATATATTTATACGTACGCAATAAATAATACATATAAAGAAAATCAAGAACTCTTATACTATGTTCATGCTGGATTTGAAACGCAACATTTTACATTTTCGAAGATGGCTTTTCGAAAAGTGTTCATGCTGCCGCGTTTTGTAAATGCGCATTTGAGAAGTTCGAAACAAACGGAGCTAATATCCCAGATTACGCAATCAGGTGTTGAGGTTTATTTTTTTGTTTTGTCTAATTAAAAAAATAGAACAAGAATTTGCAAAATATGTAATAATATAATAAACTAATTTTGCAAACCAAACGTACCAACCGCTTTGGTATTAATTTTGATCTCTGTTTTGTTTACTTTCGTTCATTACATGTAGTGACGTCATCATGGAGCTCGTGTGCCCATGCTCATGCTGCTCTATATGCGTAATCTTGTAGGTATTTCGTTCTTGTATTGCCAGAGTGTTGCCACTATTTTCCATTCGAATGGAAATTTTTTTCGAAGAGTTCAGGGTTGCTTTCTGCGTTAGCATTCAAAACGCAAAAAAATAGTTGCGTTAAGTTGCATTTTGGTGGTGGCATTTGTATGGAGAAATGTAACATTTAATGTTGCGTTTTGGACTTAACGCAAAACTGCCTTCGAAACGCAAAACGCAGGCTCACCATGAACATGCTATTACCTTATTCATAAAAAATCGAACAGTTTTCAAATATTGTATAAAGGACGTTTTGATACCATTTTTCGACTTTAATAACTGCATAAATCTATTTTATTTTTATTAGGTATGTTAGTGTCTAGCACGAAATTATTATTTTTTAATTTTAATTTTTATACTTTGGAATAAGCGGAAAAATCCAATTAGCTCATACTGCGATGGTAGATGTGATAGCTATTTCGAAGAAAAACCACTTTCTTCATCATCAGACATCTTCTCGGGAGCACACCAGGCTTTGAACCTACGCTCCAACCATCAGTAGTCGAATATTAGCGAAACGCTAAGCACTGCGGCTACCGATGGTCCTGCTGAGCTGTTGGATTTATTTTATTTTTTATGAATAACTTATTTTTTATTTTCTTTGAAAAGCTCATTACATCGGCTCATTTGTTTTGTTGATTAGCATATGTGAAAAAAAACCATTTGATTTAAAATACCCAATATTTTGTTCAAATATATCCTCAGCCAAAAACTTTTGATTGGGCAACGCTATCCTAAATTTTTGACTTAAAATGAGACGTCAAAAATCCATATTATAATCAAAAATGACAAAGTCAAAGTGAAATGGAACTACCTTGATTGTTTGTATCATGGTGTGAATGCTTCCATACATTCCCATGCAAATCAAAGCCCGACTAAATCGATTGAGTCGCAAGTGTGTTTAGGCTCTTGGTTGGCTTGTTGTACAAGTTTGACTGCAAGTTGGATGAAGATCAAACGATTTTGATATTTTGTCGCGTTGTACAACAAATTGAAAGGTTAGTGGATAAGTTTGACAAATTTCATAATTTTTTTTTTTAGTTGAAGTGAAAGCATCGCGCGCATCGCGGAAATAAGAAATAAAAGTTGCAAAATTTAATAAATTGCTAAAAAAATATTGCCACATGTGCAATATTAAGTGCGAAAAATGTGAACAATTAACATATATATTTTTATATAAAAATTATCATTTTTTAATTATTAAATGTACAATCCGTATGCAGTGGCTTGTTGTTTACTCTTCAAGGCGTTGGTAAAAATGATGTTTGATGGTAAATCGACGTAGAAGTTGGAAAGTTAGTGGCGAAGCATACGATTTATCGTACGACGGTGTAGTACGATAAGTTGTATGGTTAATGGGCGGCATTACATAGATTTCAAATGGAGATCGCCTCTGTCTTCTGGTATAATACTGATTTCACACAGGCGGTTAATGGAGTAATTATCCACATTTTCTTCATTAAGTCAATAATGAAGCTCGATTTTCCATACAGAAGTTCAATTCTTAATGGATCCATTACTAATTAATTGAATTTTTAATCGAATAAAAATCCAATACAACTCTGGGAGGTAAGTTCGTTTTTTTAATTTTGAAATTTTCAGTGTCAACCGTCAATTAGTTTTGGCATGAATTTATTATCCCAGCAAACATTCTCAGAGCACTCATAATTTGGAGTCGGATATGAATCACAAATATGTGTGAGCTTAAGCTTTAAACAGAACCGATCGCCGGACATGTTTTCGCGTGGTGTGGCGATGACATTTTTTTGCGAATATCGCCCAGTAAAACAGAATCAATGCGAAATTGCCATATGCATATTTTTTAATTACGATGTTTCCTTCTTCAATTGACTCTTCTCTTCTGTACACATTTTAAATTTTTTCCACATCAAAAAACATATATTTTTGTTTTATTACATGTTTTTATCAAGTTCCAAATAATTTATTTGACAGGCGATAACGTCCACATTAGAAATAAGTCTCTATTCTGACGAATTTTCACCGGGCGATTTTCGCCAGCGTTTTCGTTCTGTTCATTCTCATATACTGCCGTGTATTTTAATCATTTGACAGAACGCCGCGGCCGACGAAAATTCGTCCGACGCTGATTCTGTTTAAGCTATAAGGAACAATTTTTATAATTTTTTTCTTGTTTTTTTAAATGATAATTGTAAATCGAAAAATGGGAAGTAGGTATAAAAGTATCACTAAAGTTCAATATAATGTTGAATGTTCCACTATATTATGGCGTTGTATTGAATTTCAGGTTCGAATTCGGAGGAAAATACCAATAGACAACACTATAAAGCAAGCAATAAGGCTTCCAGAATGGTTGCGTTCAGAATCCCAACGGTTGCGCAACAGTTGTGTTTTTATCTTCTGAACGCAAAGTTGAGTAGTTGAGTATTTCTGATCAACACAACATGATGTGAGTTTGGACACTTTTTTCCATCATAAATTTTTTATGCTCACTTCGGACAACATGTTGTGCTTACGATTTTGACATATGTACAAAAATATAAATACCTACATATATTTACGAAGTTTTGAATGTAATAAAAATGTTTCAAAGCAGCGAAGCTATTGCCGATTATGTTGGGGATAGGCAATTATAATAATAATTTGTTTTTTGTCTGTATCAGCTCTTTCAGAAGGCGCAAATTATATCACTTTCCGCTCGGTGTTTTGCTCAACAGTTGCGACTTCTGAACGCAACCAATGAGAGAAGAGGAGAATAATCTGGGATGAAGGGAGAGAGAGGATGAAAAGAATTGGGTAAGGGGAAGGAAAATGCAAAAACAAAATATTTTATGACCCGAATGTTTACTGGGATTATTTATTCAAAAATTGTTGTCAATAACAACAAATTATTTTATGAAATTTGACATCTCCTTGTTAATTGAGTGTGTGTGAAACACAAAAATTTATTGTTAAATTATAAATGTAATGTACTACATTAATTTTCTGTCTGAAATCAGTATAACAGAGATGCCAAAGCAATTGCTTTAACATGATTACCTTACTGTGTAACCTAAATCAAACGCACGCCGTCAATTTACTGTCAAAAATTTCTCATGCCCATACAACTTGTATGGGAGTAACCGAAATTGAACGGCGTGCGTAAAAAGCAAATTCGACGCCCAATTTTTGTTTTGCGTGACAGTTGAAATTAAGCATTGTGGGTGATTGTTTGCAAAAAAATTGACACTTGCTTTTGATATCGTGTCTGTTAGGTACATATTCCACAAAATAACAAGATTTTCTCTGATTTTCTGCATTTTTCTATTTCTTTAGCTGAACACGCACGCAAGTCAATTTCGGTTCAACGCATATGAAAAATTTGCGTGCGTGCGTTAAATTGACGACTTGCGTTTGATTTAGGTTACACAGTTAACATGAGCTGTCAGTTTGATGATTTGACAGCTAATTTTTTATTTCAACAAAAAATCCACAGTTGTAACATCTCCACATTGAACGTGAAATTTCGCACGGCGTCCATTTTGCTGGAGTGGTTTGGCTTAAAAAATAAATAAAAAGAACATTAAGTGGATATATACAGTTTGCGAGCATCATCGCCAATTTTAAACAATTTTTTTTAAACTTTCTAAGTGCTTCTGCGTACACGGCATGCCTATTCGGCGCCATTTTGCAAATGATGTTATAACATAATGAAGTGCCCACGCATATGAAAACATGGATGTTAGACATGATAATGGTAGACAAAAGAAACATATTTTTCTCTTGTGGAGTTTCGGCGTTAGGCAAAAATCAATAGGTCTGTTTGGTGAGATTTTGGGTAAAATGCTATTTTATGTCAAACTGAAGATGATAGGAATAGTTCAACAAACGCATTTGTGCGAAATTATGATACATTTTGAAAATTTTAATTGAAATATTCAATCTCTGCAATTTACCAAAAGTGAAATAAAAGTAGTGCTGTCAGCATGGCAACTCTTTCCACTACGAATATCACTGTTGTTGTTGTAGTCGTTCGACTAAATTGTCTCTAGTGTGAATACGTAGAAGGGCGCCTTGCTGATCAAGCAGTTGTCCAACTGTTTCAGTTGGAATGAAATTGGGCTGCAAATCCAACTGTTTCAGTTGTACAACTAATTGAATGTAGTGTGAATGCTTCCATACATTCCCATGCAAATCAACATTCGACTAAATCGATTGAGTCGCAAGTGTGTATAGGCTCTAATTGAAATATTCAATCTCTGCAATTTACCAAAAGTGAAATAAAAGTAGTGCTGTCAGTATGGCAACTCTTTCCACTACGAATATCACGGTGTCGCTGAGATTTCGTTCGAGTTTCAGACACCTTGCTATCTCTGCCAAAGTGCTGTGGAAACGCTCTACCTGCCCGTTTGAGGTACTGTGGAGCGGGGGAGCATTCACAATTTTTACGTTATTGTAATTCAGCAGTATTGACCTTATGGTATGTGAGTTAAGTGACTTTTCGTTATCGCAGTATATTGTCTTGACGTTAGGGAAAATGTTTATAAGTTGTAAAATTGTTGGTTTCACATCGATTATTGTTCTAGATGAGATTTTCTGTACTATAGCAAATTTTGAAAACTTATCGACACAAGTCAGAAAGTATTTTTGGTCCGTAGAGAAAATATTGTGGCGAATATAATCGGTTCTCCACTTACATCACTAAAATGATTGAACACATCTCTAGGGAAAGTGCCAGAACTAGAAGAAGATACCAGATAATTTCCAGTGTTGCCAGAATTTTCCAGATTGCGTTTGACAGACTATATAAGGCGGCGAGCAGGCGCTCCAGAGTCAGTCGTAATTTAACCGTAGAAGTGTTAACATCAAGTGAAGTAAAACAAGTGTAGACTTTTTAGTCGTGAAATAAAGCAGTGTGAATTAAGAAGTAAATAAAGACTTTTATTTAACAATTCAGCGATACGAACCCTATAGAAATAATCGAGCTATCGACAAATACGTAACAATTGGTGTCAGAATTGGAATTGTTAAATAAATTCCAGGACCAAGGATAACGAAGCAAGGATAACGAATCAAGGATAAGGAAACAAGGATAACGAAATAAGAATAATGGCAAAGTTAAATGATCTGAAAATCCAAGAACTTAAAAGGGAGTTAGAAAAGAGAAACCTGAGTACCACCGGCAATAAAATTGAACTACAGGCAAGGTTAAGAGTAGCTATGGAAGCATATAACATTAATGTAGATGAGTTTGATTTCAACGATGATGTGGAAGAGGTGCAAAAGGAAGAAACCCAGAAGGAAGAGGCTCCACAGTCAGTAGCAAACGTAGACATGAACTCGATATTGGCTGTGCTGACACAGATATCGGCAAAAATGGAAGATCAACAGGCACAGATGTCGACAAAAATCGAAGAACAACAGGCACAGATAACGTCAAAAATGGAATTGCAACAGTCAGTACTTTCATCACAGGTGTCCGGCATTGCGGCTCAGTTGGAGGCACAAGAAGAACGCATGTCCTTACAATTCAAGGCACAGGATGCAAAAATTATACAAGTTAAGGAGGTCCTTGAAGAAAGACAAGAAAAATTAGAGGACGATGTAAAAGCATTGAAAGCCCGTCTCCAGGATATTCAACTAAGTCGTCCAGTCGCTTCAACTGCTACACAGAAGATAAAACCTCCGTCGTTTGATGGAAGTGGTCCATTTCAAGTATTCAAGCTACAATTTGAGAAAACGGCAGTTGTAAATAATTGGAATCCTGAGGACAAAGTAGCTGCCTTATTTGTAGCATTGAAAGGACCTGCAGCAGAAATATTACAGACTGTTAGCGAGGGCGAAAGGAACAGCTATGACGCAATTATGGGTGCCATTGAAAGACGTTATGGTAGCGAGCACAGGAAGCAGATATATCAAATGGAGTTGCAGAATCGCTTCCAGAAACCAAATGAGACGTTACAAGAATTTTCTTCTGAGATTGAGAGGCTAGCTCATTTGGCAAACGCAGGAGCACCTCAAGAATTCATCGAAAGAATGAAAATTCAAAGCTTCATCAATGGAATACGAGATATTGAAACGAAGCGGGCTACCTATGCAAACCCAAAGGGAACTTTCGCTGAAACGGTCTCATATGCTTTGACACAGGAAACGGCATCTCTATTAAGCAAGCCCACTTACAAGGCTCATCGTGTAGAAGTGGAAACGCCAGACTTACTAAGCAAAATATGGGAGGCGTTGAATGAAATGCAGAAAAAGAAAAGTAATGCTGTGAAATGCTTCAGATGCGGAAAAATAGGACATATAGCACGCCACTGCAGCAATGATTCCAGTAAGTTCAGCACTGCAGATGGGATCAAGCGCAAGACTGATGGGTATGAACAAGCGCCCAAATCAACTGAGTCGTTAAACTAAAGCGGGCCAGCCAAAAGGGGCGTGGGCTGGTCCCCACAATGGAATGCCCCATAATCTCTGTCTCTCAGTTGGGAAGAAGCACGAGTAATGTTACTATTGGTGGTTTGGTGGACGGAATGGAGCGCATGTTGACTGTGGATACGGGAGCATCTCATTCCATCATTCGATCTGACTTGGTAAAGAGGGAAGTAAGGCCATTGTATGGAGCAAAATTGCGTACGGCAACAGGCGAGGGTAGCCAAGTCCTAGGGGAAGTTACATGCGAAGTTGTAATTGGAAATGTTGTCGTACTACACACCTTTATAGTGGCGGAAATTGTTGATGAAGTCATAATTGGTGTGGACTTCCTAATCGACCAAGGCATTAAGATTGACATGAAAAACAAGGTTATGAGTTACAAAAACTTGGAGGTGCCGCTAAATTTTGGCTACGATAAGAGATACAGCAGTAAGAAAGTGCTCGTGGAAGAGAATCAGCAGATACCGCCAAAGTCCGAGGCAATTATTTGGGCAAAGATTGATGGAGATTGTGGGACAAACAAATTATGGGTTGTCGAAGCAGAAACAGAAACTAAATCAGATGTACTTGTTGGAAAAACCCTGGCTATGACAAAAGAAGATGGACGAATACCAGTAAGAGTACTTAATGAGTTCAAGTCACCAATCAAACTCTCCAAAGGTGCTATATTGGGAAAATGCGAAGAGGTTGACATCATCATGAATTGCGAACAATCCCAAGGAGAAGTTTCTACTGGCAATACAGATCTTTCAGATGAAATAAATGCTTGGACAGATGAACTGCAGGAGAATCACAAAAGAAAGGCGAAAGAATTACTTGCCAAGTATTCTAGCATATTTGATAAGGATGGTACAAAACCAGGCAGGACAAATATTGTGAAGCATCAGATTGACACCGGTGATGCAAGGCCAATCCGTCAGGCTCCTCGCAGCGTTCCATTAGCGAAACGTCAAATGGTGAGCCAGATTATACAAGAAATGAGCGACAGTGGGGTAGTTGAACCATCAGTCAGTCCATGGAGTTCTCCGGTAGTACTTGTTAAAAAGAAAGATGGCAAGATGAGATTCTGCGTTGACTACCGGAAACTGAATGATGTAACGAAAAAGGATAGTTACCCATTGCCAAGAATTGACGACACTCTGGACTCTCTATCTGGAACGGAATGGTTTTCAACACTGGACTTGAAAAGCGGCTATTGGCAAGTAGAAGTAAAAGAGGAAGACAAGGAGAAAACAGCCTTCAGTGTTGGCGATGGTCTTTGGCAATTTACGGTGATGCCGTTTGGATTATGTAATGCCCCAGCTACCTTTGAGAGACTTATGGATCAGGTACTGAAAGGATTACACTGGAAAACATGTCTTGTGTACCTGGACGATATCATTGTATTGGGAAAAGGCTTTGATGAACATCTCAAAAATTTGGAGGAAGTTTTCCGAAGAATAGCTGGCGCTGGTCTCAAGTTAAGTCCTAAGAAATGTGCATTATTCAAGAAAGAAGTAAAATACTTGGGACATAAAGTGACTACAAAGGGCATCTGCACTGATAACGAAAAAATAGAAGCAGTAAAAGATTGGCCAAGACCTCGGAATCTACATGAATTGCGAAGCTTTCTTGGGCTGTGCACATACTATCGCCGATTTGTACCAAATTTTGCCAGCGTAGCAAATAGTCTCACGGAGCTTATGAGGAAAAATAAGACTTTTGAGTGGAGGAAGGAACAAGAAATGGCTTTCCAAACGTTAAAAGATCGGCTTTGTACTGCTCCAATGCTAGCATACCCGGTTCCAGGAGCGAGGTTTATTTTGGATACTGATGCGAGTGGTTATGCTATAGGAGGTGTTTTGTCACAGGAAATCGACGGACAGGAGAAGGTTATCGCATACTACAGCCGATCAATTGGGAAACCGGAAAGAAATTACTGTGTAACACGAAGAGAACTATTGGCATTGGTAGAATGCATCAAACACTTCCATAAGTACCTCTATGGTCAACGATTCCACGTCAGGACTGATCATGCAGCGTTAAAATGGCTTTTGAAATTCCGAAATCCGGAGGGTCAGTTAGCAAGGTGGATTGAGCGACTACAAAATTATGACTTTTCTATAGACCATCGTAAAGGCAGTACCCATGGAAATGCTGATGCAATGTCGCGGCGACCATGTAATCTTGAATGCAAGCATTGCTCTAAAGCTGAGGAGAGGGAAGACATCATAGATGTTCGGCTAATGACAATAACATCTACAGACGAATGGAATGCGGAACAATTAAGGAAGTGTCAGCTAGAAGATCCAGATCTGGCACGTGTAATGATTGGTTTGGAGCAAAACGAACGACCATCAAAAGAAGAGATGTCAGCAGAGAGTCCTGTTGCCAAATCATATTGGGCGCAGTGGAATAGTTTGCAATTGGTAAATGGTTGCCTACATCGTGTTTGGGAGAGTGAAGATGGTCAAAGTTCTAAAACATTGATAGTTGTTCCAAGGAAAAGAATACCGGATGTGTTAAATGAACTACACAATGGTCCAAGTGGAGGTCATCTTGGAGTAACAAAGACGGTAGAGAAAATCAAGAAGAGGTTTTATTGGGTCGGCTGCCGTCAGACAGTTGTTGAGTGGATTGCGAACTGCGATGTGTGCATAAAGGCTAAGGGTCCCAAATCCAGGAGTCATGGGCTGATGAAACAATACAACTCAGGAGCACCATTTGAGAGAATTGCCATGGATGTAGCTGGGCCATTTCCTACTAGCAAACTTGGAAACAAATATGTACTGGTAGTCATGGATTACTTCAGCAAATGGCCGGAGGTGTACCCGATTCCAAATCAAGAAGCAGAAACTATAGCCGAAGTATTCACCAACAATTGGGTGGCGAGATATGGTGCACCTATAGAGCTACATTCTGACCAAGGAAGGAACTTCGAATCAGTTGTGTTTCAGGAGCTGTGCAAAACACTGGGTATTAGGAAAACCCGAACAACTGCGTTGCATCCACAATCAGACGGCATGGTAGAAAGATTTAACAGAACATTAGAGGAACATTTACGAAAAGTGGTGGACAAGTTCCAGAGAGATTGGGACACTCATATTCCTCTGTTCCTGATGGCATATCGATCGGCCGTACACGATACAACAGGTCAGACTCCTGCAAAAGTAATCTTTGGTAGTGATCTTCGACTGCCAGCTGACTTGAAATTTGGGATAAGTGCTGATGCGGGAATAAATGCCAGACAATCTAACAACGTTCTGGAAGAGGAAATGAGAGAAATACATGAACTTGTAAGACAGCGAACAAAGATCATGAGTGACAAGATGAAGGCCAGATACGACAAGGCAATGAACTCAGAAGGTTTTGTTGAGGGAGATCTAGTTTTGCTATACAACCCGCAGCGAAAGAAAGGTTTGTCCCCGAAATTGCAGTGTACTTGGGAAGGGCCCTACAAAGTGATTAAACGGCTCAACGATGTTGTGTATCGCATACAAACGATTGGAAGACCAAGGAATAAAATGAAAGTGGTTCATCTGGAAAGGCTAGCAGCATTTGGGACAAGTAATGTGTCAGATCGGGACGATCAGACTTAGGTGGAGGGCAGTGTGGCGAATATAATCGGTTCTCCACTTACATCACTAAAATGATTGAACACATCTCTAGGGAAAGTGCCAGAACTAGAAGAAGATACCAGATAATTTCCAGTGTTGCCAGAATTTTCCAGATTGCGTTTGACAGACTATATAAGGCGGCGAGCAGGCGCTCCAGAGTCAGTCGTAATTTAACCGTAGAAGTGTTAACATCAAGTGAAGTAAAACAAGTGTAGACTTTTTAGTCGTGAAATAAAGCAGTGTGAATTAAGAAGTAAATAAAGACTTTTATTTAACAATTCAGCGATACGAACCCTATAGAAATAATCGAGCTATCGACAAATACGTAACAATATCTACGTGTAATATTTCCCCAGTGGTAGATGGTATCGGTGTTGGTGCGATAACATGCTTTTCTGGGTGTCGGACATATTTTGACTTTGAACAGATCCGGCAATTGGCCGCTACCTCTCTTGCTTTTTTATCCATCTTAAAAAAAAAATATTCGGCCAGGATCTGTTTTACATTCTCTTGTGCCGCCCTATGTGCTCTGTTGTGTTCGGCTACGATAATTTCATGTTGGTCATCTTCGTTAAAGATATCCGCGACCATTTTCTCAGTATGGCGAAATTTCACATTGGGGTAAAGTTCCACGAGTCGGTGTTGGATTTTTGCCAGAACTGGTAGGCTGCAATGAATTGCATTAACCACACCGTCATTAATAACCTCTTGTATTGTTTTTAAAAGCGATTCTACGTCACAAAATGAAATTACATGCCTCGTCTTTGAACTAAAAATAATAAAAGTCTGCTTTGAAGGGCTTTCACCCTCCTGAAGTATTATCTGATTTCTGAAGCAATTCACAGGTTTTCCCACTGTTTCAATGGTGTAGGTAAGCGATTCCTCGCTATGTATGGTTGCGCAGTCAGAACTTGTTTTCATTTCAACTTCCATCATATTCATGTGCTGTCTCGACAACGCGTCGGCGACATGATTTTCTTTCCCTGGTTTATAAAAAATCTTCGCGTTAAAGCTTTCTATGAGAGATTTCCAGCGTTTGATTTTTGCGTTCGGATTTTTATCTGAAACTGCGAATGTCAGAGGTTGGTGGTCGGTGAAAATGTTGAGCTGATTTACCCCATACAAATAATTTCTCAAAGTATTGAGAGCCCAAACAATTGCTAAAAGTTCTCTCTCATTTGTTGCCAAATGTTCTTCCCTATCTCTGAGTGTTCTTGAGATCATGGTTATTGGTTTCTTCTCCTGAGAAAGCACAGCGCCTAGACCTCTAGAAGATGCATCGGTCGTCAGGTCAAATGGCTTAGAGAAGTCAGGATAGGTTAATGTGACGTCTTCCGACGCAAGAATTTCCTTAAGTTTGTTGAATGCTTCTACACCCTCTGGTGTTAATTGGACTTTAATTTTTTTTGACTGGGCGGCACTCGCTTTGCCATTTTCTCCCTTAAGGAGATCAGTGAGTGGTTTTGCTATGCTGGCAAAATCTCTGAGAAAACATCTGTAGTAGCTGGCTAATCCCAGGAAGGAGCGAAGTCCTCGAAGTGTTGTTGGCTGCTCATAACATTTTATGCCATTAACCTTTTCGGGGTTCGTTTTAATACCCCCTCTTGATACCACAAAGCCTAAGTAGTCAACTTCAGTTTTAAAAAATTTTGATTTCTCTACTGATACCCTCATGTTGGCCTCACAAAGATTACGTAAAACCCATTCGATATCCCTCAAATGCTCTTCTGCTGTTTTTGAATAGACAATTACGTCGTCGACATAAACATGGCATGTCTTGCCAATCTGCTCCCTCAGGACATCATCGATTGCCCTCTGAAATATACTAGGGGCATTTTTAAGCCCAAAAGGCAGTCGGCAAAATTCGTACTTGCCGTTGTTAACGGAGAAGGCAGTTTTTTCCCTGTCTCTCTCCGCTAGCTCAATCTGGTGAAATCCAGATTTTAAATCGAGTGTGGTAAAATATTGTGCGCCCTTTAGGTTTGACAATATAACCATTGCATTCGGCATTGGGTATTTATCCTCTATGGTGACCTCATTCAGTTTCCTAAAGTCAATCACCAGGCGTTTTTTTTTTATTTCCTACTTGGTCTACACCCTTCTTCTCGACCACCAAAATCGGATTATTGTAGGGAGACCTAGATGGACGAATGATTCCATTCGCCGATAAATCAGCTATTTCTTTCCTGACAAAGTCACCCAGACTCATAGGGTATGGGTACAGCTTAGAATATACTGGTTCTTCGGTCTTTGTTCGAATTGTAGCAACTATATTCGTATTGAAGGGCAAAGACTCGTTTGGGTCAGCGAAGGCCTTCTTCATACTCTTTATCATTCTACAAAACTGATTTCGGACACTAGAAGGAATTTCTTCTCTTCAATGAAATTAACATTCTTACATTCGTGGAACAACAGCTTTTCGTTTCCGAAGTCGTGTCGTATTACTCCACTACTCAAATCTATTTTCGCGTTTACCTGGTTTAGTAGATCCAGGCCGATTATACCGTCGAAAGTTTCTATATTAGGCAATATGAAAAAGTCTGCCCATATACCAAATATTTTGATTCTATACTTTTTATTCACATGGCTATTACCATGAGGTGACTTAACAAGAACGGGTGTGGATGCCGGAATAATATTCTTAAATTCAGGCAAGGGTTTAATGTAGTTCTTTGACGCGCCTGTGTCTACTAATAATTTCACTTTTTTCCCATGGTACCCTATTCCTCGCTCGATCCACGGGAGCAAGGACGTCCCCCTAAAAAATTGAGTTGCTCTTCCTCGAGGTCCTCGGTTGCCTCTTCGGCCTCCTTGTAATAGGCGGTCTCTTCACTCTCCTGGCTTAATTTGTTTACTCTTTGCATTTTTGGACCAGTACTCCTACCTGATTCGGCTTGTCGTTTAGCAATTTGCTGTTTTCCGTTAAAGCTAGGGCCTGGTTTATTTTTTGCGATTGACGCCAGTTGGTATTCTGGCGCAGCCGCGATTCTGATGGGTCTATGTCCATTGGTGTTGGTTGATCCTGTTGATCGTTTGTGTTACTATCCCTTTTCGGTTGTCTATTAGAAAAATGTGGGTTCTTTTGTGGTGCTCGAGTTCTTTGTTCCGAGGTACTGTCACCGATTCTCTTGAATTTGTTAGGGTCTTCGTTAGACGCCGCGAAGCTTGTAGCGAACGCGTATCGTTCCCTATTCGACTCAACCTCTTGTGCTAAGGCTAGAGCACTTGGCAAATCGTCTGGTCGAGACGCGAAAATAATGTCGCACAAAGGTCTTTTCAGACCCGAAATAAATACCCTCAATGCGTCTGCCCGATACTTTGCGCAAATTGATTCAGCAATGGAACCGTCGTGGGTCATAATAGTTTTATTTGTGAGGAGAGTTAATTTCTTCTCCACCTCATCGAAGTATTTTAGAACCGAAAGGCTGCCCTGACGAAGGGTAGAAAGCTCCTGTTCTATAAGGTATATCGGTCGCTTGTCCGCGTATGTGAAGTCCAGTCTCGCAATAATTGCGTCGAAATTAAGAACTGTATTGAACGAGGCCAATACGGCATCAGCGGATCCTTTCAGTTTGTTTCTAATTATCCCTACAGCTTGGTAATGCCTCGAGCTACCCCGATATTCCCGAAATACCTCATACGCTGTGTGGGCGGCTTGGCGCCATGAAACGTAAGTGCTGATTTGTCCATCGAACTCCGGCAAAGATTTCACTAGATCTAAAGGCTCTTCACATTTAACCCCTGGTATGATTTTCACCGGCTCAAAAGTTTGTGGTTTTTTCTCCGTTTTTGTACTCATAACCTGTTCTGTAAGTCGGGCTATTTTCTGTTCGAAAGCTTCTTGCTGTTGTTTCAGTGCGGCAGCGACAGCAGCCTGCACTAAAATCGTTATTTGGTTCGCATCCATTGTGTTCCTTGTCCCTGAAACCTGCAAGTTACTTATTCTGTCTAACAGCTCTTCTAAACTGTTGTCAGTATTACTCATCAAACTGTTATAAAATGGGAAATAATAGCCTAGCTGAGACTCAAAACACTAGTTGATTTTTATTTAAGTTCCTCACTATCACTTTTTTTTATCTCTTTCTACTAAAGCACTATTATATTTAGATTTAATCTTCTACACAGTCACTTTCTTTATTATGTTTTTTTTCGAGCACTCAACTTACAATTTTAAGGTTTTCCATTCCATATTGTTATTTAAGTATATTATGTTATGTTAAGTATATTATCTCCGTGATCCTTCTGCGGGTGGGTATCTTATCGGTTGGGCGCCACTTATTCTATGATGCCTTCCTGCCTTGACAAATTAATCAGCTGCGCCGGGTTCGATGTTATAACGTCTTACGTTTATTGCTTCTAGTTATCTTCTGATTCTTAAAGTTAACTTAACTTAAAACCTAAGTTGGGGAAGCCTTCGCCGCCGTCGCCACTGCCGTCGGGCTTGCAGCGTAAGTTTTACCCGCTGCCAACGATATTCGGTGATGTCGCTGCCGCTACCGATATTTGGCTACTTATTGATCGCTGACTAAGCGCATCCCACGGTGCGAGGCGTTAACTGCAGTGAATTGACTGTCTCTTCATTAGCCGGTCTTATTTCATCAACGTTCGATTTATTTGGCGTATGCTGACTAAGCGAATCACACGGTTTGAGGTGTTTATTGTTAACCGCGGTGAATTCGCTACCTGTGCAATAAGCCGTATCTTTTTACATCGATATTTGTCGTCAACATAACAGTTGTAGTATTGTCTTAAGCGGATGTTATGCAAACAATATTTATAAAGGAATTCTGCTGACGATTAAACGTTTTGGGTTAACTCTTCCCTTCCTAAGTGAGGGTCGTCCGCGATCCTCTCAGTGATTTTTCGTATGGCAGCTTCCATCGTCTTCTTTGTGCTGAGTCTTTTTCGAATACTGAGAGCCAGCCATGTTATTAACAATACGGTAATTGCCGTTACTACGACGACAAAAGCCGTTGTTTTAAGACTGATTTCTCGTCTCAAGGTATTTATGTGGTTGATGTTCTCCACGTTCATTTCCTGTAGGTAGCTTAGACTCAGGGACTCCAGGTGCCCTACTAGATTTATCTTCTGGGCAGTCGGCGTCCCTGGCGTGCGTTTTATGGCAGCATTTCTGTTCCGGAATTCAGTGCCGTTTATTATCACCTGTTGTTCGAATGTTAACAGGTAGGTGCCTTTAACGGTTCTCGAAATTCCGCTCTCGCCCTTGATTTAGGCCGTATCATTGTTTATTATGATTATCCCGTCATCGATCTCATTGATGCCCTTGTTATGGTTAGCGGTGGTTGAGCAATTTGCTATCTCTCCTGCGACCAGCTGTTTCCCGCAAGTAGTGGTATTTAATATTTGACAAAAAATATCGAATGTTGATTTTTCGCATTTCACGGCGTATGTTTTGCTTCCGCAATCGGCTATAATGTTTGTGTCCCCGAAGTGAAGTACTAGCCCTTGATGCGGCACAGCGAAAAGGCTAATCTTCCTACACACTATCTTAGGTATTGGGTACTTTATAATAAAATACAAATTTTCCTTATTTTGTAAAACCTTAATTCTAGACATTCCGATTATTTCTAATGTTGTTACATTGGTTGAGTGCTCGTTGATTATTTTGTTTACATCGGTACCATCTAATATTACTGGGCTAACTACGTTTAGTTTGGCTAAAGCTATTGCATTAATGACAGACTGTAATTCGATTGTCATTATCCTGTTCCTTGCTAGGAGCGTTTCGTATAAATGGCCTGTATCTATTTGCTCCTTTTTGACATTGGTTATAATTTTGTTTATTTTATCTGTAATTTCTAAAATTTTTTGCTGAACATGGGTATTTATCCTATATTGTTTGTTGTTTGAGTCAACGAGCATATCCTATGTCATCTGTAGTCTCTGGTGGTCGTCGAAATCAGGGGTTCCGGCAATAACCTTCAGTGCCGTACCTAGAAAATTTAGACTTCGTGCTTGTCGGTGGTGAATATCGACAGTTCGTAGTAGTGTTTCTATGTGCCCTGTATCCGAGTCTAATAGTGTTCTCATGTGTGACTGAGGGAATAAAGCGATTAGAGATTTCGTCTCATCCTTCATTGTTGCGTACAATGTCAAGTTTGTAAAATGCGTCAGGTAGCCGTAATGTTCCCATACTATTGCTTCTCCGTCCGAAATCGGAATGTAGTTGGCGTTGGTGTAGTCCGTGAGTTTTTCCATCGCGGCGGTCGTCATCATAAATGCCATTGTCATTATCCTACAATTAAAATAAGTATTGATTAATGGGTTAGTCTATCAGGGGGGCCGAAGGTTGTCCTTATGGACTCTCCTCCCCTTTATAAGAACGGTGGTACCCAGGTCCTGTTCAACTATTTCCTCTACATATAAAGCTGAAAGTTTATTGCCTAGTCTTCGATTAGCCCTCACCAGGACCTTGTCACCAGCGTTGTACGTCCTATTTTGACGGTCCTTATTGTGATACTCGCGATCCATAGCCTGCGTTTTTTTGATACGGTTCCGAATTGATTCCGTAATGTTGGCCGTACCGGAATGAAGGATGTCGATTGGTTTCGTGTTGGTTACTGAATGAATGGATTTATTATACTCTATAGTGGCCAACAAAATCAAGTCAACGGTGTCGCTGAGATTTCGTTCGAGTTTCAGACACCTTGCTATCTCTGCCAAAGTGCTGTGGAAACGCTCTACCTGCCCGTTTGAGGTACTGTGGAGCGGGGGAGCATTCACAATTTTTACGTTATTGTAATTCAGCAGTATTGACCTTATGGTATGTGAGTTAAGTGACTTTTCGTTATCGCAGTATATTGTCTTGACGTTAGGGAAAATGTTTATAAGTTGTAAAATTGTTGGTTTCACATCGATTATTGTTCTAGATGAGATTTTCTGTACTATAGCAAATTTTGAAAACTTATCGACACAAGTCAGAAAGTATTTTTGGTCCGTAGAGAAAATATCTACGTGTAATATTTCCCCAGTGGTAGATGGTATCGGTGTTGGTGCGATAACATGCTTTTCTGGGTGTCGGACATATTTTGACTTTGAACAGATCCGGCAATTGGCCGCTACCTCTCTTGCTTTTTTATCCATCTTTGGAAAAAAATATTCGGCCAGGATCTGTTTTACATTCTCTTGTGCCGCCCTATGTGCTCTGTTGTGTTCGGCTACGATAATTTCATGTTGGTCATCTTCGTTAAAGATATCCGCGACCATTTTCTCAGTATGGCGAAATTTCACATTGGGGTAAAGTTCCACGAGTCGGTGTTGGATTTTTGCCAGAACTGGTAGGCTGCAATGAATTGCATTAACCACACCGTCATTAATAACCTCTTGTATTGTTTTTAAAAGCGATTCTACGTCACAAAATGAAATTACATGCCTCGTCTTTGAACTAAAAATAATAAAAGTCTGCTTTGAAGGGCTTTCACCCTCCTGAAGTATTATCTGATTTCTGAAGCAATTCACAGGTTTTCCCACTGTTTCAATGGTGTAGGTAAGCGATTCCTCGCTATGTATGGTTGCGCAGTCAGAACTTGTTTTCATTTCAACTTCCATCATATTCATGTGCTGTCTCGACAACGCGTCGGCGACATGATTTTCTTTCCCTGGTTTATAAAAAATCTTCGCGTTAAAGCTTTCTATGAGAGATTTCCAGCGTTTGATTTTTGCGTTCGGATTTTTATCTGAAACTGCGAATGTCAGAGGTTGGTGGTCGGTGAAAATGTTGAGCTGATTTACCCCATACAAATAATTTCTCAAAGTATTGAGAGCCCAAACAATTGCTAAAAGTTCTCTCTCATTTGTTGCCAAATGTTCTTCCCTATCTCTGAGTGTTCTTGAGATCATGGTTATTGGTTTCTTCTCCTGAGAAAGCACAGCGCCTAGACCTCTAGAAGATGCATCGGTCGTCAGGTCAAATGGCTTAGAGAAGTCAGGATAGGTTAATGTGACGTCTTCCGACGCAAGAATTTCCTTAAGTTTGTTGAATGCTTCTACACCCTCTGGTGTTAATTGGACTTTAATTTTTTTTGACTGGGCGGCACTCGCTTTGCCATTTTCTCCCTTAAGGAGATCAGTGAGTGGTTTTGCTATGCTGGCAAAATCTCTGAGAAAACATCTGTAGTAGCTGGCTAATCCCAGGAAGGAGCGAAGTCCTCGAAGTGTTGTTGGCTGCTCATAACATTTTATGCCATTAACCTTTTCGGGGTTCGTTTTAATACCCCCTCTTGATACCACAAAGCCTAAGTAGTCAACTTCAGTTTTAAAAAATTTTGATTTCTCTACTGATACCCTCATGTTGGCCTCACAAAGATTACGTAAAACCCATTCGATATCCCTCAAATGCTCTTCTGCTGTTTTTGAATAGACAATTACGTCGTCGACATAAACATGGCATGTCTTGCCAATCTGCTCCCTCAGGACATCATCGATTGCCCTCTGAAATATACTAGGGGCATTTTTAAGCCCAAAAGGCAGTCGGCAAAATTCGTACTTGCCGTTGTTAACGGAGAAGGCAGTTTTTTCCCTGTCTCTCTCCGCTAGCTCAATCTGGTGAAATCCAGATTTTAAATCGAGTGTGGTAAAATATTGTGCGCCCTTTAGGTTTGACAATATAACCATTGCATTCGGCATTGGGTATTTATCCTCTATGGTGACCTCATTCAGTTTCCTAAAGTCAATCACCAGGCGTTTTTTTTTTATTTCCTACTTGGTCTACACCCTTCTTCTCGACCACCCAAATCGGATTATTGTAGGGAGACCTAGATGGACGAATGATTCCATTCGCCGATAAATCAGCTATTTCTTTCCTGACAAAGTCACCCAGACTCATAGGGTATGGGTACAGCTTAGAATATACTGGTTCTTCGGTCTTTGTTCGAATTGTAGCAACTATATTCGTATTGAAGGGCAAAGACTCGTTTGGGTCAGCGAAGGCCTTCTTCATACTCTTTATCATTCTACAAAACTGATTTCGGACACTAGAAGGAATTTCTTCTCTTCAATGAAATTAACATTCTTACATTCGTGGAACAACAGCTTTTCGTTTCCGAAGTCGTGTCGTATTACTCCACTACTCAAATCTATTTTCGCGTTTACCTGGTTTAGTAGATCCAGGCCGATTATACCGTCGAAAGTTTCTATATTAGGCAATATGAAAAAGTCTGCCCATATACCAAATATTTTGATTCTATACTTTTTATTCACATGGCTATTACCATGAGGTGACTTAACAAGAAAGGGTGTGGATGCCGGAATAATATTCTTAAATTCAGGCAAGGGTTTAATGTAGTTCTTTGACGCGCCTGTGTCTACTAATAATTTCACTTTTTTCCCATGGTGCCCTATTCCTCGCTCGATCCACGGGAGCAAGGACGTCCCCCTAAAAAATTGAGTTGCTCTTCCTCGAGGTCCTCGGTTGCCTCTTCGGCCTCCTTGTAATAGGCGGTCTCTTCACTCTCCTGGCTTAATTTGTTTACTCTTTGCATTTTTGGACCAGTACTCCTACCTGATTCGGCTTGTCGTTTAGCAATTTGCTGTTTTCCGTTAAAGCTAGGGCCCTGGTTTATTTTTTGCGATTGACGCCAGTTGGTATTCTGGCGCAGCCGCGATTCTGATGGGTCTATGTCCATTGGTGTTGGTTGATCCTGTTGATCGTTTGTGTTACTATCCCTTTTCGGTTGTCTATTAGAAAAATGTGGGTTCTTTTGTGGTGCTCGAGTTCTTTGTTCCGAGGTACTGTCACCGATTCTCTTGAATTTGTTAGGGTCTTCGTTAGACGCCGCGAAGCTTGTAGCGAACGCGTATCGTTCCCTATTCGACTCAACCTCTTGTGCTAAGGCTAGAGCACTTGGCAAATCGTCTGGTCGAGACGCGAAAATAATGTCGCACAAAGGTCTTTTCAGACCCGAAATAAATACCCTCAATGCGTCTGCCCGATACTTTGCGCAAATTGATTCAGCAATGGAACCGTCGTGGGTCATAATAGTTTTATTTGTGAGGAGAGTTAATTTCTTCTCCACCTCATCGAAGTATTTTAGAACCGAAAGGCTGCCCTGACGAAGGGTAGAAAGCTCCTGTTCTATAAGGTATATCGGTCGCTTGTCCGCGTATGTGAAGTCCAGTCTCGCAATAATTGCGTCGAAATTAAGAACTGTATTGAACGAGGCCAATACGGCATCAGCGGATCCTTTCAGTTTGTTTCTAATTATCCCTACAGCTTGGTAATGCCTCGAGCTACCCCGATATTCCCGAAATACCTCATACGCTGTGTGGGCGGCTTGGCGCCATGAAACGTAAGTGCTGATTTGTCCATCGAACTCCGGCAAAGATTTCACTAGATCTAAAGGCTCTTCACATTTAACCCCTGGTATGATTTTCACCGGCTCAAAAGTTTGTGGTTTTTTCTCCGTTTTTGTACTCATAACCTGTTCTGTAAGTCGGGCTATTTTCTGTTCGAAAGCTTCTTGCTGTTGTTTCAGTGCGGCAGCGACAGCAGCCTGCACTAAAATCGTTATTTGGTTCGCATCCATTGTGTTCCTTGTCCCTGAAACCTGCAAGTTACTTATTCTGTCTAACAGCTCTTCTAAACTGTTGTCAGTATTACTCATCAAACTGTTATAAAATGGGAAATAATAGCCTAGCTGAGACTCAAAACACTAGTTGATTTTTATTTAAGTTCCTCACTATCACTTTTTTTTATCTCTTTCTACTAAAGCACTATTATATTTAGATTTAATCTTCTACACAGTCACTTTCTTTATTATGTTTTTTTTCGAGCACTCAACTTACAATTTTAAGGTTTTCCATTCCATATTGTTATTTAAGTATATTATGTTATGTTAAGTATATTATCTCCGTGATCCTTCTGCGGGTGGGTATCTTATCGGTTGGGCGCCACTTATTCTATGATGCCTTCCTGCCTTGACAAATTAATCAGCTGCGCCGGGTTCGATGTTATAACGTCTTACGTTTATTGCTTCTAGTTATCTTCTGATTCTTAAAGTTAACTTAACTTAAAACCTAAGTTGGGGAAGCCTTCGCCGCCGTCGCCACTGCCGTCGGGCTTGCAGCGTAAGTTTTACCCGCTGCCAACGATATTCGGTGATGTCGCTGCCGCTACCGATATTTGGCTACTTATTGATCGCTGACTAAGCGCATCCCACGGTGCGAGGCGTTAACTGCAGTGAATTGACTGTCTCTTCATTAGCCGGTCTTATTTCATCAACGTTCGATTTATTTGGCGTATGCTGACTAAGCGAATCACACGGTTTGAGGTGTTTATTGTTAACCGCGGTGAATTCGCTACCTGTGCAATAAGCCGTATCTTTTTACATCGATATTTGTCGTCAACATAACAGTTGTAGTATTGTCTTAAGCGGATGTTATGCAAACAATATTTATAAAGGAATTCTGCTGACGATTAAACGTTTTGGGCTAACTTGTACACTTTTATTACTTGTGGTAATACATGTTCAAAAGAGAAACCGGTTGACGGCCACGCCCACTTTTATATATGGGAACTATAAAGTGACTTAATGAAAACATTTTAAGCGATATCTTTGCCAAACGTAAAGATAATTCATTGAAATTTTGTGGTATGATTTCTACAATAGACCGGAAACAAAAAATATAAAAATTTTGGAAAATGGGCGTGGCACCGCCTCCTTTTAGATAAAGGAATCTACGAGTTTTCGGAGCCCATAACTCGACAAATAATTGAGATATTATGATGACACTTGGTTTGTACACTTTTATAACTTGTATTAATAGACACGCAAAAATTTATTGAAATCGGTTTATGACCACGCCTACTTTTTAGCAAAGATATTTCTGGAACACGCTTTGGAAATTTGTAACGTGACATCTTTGTAACTGGAAGTCATAAAGGAATGAAATTTTGCACAAAGAATAATATTCATATGCTTAGTTGGATGACTGATAAAAATTTTGAAAATGGGCGTGGCTACGCCCACTTTATGCAGCACTCGCTTTATATAAAATCCATCAAACGCAAACAAACAATGAAAACATACAGCTGAGTATCTAATGTTCGATTCCACTCGAACTTAGGCTTCCTTACTTGTTATGCATATATCTATATTTTGCCCCCTTTTTTCTTGTTATACATATATTTTTATTCCTGAAGGTATTTTTTTCCCTCCAATTTTCATTATATACAAATGGTTAACAACTTCACTTACTAAAGCATTAGACTTAATGGCGAGTATTGCCTCTACTACATCACAGTCATCGACACAACTAAATTCAAATTTATGTGATAGATTTACAGAGCGATTGTTATAATTTGCATAGTTAATATTGTCCGTGGACGGTTCTGTGAATTTGGCATTCAGCTCGTTTACATCAACTGTACCTGAAACGGGGGTACTTTTGTTGTTGCTTATACCTATCTCACGGATAGCTTTCCACGTTTTCTTACAACCCACTGCTAAATTGAATTTACGTTCGTAATAGTTCGTTTTTTGTACTCTAATAGATTTTTTAACTTCATTTTTCAGTTTACGATAATGAAAGAAAGATGTTACCAGCCTAGTTTGTTTCCATTCGTTATACGCCTTGTTACGTTTGTTTATGAGGGACTTAAGTTCACGATTGAACCAGGGACGATGAGTATGTGTTTTTGATGTTTTCCTAAGTGGGACGTAGATATTAAATAAAGTTTTTATATGCCCTTGTATAAAATTAACTTGATCATCCGTTGATGTCATAGTATATACTGGATCCCAATCAATGGACTCAATCGCCCTACCTAGCTGTTCATAGCACAGGCGTCCAAAATCACGATATGAGTGTGAGTTGTGGCTGCATTTGCATACGTCAAAGTCATATATAAGAAAAATTAGATCATGTTTTGAAAAGCCTGGCGTAGACAATTGGTCATACAAAAGTACGCTTGACATATCGTTAACAAGAAAGATATCAAGGAGCGAACTATTAGTTTGAGTAAAGTGAGTGGGCATCGTTGAATTAGCAGTGAAAAGCCCAAGGCTTCGCATCGCCAATGAAAAACTATTCATATTGTCACATAATAAGTCCGAATTAAAATCACCACATATTATTATATTGCGATACGGTAGAGTTAATAGAGTTTATATATGTATATTACAAAGTGACCTAATAAAAACATTTTAAGCGATATCTCTGTCAAATATAAAGATCTATCATTGAAATTTTGTCGCGTGAGTCCAACTGCGGACATAAAACGAAAAACACAAAGATTTTGGAAAATGGGCGGTGCCACGCCCACTTACTAAGGGGCAAACATTGAAAGTTTAATGATTCATAAATCAGAAACCGTTGACGATATATCGATGAAATTTGGTAGGCGTGATATACTTACTTAGTCAAATATTTGGACGAAAAATTTCCGAAATCGGTTGAGGGCCACGCCCACTTTTATATATGGGTCTTATAAAGTGACCTAATAAAAACATTTTAAGCGATATCTCTGTCAAATATAAAGATATATCATTGATATTTTATAGCAGGAGTCCAACTGCGAACATAAAACGAAAAACACAAAAATTTTGGAAAATGGGCGTGGCACCGCCTCTTTTTATAAATAGGAATATACGAGATTTCTGAGCCCATAACTCGACAAATAAATTATATATAATGACGAAACTTGGTGTGTACACTTTCATTACTTGTGGTAATACACGCTCAAAATTTTAGCGAAATCGGTTGACGACCACGCCCACTTTTATATATGGGTATTATAATGTGGCCTAATAAAAATATTTTAAGCGATATCTTTGTCAAATATAAAGATAATTCATTGAAATTTTGTGGCAAGAGTTCCACGATAGACCGGAAACAAAAGATAGAAAAATTTTGGAAAATGGGCGTGGCACCGCCTCTTTTTACACAAAGGGATATACGAGATTTCTTAGCCTATAACTCGACAAATAATTGAGATATTATGACGAAACTTGGTTTATACACTTTTATAACTTGTGTTAATAGCCGCGCAAAAATTTATTGAAATCGGTTTATGACCACGCCTACTTTTTAAGAAAGATATTTCTGGAACACCCTTTGGGAATTTGTAACGTGACATCTTTGTAACTAGAAGTCATAAAGGAATGAAATTTTGCACAAAGTATAATATTGATATGCTTAGTTGGATGACTGATAAAAATTTAGAAAATGGGCGTGACTACGCCCACTTTATGCAGCACTCGCTTTATATTAAGTGCACCGTGTTTCCATCAAACGCAAACAAACAATGAAAGCATACAGCTGAGTATCTAATGTTCGATTCCACTCGAACTTAGGCTTCCTTACTTGTTTAATTATACTTTCTTTAACGGGTTAATCGTGCAAAAGCTAGCGTTTGCTAGCGTTTTTCAAGTTAAATAAAAACGAAATATCTGTAGTTAGGTAGTTGATTCACTCAATTTTAGTGGTAGTTGAATTTTGAATCAACTACCACTCAAATTTGGTGCTCGAAACCTATTTAGGCAGTGAAATCATTGAGAAGTTAATCAACCCTTCAGCTTGTGGTGAAATGTACATACTACATACATATGTATGTGAGTATATGTGAGTCGTTAGTTTTGAAATTGGTATAAGTCCATTTTTAGGTGCGTTGCGATAGTGAAGGGTTTGCGGTTTTACTGATTCAAAAATATTGAGCTTGAAGTGAACTAGAGGTGAACTAGAAGTGAACTAGAGGTGTACTAGAGGTGAACTAGAAATTGAACCAGAGGTGAACTATAAGTCAACTAGAGGTGAACTAGAAGTGAACTAGAGGTAAGCTAGAAGTGAACTAGAGATGAACTAGAAATTGAAATAGGAGTGAACTAGGAAGTGAACTTGAAATTTAACTAGAACGAACTAGTAGATGAACTTGAATATCTACAAATACTATTGTAATGCACATGTCCTTCCCTTGAATTTTGTATATTTAATGTACATACATAAACATAAGTTATACGCATACGTATACATATGTATGTATGTAAGTTTTTCCATAAGATATTTAACTACCACTCAGGTTTGAGTGGTAGTTGCAGGCTGCGTGCACTCAAAATTAGTTGAATCATGCCCAACCCTGCTAGAAACTTAGATGTTTTGATGTACAGTTACAGCTAAAACTCCAACTAAGAGTAGTTCATAAGGTCTTTTGTGATGAAAACAACTTTCAGCCTCACACACCCCCTCAAAGTACACCTATTTTCTACATACCATTTTATTTCGGCGCCTCGCACATAAAAGTGGTCGCAGTTAAAAATTTGTTAAAAATATATTTTTATTCCTAGCAAGATCAACTTTTGCAATTTGATAAAGATATATGCGACATACCAAAACATGTATGGTTCATGAAAAAAACAAGATACAAATGTTTGTTTTTTTATTAATAAATAAATATATGATCAAACATACCAAAATCCGAAAATTGGTAAACTTTGGAGACAAAAATAAAAAAACATCATGAAATTCCGTGAAATTTTTTTTTGTTTGTGGTAGTTTAGACCTTCTACTAATAGAAACAATCGAAATCTCTTCCACCTTTTTCCAATATTTGAAGATTTTCAATTTTGAAAAAGTGACTAAATGCCCTTTTTTTGGTATTATTTTAGCTGATCTATATTTATAATACTTATTGTGAATGCCCTAAGATCTAAATTTTTGGTTCGATTTTCAAAAATAAGGTGTTGAATTAAAGCTAAAAGTGCTAAACAAATTTTAGAGGTACAGGGTCATAGTGTATAGCATACAGTGAAATGGCTCTGGGATGCGTAGTCGAAATTCGATAAAAAAAAGACGATAAGTCATCGAAAAATGTCAAAATCGGGGACAGATTGGTATGGCGGCGACTTCCGGGGGTACAGATTGGTATGGCGGCCGGATGTGGTTGTTGTAAGAAAAGGGACCATAATGACAAGGTCGTAGCAATCAAGACAGAAACGCAATTCCGGAATTGGGAATTGAAAAAACCAATTCATAATTCCGAAAAGAATATAAGGCTTAGTTCCTAAAACGCAATTCCCGGTGATAGCGTAAACGCCAGCTATTCCACGAATAACATGTGCAAGAATGTAAAATCAACAACCTACAAAACAGAAAGAAGAAGAGCAACTTATATTGCATTCACGATCGTAATTGGGCAATAACTACAACTTCAAAATGCGTCACGGTATGGGAACCAAAAACAAATGTATACGAAGATTTACATACATATATACATATATATATATATATATATGGAGAACAATGACACCAGTGGCCGCTGTCGTGCAGTGGGTAGAGTGCTCGCCTGCTATGCCAGAGGTCTCGGGTTCAAACCCCAGTCCGGACAAACACCAAAAAAAAATTTTTCTAATTAATTAAAATTCAATTATTGGATTTTTAGAAATAGCGATCACCTCTCGGCAGTGGGCGGCATACCCTCCGAGTGTATTTCTGCCATGAAAAAGCTTCTCACAAAAAATGCATTCGCCGTTCGGAGCCGGCATAAAACTGTAGGTCCACCCAATTAGTAGGAAAAACAAAAGAGCACACGTCGAATTGGGAGAGAAGCCCGGCCATAAAACTCGTCAGAGTTATAATAGCGCCATTGTATTATATTATAATGACACCAGTTAACAAATAATATGTTAACCAATTCGGGTAAGCAAATAATGCAATCGAGACACCTTAAAGCGCCTACTGATTAGACGAAAGGCGAACAAAAAGAAAATAAAAATAAATAACATACCAATTATTCTTTATCTGCATAAATAATAACAAGGGCGTAGGCAGGTAGGGGCAGGGGGGGGAGGGGCTCCCCTTGGCTACTGCTTAATATTATAATAGCATCAGAGAATAGTACAGAAATTTACATGTCAAAATAAACCAGTGAGATTTGTTTCGATTCGTATCTACAGTTCACTAAATATTTTAGCATTAGCATTGATAAGCAGAACCTAGGGCCCGGTTTCACCAGCTCACACTGGTCAGCCCCCATACACAAAAGTCAAAAACGTTGGTGCTTGAAAAAGAAACTTCTGTCATGCATTTCCGTGGGAAGTATATTGAATTTTATGGAAAACCTCCTTCTATACGCAATAGCCATCATTAACTGTTACTTTGGCTCATTTAAAGTCAACACATTTGAAAAAAATTTTTTCTGGTAAAAGTTTATGTAACTAAGTGTATTATGATTTTTGCGATATTTCAAGTTTGAGTGTTAAAAAAAATGCGGATAACTATGGAAACGCAAGAAAAACGTATGTTTCATGATTTAGCGAAAGGAAACAATGAAAACAATTTATTTTTAGCAAAATACAAGATGAAGAAATCTTGGCTTTTCTATGAGCGTAATTTTCAAGCATTAGCATTTTCATTTAAACTTTTAACAATTAAGGACCACTCTGGACCAGGTCTTATAAGCAGATTTGAGTTCGTTCAAGTCTTCTCTTAAGAAGTCTGTTTATACATTTTTCCCTTTTTTTCCCTTTTTCTTAAAATATCATATTAAATGTAACTAGTCTATACAAAATATTGTTTCCCTTTTACGATTTTTGTACATATTTATATCGACTGTTTTCGATAAAACTTTATTTTCGATAAAATCTTAATAATTGAGTTCGGTCCCACTCTCCATACAATTTTTTTTTTGATCCCGCGAAATATCGCGGAATAATATTTTTTTTATTGTAACTTTGTTATTTGACATCGGATTTTTAAAATCGAAATGTCATTAGTTTAGTCTTTGGAAGCTCTATATTTTCTTTTAATGTCCTTTTGACCTATGAAGTCGTTTTCACATAATTAAGTCACCTAACCAAGTTTTTCGCCCAAAATATCCTTTTTGTTTCACAAGAAAAAAATCGCCAAAAATAAAATATTTATCGGATCTCTGTGATATTACGCTTAAAGTCTTTGCAATTAAACGCGGAAATTTTTAAAGTAATAAAACTTTCCAGATTTTTACAACTTTTTATAAAAACTTAATTTGAAAATCAAAATTTTTTCAAAAATCGCAAAAAATCCACAAAATTTTGACCGGCTTTCGCTCAGCGAGTTTTTAATAGACCACTACAAGTTGTACGTCGTTTGAAGCGTATTTTAATTGCCTTTCGAACGAGAAACTGCTTGCATTTATCGCATTTGTAACTCCAGAGAAAATAATTTTTGAATGAAGTGATAACAAAAAAACACAAAATTACCGTTATCTCAAAAACCTAGCTATACAAAAAATTAAAAAAAATAGTTCCAAACTCAGCAGGTCAATTCCTATCCTCCCCCATTCCTGGTTTTCTTATTTTTTTTTGGCTGTAAACTAGCGTTAGTGGTGGGCGTGGATTACAACATATATGCTTTTAATTTTTCTGAAAGATGAGTCATATAGTGGGACACCAATGTGCCAAATTTGGTTTCGGTAGGTCCATCCGTTTCCAAGAAATTGAGTTTTGTCCCACTCTCCATACAAATGAGACCAGTGTGCAGCTTGACTAAAGCTAAAACTAAGCTTTGACTTAAGTTAGCCCAGATTTGGGGCTAATTTACTTTCGGGTTTCACCAAATGAGCGACTTGAATAATTTTGCACACAGGAATGTTTTATAAATACACTCAAATAAATTTTAAACTTTTTTGGTCGACCGAAAAATTATTAAAATTTAAACTTTGAAAAGTTGAAAAGATTTTTAAACTTTTAAGGTTTGGATTTTACTCCAAATTAAAATTTATTTTAAAACTTTCAAAAGTTTAAAATTTAAACATTTTTTTGGTTTAAATTAAAAAAATGTCTCTACCCAAATCCTCTTCATGCTTTTCCCTATTGTATCTTCTTTTCTATCCTTTTTTTCTCCTTTTCCTCCATATTGTTCTTCCCCCAACATCCCCATAATCCTTTTCCATATTGAGCCTTTTTCCTATCCTCTTCTTCTCCTTTTCTTCCTTCTTCATTTTATCTGTTTCCATAATTATTTTGTGTTTGTTTCTCCATTCAACCAACGCCACACAGCCATTCATTCAAATTGTCTAATAACTATAAATGAGCTTTTTATACTGTTCATTTCTCGAAAAAGCAAGTTGGAATTTTAAATCAAAAATTAAAATTTTTTTGTTGAAACCAAATTTTACGACCAATGAAAGTTTAAAATTTAAACCTTAAAAGTTTAAATGAGAAAAAGTGTAAGATTTAAACCAAAAAAGTATGAAATTTATTCCAAAAAATACTTTGAAGTATTTGAACTTTTGTAAGTTTGAATTTTAAACCAAAAAGGAATAAGAAACTTTTAAACTTTCGAAGGTTCATAATTTAACCCAAAAAAAGTTTTAAATTTCTTTCAAACCAAATCAAAGTTTAAAAAATATTCCAATATTTATAACAGTGTAGTTGTATTTTAGTAGTCTTTTTCCTACCTTTTGACAGTTGTTGTTGTTGTCATTTTTATATTAGCGATGTTGCTGTAGTCGCATACACAAACTAGCAGCCACTTAAAAAATTTTAAATTTACCAAAATACAAAATAAAAGTAATCAAAACTAGAAACAAGTAACCAAAGTAAATTAAAATATAGGCATATGTCATATGAACGTTAGGGCTACTTATTTGAAAGCAGAACAATATATAGGGTTAACAAAAACTAAAATTATCAATTGTTTTACATCTTTAAGCCTTAAACAGATCCAACGTCGAGCGAAATATCACCCGGTCGTAGCGTTCTATCAACATTTAAAAACACGGCCAGATATGAGAATGAACAGAACCAAAAAGCTAACGAAAATCGCCCGACGAAAAATAAATTTATAAATTTATTTCTAATGTGGCGCTGGCTCCTGTCAAATAAATTATTTGAACTTAAAAGCATTTTAGTGCTTAGCACGAAAATTATTTAATTTAATTTTTTATTGTTGGGGGTAAATGGAAAATTTTCAACAGCTATTTCCAGCGAAGGTTGAGTATAGCTATTTCACGAAAAAACATTTTCGATCATTAGCTCCCTTTTCGGAACTGGATGCTCCTCACGGGGATCGAACCCGTGATACATTCCATCTTCAGCCGCAATGTGCGAATGCTTTTACACGCTCGACCACTGAGACTCTGTGAAAGCTGTTGAGTTTTTCCCACTTTCATCTTATTCATTTTCGTGAAACAGCTATACACTCAACATTCGCTAGAAATAGTTTTTGAATTTTTTCCATTTGCCCCCAACAATAAATTATTTGTAATTTGATAAAAAAAATACAACAAAACAATTTGGATAACAAATATTTTATAGTTTGGAAAAATTAAAAGCGTAACTATTCCTAAGAATTGAATGTAACCAAGGTGTACTCAATACATGGACCTTGAATGTAGCCAAAATCGGCCGAAAGTAACCACGTAACCAAACGAAAAATTGTAACCAATTTTGGTAAAAAGTAACCAAACTGGTACCGCTGAAAATTAGTATTATTTTTGACATTTAAGAGTGGAACAGCAACACTTGATTTTAGTCGTAAACAGATTGATGTTTGACTATTTTAAATATTTGATGTGCTTGCCCCCCCCTAGATAAAATCCTAGCTACGCCCTTGAATAATAATATTTTGCTTAAGCACCAAACAAAAACAGCTTGCGAAAATGATAGTACAAATGTATGCACATAAGGGAGGTCCAATTTTATTGTATATATTTTTTTTTTATTGAGTCTTTTTATAATTTTTTTCACCTAACTAATCACAAAATTTCAACGTTTTACTATTAGTGGAAAATGTTGCTCAACGCGAGTTTAAAATTTCATGAATAAATTTGTTTGACATATTTTTTTACCCGTTTACACAAAAAAAATATTTAAAATATAAAACATCGATGAGTTATGTTTTTATTAACATATAACAGCGATTATTACTTACTTACCTAACAGCGATTATGCTTTATTTAAAGATTTTTTTTTTAAAGGTTAACATGTAAGGAAAAACCTACTTAATTTTTCAAATTACCGTAATGTATTCACTTAGGGAGTAAAGTTTCGACAATTTTTGATTATTTACTCTATTTTGCTGAACACTTAGCAACAATGATATGTCATATTTCATTTTTAAATAATGATGTGCAAAAACTCGGTGTTTTTTAATGGGTACCAGTTACAAAAAACCCGATTATTTTTTTTAAATTAGAGTAATATAGACACTTTAGATGTAAGGTTTCAATAAATTCTGACAACTCCTTCATGTTTTCGTAAACACCACAATCAGCAATGATTATGCCTTATTTGTCTTTCATATAGTAATGTAAAAGAAAATCGCTTTTTTTTAATGGGTACCCGGTACCGAAAAATCAGTTTCATTTTTGAAATAAGCATGGCTTAGTCCTTTTAGGTGTAAAGTTTCAACAAGTTCTGAATACTATTTCAGTTTTTATATGTCTACGACGATTATGAGTTATTTTACCTTTTTAAAAAATTATAAAGAAAAATTGTTTTTAATTAACTGGTAACAGATGCTGAAAAACGGATTTCTTTTCTGAAATTGGCGTCATATAGTTCTTTCAGGTGTGAAGTTTCAGCCCATTCTGATGACTCCTTCCACTTATATCAACACATGTTCATAATGACCATTTTCATAAATGCAAGAAAAACTCGGTTTTCTCGAAATGAGTAACCGGTACCTAAAAACCGATTCCATTTTTGAAATTAGCGTGACATAATACTTCTAGGTGTGAAGTTCCAGCCAATTCTGACCACTCCTATTTTTGTCCATCATTTGTATGGAGACGCGGCACTGTGCGACGTTCTTACGTCCAGGGTCTGTCGCTGTCGCAACGTCGCGTCGCCTCGCCTCGATATGTCTTCAGCGTAAAAGTGGCGTGACTGCCGCTTGTTCAGTGGCGTGACTTTACTGTTACATGGGGTACATTCAGAAGGCGCAACGGTGGAGCACAACTGTTGTGTAGATATCAGTAATCGGAAAGTGATACAATTTTCGCCTTCTGAACGAGCTGATACATTAAATAAACAAATTAGTATTTTAATTATCCCCAACGTAATTGCCAATAATTTCGCGGCTTTGAAACATTTTTATTACATTCCAAAATTCATAAACACTATTTATATTTTTGTACATATGTCAAAATCGTAAGCTCAACATGTTGTGTAAAGTGAGCGTAAAAAATTTATGATGGAAAAAAGTCTCCAAAATCACAACATGTTGTGGTGATCAGAAATACTCAACGTTGCGTTCAGAAGATAAAACACAACAGTTGCGCAACTGTTGCGCCACCGTTGCGCCTTCTGAACGTAGCCATGGTATGACGCTAGCAATAAAACAAGCGAGATGGAATGCGGTTGCCATGTTAAGCCGGGTATCCACATCACAAGAAATGCTAAAACTCCATATGAAAAACGCTTAAGAAATGGTCAAGAAATTTTCTTGTGTCAAATTTTCTTTAGGCAGTATCCACTTCACAAGAAAATCTATTACAATTTTTGACGAAAAATGAGGTTGGCAACGCTGGTTTTGCCAAGAAATATATACGATTGTATATATTTCTTGAAGAAAAAATCAAACGTCAAAATTACTTAAGAAATAAATGCCGTTTGATTTTTTCTTCAAGAAATATATACAATCGTATATATTTCTTGGCAAAACCAGCGTTGCCAACCTCATTTTTCGTCAAAAATTGTAATAGATTTTCTTGTGAAGTGGATACTGCCTAAAGAAAATTTGACACAAGAAAATTTCTTGACCATTTCTTAAGCGTTTTTTTATATGGAGTTTTAGCATTTCTTGTGATGTGGATACCCGGCTTTAACACAAAAAAAATACTGCTTCTTGTCCTCCTGACCATGCTGACAATTGCATAAAGAACTTAATATGCGATTAGAATAGTATAAGTGAATGGGCTTCCATAAATGGCCTTTGTATTAACCCAGATAAATCAAACTGTGATGTAATACATAAAAAGTCATTTGTGACTAGTGATCTAGGTAATATAGTTTTGAGCAACTCATTAATAAAATACGTCAGCACGGCCAGGAACCTGGGTATAATATTTAATAAAACATTGACATGGCATGATCATAGTAGGTAGAGTGTATGGTATGCTTGGTACACTATGGGTGACACAGTACTTTACTCCTCTTAATATAAGACTACTATTAGCTAAAGCGTACTTAATACCTACGCTAATGTACGGATGTGAGATATACGCAAATTGTGAATCTGTATGTAAACAAAAATTAAATGTTGTTTATAACAATATTGCAAGATGTGTATTTGGGCTGAAAAGACTTGACCACGTAACTTCATACGCTGAAAGGTTGCTAAATATATCCTTCGAAAATTTATTGAAAGTTAGGACGCTGTCGATCCTGCATAAAATAATATATACTAAGGAACCTCAATACCTTCACTGTAGGCTTCAATTTCTTCGATCCTCTAGGACTTTACTTATATCACACATAGAGCATCGCATTCTTACATCCGAACGGAAATGAAAGATTTTTGAGAAAATAAATATTTTTTGAGTGATGTTACAACGTTTATTGTGGCATAGTTTTTCAGTTTTGCGTTTTTGACGTAGAAAAAGGCGTAACGCAAAGTGGAAAAAGTTTTATGTGGAATCAGCTTGATACCTTTTCGCTAGTTCTGATCCAGAAATTGTGTTTACTATTTATTGATTTCCCTGCAGGGAAAGTAGGCGTATCTTCGACATTTAATATAACCAAATTTTAGTTTAATCGTATATTTAAAATATGGAGCAGCTAAAAGTGAGATAAATTTTGAGATAAAAGTACACATCAACACGATTCATGTGAAATTAACACGATCGATCTTTACACATAGAACAGCAACAATTTTTTCAAATTACACGATGTTTGAAACATGATTTTGGCTTTGTAACTGTCATCTGAAAATTTGGTAAATTCAACCAAATTTTATTGTTGATACAACATGAAGAAATTTCAAAATATACAAGATGATTCAAATATAAAATTTTATTCCTAAATGCCATTTGGAATTTGGTTTATTTAACATGATGATAGTGTCAATATAAACTAAAAAAATGTTAGAAAAATGACGTCCCAATTTTAGTGTTAATACAACATGAAAACAAATGTTAAAACAACAAGAACCACAATTAACAATAAAAGTTGGTTGATATAACACGAAACAATGTTCAAACATAAACGTCATTTGGAATTTCGGTTTATTCAACGCGATGATAGTGTAAATATAATCTAAAAAAAGTGTTAAAAAGAACGTCAAAACTATTTTGAAACATACACAATTTTTTCAACGTTTGAAGTTCTGCTGTTCGTGCAAAACACAAACCAATATTATTTTTTTTTCAACAAAGAGAAAATTTTGTGCCGTGGCAATGATGGGAGTTTAGCATCATTGGCAGTGCGCGGTAATGGCGTTTCCATTTATATTTTCAGTTCGCAGGTAAGTTAAAATTGGATTGCATTTTTGTTTCTAAAAGTTTTTAATATTCAATATTTTCTTTTTCCTCTTCATAGTTTGCAATTTTTACCACGAAGAGATGTTTAGCGAATGGAATTTTTCACGCAGCATGTGGTGCATATACCGTTGCATTAGCGGCCAAACATTACTCGGTGCCAGTGATAGTAAGTACTATCGCCCAAGTATTTTTTTTTTTTTTTAGCATCCAATATATTTTGCCAACTGTATAAATAAAATACATCTAACAATTTTGTGGTTCGTTAAAAGTAATTAGTAATTAATAATGACTTAATAAACATGGTGGGCATGTATGGATTGCTCTCAGTAGCGCATCCATTTATTGTAGTGCATCAGCAAAAATCTGTAAATGATTTTCTTTTGAGGCGTACGAAATTGGTTGGTCTTGCCGTCACGGCTAGAACGAGTGGGTTGGGGTGAGCTAATATTCTCATTTTGTATGATGCAGCATACTTTCTGATTTCTTGAGAGATAGTAGGTATCTTTAGGTCACGATGTAGTTGGTCGTTCGTGACGTAGTAGGGCGCATTTACAATCATTCTAATGGTTTTCGATTGGAATCTTTGGAGAATCTCTATATTTGAGTTTGCTGCGGTTCCCCATAGCTGTATGCCATAGGTCCAGATGGGTTTTAAGATAGCTGAGTAGAGCAGGAGTTTGTTGTCGATTGATAGTTGGGAGTTTCGATTCATGAGCCAATAAAGATTTCTCAGTTTTATACCAAGAGCTTTTCGTTTGGTGAATATGTGGGTTCTCCATGTTAGTTTTCTGTCGAGATGCATACCAAGGTACTTTGTTACGTCACTTTGCGGTATATCAATGCCATTGAGTTTTACGGGTGGGCAAGTGTTACGTCTAGTGGTAAACGTCACTTGGACAGATTTTGATTCATTTGACTTTATCCGCCAGTCTTTCAGCCAATGGGTAATTTTATTTAAACTTCTTTGAAGCTTGAGTGAGGCGACGTTAGGGTTGAGGTCTGAAGCCAGTACAGCAGTGTCATCGGCAAAAGTGCCGATAGTGACTCCTTCTGCTATTGGGAGGTCGTATGTGTAAAGTAGGTACAGTATTGGGCCCATTACACTACCTTGCGGGACGCCTGCTAAGCTCTCGTAAAGCTCAGACTGCTCTGCTCCTTCTTTGACGAAAAAGTAACGATTTTTTAGATAAGATTGTATAAATAGAAAGTAGCTTGTAGGGAGAGTATGTTTTATTTTATAGAGCAGGCCGTCGTGCCATACGCGATCAAAAGCTTGGGATATATCTAGAAAGGCAGCTGTACAGTATTTTTTTTGCTCAAAGGCAGAGTAGATTTTCTCGGTAAGTCTATGTACTTGTTCAATTGTTCCGTGTCCTCTTCTGAAGCCAAATTAGTGATTAGGTATAATGTTACGCCCTTCTATTTTGGGTAGGAGTCTTTTAAGGAAGAGAACTTCCAAGACTTTTGAGACAATGGGCAGCAAACTAATGGGTCTGTAAGACGCTGCCGTATCAGGGGGCTTTCCTGGTTTCAGAATCATTTTCATCTGAGCGACTTTCCATTGTGGGGGTATGAATGAAGTTATTAGTACTGCATTAAACAGTTGGGTGAGAAATTTTATGCCTTCGTAAGGTAAGTGTTTTAGTACAATGCCATTAATGATATCGTACCCGGGAGCTTTCTTTGGCTTGAGTTTCGCTATTACGGTTTTTACCTCCGATATTGCGAATCGTTTTATGGGGAGGTCCATTTGATAGGGATGACTCAGAGTATTTTTCACTTCTGTTGTTGTGCTTAGTGGGGGTTCAATATCATGTGGGGTGAATACTGATTTTAGGTGGCGTGCAAAAGTATTTGCTTTCTCTGCGTCACTTTTCGCCCATTCGTTATTTTCCATTCGTATTGGAGAATTGTAGAAAATCGGCCTTTTTAGCCCACCAGCAGCTTTCCAAAGGGAGTAATCAGTTGCAGCTGTTGCATCGATATTACTGAGATATTGTTGAACTTGTCTGTTGTGTTCAATTTTGAGGATATTTTAGAGTTCTTTGGTGAGAGCATTCAATCTTTTCTTGTCGTCGGGGTGACGGGTTTGTTGCCATTTTTTCCTTGCGAGTCACTTTTCTTTGAGCTTAGCTTGTATTTTGTGGGTAACGCTTGTCTTTTTTTGTCTGATGAGGGTGGGAGTTGATTTCCATGCAGCTTGTTGGATGCAGCTGTTAAAATGTTCGACTGCTGCCTCTATATCTTCAGCAGATTTCAGCGCTAGTTTCAAGTCAAGCTTAGACGAGATAATGTGTCGGAAGTATTCCCAGTCAGTCTTCCGATTGTAAAGGCGGCATTGATCCGATGTCGGTGTTAAATTTTTATCAATTGTTACCAGGATTGGAGAATGGTCGGAAGACAAATCAAAGCACGATTTGCATGTTATATCTGAGGAAGTCATGCCTTTCACCACGCCGAAATCGATTAAGTCGGGTATTTTATTTTTATCTGTTGGCCAATAAGTGGGAGTTCCAGTAGAGAATGGAGTTAAATTGAGATTGCTAATAGCATTATATAGCTGTCTTCCTTTAGGGGTGGTGAGACGAGAGCCCCAGAATGTGTGTTTTGCATTGTAATCTCCGCCAACTAGAAATCGATTTCCGAGAGATTTGAAGAAATTTTCATATTCAGCAGTACTGATTGAGTGCCTCGGTGGGCTATAGATAGCAGAGAGTGTAAGCTGGCCGCTCGGGTCTTCAATGACAATATTTGTGGCTTGTATAGCATTTGTACGGAATGAATTCGTGCTGTAATGTTTAATACTTTTCCGTATCAAGATACCTGAGCCTCCATGAGCGTTGTTACTGGGGTGTTTTGTGTGGTAAAACTTGTAGTTGGGTACTTCAAAGTAGCTTTTGTCAGTAAAGTGGGTCTCAGATATGAGGAGTATATCTATATCGTGGGTCTGAAGTAAAGTTTTAACTTCAAGTAATGGCGTTTTCTTTTCTGCAAAAAAATGCTGCCCTTCTATATCCCAATTATCGAATTGCGTAACCTAACTTTCTATAAAATGGCTAAATTTGTAGATAATGGTGCCCTCTTGCTTACTTAGAGGTCAATATTCGGTAAAATTACCATACAAGCCTACAAAATAGCTAAGAAAATCAAAAAGGGCAACATTTTTTCGAGAAAAGAAAACGGCATTAGTGTTTGGATAGGCCATTGGCATTCCAAATGATAATTTTCAACGGGTTGAAGATGCACAGTTTTTAGTCGTGAGGTTGACGAGGAGGCTCATCATTGATGTCATTTGTTGCATGACTTGTTTCAGTAAGTCTATCATTTCTCGCATTTCGTTAGTGTTTTGCGTTGGGGTGTGGGTTTCATTACTATTTGGAATGGCATTATTAGGGTTCGAGCGGGGTGTTACTCCTTTCTTTGCTTCTTGAGCATATGTGGCTGGGTATTGGTCAATTTGAATTGGGGTTTCAATCTGCATTGGGGTTTGAATTGGCTGTTGTGGTTTCTCTTGGGGCTGTGCAGGAGCTTTTTTCCTCAGAGTTGGGTATTTGGCGCTTTTGATGTTTTTGTATACCATACAGCCTTTATAATTTGCTGGATGGTTACCTTCACATAGAGCGCATTTGACGTCTTCAGATCTTGTCTTTCGCTTACAATCAGCGGAGAGGTGGTTTCCAGCACATTTTATACATACTGATTTTCGACGACAGTAGGACTTTGTGTGGCCATATTGCTGACAGTTGGCGCATTGCGGTATTTCACGCTTCGGGTGTGGGGGCTCGAAGGCAATTCTTGAGTGCAGGAGACTTTTAATTTGATATATCTCCTTGTTATTGGAGGCGGGTTTGAGTTCAATGATAAACATTGGGAGAGGATTTTTTGTGACTCTGTGTTTTATGTTCCAAATGTTTGTGATTGAGTGACCGAGATCTTTTAGAGAATCCACAATTTCTTTTGTGTCTATTGAGGAGTGCATGTTTCTGAGAACAACTCTGAAGGTACGTTCTTGTTTTGTTTTATAAGTGTGGAACTCTGTGCCCTTCTGTTCCAGTTGTGACACTATGGTTTTGTAAGCTTCCAGGGATGATGCTTGTACTTTTACTTGATCCTTGCCTGTGAGCTTTAGATCATAGGAGTTTGGAGCAACTTCTTGTAGTAAACTCATTAGGGGGGGAATGTTTAGAACTTTGTCTATAAATATTGGCGGCGGCTTGGGTATTTTTTCAGTTGGTTGGTTAGTTTCCTCAACTTCAAGGGAGGAAATTTGTTTTCATTTTCATTTTCATTTTCATTTTCATTTGGTTGGCGGCTTCCAAGCCAGTAATAATTATCAAGTTTAGCCTGTTTTTTAGAGGCATTATTTTTACTTGGGCTTTCGCGTTGGCGTTTGGGATTGACGATCTCCATTCGTCGGTTGGGGTAGCAGTTGTCAAGTTTCCTGCAGTTTGGGGTTTCTGGGCTTGTTGTTGTTGGGCATAGAGAATTTCCAGTTGCCTTTGGAGGGTTTCGATCTGCTGTTGTACGTTTGGTACGTTGGTACTAGGCAGGCGGGATGGGGTTAGACGTTGGGACATTTGTTGGGGTGTACCCAGGGATCTCGGGGTTTGGTGCTGTAGTTGCACTTGGGCTTGTTGGGCATCTCGCACTTGGACTTGTTGGGCATCTCGCTGTTGGGAACCTCCTACTTTAGGAGGAGTATGGTTGAGGGGCATCTCGCTGGTGCAAACGAATATTTTAGTCTATATTCATTTGCACCCGGCTGCGCTTGAAATATGTACAACTTTTTATGATTGTAATACAATCTGGTTGCAGCTTTTTACAGCTCTGATACTTATGTATAAACTTTACACGAATGGTTTGTGTCCACACTAAGTGGTGAAAAAGAGGTAAAAAGAGGTTTGTGGTGGAGTTTTGTGTGTGGGAGCTTTTGCTATTGTGCGATCAATGCAACAACAATATGCACAATCAATATGCACAATCACTCAGCAATAACACTTAATTTACGCTTTAGAGTTTAAATAAAGCAGTTTTATATTAATTTGATAGCACACTAAGTTGCGACACGTTTTCCGACACTTTTTCACAATATTATTGAGTTAAATTGATCAATTATATATTTTTTTTAGCACAAAAGTACGGAGGAAAAATTTTTTGACAACTTCACAGCGCGACCCAAGTATAAACTATTCGTATGAGAAGGACGCTTTCAATTTGGTCGGTTGTGCGGGTGATGTACTCGAATATGCTTTATTGATCTGATTTAGAAAATCTGGCAACCTTCGCGAACAAGTGTAAAAATTTGCGCGGAAATAAGTGTTTTAGATAAAACTAATTTGAGTCAATATTTAGTGTCAAAAAATTCCATATACATCGCCTTAGGCGTTCTAGAAGTGTTTTCCCCCGGGGGAGTGAAAAGTGGACCAAAATAATTAAGTGTTCTCAGCATTTAATTAAAAATAAAAGTGATACTCCACATAGCGGGAGAGCTGCAAAAGTAAAAACCAAAAAAATACAAATAGCAACACAAATAGTTAATACACCCAAAGAACGTAAATCGTAAGCAGGTTGTGGACCGTGTTAATTTACCGCCTGAAAGTAGGCAACGAATATACAAATCTGGACAATAACTAGAGCTGCCAGATCTCCAAATAAAAAATTACCCATTTTTATTAAATAAATACCCTGATCAATGCCAAAAAAGAAAAAGTAAGTAAAAAAACAATAAAAGATGCCTATGAAGCGCACTCCTCCTAAGGGGGGAGGCTCCCAACAAAACCAACTACAACTACAAGTTCAAGCCCAAACCCCAATGCAACAACAAACTCCGAAATCCATAGGAGCAACCCAAACACTAACCCCATCCCACCTGCCTAGCGCTAACGTACCTAGTGTTCAGCAGCAAATTGAAGAACTCGAAAGGCAGCTTAAAATGCTATATACCCAACAGCAACAAACCCAGAAACCCCAAACGGCGGGAAACTCAACATCTGCCACCACATCCGACGAATGGAAGTTCGTTAATAATTCCAAACGTCAACGAGAAAGCCCATGTAAGGGCACTAGCTCAAAAAAACAGGCGTTGTCTGATAACTATTGGCTTGGAACCCGCCAAACAAACGAAAACAGATTTGCTGCTCTGGAAACTGAGGAAATAACCCAACCTATTGAAAAAGTACCCAAACCACCGCCAATATTCATAGATAAAGTGCTTAATATTCCCCCTCTAATGAGTTTACTCCAAAAAGTTGCCCCAAACTTGTATGATCTAAGGCTCACAGGTAAGGAGCAAGTAAAAGTTCAAGCATCATCCCTGGATGCCTACAAAACCATCGTATCCCAATTAGAACAGAAGGGTACAGAGTTCTTTACTTACAAAACAAAACAAGAACGTAACTTCAAAGTAGTTCTTAGAAACATGCACTACTCAATAAACCCGCAAGAAATTGTCGATTCTTTAAAAGATCTCGGTCACTCAGTCACAAACATCTGGAACATAAAACACAGAGTCACGAAAAAGCCTCTCCCCATGTTCATCATTGAGCTCAAACCCGACTCCAACAACAAGGAGATATATCAAATCAAAAACCTCCTGCACTCAAAAATTACTTTCGAGCCCCCACACCCGAAGCGTGAAATACCACAATGGGCCAACTGCCAGCAATATGACCACACAAAGTCCTACTGCCGTCGAAAATCAGTATATATAAAATGTGCTGGAAACCACCTCTCCTCTGATTGCAAATTATAAAGGCTGTATGTTATACAAACACCTCCAAAGCGCCAAATACCCAACTCTGAGGAAAAAAGCTCCTGCACAGCCTCAAGAGAAACCACAACAGCCAAGTCAAACCCCAATTCAGATTGAAACCCCAATTCAAATTGACCCATACACATATGCTGAAGCAGCAAAGAAAGGCGTAAAACCCCGCTCGAACCCTAATAATGCTACTCCAAATAGTAATGAAACCCACACACCAACGCAAAACACTAACGAAATGCGAGAAATGATAGACTTACTCAAACAAGTCATGCAACAAATGACAGCAATGATGAGCCTCCTCGTCACCTTCACGACTAAAAACTGTGCACCTTCAGCTCGTTGAAAATTATTATTTGGAATGCCAATGGCCTATCCAAACACTTACTTGAAGTTAAAGCTTTACTTCAGACCCATGATTTAGATATACTCCTCATATCTGAGACCCACTTTACTGACAAAAGCTACTTTGAAATACCCAACTACAAGTTCTACCACACAAAACACCCAAGTAACAAAGCTCATGGAGGCTCAGGAATCTTGATACGGAAAAGTATTAAACATTACAAAACGAATTCATTCCGTACAAATGATATACAAGCCACAAATATTGTCATTGAAGACCCGAGCGGCCAGCTTACACTCTCTGCTATCTATAGCCCACCGAGGCACTCAATAAGTACTGCTGAATATGAAAATTTCTTCAAAACTCTCGGAAATCGATTTCTAGTTGGCGGAGATTACAATGAAAAACACACATTCTGGGGCTCTCGTCTCACCACCCCTAAAGGAAGACAGCTATATAATGCTATTAGCAATCTCAATTTAACTCCATTCTCTACTGGAGCTCCCACTTATTGGCCAACAGATAAAAATAAAATACCCGACTTAATCGATTTCGGCGTGGTGAAAGGCATGACTTCCTCAGATATAACATGCAAATCGTGCTTTGATTTGTCTTCCGACCATTCTCCAATCCTGGTAACAATTGATACAAATTTTACACCGACATCGGATCAATGCCGCCTTTACAATCGGAAGACTGACTGGGAATACTTCCGTATTATCTCGTCTAAGCTTGACTTGAAACTAGCGCTGAAATCTGCTGAAGATATAGAGGCAGCAGTCGAACATTTTAACAGCTGCATCCAACAAGCTGCATGGAAATCAACTCCCACCCTCATCAGACAAAAAAAGACAAGCGTTACCCACAAAATACAAGCTAAGCTCAAAGAAAAGTGACTCGCAAGGAAAAAATGGCAACAAACCCGTCACCCCGACGACAAGAAAAGATTGAATGCTCTCACCAAAGAACTCTAAAATATCCTCAAAATTGAACACAACAGATAAGTTCAACAATATCTCAGTAATATTGATGCAACAGCTGCAACTGATTACTCCCTTTGGAAAGCTGCTAGTAAGCTAAAAAGGCCGATTTTCTACAATTCTCCAATACGAATGGAAAATAACGAATGAGCGAAAAGTGACGCAGAGAAAGCAAATACTTTTGCACGCCACCTAAAATCAGTATTCACCCCACATGATATTGAACGCCCACTAAGCACAACAACAGAAGTGAAAAATACTCTGAGTCATCCCTATCAAATGGACCTCCCCATAAAACGATTCGCAATATCGGAGATAAAAACCGTAATAGCGAAACTCAAGCCAAAGAAAGCTCCCGGGTACGATATCATTAATGGCATTGTACTAAAACACTTACCTTACGAAGGCATACAATTTCTCACCCAACTGTTTAATGCAGTACTAATAACTTCATTCATACCCCCACAATGGAAAGTCGCTCAGATGAAAATGATTCTGAAACCAGGAAAGCCCCCTGACACGGCAGCGTCTTACAGACCCATTAGTTTGCTGCCAATTGTCTCAAAAGTCCTGGAAGTCCTTTTCCTTAAAAGACTCTTATCCAAAATAGAAGAACGTAACATTATACCTAATCACCAATTTGGCTTCAGAAGAGGGCACGGAACAATTGAACAAGTACATAGACTTACCGAGAAAATCTACTCTGCCTTTGAGCAAAAAAAATACTGTACAGCTGCCTTTCTAGATATATCCCAAGCTTTTGATCGCGTATGGCACGACGGCCTCCTCTATAAAATAAAAAAATACTCTCCCTACAAACTACTTTCTATTTATACAATCTTATCTAAAAAATCGTTACTTTTTCGTCAAAGAAGGAGCAGAGCAGTCTGAGCTTTACGAGAGCTTAGCAGGCGTCCCGCAAGGTAGTGTAATGGGCCCAATACTGTACCTACTTTACACATACGACCTCCCAATAGCAGAAGGAGTCACTATCGGCACTTTTGCCGATGACACTGCTGTACTGGCTTCAGACCTCAACCCTAACGTGGCCTCACTGAAGCTTCAAAGAAGTTTAAATAAAATTACCCATTGGCTGAAAGACTGGCGGATAAAGTCGAATGAGTCAAAATCTGTCCAAGTGACGTTTACCACTAGACGTAACACTTGCCCACCCGTAAAACTCAATGGCATTGATATACCGCAAAGTGGCGTAACAAAGTACCTTGGTATGCATCTCGACAGAAAACTAACATGGACAACCCACATATTCACCAAACGAAAAGCTCTTGGTGTAAAACTTAGAAATCTTTATTGGCTCATGAATCGAAACTCCCAACTATCAATCGACAACAAACTCCTGCTCTACTCAGCTATCTTAAAACCCATTTGGACATATGGCATACAGCTGTGGGGAACCGCAGAAAACTCAAATATAGAAATTCTCCAAAGATTCCAATCGAAAACCCTTAGAATGATTGCAAATGCACCCTACTACGTCACAAACGACCGTCTACATCGTGACCTAAAGATACCCACTATCGCTCAAGAAATCAGAAAGTATGCTGCATCATACAAAACGAGACTACTAGCTCACCCCAACCCCCTCGCTCTAGCCCTGACGGCAAGACCAACTAGTTTCGTACGCCTCAAAAGAAAATCTTTTACAGATCTTTATTGATGGACTACAATAAATGGATGCGCTACTGAGAGCAATCCATACACGCCCACCATGCTTATCAAGTCATTATTAATTACTAATTACTTTTAACGAACCACAAAATTGTTAGATGTATTTTATTAATACAGTTGGCAAAATATATTGGATGCTAAAAAAAAAATTGATCTGATTTTTATATATGTTATGTTTTTTATTTAAAAAAAATAAATTGTAAAATCAACAAGACTTTCTAGTTAATTTAACAATAAATTTAAGGTAAAATCAAAAAGATGTTATTGTTAATTCAACAGGACCATTTCGTGTTAATTTAACCAGCTTTTATTGTAACATTAACTAGTTAAAATAGTAAAATCAACAGGAAGACTCAATACTTTTTAGTGTTAATTCTACAGTTGTCATCCTCTTAAACTAACACTTGACAGTAGTGTTAAATTTACACGATTACATGATGGCATACATTAAGCATCGTGTTGGAAAAAATTAACCACAAAATTTTTTGATTTTTGGTTGATTTTACACTATTTTTTTTCTGGGTGTATATGTAAATCAAAGTACGCTTGTGATTTTAGAGAACAAAAAGAGCTCCTGGATCAAATTGGAGCGCAGGAGGAAAAGCGTGTCTGCGGGAAAGCATTGAGTGCCACCTGATGAGCATTTCGACCTAAAAATCGTATTGTAGTCAGAACTTGCAATCCGGGTGAGATTGAAAGTCCCCTATTAGTGCCAGGCTCTAACCTTTCTTTAATAAAACGAGTTAATTCGGTGTAAAAAGATGTTTTCATTTACTTTATTTTATTTTAATTGTAAAAGCAAGAATAGTAAATTACAATAAAAATGTTTAGCTGAAACAAAACATCGTCACAAACAATAATTTCCACAGTCTTGACTACTCCTTGTTTTACTCTTTCACAGCCAATGAGCCTATCGTCACCTGCTCTTTTGGTACTTGGTAACCACTATTCGGTAGATAGTCCTTCTTACGTGAGCTTGGACGCACCAACATATGAAGTGCGCATGCTGTAAATGCAAAAATTGAAAAGTATAAGAAACTTCGTTGGCCACCGTAGCGCTTGAATAACAGGCCACCAATCAACGACCCGATAGAGAACCCCAGGCCGTCATCCATGCCAGCCATTAGTCCTTGTACGGTCGCGGAAGTGCCAGGTGGTGCAACTGCCGACGCATAAGCAACAATACAAGTGTAACAAAGCGCATAGGTGCCACCCTGCAAAAAAAGCTCTACTCCAACCAAGAACCAAGGGTTTGGTATCCAGGAAATAAGCGCCAGGCGAACTGCGTAGAAAAAGAAACACATGGTCATGCAATGAACGTAGCCGAGCTTTTTTATAATTTTTCCACTATAGAAAAAGAATGGCACCTCTCCAGCGAGACACTCAGCGGCCACAACACACCCTTCAATTAATTTTATTTTATCCATGTATCCCGTTTCGACAGCCACATCCTCAAGATGCCAAAACATGAAGTAAATAATGAATGAATCGATTATACCGGCGATTGTGGCAAATATCAAAAAAATTACAATATCCGATTGGCTAATCAATTTCCATACATCCTTAGATATCGACTCTGATGATGATAGATTTGTCAATTTCAGCCTAGAAACACTCAATATATCGAGGCCGCTAAATGTTACCATAAAAACTAAAGCCGGTGTAAAGCTTTTATGCGCTTCTGTTGTCCACATATTGACCACAATTCCCGCAAGCAAAGCAGTCGCCCCAAAGCCGATGGTACCCCAAACTCTCTGGACGCCATACATACCTTCTCCTGACTCTCCAAGCATATCGAAGCAAATCGCATCCGAAATAGAGTTAACGACATTGAAACCGATTGTTCCCAAGCACATTAAAATTACAAACGACCAAAAAGTGGAACTGGAATATTTGCAATTCGTTTGTAGATCCGAAGCAAAATGGCACAAAACATTTTTGGTCTCGTTAGTTAAGATTCTTGCAGTCACATCGTTGTTCGACGTTGAGGCTAAACACATAAGCGAATCGATTGGTGCATCGACGTTGCGTGTTAAATTCAATTGATGAGAAAATAATGTCGAGGTAGCTGTAAAATATGCAATGAAATCGATGCTATTGTTGCCGCTATGCAAAGAACAGCGCGCAGGACGAGTTTCCGAACAAAGGGAGGACACACTTAATATCTGAAATAAAATGTATCAGATCAGTGTTTAGTACCGTTTATGAAATAAAAATTTTGCTGAAATACTAAGTAATATTAAGTTTATGCTTCCTTAAATTATTATTTTTCGTTCCTCGTTTTCTTTCTATATTAAATTATTTCTCAGTTTTGGTTGCACAAGAGTGAATTAACTGTTATATATACGTCGAAATCGTATATGAAGAATTTTAATTTTGAATGAAAGTGATTATGTTACATTCTGCGCGGAATGACTATTTTCGGAGTTAGGAACAAATAAAAGATCAAAACCATATGTATATCCCAACAATCAGTTGTACGGGGACTATATGCCATAATGACCCGATTTCGATTATTTTTAGAAATGGTTAAGGTAATAGTGGCCGCTGTGGTGCAGTGGGTAGAGTGCTCGCCTGCTATGCCAGAGGTCTCGGGTTCAAACCACGGTCCGAGCCAAACAAATTTTTCTAATTAGTAAAAATCCAATTATCGGGTTTTTTAAGAGCAGCGGTCACCTCTCGGCAGTGGGCGGCATACCCTCCGAGAGTATTTCTGCCATGAAAAAGCTTCTCACAAAAAATGCATTCGCCGTTCGGAGCCGGCATAAAACTGTAGGTCCACCCAATTAGTAGGAAAAAAAAAAGGAGCACACCTCGAATTGGGAGAGAAGCTCGGCCATAAAACTCGTCAGAGTTATAATAGCGCCATTGTATTATATTATTATATATTATATTATATTATATTATATTATATTATATTATATTATATTATATTATATTATATTATATTATATTATATTATATTATATTATATTATATTATATTATATTATATTATATTATATTATATTATATTATATTATATTATATTATATTATATTATAAGGTAATAGGAGGATACAGTCACGTGCAAAGTTTTGATATATTAACTCAAAAACTGACTGATTTATTACCAGGGGTAAATATTACTAGTGGTAAATGGGGTATGGTAAATTTTAATTATCTACCGTTATCTCGAAAACCGAATCCAATTTAGGAAAACTGGAGGTGGCATTGAATTTATAATAACCGAAATAAGTAGACAGCTATTAAAATCTTTTCGCGGAAAAAAGCGCAAAGCCTGGGTAAAGTTTACAAACGACGAAGAATTCAGTTTCAGAGATTTGAAACTCCTTTCCTAAATCTCGAAATCAAAATTTGTTACGGATATTCTGAACACGTCATTGTATTCTACAGGTAAAAATTTAGTTGACGTGTATCGGCGTTTCACTTAGATATTTCAAATTTTTAAGATATACCTGTTGTAACATAAAATAATTGGGAGAAATTCTAAAGAAGGGGTATAGAAAATTAATGTATTTCCCTCAAAAATAATCAAAATGATTAAATTTTTCAATGATGTGTCGGCCGACGATGGGTTCAACTCAAATAAATATCAAAATTTTATTTAAGTATCTAAAACTAAATTCAAAAAATATAAAAAAATTTTAGGGATGACTATCTAAAATCAAAAATTCGGAGGGTCAAACTTGATTTTAGAACTATGCTCCTATAATCTTTTTTGTTTAGAATTGACCAGAGAATGTAGCTGTGGCCGAAACAAAGTAGGATTTTTCCGTCAGTACAAGTTGACCCGCCCACTATGAAAATACATAAATCGGATTTTTGAAAACTTCTAATTTTTCTTATTTTTCTGCTTAAATGAGAGCTCGACTGAGGTTTTGTTGTTCCCACAACCCCCTTCCTCACCTATATTTTAGCAAAGAATATTTCTCGGGAATATGCCATAAGGCTGGTGTCAATATTTAAAAAAATACTATTTTTTTTTAATTGCGAAAAATGTCAAAAAAAAATAGCGCAAGGGGGGTTGGTGGCAGGTCGGAATGCAGGGAAGAAATGTTGAGCTCTTTATTAGGAACAACTTTTTCTCTGACATAAAAGCTCTATCTCTGAAAAATCTTGTACTTGCGGTACAAATACCGTGTATGACCCTCCCAAACTTTAATCGCGAATAAAAAAACTGAGACGTGCTGGGATATAACTTTGTTCCCCAAAAGTGATCAGGACGACGTCCCCTTTCAGAAAAGTACCATGGCTATTCTGTTACAAAAAAAAATTAAAGCGTGAATAACGAGTATTCATGAACGTTGATGTGTAAACAATTTCGAAATAGGATTTCTATTCCCTTTGTGGTTTTCTTTGGATTAGAATGCGACTATTTTTTTATAATTTTTTTGTTATAATTGTCACTGCTATCTACTATTTTGTTGTTTTTTTATTTTATTTTTTTGTTCTTGTTTTTGTCTTTGTCTTTGTTTTTATACTCAGCTGTACTAGTACACAGAATATTATAGTTTTAATCACATAACGGTGGATTGTAACAGAATGAAATAATCGAGATAGATATAGACTTATATATATCAAAATGATCAGGGTGAAAAGAGAAATCGAATGAGTGATGTCCGTCCGTCCGTCCGGTTGTCCGTCTGTAAACACTCTAACTCGCGCAAAAATTGAGATATTTTGATGAAATTTGGAATGCAAGTTGGTATCGACACTGGGACGGTTGGTATTGAAAATGGGCGAAATCGGACCATGACCACGCCCACTTTTCCTATATAGAAAAAATCGGAAATTTGGTATCTCAGCCACTAATATAGCTAGAGCGAAGAAATTTTACCCACGTGTTGAGCTCAGGCTCCTATGAAGAAATTTGGTCAAATTTTAGAAAATGGGCGGTGCCACGCCCACTTATTAAGGGTCAAACATTGAGGGTTTTATAAGCCATAACTCAGAAACCATTGAAGATATATCGATAAAATTTGGTACGCGTGATTTACTTACTTAGGCAAACGTTTGGACGGAAAATGGTTAAAATCGGTTGGCGGCCGCGCTCACTTTTATATATGTGTATTATAAAGTGACCTAATAAAAACATTTTAAGCGATATCTCTGTCAAATATAAAGATCTATCACTGAAATTTTGTGGCATGAGTCCAACTATGGACATAAAACAAAAAACACAAAAATTTTGGAAAATGGGCGGTGCCACGCCCACTTATTAAGGGGCAAATATTGAAAGTTTTATTGGTCATAACTCAGAAACCATTGAAGATATATCAATGAAATTTAGTACGCGTGATATACTTTCTTAGGCAAATGTTTGGACGAAAAATTTCCAAAATCAGTTGACGACCACGCCCACTTTTATATATGGGTCTTATAAAGTGATCTAATAAAAACATTTTAAGCGATATCTCTGTAAAATATAAAGATATATCATTAAAATTTTATGGCAGGAGTCTAACTACGAACATAAGACAAAAACCGTAAAAATTTTGGAAAATGGGCGTGGCACCGCCTCTTTTTAGAAGCAGGAATATACGAGATTTCTTAGCCTATAACTCGACAAATAATTTATATATAATGACGAAACTTGGTGTGTACACTTTTATTACTTGTGGTAATACATGTTCAAAATTTTAGAGAAACCGGTTGACGGCCACGCCCACTTTTATATATGGGTATTATAAAGTGACCCAATAAAAAGATTTTGAGCGATATCTTTGTCAAATGTAAAGATAATTCATTGAAATTTTGTGGTATGATTTCTACAATAGACCGGAAACAAAAAATAGAAAAATTTTGGAAAATGGGCGTGGCACCGCCTCCTTTTAGACAAAGGAATGTACGAGATTTCGGAGCCCATAACTCGACAAATAATTGAGATATTATGATGAAACTTGGTTTATACACTTTTATAACTTGTATTAATAGACACGCAAAAATTTATTGAAATCGGTTTATGACCACACCTACTTTTTAGCAAAGATATTTCTGGAACACGCTTGGGAAATTTGTAACGTGACATCTTTGTAACTGGAAGTCATAAAAGAATGAAATTTTGCACAAAGAATAATATTCATATGCTTAGTTGGATGACTCATAAAAATTTTGAAAATAGGCGTGGCTACGCCCACTTTATGCAGCACTCGTTTTATATAAAATCCATCAAACGCAAACAAACAATGAAAACATACAGCTGAGTATCTAATGTTCGATTCCACTCGAACTTAGGCTTCCTTACTTGTTACTTATATTTTTGTTTTGTTTTTGCTTTCGTTTTTGTTTTTGCTTTTGTTTTGCTTTTGCGTTTGCTTTTACTTTTGCTCCGTGTAGAAGCCCTGCTGAAAACCTTTCTCTTGATACAAATATTTCTCAGAAATATTCAAGGATCATCCGGGTCCTCGTTTTGACCCATATCTCAGGACCCGACTTAGAAATCATAAATAATAGAGCTCTATGTGAAAGCCCTGCTGAAAAGCTTTCATCTGATACCAATATTGCTCAGAAATATTCTGGGGTCATCCGGGTCCACGTTTTGACCCATATCTCGGGATCCGACCTGGGACTCATAATGAATAGAGCTCTATGTGAAAGCGCAACACGAAGCGTATGGGAGCGCTATCGGACGGCTAAGAGGGAAGAGAGGCGCCTTTCTCGAAGAAAAGGGAGGCCGAAAGGCGCGAGTGTGAAGAGCTTGAGCTGCTGGCGTATAGGAGTGATTAGGGACACGAATTTCGATACGAACAAATGAGTACATTGAGTGATGGAAAATTAAAATTGTGTCATATTTGTCCAAAAAATTGTGCAACGCAAAATAGTGCCGAAAATCGGTCGAGTGTGCAGAAGTGACAAGCTGCTTCCTAAAGAGCCGAAAAATGCACAAGCACGAGTAATTTTGCATCACTGGTACATATCGAAAAATAGGTCTGATCCACGTGCTGAAATAATTGCAGGATTGGGCTACTTCGTAAGGTTTTTCGTAAGAAGTTGTATGAAGTTACCGAAATCTGTTTATTGATTTTCACATTAAACGAGGCGCACACTTACCACTAAAACTAGCTAACAATTTGCAATTACCATGCGATAGCAATAATGATAACTGGAGATATACATAGGATTATATGTTTTTCATTTTCATACGATAATTTGACGTTTGCAAATAAAAAATCGTCATTTCAGCGAAAAATTGTCAATATCTTTTTTCTCTCACTTTACTAAAAATACGGTATAAACAAAAAAGGATCTTTTTTCCATTAATGCCCATATGACACTACGTTTTTTTCCTGATATTCTACAAGGTTTTTTGTGTGGAAGAGGTGGTCAAATACAGTTTTGTGTTGGTGCAAGGGAGTAAGCTATGTTGGAAAAAAACCAACGAAATACCATCTAGGCGGTTAAAAACCAATGAGCCAGCTTGTATTTCGATAGGTTTTTATACATTCGGCACTTTTTTCTGACAATTGTTTCAATTCGACAGCTATAAAATAAATTATTTTTAAAATATAAAATATATAAATACAAATTTTAAATTTGCCTCTTGTAAGCTTCTGCTTTGGCCGTAAGGGGAAAGAAGAAGTCCGATAGAAAAATCATACTGCGCAATGGCTTCTCTGTATAAAATGGAATGCACAGCTATTCTGCCACTTGAGTTTCATCTTTTTCTTTTGTTTCGATAATCTAAATTCAAATTTCCAAAAAAATTCAATGATGGATACATACATATGTATGTATAATCTCAATAAAAATGAATTGTTAATGTTATTTAAGATGTTTATTTTACAAAATACTAAATATTTTGCAAATATCTTTTTACAACTGTGATTGCATTAAATACACCTGTTGTTTTGTAAAAGATGTTGGTTTGTAAAAAGTGTTTTCAAGAACTTAATAAACTTCTATAATTTTTTTAATCAGCTTGAACTATTCTTATGAGTTTGAAAAGGTATGCAGTTTTCTTGCGTTTTTGGTAACTTTCTAGAAGACGGTGCAACTTTAAACCGTTTTAATAAATATCTTTTAAATGTGGAAAAATCTTTTATCTCCGCTTTCGAATTCATAATCTAGAGCTCAGAACGCGTCGATTGGCACCTCTTTTAACTATTTTAGAGGAAATTTTAAGGTTGCACCTTCTAGAAAATTACCGCTTTCGATACCGATACTTTGAGTATCGAGTAGTTTAGTTTCGATATTATCGGGTTCGCGATTCTTTTTAACCGATATTTTAAATGAGTACCAGATCGATGCTTTTGATTCGATATCGTGTCCCTAGGAGTGATGTTCGAAAATTTTATCAAAAAGTCAGGTGGATGACCGAAGGTTTCAAGACCGGGACAAATTCCTGCCGGAATGGTAACGGCGATCTGGTAACTGATGTCCAGAGTGTACTTAAGTTGTGGAGGGACCACTTCTCCTCCTTGCTAGATAACGACAACAATGAAATTGCGGAAAGAGAAGATGTTCGCAATAAAATAACCAAGTTGCAGTGTTTTTGTATGTGTTCAACATCTACTTTACTTATCTATTTATCGCCACTGTTTTACGAAAAATATTGAAAGATTTACATGAACTGAAGCATTTGTTAGTATGGGAGGTACCACTCCAACTTTTCCGATGATGGCTAGATTATGTCCTACGGCTTCGCGGTATTATAGTAAATAAGCGTACTTAATGTCGTGCGATTCCGTACCACGGTTCAAGAGTTGTAAGCGTTTAAATGAACAGATTTTCACATTTCAGTTTCATATAAAAAATTACTAATTTTTTCGCTATTGCGATCCATTTTTTTTTGACTTCTGAATATTATAGGTGTAAAATTTTGCACATGCGGCTAATTTTTTTTTATGGAAAGGAGGCGGAGAACACAATTTTTCCGACCATCTTTCAAGAAATTTCATAAGAATTTAACTTAAAAAAATTTTTTTTTTTCAAACATATGATAATAAAGAACTTTTAAAAACAAAGAAAATTATGGTTTATTTGTCAAAATCGGTTAGGTAGATCGTCTGCAATCGCGTTTTTAAAAAAAAAGGTCAAAAAAATTTAATTGCTTATATATAACAAAAGAAAATTTTGTCGCCAAAAACAAAATCAGGTGTTTATTGGTGTCACAAAGAGCTTTCCAAAAACGCCACTGCCGACCAAATCGGAAATATTTTATGTTTTGGGTGGCCCGTTTCAGAAATTCTTACCCACCTGCCTAATTTTCTGAGCAATTTTGGTATCAAATGAAAGGTTTTGAGCAAGGCTCAGGGAACTCTACTGTTTATGATTCCTAGGTCGGGTCCCGTGATATGGGTCAAAATGAGGACCCGGATGATCCTTGAATGTTCCTGAGCAATATTGGTATCTAATAAAAGGTTTTGAGCAGGACTCCTAATTGGAGCTCTATTCTTTATGGTTCCTAGGTCAGGTCCGGAGATATGGATCAAAACGGGGACCCGGATATTTTTGCATGTTTCTGAGCAATATTGGTATCAGATGAAAGGTTTTGAGCAGGGCTTCTACACGGAGCTCTACTTTTTATGATTCCCAGACCGGGTCCCGAGATATTGGTTAAAACGAGGACCCGGATGATCTTGCATGTTTCTGAGCAATATTGATATCAAATGAAAGGTTTTTAGCAGGCCTTCTACAGGGAGCTCTATTCTTTATGATTCCCAGACCGGGTCCCGAGATATTGGTTAGAACGAGGACCGGATGATCTTGTGTATTTCTGAGTAATATTGGTATCTATTGAAAGGTTTTGAGCAGGGCTTCTAGAGGGAGCTCTATTCTTTATGATTTCTAGGTCGGGTCTGGAGATACGGGTCAAAACGGATGATCTTACATGTTTCTGAGCAATATTGGTATCTAATGAAAGGTTTTGAGGAGGGCTTCTACGAAGATTTAACAACGAGCTGTACGCAGACATCGACATTGTTCAGCGAATAAAGATCCAGCGTCTGCGCTGGGCAGGTCATGTCGTGAGAATGGACGAAGGTGCTCCAGCCAAGAAAGTATTTCTATTGAAACCCGCTGAACGCAGAAGAAAAGGGAGGCCTCGACTGCGTTGGGAAGATCAGGTGGACAGTGATGCTGACTCTCTAGGTATTCCCAAGTGGCGCCATGCTACGCGAAACAGAAATAGCTGGTGCGCTTTATTGGACTCGGCCAGAATCGTCTAGACGGTTACGTGCCAATTAAGTAAGTAAGTTCTACAGGGAGCCCTATTCTTTATGATTCCTAGGTCCGGTCCCAAGATATGGGTCAAAACGAGGACACGGATAATCTTGCATATTTCTGAGAAATATTGGTATCTATTGAAAGGTTTTGAGCAGGGCTTCTAGAGGGAGCTCTATTCTTTATGATTCCTAGGTCGGGTCTGGAGATACGGGTCAAAACGGATGATCTTGCATGTTTCTGAGAAATATTGGTGTTAAATGAAAGGTTTTGAGAAGGACTTCGATATGAAGCTCTTTTAATTGTGACCCCTATTCCGGGTTTCCAAATATGGGTCAAAACGAGGACCCGGATAATCCTTGAATGTTTCTGAGCAATATTGGTATCAAATGAAAGGTTACGGATTTCTACACGGAGCCCCGAGATATGGGACAAACGTGGACCCGAATGATCTTGCATGTTTCTGAGAAAAAAAAAACAAAACAAATCAAAATCACTAATCAAAAATTAAAAATCAAAAGTCAAAAACCAGACACCAAAACAAACAAAAACAACAAAATGTAGCAGTTACAATGACAACAAAAAATTATAAAAACGATAGTCGCATTTTAATCCATAGAAAACCAGAAGAAAAGGGAATAAGGGAAATAGAACAAAAATCCGATTTCGAAACTGTTTACACATCAATGTTCATGAGTACTCGTTACTCACGCTTTCTTTTTTTTTTATATATTTTACATATATTTTTATATATATATGTGGCCGACTTGGGTAATTTTTTTTCACACGTATTCCTTGGCAAGCAAATCAGTGACCCAAGCTTAATCGATTTATCTGCTACAGTTCCTGAGTTTTTACATATAACTCTTGGAAAATTTGCCCCTCTTGGCCCATTTTTCTAAATTTCATCATATTTCCTCATAACGGCATAGCGTCATTGCATGTATGAAATTTCATCACTCGGACCTTATTAGTGACTGAATTATCATCTTTTACGTGTTTTTCGAAATACATCCATATCAGGGATGCCACTTTTGGGCTTTTCCTACCAAAACTGGTAGGTTTTTTTCCTTTTGGTAGGTTGGTAGGACGATTTGAATTTTGGTAGGTTTTTGCCTTCGTTCAACTAACATCACTGATTTTGTACATTTGGTCACTTTGCCACAACACTGTTGAGAAAACGTGTCTTCTCAGTAGTTTTGTTACAAAAATCTGCTAAATAGAAACGTTTTCTTCGAGCCTAAAGTACACTTGCCCCCACAGACACAACTGGAGGAGATTGAAAACAGGAAGGCATCTGACAATTTACGCTATATGAAGCAAACAAGGTTGTTCGTCTACATGGTGTGTAATAAAGAGCTCCATGTGGCATCACAACAGGCTATCAGGCCTGCCTAGGTAGTAAATAGCTCTGTTCAATAACAAAAAATTGTTACGAATTTTTCGTAAAAAATGATAGTTCTCCATATAAAAATGACACTTTTTATGAAAAGCTCGTAACAATTTTTTGTTATTGAACAGAGCTAATGTGTTTGCTGTACCAAGTTGGAAACAATGTCCGCTATTTCCCTCGATAAATCTTCTTACGTTTCCTTCGGAATCAGTTGCTTGCCCTCATTATTCCTCAAATGTTATTCTACAGATTGTAAATCCTGATTTCCTCCGCACTGGACGAGCAGTTGCAGCCACTAATATCCAATCCAACCTTGTCCGAATATCATTTAACGCCAACTCAAGTTTTTGTTTATCTGGAAACTACTGCTTCCTCCTCCTTTCCTTCACATATTTATCACTCATTCCAAAATTAATTGAAATTTGTACAAATAATATTAAATTTAATACTAAAGCTTTCAAAATCAAAAAAAAAAATTACATTTTTTTTTATTTTAAGCGGTAAAAAAACAAAAGTGTCCGGTTACTGCAGGGTGTCCAGTAAACTGGCAGTTACCATAAATGAATTTATTGAATATGGTTAAATCTCACATTAAAAAAAAAAATTGGTAGGGTCGAAGCCATTTTGGTAGGTTTTTGGTAGGAAAAAAATTTTTTCAGTGGCATCCCTGATCCATATGCCTTATTTTCAACCCCAACCCTCTCTGTTCCCATTGGAATCTGTGTACCAAATTTCATTAAAATATTTCCATTTTTTGCGCAAGTTAGAGTCTGTCCGGCCGAACGGACGGACATGGGTCAATCAATCTTTTTCTATCCTGATCGTTTTCATATATATATGTAAGTCCATATCTATCTCAATTATTTCATGGTCTTACGTACAACCGTTATGTGATCAAAAGTACCTATACATACATATACATATATTGTACTACGTACAGCTGTGTATAAATAAGCACATCCTATACTGAAAAACTGCCATTCAGCGTAGGTATGAATACACACGTGTTCGCCTAAAATAATGTGATGTTTACATACAAACATACAGCTGAAGCTTATAAAAGTGTTTTAAAATATGCACGACTACTCAACTGGAGCGACATCTACATTTGAAATTTGAATTTAACTTTGTACTGTTGTTAGAATAAAATAATTCTGAAGGCATAGTTTTAGGAGCAAATCTTTTAGTTTAAATTTAAACACTTTATTTTTGCAAAATACTATTAAAAAAAGCACCACGCCCAATAAAACACCCTTCCACTTGAAGAGCTAATTTATAGCTTTAAAACGATGCCTTATTTACTAATTTTGGTTAATTATGTGAGCAGAAAAAGGGATATTTGCATAAAAACGCTAATTAGAAATAATATATACTAGTCGGACCCGTGCGCATCTTGCGCAAAAAAAAAAACAAAACATACGTGGCGTCAGTCGGTATTGTTTATGCTGTCACGCCCATTTTAAAGAACTTATATTTATTTATTGTTTTATGTCTACAGTGGAACTTTCAATGAATTATCTACATATGTTTGACAAAGATTTCGCATAAAATGCTTTTATTATACCTATAACGTTACAATCAATCCCTTTTTCGTTTTTTTAAATAAAATTTTGAGCTAGCTGATAAAATATTTTAGTTGACTCCAAATAAGTTTCATGTATTAACAGCTTTTTGGCTTGAAAAAGTACATTTAATTCATTGAAAAACTCAAATCATGTTTTAAAAAGACCTAATATGCTTTATTGCATTCACTGTTCAGCTCCATTAAAATTATTTGTGCAGATTTTAGCTAATCGTTTAGGCAGCAAAAAACAATTGTTACATAAACTAAAATATAAAATAAAGAAAATAAATATTAAAGAGTATACACAAATCCATATGTAAGGGTAAATTTAAATTCATTTGCTTATTTTGTATGATAATAAACAGGCATACATATATTTACATACATATTTATATATATGTATATAAGGCACTTTAAAATAAATATATGTATATACAGTGTTGGAAAAAATAATAGGGACAAAATTTTGCAATTCTCCATTTATTTCATTTTAAGACCAAATAATAATTACCATATACTGATGCTTACACGGAGAGGACATGCTACAATGACTCTGAGGTGGTTTTTGTATAATAATTTAATTTTAATGAATAAAAATAATGAAATGTATAATTTAAGTTGGAGATAATAATAAGGACAAACTTTAAATTCGATTGTTTTTACAAATAAACTAATATTACTGCTGCAGCTAGATTTAAACTAATGTTTAGTTGAAGCTCCTTTATTTTTTATAACTTCCTTACTTCTGCGTGGCATAAGGTTGACCAAATCAGCGCAATTTGCAACTGGTATTAAGTACCAAGCTTCTTTAATTTTTTTTCCATAACTCTTGCTTATTTTTCCATTTTTGATCCCCCCTCGTCTTCTTTAATATTCCCTATAGGGCTGAGGTTCGACGACTGTGAGGGCTACTCAAAACAGCAACTTTCTTACGTTCAAACCATGAGTTTTCGATTCTGGAGGCATGTTTGGGATCATTTTCATGCATAAATCGCCATCTAATGATATCAAGGAGGGTCTTAATTATTCAATTTTGAGTAGAACTATTAGAAACAGACCTCGAGAAGTAGGACTAAATGGAAGAGATCCCAGAAAAGTTCCGTATCTGAGAAAAAATTATGTTCCTGAGGTCAAAACACGTCGATTGGTTCCTTTTTTTTTTTTTTTTTTTTTAATTTTGAAGAACTTTAGCAGTTAGCAAAACTAGGAAAATATGTACACATCTCGCTCCATACGGGTATTGCGCGCCAGCGCACGCCGCCGCGCCGATACGCCGATTTCACGGATTATGGCGGCGGCGGCCGATTATGAAGGTAATCGGCGCGGCGGCGGCGGCGTCAATCGGCGGCGTATATGTCTAATATGTAGAGAGTATAGATATAGATTATGTTAATAACACTGTGCACGAGCAAAAAATCAACACTGATGAGACATACCTAGTAAAGATAATCCGGGCACGCTGAGTACGATGGTGCTATTAATTTTTCTAAGTTAGCTCTCGTTTAAGAGATATTTGACTATGAAGTTCTGTTCCTCTGTACGTATAGTTCGTCGGTTTGAATGCAAAATATGCCCTCAATTTGTGAGATATCAAATTGAAACTCAGTACACGAGTAGGTATATTATTATGTACAATTTTTCACTTGTCGGAATTGGTCAAATCGGACCACTATAACACATAGCTACCATACAACCGATTGTTCATATATAGACATTTTGGGGTATAACTTCTCCGTTTAAGCAGCTAAGGACATGCAAATTTGTTGTATTTGTACTCATATTGACCTGAATAACGTTAGTGAAAATTGTAAACATAGAACCACTATAACATATACATACATAGCTGCCATACTACAGATTGGTCATATATAGCCTTTTTGGGGTATAATTACCTCATTTAAAGATCTGAGGACATCAAGCTTTGTAGTATTTGTACTCATATTGACCTCAATAATATTACTGAAAATTGTCAAGATCGGAACACTATAATATATAGCTGCCATACAACCGATTATTCAGATATATACATTTTGGGTGATTTTTTTGACAAATGTAGAAAATTGTAAATACTTTTAATATTATAAGTGCCTCCTCGGATGAAATTATTACAAAATGACTCGAGGAAGATGAATGGGAAACCGGCATTGGGAACTCTATCGGAGTAAATATGACATGAAATGTCTGCAATGTGTGTTATATAATATAACACATATTGCAGACATATAACTTATATTATTCTCGAACATTTATATACAATGTATGTAAATAAACAATTACCTCGAGCGAACAGTTTGGAACCCGTGAAGGTAAAAGTATAACCCGCCAAATATCATTTACTTCCAAATCAATTGCGTGTGGCACAGCGGGTGGCACAAAATGTAAAGCAGCTAAAGACAGCGACATCAATATGATTAGAATTGCGAATATAAATTTACGAAATTTCTAAATGATGAAATGATAAACTAAATTATTATTTTTTGAATAACTTTAAATAAATAAATTTAAAAATAATTACCGCAAAATAGTCGGCAATATATCCTACAATGGGTTTGGCTACAACATACATTATAGGCAATATGGATGTAATATATCCCATAACATCCGGTGAAATTCCTAACTGTTTGCCATAAACTGATAACTGTGGCAAGATCGGTCCCATTGCTGGAAAAATAAACGAACTACATAGAAAAGCAAGACTTTCGACATGTGTTATATTTATCAAAAAGCACTGATTTTCTTTTCTTGTGAACAAATGCATGTATGTAGCTAGGTGCCTACTCAGTTATCTGAAAGTATAAAAGGCGTTCGAAATGAAATCAAACAAGTAAGGAAGGCTAAGTTCCATTTGAACCGAACATTAGATACTCAACTCTTTGTTTTATTTTTTTCTATTGTCAGACTAAGCTTTCTCTTTCTAGTCCTATTATTTCTCCCACTCCTACTATCTCTCCATTTCCCTCTCCCACTCCCTTTTCTTTTCTTTTCCGCTTCTAATATAATAATAACTAATAACAGTTTAAGCACATTCGAACCGGCAACTGCAGAGCAGCATCTGTCGACCAACTTCATGACGTCGCACAATGGGTGATTGCGGCCAAAAATAAATTCAAAATTAAAGTATGAGTAAAACAATTTTTTTAAATAGAGATCGACAGATACATCAAATTGTAATAAAAAAGCTTATATAAAAATTTTTGAGTCTCTTTTCGTTTAGCCGTACAGGGTGCCCAAAGTTGAGCAAAAAATAGGTTCTTTTTTTTCTCAATGAACACACCTCATACAAAATGCTCTATCTCATTTAATTTTTAACATACGAACTCGAGTGGTACATCATTACATAGATAATGATTTTCTCTTTCAGAAATTATAACGTAGTTGTAAATACCGTTCACTATTGAATTTATCTGAATTTTCAAATATTGACAAAAAATGTCGATAAGAAAAAAATTTTGCTCGACTTTGAATAACAAAATTAAAAAAACAAAAAATATGACCTCAAATTTTTTTTATGCTTTGAAATAATATATTCTTAATCAAACTACATTTTCATTTTAAAAATCCACTTGCTCCATTTGCTTTTATAATTTTTTTCCCATTGGCCTAAAACTGCGTTTTTGTAAACGCATTAATTATGTTAGTTTTGACATTATGAAAAACGTTTATATTTAGGCGAATAATCGAATATTTCTTTATCGTCTTGCAGTAAATGGTGCATACTTTCAAATTATGAGGAAATCTTTTTTATCAGCGTTAATTCATATCTTTGACAGCTTTTTTCTTTTGGAATATAAAAAAAAAATGTGTAAAAATTGTAAAACTTTAAAATGAAATTAAAAAAAAAAACAAAAAATATGACCTCCTCAATTTTTAAATATTTCATAATCCTAAATGTCTTTTATAAACAGGAGAAAAAATCGTAAAAATTCGTTTGCTCCATTTTGTTTTATGAACATTTTTATGGAAGGTGTTTTTTGAGTTTTCTTACATTTTTCCCATACAAATGCCCAGAAGTATGCTTCAAAAAGTTTAAATTTTTTTGTATGGGGAATATTTGTCAAAATGGTGAAACTTAAATATCGATATTTCCAATTCTAATTAAGATATTCGAAGAAACTAAACGCTGTTTTCAAGGGTAATTATTGTGCTTTCAACTGGTTTAATCGAATTTGAGTGGAAAGTAACTACATAAAAGATATTAAGCAGGGAATAGAGCCAAAAAACGTGTTTTTTGCCTATTTGAGCATGAATATCTCAGAAACTAGAACCAATTTGGAAAATCTGACTCCAGATTCAGATTTAGCACACTGAAATCCTTTAGAAAAGTGTAATTTCATTTCTGGTATAAAATTTTTTTGAAATGCGATTTTTTTGTATGAAAGTTTTATGATAAATGCTTATAACATACTTAAAAGTGCATATATTTTTAATTTAAAAACGGTGAAGTGCTTTACCCCTTTTCCAAAATGATTACTGCATTTGATTTATATTTCACAAATGTATACCCTAATCAAAATGGAGCATTTTAGCTATAATAGTTAGGAAAATGCTGAAATTTCAAAAATACCGTTATATGGGAGGTGGGCGTATTTGTGGGTGGATTTTGTTCAAATTTTCACAGTTTACTAATTTCAACCAAAGAAGCTTAAGTTCCGAGTTTCAAGATTCTAGCTTAATTATTACTATTTTTGGCCGCGTTTGTATGGAGGTGCCCCCACTGTGCGTCGCCTGAAGTAAACATCTGAAATATTTTAAAGACGACGGCGTTGAACATGGGCACGTATTTAAAATGCATACATACACACTAGGGATTCCAATCCCGGGATCCCGCCCTTTTTGACTCCCCGGAAATCCCGGGATTACTAGAATTTTATCCCGGGATTTTCGGGATAAAATAAAGAGAGAATATTCCCCTATTATAGCAATGAAAAATTGTATTTTATATAATTTTTATTGGTCTCAGATCTGTATACTAATAGCGTTTCCTATTCTGAACGAAAATGTTGCATTATTACATGGCAGCATTATCAACATGTGCCCTGTGCTCTATGAAAATGGTGCATTTTTCATGTGAAAATGAAACAAAAATAATGCAACCCTTTTGTGCTAATAACAGAAAATGTTGCCCCTTAGTCGGGCCAGTTTTACATTTTGTCTATAGAACAAACAACCCTAAAAAATGTGTGGAATCTTTGTGGAAGAGAATAAAAAAACTTGACAGTCCGAAGAAAATGCAGAATAAGTTTGACATTTTTGCCAGAATAAAAAAAGCAAAGTAAGGATTAATATTTTTGATTTAATAACACTACAAATAATTAAAAAAAAATACCAAGAAATTCAGGTTTGGGGTAGAATAGATATGGGCCTGCTGAGCTCGGAACTATTTTTTTTTTTTTAATTTTTTGTATGGTGTAGGGATATATACTTTAGTATATAATACCTTATGTTTAAAATATTTTATTTGTTTAAATGATTTTGTTTATTTGTAATATGAAATATCAAAAATTTTCTTTAGAGATTTCATTAGAATTTTATCTATCAAAATATGTAAATATGTTAAATAAATTTTTACAAAATAAATTAATTATTTTATATAAAATAAAATAGTTGAATAACAACTATATATTGGCGATCCTGCGAACCTACTTATGAAGCATCATCATCATATTACGTGAAAATACCAGAATTTCAAGCAAAATATTTCAATTTTTCTGAGCGCTGATGAATTATACATACATACTACATGAACCAGTTCGTTACCATTGAAAATCTCGACTACAATTAAATTTACGAAACAATAATTAATCTGACTAAGTAAAAATTAAAAATAAAACAATAATTTGGCAAGAATATATTTATAAAAATTAAACAAATCACAAAAAAGTTTGCTCGTCATATTTTAAAACCGTCGACATATCATTGATAACCTACCCAGCATTTAATCAACAACACAATCTATCACGCTTAATATCAATAATCACGATTTTTAATTTCATTATCAACAATCAAAAGGCATCAACATAATTGATAAAATATATATCAAAAAGAAGCATTAGAACAAATTGCATCGTTTCTCACAAAAACAATTGAACGACTTTGATTTTGTGAGCTGTATCATTCAATTTTATGTTTATGTATTAGCATACATATTTATGTCTTTGTATATTTATTCGCTTATACATAGATATACGTTTATTTAATTTTCTTTCGAAAAAGTTTGTATCTTAAGTCTTTTGTTTGAATATACATACATATGTATATCATACTTAGTATATATGTAAATACATTTATATCTACATATGCAAATTTTTAAACAAAAACTTAATTTAAATATTTTATATAATTTTCTTTAATTTGTTGTTTTAATCAATTTGTCCTACAATTTATTTTGTAAACTCTTCCTCCTAACAAATATTAATTTATTTCAACATGTTTTCTCGTTTACCTATACGTACTCGAAACTATACATCCACAGATCCACAACAAGAAAATCAAAATCAATTTGCAGATTTAAATAATACACAGACTCTAAGTTCAAATCAATTAATTCAACATGAAAATATTAATAGATCTAAATCCTTTAAACTTCCTCTATTCTTGGAAGAATGTCCTCAAGCGTGGTTTCTCTTAGTTGAAGGACAATTTGAAATTAATCAAATTTTTGATGATAATCTAAAATTTCAAAATGTACTTGTTTCACTTCAACGTGATACAATTTCCAAAATTTTAGATGTAATTAATCCTCCACCTTTAATTAACAAATTTGAAACTATTAAAAAAACTCTGTGCGAGAGATTTTCTCTTAATGAAGAAACACGTCTTGAACAATTACTTTCAAATACAGAAATTGATGATCGGTCACCATCTGAACTTTTTCGTTATATGAAATTACTTATTGGATCTAATTCAATTGTTAGTCATGAATTACTTTTTAAATTGTGGATTAAAAAATTACCACAACAAATTCAAATTCATTTAATTTCATATAATAATTCAAATAAAGATGAAATTATTATTTTAGCAGATAAACTTTTCGATTTATTTAATTAAACAACTTCTTCTAAATCTTCTATTAAAAATATTGAAAATAATAAATTAGAACAATGCATTAAAAGTTTAACTGAATTAACTTCAACAATTTTTCAGAACTTAAATAAAATTACAAGTGACATTAATGAATTACGAATTAGATCTAATTTTAATGAGAAATCCAGATCAATGTCTAAAGATTATTTAAATGAAAGACATTTTAATACTTTAAACATTACTTGTTGGTATCATAGAAATTTCAAAACTAACGCTCTTAAATGTATACCACCATGTAATTTCAATAAATGTAATAATATTAATTCAGAACAAAATTTAAGTAAATTAAAGAATTCCATTATGCAAATGAAGGATAATGGAAACATTTCCAAACCAACTCGTCGCCTATTTATTTTCGATAAGTTCAATAATCTTAATTTTCTTATTGATACTGGTGCAGTAGTATCAATTATTCCATTTTCAAAATTCAAAATGTATAAAAGAGATTCAGATCTTAAATTATCAGCTGCTAACGGTTCTTTTATTGAAACGTTTGGTACAAAACTTTTAAAAATTGATTTAGGTTTGAGAAGAGATTTTGAATTTCCATTCATTATAGCAAATATAACTACACCAATTTTAGGCGCAAATTTCTTAGAAAAATTTGGTATAATATTTAATATTAAAAATAAAGAAATTATAGATTCTACTACTAATTTAAAAGTTTCTGGGTCATCTGGTTTTTGCGATATTTTCTCTCTTAAAATTCCAATTCCTGAAAATAAATTTACCAAACTATTAAATGATTTTCCTTCTATTACCTGTGAACCAGATTACACTAAAGAAGTTAAACATCATACAGTTCACAGGATTGAAACAAAAGGTGTTTTACCATTTTCAAAACCACGACGACTTGACCCAATCAAACTCAAAATTGCCAAAGCTGAATTTGAATTTTTAGTTAAAACAGGTATTTGCAGACCATCAAGTTCTCCAATTGCATCCCCACTTCATCTCGTTCCTAAGAAAGAACCAAATGATTGGAGACCTTGCGGAGATTATAGAAGATTGAATTTTATTACTACACCGGATCGATATCCTCTACCACATATTCAAGATTTAACTATAGATTTAAAAAACAAACGTATTTTTTCAAAAATTGATCTTGTACGTGCTTATCATCAAATTCCTATGGCAGAAGAAGACATACATAAAACTGCTATAACTATTCCATTTGGAATGTTTGAGTTTATTCGTATGCCATTCGGTTTAAGAAATAGTGCTCAAACATTTCAACGTTTTATTAATGAAGTATTTTCTGATTTTAATTTTGTTTTCACTTACATAGATGATATTTTAATTGCTAGTGATGACGAAAAACAATATTTTGAACATTTGAAAATGATATTTAAAAGACTCGAAGAATACAATTTAAATATTAAACCTTCTAAATGTATTTTCGGTGTAGATAAATTAGATTTTCTAAGTTACGAAATTTCTTGTAATGGCATAAAACCCTCTTTAAATAGAATAGAAGCTATAACCAGTTTTGAGAAACCAACTTCAATTAATAAATTACAAAAATTTTTAGGCATGGTAAACTATTATCACAGATATATTAAAATGTTAGCAGCAGAACTTAGTCCTTTGCACGAAATGCTAACATTTTCAATCAAAAATAAACTTAAACAATTAAATTGGACAGATAAAACTATTAATACATTTGAAAATGTTAAGAAACTTTTTGCCAAAAATACTTTACTTACACATTTTGATAAAAATGGTAATTTATCATTAGCTGTAGATGCATCAAACGTAGCAATTGGCGCTGTTTTACAACAAATTAGTAACAATCAATTAGAACCTTAAGCATATTTTTCAAGAAAATTATCAACAACAGAAATTAATTACTCAACATTTGATAGAGAACTTTTAGCAATTTATAACTCAATAAAACATTTCAAACATTTTCTTGAAGGTAGAACTTTTACCATTTATACCGATCATAAACCTTTAACTCATGTTCTAAATTCCAAAGCCGATAGATCACCTCGTCAGTTACGTCATCTTGAATATATTGCACAATTTACTAATGATATACAATATATATGTGGAAAAGACAACATTGTTGCCGACACACTTTCCCGTATTCCAGAAATTGATACAATTTCAATTCAAGACATTAATTTTGAAACTTTATTTAAGGAACAACAATCTGATAAAACTTTACAAGAAATCATTTGTAATTCAAATTATAAGAATAATTTAAAACAAATCAGTATTCCAATTATTAATTTAAATATTTGGTGCGACATTTCTCAGCAACCTTTTCGACCATATGTTCCATTTTCTATGAGAAAAATTATATTTGACAAAAGTCACTCTCTTTCGCATCCAAGTATTCGTACAACAAGGAAATTAATTCAAAATAAATACTTTTGGCCTAATATGCGTAAAGAAATTAGTGACTGGGCAGCATCTTGCATTAACTGTCAAAAATCTAAAATTTCTAAGTATACTAATGCCTATATGACACTACATTTTTTCCCTGGTTTTTTTGGTTTTGAAAACCCACCGAAAGACAAAATACAAAAACAATTCTTCTGTAGGTTGAAAAGAGACAAATACTCCCTCAAAAATAATTTGATTGACATTAAACTTCAAATAAAATGAAAATAATATTTATTTCAAAAATTAGTTTTTTCAGAAATTTTAATTTAAATTACTGAAACAAAAAAGTAATGAAACTCAACGGGCAGGATAGCTGTGTATTTCATGCTATAAAGGGAAGCCAGTACGCAATATAATTTTTCTTCCGAACTTCTTCTTTACCCTTACGGCCATAGCAGAAGCTTACAAGAGGCAAATTTAAAATTTGTATTTCCATATATTTTTTATTTTAAATATAATTTAATTTCAAGTTGTCAAATTGAAACAATTGTCAGAAAAAATGACCGAATGCCAAAAACCTACGGAAATACAAGCTGGCTCGTTGGTTTTTAATCGCCTAGATGGTATTTTGTTTGGTTTTTTTCAATATAGCTTGCTCGCTTGCACCAACGCAAAACTGTATTTGACCATCTCCTTCACACAAAAAACCTGGTATAATACCAGAAAAAAACGTAGTGTCACATGGGCTTAAGACATCAATTCAAAAAATTGAAATTCCTTCTGGACGATTTGAACACATACATATGGATCTTGTAGGACCATTACCTGTGTCAAAAGGAAATCGTTACATTTTAACCATAATTGATAGATATTCCCGTTGGCCCGAAGCATATCCTCTTAAAGATATTACAACAAACACAATAGAAAAAACTTTTGTTCAAAATTATATTCCTCGTTTTGGCATTCCTTTAAATATAACTGTTGATCAAGGTTCACAATTTACTTCAAAATTCTTCACAGAATTAACAAAACTATTAGGTACACACAAAATTCATACATCTCCATATCACCCACAGTCTAATGGAATGATTGAGAGGTTTCATAGAACATTAAAAACTTCTATTACAGCATCAGGTGATTCTATACATTGGTCTGAAATTCTTCCCTGGATTCTATTAGGCGTAAGAACTTCCATTAAAGAAGATTTAAAATGTTCCTCAGCAGAACTAGTATATGGTCAAACTCTTCGTCTACCAGGTGAACTTATTATTTCTAATAATAATAACGATGAAAATTATTGTTCAGATGAATTTCTTCAAAAACTAAGAAAACATTTCTCAATAGTACGCTCAAAAGTTTTACATCACAATAAAGAAAATAATTTTGTTCCAAAATCTAAATACTTGTGAATACGTTTTCGTTAAAGTTCTCCATAAATCAAATTTAAAACCACCGTTTGAAGGACCTTATAAAGTTATTTCAAAGCATGATAAAACTTTTAAAATACAATTAAAACCTTTTCAATTAATTTACTAAAACCTGCACAAATTACTTATGACACATCCTCTACTTCCAATATTTCAACAAACAAAAAAAATAAAAAAGTTACATTTAATATTAATTAATTATTACATATATACATATATTAAATTTGTTTTCGTTAACACTGGAGGGGGAGTAAATGTAGGGATATATACTTTAGTATATAATACCTTATGTTTAAAATATTTTATTTGTTTAAATGATTTTGTTTATTTGTAATATGAAATATCAAAAATTTTCTTTAGAGATTTCATTAGAATTTTATCTATCAAAATATGTAAATATGTTAAATAAATTTTTACAAAATAAATTAATTATTTTATATAAAATAAAATAGTTGAATAACAACTATATATGGTTAGTTGAAAGGGTTTTTAGTGCTTAGCACGAAATTTTTATTTTTAATTCAATTTTTAATTGTTGGGGTAAGTGGAAAAAAATTCAACAACTATTTACAGCGAAGGTTGAGTGTATAGCTATTTCACGAAAAACCATTTTCGATTATCAGCACTCTTTTCGGAAGTGGATGCACCGGGGATTGAACCCGAGTCCATTCCAACTTCAGCCGCAATGACCCAACGGATAAATTTTTTGGTTATCACTTCATTGAAAAATTATTTTCGCGGGAGTCACAAATGCGATAATCACAAGCAGTACAGTACCTCGTTCGAAAGACAATTAAAATTGTCGATGTACAACTTGTAGTAATTGGACATTACCTTGCTGAGTGACAGCTGGTCGAAATCAAAATGTTATTAACTACTTGCGATTTTTGAAAAAAATTTGATTTTAAAATTAAGTTTTTGTAGGAAGTTGTAAAATTCAGGAAAGTTTTATTCTTTTAAAAATTAGCCTGCTTAATTGTGGTTATCGCATTTGTGATTTCCGAAAATAATTTTTGAATGAAGTGATAACCAAAGAAACACCAAATTACCGTTATATCAAAAACCTAACCATACAAAACATTAAAAAAAAAAATAGTTCTGAGCTCAGCAGTCCCATACCTATCCTCCCCCATACCTGAATTTTTAGATATTTTTTGGCTATAAACTAGTGTAGTTAAATTTTTTTTGTTGTGAAATACGCGTTGTAAGAAAATGTACGTTAGGTATTTTTTAAATCGTTAGAATTCTTGTGGTAAAATTCATTTGATAATTTCTATTTCCTGATTTTTGGCCATTTATTTCTCAAAGGTTTTTGCAATTTCCTCCCAAGAAAAGTAAATAATGGAAGAAAATGCAAAAAAAAATTCAAAAATAAAATTAGTAAAAACCAGGAAAAAGTTTAATTTTATTTCAGAATTTCACATTACGTACTAAAATAAAATACGCAGTTGTATACACGGAATTCATCTCAAAATTTCTGCATCCGATTTTTAATTTTTTTCCGAATGTTGTATTAATTTTCAGTATTTTTTGGCAAGCTTGGAAATATTCGCTTAAACGAAGTACGTCATTAAATTCTAAAAAATTGTATTGGAAATTATCAAATGATCACAAGCTTTATTATTAATATCCTAAAAGTACCAACTGTAAAGGCAAATGTTTTGTATGTAATTTTCTTTGTTGGTTGCGTTTTTTAAAGTAACTCTTATTATTAAACTAGCAAATACCCGTCACACTTCGCTGCGACAAATCACACTATGCCACTCCCTTCCCTATCGGTCTCCCCACCAGTTAGCATTTCCCGTTCCCCTTATCTCTTCCTCCTCTTATACTACTCTCTCCAATAATGGCCAAAAATATTTCGGGGGCTATTTAGGTCCATGTTTCGGCCTCAATCCCAGGAACCGATTAAGATATCCGTATAGTGTAAAATATATATGGCTACTCTGATCAGTACCTTTAATTTGATACCAATATTACAAAAAAAATTTGGGGTCATCCGGGTCCACGTTTTGGTCTCTATCTAGAGAACCGACTGGAAAATTGGAATGGAATGCACTCCCTATTGAAGCTCTGATTGATACCTTTAATTTGATACCAATATTGCAAAAAAATATTTGGGGCCATCCGGGTCCACCACACTATCTGGGGCAGCAGAGATATTAATGATCGGGGTGAGTTACTTTTCACTTACATTTTACAAAGCAAACTTCATATTTGAAATAGGGTGGATATTGCAACCTACAGGGGGCCAACCTCCAGCAACCTTCTTGATATTATGTTTTGCACAGAACCAGGTTTAGATGTGTCCGAGTGGAGGGCACTTGACAGACCTTCCTTCTCCGACCACGCCTACATAGGGTATAACATTTCCCTGAAGAGGGCAGAGAAGATACAAAGCTTCCGGAACCCTAGGGCAACAAACTGGGATAGATTTAAGTCACTGGTGGGAAAGAAGCTTCGGCAACCCGAAGATATTATAAATATAGAGGACTTGGAGAAATCCAATAATGCCTTAACAAATACCTTAATTTATGCTTACAAAAAGGCCCGCCCACTTGGGAGATTCAGAGGCAAAACGAAGCCACAATGTTTAAGTGCAGAGCTCGGAGCCCTTAGAAGGCAGGTAAGAGAGCTTTTTAAGATGGCAAAAGTCGCCGATTGCGATGAATGCTGGAAGGAATACAGGGATGTGTTGAGAATCTATAAGAGGGAAATCTGTAGAGCCAAAAGAGTTGGGTGGAGGAAGTCCGGGTCCTCGTTTTGGCCCATATCTCGGGACCCGACCTAGGAATCATAAAGAATAGGGCTCCCTGTAGAATCCCTGCTCAAAGCCTTTCGTTTGATATCAATATTGCTCAGAAACATTCAAGGACATCCAGGTCCTCGTATTGCCCCATATCTCGGGACCCGGCCTAGGAATCATAAAGAGTAGAGCTCCGTGTAGAAGTCCTGCTCAACGCCTTTCATTTTATACCAATATTGCTCAGAAACATTCCGGGTTAATCCGGAGTCACATTTTGACCCATATTTGGGGACCCGACCTAGGACTCATAATGAATAGAGCTCTATGTGAAATCCCTGCTCAAAACCTTTCATTTGATACTAATATTTCTCAGAAACATTCAAGGATCATCCGGTCCTCGTTTTGACCAATATCTGGAAACCGGCCTAGGGATCACAATGAAAAGAGCTTCATATCGAAGTCGTGCTCAAAACCTTTCATTTGATACCAATATTGCTCAGAAAATTAGATAGGTAGATGTAGGCATGCATATCCATACATTTGCATACATGTTCAAACAGGTTGGTCCTTTTTATTTTGCCCATTTGTCACTTCGCTTCGTTGCTGTTGTTGTTGATATTTGCATTTGCACGGTTATGCATGCAAGCATTTGTAAGTACATGTCTATCTACCTACCTACCACTGACAATGCCAAGCGATTCACACGGACGCAGCAGCGCACTAACACAAAGGTCATTTACGGTTTACGCATTTACACGTTTACGCGTTTATGTTATGTTCAGACACAACCTTAATTGAACATTAAGAGCCTTCATTCAATTTTCAAGCCCAATGATTCTCAATTTACCATACAAAAATTGACCAAGTTAATGCTTCATTAGAAATTAATGAGTTGTTAATGAAGAACAATTCTGCATGCAACCCTGTTAAAAGGCTTGTTTTATAAGTAAAATGAAATGTCATGAAAAGAGAAATGTGATTAGCGTCAGTGTCCACTAAACAGGTTGGTTCGTCAGATCAGCTGCATTCTTGTTCTTCTTCATCACCTACCAAATTTGTTTTTATTTCTGCTTATTTTATACATGCATTCGTGTTTACGATTGGTAAAAATTGTGAGATGAATGTCAAATTATTTCGTCCTCCTTGCAATTTTGACATTTAGGTCACGAGAGTTTGATATTCAGCTCACGGCGTGTATGTGTGTATGTATCTTGAGCCGACCTGTTAAATGGGCCAAGTAAATTAAATATGTCTGAACACCAAATCTAAAGATGTTCAATCAACCCCAATTGACTTAATTAATTTTTATGTCTGAACATGATATTACACGTTTACGCGAAAACTTTACCTGTTTTTCGAAATTACTCATAGCTACAGCTAAGATGTTTACACATCAAAAATCTAAGTAATGTACCAAAGAACGTAAATTTTATAAGAAGGGAGAATCCGCTCACGAAAAATGTAGCGAGTAAATTACGAAATTGGCTGAAATTTCAATCCAGGTTGAATTTCTGTTTTGATTCTTTCATCCGTAATTTCATGGCGAAATAAAGTTAACGCCATTTTTGTTTCAACTTTGTCTTTGTCATTTGCTTTCCTACCCAATGCGAAATTTGAAGAGCCATAACATATGTTCAAAATCAAAATATTTAGCTTATTATTTATATTAAGTATTATTTAAATAATAACTAAATATTTGTTTTAAGTGGTTCTACAATATATATATATATATAATTAATAATAACATGTTTATCTCTATACATTAGTGTAGTGGATTTAATATTCTACCTTTTTTAAATAATACTTTGAATTTATATGTAAAATTGTTAATGTGTTTTTGGTTATTATAATTTTCTATCAAAAATTTTCATTCTATTTCAACTTTCAAAGAATTAAGAACATAAAAATGTTCATATAAAATAAAATTCTTTTAATAAAATTAATTGAGAAAACATAATTATATATACAATTTTGAGGACTACAATTGGCGATCCTGCCATCTAAGCTTTTAAAAACATTTCGTGCAATTATACCGTTTAATTTGAACCGCATCAGAGATTCCAGGAGCAAGAAATTTTGCAACATATAAGACCATCTGGAACATCCAAAATTAGATCAAATTCGCTACCCTAATTTCATCATTATTAGTTAAAGGTCAACAACAAGTCAGCCAACAAAAACCGCAAGGACCAAAGCAAATGCAGAAGGAAAGGCAGCGGCGGCAGTAATGAATACGAAAAAGTGTCGTACACATTAGGTGTTGTTATAGGTGTAATAATGGACTGCAAACTTAGTTTTAACATTCATATTAATGCTACAGCAAATAAGGCAAGAGGTGTCTTAGCGTTTGTAAAACGTTGGTCAAAGGAATTCAGCGACCCATACATAACTAAAACACTCTTTACAACTTTAGTAAGACCTATATTGGAATATGGTTCCATAGTTTGGAATCCATACCATCAGATTCACTCTGATCGCTTAGAGTCAGTCCAAAAACAGTTTTTGCTTTTTGCTTTAAGAAATTTGCCTTGGGATTCTGGTTACAATCTTCCGCCGTATACTAGCCGTTTAAAACTCCTTAATCTTCCGACTCTTGCAAGTCGACGAGAAATGTTAGGGGTAATATTTATCGTTAAGCTCTTGAATGGCTTAATTCTTTCTCCTTTCTTGCTAGCTGAAATAAACTTTAACATTCCTTCTCGTTCAACAAGACACTTCAACCCTATCTACTTAAAGCAGTGTAAATCAAACTTTGAATTAAATGAACCTTTCCGGGGTTTATGTAAGAGCTTTAATTCCTATTCCAGCTTTTTAGATATTTCGGACTCACTTTTCATTATAAGGGAAAAAATACTGTCTTATCTTAACACATAGTAGCGATTATTCTGTTATAATTCTCAAGACTAACTTCAATTGTACTATACTCAGCTGATGATTTTATTTCTCTGTAGCTGAGCAGTTTAAGATCTCGACGCTTAACAAACTCCTGCCACTCAACACCTCGGCATTTTATGTAAATAAAAAATATCCGTACGTCATGCGGGTGCGCCTCTCGTGCGGTCGGGCGGGATTGGAGGGCGTGGGTTATTATTATTATTATTATATATGTATATATCGTTTATGACAATATGAAAATTTATTGATCATATAAATTTTTTGAACATTCTAACAATGGATGTTATCGAAATCAGAATTTATGGTGTTTAAATTTCGCAATATATCAAATAATTATGATTTCCATTTTTATTTTGTGTCTTTCCAAATGCTGATTATGCGCACAGGGCATTCTGACTGCACAAAGAAGAAAATGCGAAAGAGCTACGCACACAATCTTACGTAGGCCACATATGTATATAGACAATTTTAATTGTGTTGGTGTCCGCGTTTTTTTTTGCGATGTTGACAAATAACACTGGATCACAAAATGAAATTTTTTGTCTGTTCTTTGGACGTGACTATCTTACCTATATGTAAAATCGATCGCTGATTCCGAAAATCGGGTTCATTTTTAATTCTATGGGAAGGTTTTTGAGATATCGGCAATTTACCGTTATTTGGCCAATGGCTCCACTTAATCCTGTTTATCTCTTTACCGCAGTGAGATATCTTCCTTGAAGTGAAACCAAACGAAAGAAAAGAAATTTCCTTTTCATGGCTCCTATAACATTTTTCTCTAACTCTTATAGTTTCTGAAATATTGACGATTCATTTTGAATTTTTTCGATTTTTTACGATTTTTTGAATAAAAAATTGATTTTGTCAGGCAATATCTTTAAAACCAATGTTTTCACCTTCGGTTTTACTCCTTTACCTGAAGCTCTATTCTATTGGGAAAAATATAAGCTATCAACGATGAAAATCCATGGTAAAATGGAAAAGTTATAGGCGATCAAGTAAATTCAGCTAAGTCGCGCAATGCCTCTGCACGGGTATATTTTATGCATGTTATGGTTCCAACTAGGGACACGAATTTCGATACGATACGATACCAAATCGATATTTTTTGCATTTGATACCGATACTTTTTACTCGATTCTTTTGCAACGATATTTTTTGGTATCGAGTACTTCAACCACGGTATCGAACAAATGAGTACATTCAGTGATGGAAAATTAAAATTGTGTCATATTTGTCCAAAATTTGTGCAACGTAAAATAGTGCCGAAAATCGGTCGAGAGTGCAGAAGTGACAAGCTGCTTCCTAAAGGGCCGAAAAATGCACAAGCACGAGTAATTTTCACTGGTACATATCGAAAAATAGGTCTGATCCACGTGCTGAAATAATTGCAGGTTTGGGCTACTTCGTAAGGTTTTTTGTATGAAGTTACCCAAATCTGTTTATTGATTTTCACAACGAGGCGCACACTTACCACCGAAACTTGTTTACAATTTGCAATTACCATGCTATAGAAATAATGATAACTGGAGATATAGGATTATATATTTTTCATTTTCATACGATAATTTGACGTTTGCAAATAAAAAATCGTCAATATCTTTTTTCTTTCTCATTTTACTAAAAACATGTTTTAAACAAAAAAGGGTCTGTTTTCCATTAATGCCCCTATGATACTACGTTTTTTCTTGGTATTCTACAAGGTTTGTTACGTGAAAGAGGTGGTCAAATACAGTTTTGTGTTGGTGCAAGGGAGTAAGCTATGTTGGAAAAAACCAACGAAGTACCATCTAGGCGGTTAAAAACCAATGAGCCAGCTTGTATTTCGATAGGTTTTTTGACATTCGGCACTTTTTTCTGTCAATTGTTTCAATTTGACAACTATAAAATAAATTATTTTTAAAATATAAAATATATGGAAATACAAATTTTAAATTTGCCTCTTGTAAGCTTCTGCTTTGGCCGTAAGGGGAAAGAAGAAGTCCGGAAGAAAAATCATACTGCGCAATGGCTTCTCTTTATAACATGGAATGCACAGCTATTCTGCCACTTGAGTTTCATCATTTTTTTCTTTCGATAATTTAAATTCAAATTTCCAAAAAAATTCAATAATGGATACATATAATCTCAATGAAAATGAATTGTTAATGTTATTTAAGATGTTTATTTTTCAAAATACTAAATATTTTGCAAATATCTTTTTTCAACTGTGATTGCATTAAATACACCTGTTGTTTTGTAAAAGCTGTTGGTTTGTAAAAAATGTTTTCAAGAACTTAATAAACTTGTATAATTTTTCTAATCAGCTTGAACTATTCTTATGAGTTGGAAAGGATTTACGTCAAAATCAAAACTTTGGAACCAGCCATGGCATACTATGCAATGGAATTAGCACTAATACAGCGATATGCGTATGCCTCAGGATGCAGTTTTATTGCGTTTTTGGTAACTTCTAGAAGACGGTGCAACTTTAAACCGTTTTAATAAATCTATATATTTATACGCTACATGAATTTTGTCCGCGACCTTTTGGCGATTCTACTGAACCGATTTTAAAAGTTAGACCATCATTAGAAAGGGAATTACCGAGAATAGGTCCATTTTGATTTTCATTAAAATCGGTTGGAAAATACGTGCACAATCGCCGTTGGAAAATTTCTGTGTAATTGTTGTTGTTGCAGAAAATTCCTTTACCTATAATAATTTTTATAATATTTTTTGTTGCCTGCTTTTATGCGTAATAAATGGGTTGTGTCCAAACTAAAAAAAAAAACACAAAACAGTGCCACCCAAACTAAGGTAAAAAAATTATTTTTTATTAAAAATTTTAATACATAAATTAAAAATAGAAAAGGGCTGTGCTTGAACTATAAATGGGATTTGAATCAAATAAATATAAATTTTAATAAAAAAATATCATAAAGTAAAAAATATTTTTGCATTCTGGAGTAGCTAAACTACTAGGAAACTGTCGATTTTCGACAGTAGCGGGAACTCCTAGTATCTTTTAAATGTGGAAAAATCTTTTATTTCCGCTTTCGAATTCTTAATCTAGAGGTCAGAACGCGTCGATTGGTACCTCTTTTAACTATTTTAGAGGAAATTTTAAGATTGCACCTTCTAGAAAATTACCGCTTTCGATACCGATACTTTGAGAATCGAGTAGTTTAGTTTCGATATTATCGGGTTCGCGATTCTTTTTAACCGATATTTTAAATGAGTACCAGATCGATGCTTTTGATTCGATATCGTGTCCCTAGTTCCAACAGTCATCAACAGCCGCACATACCCGTGTCAGCTGACACGATCTATCTTATGGGAGTTGCATGTAAACGAAATCTCACCGACGCTGACATAAACGCCCATAGCCGCCCGTATCGAAGAAATCAAACGAGTTTTGATTTTTCCCATAACAACGTGCCAGCTGATTGCTTTTGCTCAACGCGGTGTTGCCGAACGAACTTTTTTTAGCCACTAAAACATTTGAACGGTATTTTTCATTGTATTATTAAACGAAATCAATGCGAGTGTAAAATGTAATATAATATATCTTTGTTCATAGGAAAAACCGCTTAAGTTTACTTAAGCGAAATATGAGTTATTAGATAATTGTTTAGCTCATTTATTGAAAATAATTATCATTTCTGTATATGTTATTAATTCACATGTAACCATTTTTAATGCCATTATTTTAGTTTCAAATAAACTTAAAATCGATATTATCCAGTTATAACTTTTATGTTTTTCGGAGCATAACTTTTCGCACAGGATGAAATAAAAAAGTTGCATAAATGATGTTATATTTGAAAAATGTACATGTTTGAATGAAATAATAGTTATTTCATATCTCTGCTACATAGGAAATGGATAGCGTATTTTTCAAATAAATGAGAAATTAGGCAATGAAAAGAAAAGAGTAATTTACGAAAAAAAAAAAGTAATTTTTATTTCAAAATTATCCCTTTAACCATTTTTGAACGGATCAACGGATAGCGGGCCAGCGGGTAGTGAACAACTGATATTTTCCGTCATAAAATCCACACAGGCAAACAAAATTGCGACGAAGGCAGCTTTTAGAAAATTGTTTGTGTAAGCACGAAATAAAAAATGCGTATGGTTATTCCTTTATTTATTGCCAAAAAAGTGTATTTTCTTTTACTTATTTTTCACTGTTCAACGAGAAAATTACAAAATGCATCAGAAATGCAACTCTGACTCCTGAGGAGGGACAGGACCACACCACTCAAAAAACTGTTTTTACCCCGCCGTCTTTTGTTAACAATTTTTTATTGCGTTAAAAAATTAAGTTCCGCTTCGAATTCAGTTCTTGAAAATTTACCAATTTTTACCATGTCACCTAAACTAGATAATTACCAAAACTTTGAATAAAAAATCGCGCATATTTTTATTTAAAATTTTCGCCTACGTCTTTTTTTCTGAAAGAAAACAATATATTTAAAAATTTAAATCGAGAATAAATATCGGCACTAAGTTTGGGTATTTCATGCGAAATTTTTCTGTCTTCCCATTATTTCAAATACGGCAACACTCACACGGCTGTTCAAAATAGAAAACAGCTGATTTTTGTGTTGTCATGCGGGCATGAAATTCGTTCAACTCGTTATGTTTACGGGTACTCGATTCGTTCGGTCGACTCGTTGATGACTGTCGGCACCCTTATACCCGTAAATGGGCTTGTATCTACTGCGCTGCCAATGTGCTGCTACTGCAGCTGTTTAGGTATTGGTACAATATGCATAGAATGTGCCGTATAGCGGCATTGCGCGGTTTGGCTGTATTTATATGATCGCCTATAACTTTTCCATTTTACCACGGATTTTCTTCGTTGATAGCTTATTTTTTTGGTAATAGAATGGAGCTTCACGTAAAGGAGTAAAATCGAAGGTGAAAACGTTGGTTTTAAAGATATTGCCTGACAAAGTAAATTTTTTCTTCAAAAAATTGTAAAAAATCAAAAAATTCAAATTGAATCGTCAATATTTCAGAAACTATAAGAGTTAGAGAAAAATGTTATAGGAGCCATGAAAAGCAAATTTAATTTTCTTTCGTCTAGTTTTACCTCAAGGAAGATATCTCACTGCGGTAAAGAGATATACAGGATTAAGTGGAGCCATTGGCCAAATAACGGTAAATTGCCGATATCTCAAAAACCTTCCCATAGAATTAAAAATGAACCCGATTTTCGGAATCAGCGACCGATTTTACATATAGATAGGATGGTCGCGTTTAGAGTATTTTTTGGCTGTAGAGCAGTGTAACATGGGCTACGATTGGCTGCTTTTGTTTTTGTATCACCACACATATCTGCTTCTTCGCTGTTCTGTTCTAGTGACATATACCCAATGCCAAGATGCCTAACACATAACACCTTTTGAACGACCAATACCACAATTTGTACACAATGCAAACTGATTTACAATGTGCATAAAGAAGTGTATAGACTTCACAAATATTAATTTTGTTATTTTTTGAGTTTGGTTATGTTTGTGAGGTTTGTAGGTATATGTACATATATGCAAACATCATCTATTCTATAATCTACATTTTCGCTGTTGGGTATATTCGTAAATGCTTTGCATTTTTGGTTCTAATGATGACGATCTTACTTCTTTGGCAAACCAGTTATGCCTATGATTATTTATGTATGCATGTACGTAAGTTTCTATATCCAACTGGCAGACTCGAATTTAACATTTTGTATGAAAGAAATGCGATTAATTCGGGACGTGTTCGGGATCAATCGCTCACATCCCGAAGGTTGCAAATGTAGTTTAATCTCCTTCATTCAAAGCTATAAGGCCTTTTTTTGTTATGAAAATTTCTAAAAATGGTTAATTGTTATATGTACATATATATACATATATATTAGAACAAAGTTTATTCGATTCGTTTCCATCTCGTAGTGAAATCTTTTAAATTAAAATTAAGTATTTTCTCCAAATATTTTTATAAATCAGTCATGAAGATTTAAATAAAGATTATACAATAAGTTATAATATATATAATATAATATAATATAATATAATATAATATAATATAATATAATATAATATAATATAATATAATATAATATAATATAATATAATATAATATAATATAATATAATATAATATAATATAATATAATATAATATAATATAATATAATATAATATAATATAATATAATATAATATAATATAATATAATAATAATAATAATACAATGGCGCTATTATAACTCTGACGAGTTTTATGGCCGAGCTTCTCTCCCAATTCGAGGTGTGCTCCTTTTTTGTTTTTCCTACTAATTGGGTGGACCTACAGTTTTATGCCGGCTCCGAACGGCGAATGCATTTTTTGTGAGAAGCTTTTTCATGGCAGAAATACACTTGGAGGGTATGCCGCCCACTGCCAAGAGGTGACCGCTGCTCTTAAAAAGCCCAATAATTGGATTTTTACTAATTAGAAAAAATTGTTTTGGTGTTTTGCTCGGACCGTGGTTTGAACCCGAGACCCGTGGCATAGCAGGCGAGCACTCTACCCACTGCACCATAGCGGTCACTAATATAATATAATATAATATAATATAATATAATATAATATAATATAATATAATATAATATAATATAATATAATATAATATAATATAATATAATATAATATAATATAATATAATATAATATAATATAATATAATATAATATAATATAATATAATATAATATAATATAATATAATATAATATAATATAATGTAATAAGTTTTACTTTTGAAAAAATTTGCCTACATTTATACCGGGACAATCCCTTTCGGGATTAATCGCATATTTTATGGAGGTGAATCTAAAATCCTGAAACTTATTTGAAGTTAGGCTTCTAGATGACGAAAAGGCGTTGTTTGAGGGAAGAAGTCCCAAACAAACCTTGATTCATAATTTTGATGCACCAGGCGCACATCGAAAGTAAAAATAAGCGCCGAATTAATTTTGGATACGTATATATGTACATATGTACCCATATTTGCATGTCCATACATACATATGTACATATGTATGCCAAATGTATGCATGCATAAGTCAGAGATTTCTATTTTCTATTCTTTTTCGTTCTTATTACTTATTCGCGTCGAAAAACCAAAATAAAAAAGTCAAGTGAATTCGGGACGCGAAAAATAGTGTGAGGCAACTCGCGCATACTGGATTGAAATTTCAGAGCCGATTTTATCGAACTCGTCCAAAATAACGAACATTCCCTTCTTATAAAATTTACGTTCTTTGATTCAACAATAAAGGTTTTCGCATGACGACATACCTTCATACTAGAGCTGTAAAACCATCGATAGTCGGACCACTCGATAGTTTCGATAGTCGAAAAAAAAACTATCGATACTATCGATAGTTTTTTATGAATATTTCACTAAAATAAAGAGAGGGATGGTTTTGTTTACAGTTTTCTTTCCAACAAGTCTTTAATTTTTTACGCAAAACAATAATTAAATAAAAGATCAAATAAAAATTAGATACTTCACTTACACTGAGAGAAAAATAAACCAAAAGTTGGTTAATAGTACTAATTTCACACTTGAAATGGAATCAATGTGAATTTTGTATAATATTACCATTACCATTACCATTGTTGATATATTAGACAGTGTTTTTGGTTATATTAACCATGATATTTGTTGATATAACAAAATGTTCGTTCAAATCTTCAACCAATTTCTTGTTACTATTAAACAATTTGTTGGTTATATTTTTATGCCATTAGCAGCACTATGCTATGTATGATCTATAAGAGAGTGTTAATATGTTAACTGAATAACAAAGAAAATTCCAAATACTGACTCTCTCGCTCTCTGCAATTCGGGTCCAGCCATTCAACTTCGTCAAGCACAAACGGTGTTGAAGGCGATGCACACTGGGGCCGAGTGTGCTCAAAATTCAGTTTTTAAATAATGAGTTTTTCAACAAAATAAAAACGCAGTATTGTTCCCTATAAAATTCTACACTTCTGGCCCAATTTTCAGCTTTCTATCGTTTTTCAGTTGGGAGTTATCCATACACAAACATGGCAAATTTTCCAAAAAATAATTTTTTTCCAAAGTGTGAAATTTTAATGTGTATTTGAAGTAGTTGGTGTAAGAGAAGGATATAAAATTTTATTATTCTGCTTTTTCCATAACATTAAGTGAAGCTTACATAATCGATGAGTGTTTTTTTTTTGAACTAGATGTTTTAAAAAATTAATTTTTAGTATAAAACTAAACGTACCTCTTTTTTTTAAATATTTTTTTTCAAAATGGATTTTTTTTAATTTGCGCAAAAAAGTAGCAAATGTAAAAATGCAGCAGTAAAATATGGTCCTTTGTGACAAAGAATCCGAGTTCAGAACCAAAAGCAAAGTGCGCATTTAAAAAAAAAGTGAGTTTAAAAATTGCATTCCAATTTTAGTTAAAAAAAACACCTATATCTGGTTGAATTTGATTCTGTTCTATCTTAAATTTAGTTGATCCATTATTTACTGGTTACTTTAATTACAAATTGTGGTTAAGGCTACTTGTCAAGCCAGGTTTCTTTAATTTAGACTTGTAAGTTGGATTACAATATGAGTTCTGTGAAGCACAAGTTGTGTTACTCCAATTTTGTTTTTTTTTATGTTAAGCTGAAAATGTGTGGGGAAATACGTGTTCTGCTTAAAACGCGAACGGTGAAACTCCTAATTCCCATATAAACATACTTGTGACCACAGAAAATTTTTAATATCTCGAAACAAAAAATTTGAGAAAACCATTTTTGTATACATACATATGTACCTGCACCTGCATATTTCATCAATGGGTTAATAAATAGCCGCTAATGGGTTAATACAATACACATTGGCTATTTTTGTACAGACATACTAATATAATACAATGGCGCTATTATGACTCTGACGAGTTTTATGGCCGAGCTTCTGCCCAATTCGAGGTGTGCTCTTTTTGTTTTTCCTACCAATTGGGTGGACCTACAGTTTTATGCCGGCTCCAAACGGCGAATGCATTTTTTGTGAGAAGCTTTTTCATGGCAGAAATACTCTCGGAGGGTATGCCAGCCACTGCCGAGAGGTCACCGCTGCTCTTAAGAAACCAATAATTGGATTTTTACTAATTAGAAAAATTTTTTTAGTGTTTGCTTGGACTGGGGTTTAAACCCGAGACCTATGGCATAGCAGGTGGCACTCTACCCACTGCACCACAGCGGCCACCATACCACAGACATGCTAATTTTGATTTAAATAATTTGTTTACAGATCTTAAAAAAAACTGGTCACCAATGGGTTAATTCATGACCGTTTTAATGGGTTAAGATTCCAAAGATTACTAGGTTTAGTGTAGATACAACTAATATGATTTAAATATTTTAATCTAAGAATTAAGTAAAAAAAAATGGTTAAAAATGGGTTAATGCGTGGTCGTTAAGGGGTTAAAATTCTTGGGATTTACTATTTTAGTATCGATATACCGATTCTGAGTCAAGAAAATTAAACTCGAAACTAAAATAAAAAACATAGGTCACCAACGGGTTAACTCATGACCGTCAATGGGTTAAGATGCTATATATTAACTGCTTTAGTGCAGATAAAGCGATTCTGATGTAAAAAAGTTGATTTCAGAATTTTGAGCGTCCTCATATATATAAGTGGCCCCAGTGTGCGATGGTAACAACAGAGCCGAAGCCATAAAGCTTCTTAAATATTTAAAATTTTTTTTTAGATATGAATTAACCAATATTTTCGTTAACATAACAAATATACACGTTGGGGAAACCAACTTTCTGTTTTATATTGATTGTTACCAAAATATTGGTTAATGGTACAATGAAAATGTACATATTACATTTTTTCCTTTTGACATGAATAAATCAACCAAGAAGTTGGTTGAAAAAACCATTGTACTTTTTTCTCTGTGTATATATATAGCATTTTCTGGTTCTGGGATGGTTTTGTTTACATTTTCCTTTTCAAAGTCTTTAATTTTTTTTAGCGCATAACATTAATTAATTAACAAAATAACAACAAATAGGAAATAAATACTTCACTTATATATATAGCACTTTTTGGTTAAATTAAACCTTTTTCAATTTAAAATTTGCACTTGATTTGAAAAAGGTTTCATTTGACTTGAAAACGGTATAGTAATAAAACTAAAAGTAGTACATTTGTTTTTTAGCATCTTTGGCGCTGACTACACAATTTCCAGATGGATTTTAGAAAGCGTTAACTGGATTTTAGAAATGTCAATTGGATTTTAATTTTTTTGTTTATTTTGTTTATTTGTTTAAAATCAGCCAATGAATACAGTAAATATCCTTACAGACTAATAGAAAAAAATTATAATTAGGTATAGGTATACATATGTATGTACATGTATTAATATAACTTATTTAAAAGAAGAAGCCAATAAACTCAAAAATTGGACTTTAGAGACTGAAAAATCAATATCCTGACAGCTTTCTAAGCGATCGAAGTCAAGTAAGGCTCTAGTTATGGGGGCATTAAGTGCATACACGGTTTTGACAGATCCAGTGTAGAACATGTTGTGTTGCCGCAGATTTCTACTTGGCGTATTAAAACGTATACGAATTAGTAGAGAGGCACTATCAATGGCCGCACTAATAATATCAAAAACGAAAGAGAGTGACAACATAGCCCTGCGGCTCTCAAGTGATTTTAGATTTATAAGCATACACCTAGAGAGATAAGTCGGAATAGGTTCATCAAAATTTAGAGAACGTAAAGCAAAACGCAAGAAAATCTTTTGAATTCTCTCAATGCGGTTGATGTGGCAGGCATGATATGGCCTCCATACGAAAGAGGCGTACTCTAGCCTGGATCTCACAAGGGCAGTAAAAAGTAATTTTAAAGTATATGGGTCTGAGAACTCAGAACTATTCCTTCGCACAAACGCCAATGTTGAGTACGACTTAGAGACGATAAAGTTAATATGTGCGGTAAAGGTAAATTTTCTATCGAAAATTACACCCAAGTCCTTTATTTCTTGGACAGACTGAAGATAATTATTGGAGAAGTGATAAGAGGTCTCAGTGATAAAATTACGTTTACTATAAGTAACATGAAAGCATTTTTTAATATTTAGCGACAAGCGATTACCCTCGCACCAGGAGTTAAGATTGTTAAGCTCACTTTGAAGCATCTGAGAGTCACGAGAACCCTTTATTAGCGAGTAAATTTTTAGATCGTCCGCGTAAAGTAGAAATTTGGAGGAGGAAAAACAACTACCAACGTCGTTTATGAATAAAATGAATAGCAAGGGACCAAGAACGCTACCCTGAGGTACTCCAGAGGAAGCGATGAATGTATGCGATAACGTGTTGTCAACTTTAACGACACAGCGACGATTTCGCAAGTATGATTTTATCCAGTTCAGGAAGGTTGAATGAAAACCAACGCTCAAGCTTATAGACTAACAGCGTGTGCGAGACTCTGTCGAACGCCTTGGAAAAATCAGTATAAATAACATCGGTCTGAAAGCCTTCATTAAACCCAGATATACAATCTTCTGTGAACACAGAAAGATTAGATACCGTTGAGCGATTGGGAACAAATCCATGTTGATTTTGGCATATAATACTTTTAACCGAAAAATATATTTTTTCTTTAATTATGCACTCAAAAAGTTTCGAAATTGTAGTGAGTTTAGATATTGGCCTGTAGTTACTAACGTCATTTTTATTTCCATTTTTGAAGATGGGTGTGATAAAAGCGATCTTCCATTCATCTAAAAATACTCCCGACGATAACGATTTATTGAAGATTTGTTTTATAGGACGAATGAGAGAATCACACTTTTTAAATAAAATCGACGAAAACCCGTCGACATCCGTTTGATTTGAGGACTTAAGTTTTGCAATTCCATTTGCAACATCGGCTGAGTTCAAGATTAGAGATCCAAAATTTAGGTAAGACTCTAGACTACTTGAGTAATTCACACTTATATTACCGTCTGAGATAAAATTAGAGCAGAAGAAATCAGCGAAAAGATTCGCTGCCTCAAGAGGAGAGGTGGCTGACTTTTCATTTAAAAACAATTGAGAGGGAATACTAGAGCACGTTTTCTTCGAATTAATAAAACGCCAGAAAGCTGACGGATTTGTTTTTATATTGGCTTCGTAGTTAAGAACATAGTTTCTGTATAAAAACTTATCGAGGCAAATGAACTTCTTGGAATATTTTTTAAATTCAATGTAAAACAGATGGTGATTAGTTTTTTTAAATTTACGATGAAACTTGTTTCTTAAGTTTTTTATTCTTCTAAGATTTCTAGTATGCCATGGTACTTTATATTTCTTTTTGCAAGTCAACGGGACGTTATTAATACATACGTTCAATACATTAGATCTGAAAATATGAAAACAAGATAATGCACTTTGATTACTAAACAAAGAATCCCAATCAAAGTTTGAAAACAAGCCATTTAAATCCAAAAAGTTACAAGCATTGAAGTTAAATGACACATTTCTATCTTCATTTTCAAATTTTAGATATTTATAGAAATCTATGCTTAAAACTAAAGGAACATGATGCATATCTGATTCCTTTAATGGAAATGAACAATTAGACAATTGATAATTGAGATTATTGCTAATGAAAATTAAATCCAAAAATCTTTGAAGCTTATTATGAAAGCAATTAATTTGTCTTAAATCAATGCTTAACAAATTATCAACTAAATAAATTTCACTGCTACTATTTACGTTTGATGATACTAGACCTGAAGTTTTGGCGATATTGGACCACAGTACATTGTTTAAATTGAAGTCGCCCAATATAATAAGATGACTGTTGTCCTGGACGCAATTACGATTTATAAATAATATATTATCCACATGTGCTTTGTATAACTCCTCACAACTATTCGGCGGTATGTAAGAAGCACAAATGTAAAGAGTTTCTAGCGGACTTTTTACGCATACACAGATTTGGTCAAGCAAGGTATTTTTATTGTTCAGCTCATGTAAAGAGGCCATCAGCTTTCGTTGTATTGCAATTAAGACTCCACCACCTCTTATGCAACCAGTTTTAACGGCATCTCTATCTTTTCGAAAGACTTCATAGAGGTGTGGATCGAAGAATTCATGGCTGTAGAAATTTTCATTTAGCCAGGTTTCTATGATAACGAATATGTCGTAGTCAAGTTGCGAGCTTAATAGTCGAAGGGCATTAGATTTTGTTCTGAGCCCTGAAACATTGTGGAAATAGATGCTTATGCCTTTATCCTTTTGTTTATCGAACTGTGAGTTGTTGTCTGAATGTCGTCGTTTTTTGGAAAAAATTTAAAAGGGCGGACAGCAACATGCCGAGGCCATAGATCAGGGTTTAGAAGTTTTTCGTAATGCAAAATAGGCACACCTAGTTTGAAGTTAATGTTTTTTAACGTAGCTAAAGATACATTAAGCTTGACTAGAGGTGAACATATGAGAACATTGCGATCAATATTTGCGTGCTTAGCGACATAATCCATGATGTTATTCGCTGTAACAGATGTTGTGAACGACGAAAGATGCACCCATTTCATTCGAATAGATACATTAAGCTCAGTATTAACATTCGAGCCAACAACAATCGGAGGTGCTTTCTTGTTTTTATTTGAATTCTCTTTGCCATTGTTTCGTGATGATTTCCTTGATGAGGGTGTCAGGGGTTGAGAAGAAGTATTTGTAGGTGTTTTAGCTAATTTGAGATTTTTTGAAGATGAGTGAGCTGCGAGTGCATTTTTAGCAACATCAGCAAATAGAATAGGTAAAGCAGATGGAGAAGAGGAGCTCGTAGAATCAAGAGAGAGCGCATTTAAGTGCACGTTTGAATTGACATTCTCCATATCATTATTAACATTTGCATTTGCCATAGTCTTCTCATGTTGATTTATGCATGCGGCAACGTCCGGGGAGGGATACGAGGCAGATGATGCTTTCTCAGAATTGATGAGAGTATATGAATTGATACCGACGCTAGCAGAAGCAGCAGTATGCAGGTTAAGTGTATCAGTGAGAGCAACTTTCTGAGAAGTATCGCTGTCTTTGATAACGGCTTGAGCGCAGCCAACATTGTTGACTTTTTCGGCAGCTGATATAATACATGAGCGCAGGTTTTTCAGCTCCGCTTTGAGTGCATTAATTGCATCATCTTTTTCGCACAGCAAAGATTTTACTGAGCGAAGATCACTATGCATACTCTCAATTTTTTCGACAATATTAACATTTTCTTTGCGTTGAGAATTTAAAGATTCAAGCATTCGAGCATTGTCAGCTCGAAGAGATGCGATAGCCTCAGTCAGAGAATTCAGCGTATTTTGTTGATGGTTCTTAGTATCAATTTGGGCACTTGTGCATTGTTTTTGCCCAATTGACGAATTTGGTTTCGGTTGTTGCTTTTGCGTAGTCACCGAAGTTAAACTTGAAGTTTTGGCCGATGTCTCTTTAGAAGCATTAGTAGTTAGCAATGACAACCCCAAAGCGGACGCTGGAGGGGGCGGAGAACGAATTGAGTCACGACGAAGAGAAGTGCACTTTTTGCATAGAAACCCTTTGTCTGAGCTAGCAAAAAACTCTGCGTCAGCTGATGTTATGCCAACACAGGTATAATGAAAGAGTTCATTGCACTTTGCGCACGGAATTCCACTTTGAGTTCGCCCAACTTTGTTATTGCACAGGCAGGGCATTATGAAAAAAAAAGATAGTTTGCGAAGTATTCTTTATTTTTAATTATTCTTTATTAATTAAGAGTCACTGTCTCATATTTCTTACTTTGCAATAGGTTCATACATATGATCCACTAGGTTTTCACCACATATAAAAGCACATTAGAATATGTATATATAAGTTAGTACGTATGTACATATGTATATTAGCACAGCATATGCAGATCAAAGCAAAACACGTCCGATCGCGACAAAGGTTGTCACTTGAATTTAGAAAGAGGAAATTGGATTTTGGAAATGTCAATCGGATTTTAGAAAGGGGAAATTTGATTTTAGAAATGTCAATTGGATTTTAGAAAGGGGAAATTGGATTTTAGAAATGTCAATTGGATTTTAGAAAGGGGAAATTGGATTTTAGAAATGTCAGTTCGATTTTCGAAAGCGTGATTTGGTTTTCAGAATGTGCGTGTAAAATAAATTTTACACAGAATTTTTCGAATAGAAATTCTTTATTGCGTATGAAATTATAATGTACATATACGTAATTATATAAATTTTCGAAAATCCAATTTACAGTTTCTAAAGTCCAATTTCCCTTTTCTAAAATCCAATTGACATTTCTAGAATCCAATTTTCCCTTTCTAAAATTCAACTGACATTTCTAAAATCCAATTTCCCCTTTCTAAAATCCAATTGACATTTCCAAAATCCAATTTCGCCTTTCTAAAATCCAATTGACATTTCTAAAATCCAATTTTCCCTTTCTAAAATCCAGTTGACGCTTTCTAAAATCCATCTGGAAATGGTGTAGTACATAAGGCACATTGTTATACATTTCATTAATGTAAAATACCGGCAATCAAAAGGCACACTGTTTAAACATTTCACTAATGTAGAAAACACTATGCTTTAAATAAATCAAAAAACAAAAAATATACGAAGAATTTCAGTTATGGGGGAGGATAGGTATGGGCCTGCTGAGCACAGAACAATTTTTTTTTTAATTTTTTGTATGGTTACGTTTTTGAGATAACGGTAATTTTGTGTTTTTTGTTATCACTTTATTCAAAAATTATGTTCGCTGGAGTTACGCTTCTAACAATATACAACTTATAGTAATTGAACCACATCTCGCTAAATTACATCTGGTCAATGTCAAAATTTTTAATTTTTTGCGATTTTTGAAAAAGTTTTGATTTTCAAATTAAGTTTTTTATAAAAACTTGTAAAAATCAGAAAAGTTTTATTTTTTAAAAATTCGCCCGTTTAATTGTTAACGTAATATCAAGGATATCTGATAAAAACATTATTTTTAGCGATTTCTTTCATGTGAAAAAAAAGGATATTTTATGGACGAAAAACTCGGTTAGATGACTCATTCGTGTATAGACAAAAGATAAAATTTGTTTGTGACTTCACCCTCTCATACGGTTAGCGTTAATCAGAGGTTGAGTAAACGGCCCTTAAGCTAAAGATATAGATACTTATGCATTGTGGAACGATTTTTCGTCATCCCTTGTGAAAAAATCGTTCCACAATACTTCATATTCCTAGCCTGTCGGAAAGCCAAGCAAAAAAAAAGGAATAATGAAAATTACTTAACTATTGCTTGTCATTTTATATCCGAAGATTTCAAATTGCGAGTAGCTGTACTGTAGACACAAAAGCTGCTGTCAGATACAAATCATTCCGCAGCTAATATATTGGAAAACTTGCACCATGTTCCATGCGAGTTACCGTGTTTTGCACCTTCAATGAATTTAGCTGTGCGAGCAAATTGTTTCTTATTTTAAGGGCAGTACTATTGAATATGAGAAGTTTAAGGCCGCGCAAGAAGTCTATAGTGTTTTGCAAAAAAAAAGTTGTAAAACGACGGCCTATACACAGATGAGTCATATAACCGAGTTTTTAGTCCATAAAATATCCTTTTTGTTTCACATGAAAGAAATCGCTAAAAATAATGTTTTTATCAGATATCTTTGATATTACGTTAACAATTAAACGGGCAAATTTTTAAAAAATAAATTTTTTCTGATTTTTACAAGTTTTTATAAAAAACTTAGTTTGAAAATCAAAACTTTCAAAAATCGGAAAAAATTTTGACATTGACCAGATGTCATTTAGCGAGGTGTGGTTCAATTACTACAAGTTGTATATCGTTAGAAGCGTAGATTTTAGTCGCGTCTTAGGACAGACATTCCTTACCACGGGTATATTCTAAGCCCCCTAACCCACTGGGGTATTAATTTGACCAATTTGATATCGAAATCCAACTCCTCCCTAACATTCAGTATTCTTCTCTTGGAACAAAACTACAAGAATGAATAGGGATAACCATCGATAGTGGAAAAAAACTATCGATAGTGACACGAAAAAAAAACTATCGATAGTGCCATCGATAGTTTTGCAGCTTTACTTCATACATAGTGGGACCAGAAGTTTCATGCAAAGAGGAATGTAGAAGAATTTGACAGATTTGGCCCCTATGCAAATGCTAGGGTGCGTGTGTATATGGCGTATGTCAACAAAAAAAAATGCTTGTGTACGTGTGTTTATGAAGATTCAAGAAAAAGTCAGCTGATCTTATGCATTCTACTTTATTGTTGCTCCATGCTTCTGCATGAACTACTGTTGAATAGGGATGGCAACAATAACCGGAAAAACGATTATGATCGGTTAATTTCTTTCGGTTAACGGTTAAATGGGGTTTATCCTTTTGATTATTTTTTCGACTAACCTTTTCCCTCTCAAATCGGCAAAAATCGAATGGAAAACATCGAAGCTGAGAATTTCCGCTTGCCAAATTTGAAATAGTTCTATATTAGTGACAAAAACAAATAAAACTCTGGTGTGTGCAATTTAGTTTTGACAGGTTGCTGCTTGTCGTTTGCTCGTTCGAATGTGCTTAGAGTATAATGTCTTTATTAATTTTTTTTAACTTTTTGTGAGATGTGATAAAATATAATTTGCATATAGGATTAAATGTAGGCTTGCCATACGTCAGGCATTTGGCCTGATTGTCAGGCATTACATACTTCGTCAGGCAATCAGGTGCCTAACGAATTTTGTCAGGCATTTTGAAAAGTTTTTTATTTTATTTCGTTTTATTCAAAGCCGTATGAACATTAGATATGTAATCTTGTCGAGTGTAAACACAGCGTAAGTTTAAGCTGAAGGTACATACTTTTTATTGCTGCGTTGATGTATATGCGTTGACGGCGTTGAATAATTTGCTGTTACACACTTGCGTTATGACGCACTTAAATTGTAAACAAAAAACAGCTGTTCAGCATTATCAGAGCATCTTTCATTTGGATTTTTGAGAAATATAAATTAAAATTAAAAATTTTCCATTAAATTTTCTTCCATTATTTTGTTTTTGCCTGTTGCAGCTTGGTTTTTTACGCTTTTCGTTGTAAATTTAAAGTGACAGCCGTTCGTAACGCAAAAACGCAGGGAAAAAGTAGAGAGTTGTGCTACTTTCGACGGCGACTGCCCTAACGCATTCGTAACGCCGTGGTCTGTAAAAGCTTTCGTTGTGAATGCACATGTTCAATATTTTTTGACAGCCACGGCGTTACGCATTAAACGGCGAACGCGAGTTATGTACCTTCCCTTTTAAGTCTTGTGCGATTATCGATAACTTCTTTCTTTCTCTTATTCGGTGTCATAAAAACACATTCAGACCAAGGTTGATATACAAGGTTGGCTTGGTAGAAATAGCTGACTATTTTTTTTTGTCAAATGGGGTCAAAATTTTATAGAGCTTACAGAAAGTCAAAGTTCGAGATAAATTGCACCGTTTTAAGGTTATGCAGACTAATAACTTATTTACAAGCATAGCGACATATATAAAAAGCCTTTTAATTAAAATATTTCTACTTACTTGTATCTTTATTTTCCATTTTAAATAAATCAATTATTGTTAACTTAATTCAAGAAACACGAACTTAAAATTTACCGAACACTACTGAACTTGCAAGCAAATTGTATTGGTTGACTTTGACGCACAGCTGTGCACGCAGAGCTGTGTAACGCTGCTTTATATTTAGCATAAACAAAATGAACGTGGCTTTTTATTGAAGTAATTCCAACTAAAAAATAACAAAAATTATTTATAACGGCACTTTACTTTTATCACTTTTGCACAGCAAAAGCTGCCATTTGACCTATAGTGAAATGGTAGGTTCGATTAACATTAAAATGTTTTGGTTTTTTGAATTTCACTTTATTTATCAATTTATTTACAATATCTGGAAAGGTAACTAAGTATTTTCCTAATATTATGAACAAGCATTTTTCTTTTACAACAGAAATGAAAATTGGAAAATTATTTTTAAAGTTTGACCTCAGATATGTATATACCTATTTTTATCTATTTACGTATATCTGTAACCGAATTTTTCATACCCAAAACCTCTGGAGTGCTCTGGCCTTATGGCGTTTTCTTTTCACGAAATAATGTTGCCCTGTTCGATTTTCTTAGCCATTTTGTAAGTTTGTCTGGTCCTTTCACCAAATATTGACCTCTAACTAAGTAAGAGGGCACCCTTATCTACAAATTCAGCCATTTTATAGCAAGTCAAGATACGTAATTCGATAATTGAGATATAGGAGGGCAACATTTTTTCGTAGAAAAGAAAACGCCATTAGATTCATACATATCTCTATCTACGTACATATATATGTATATAGTATAAATCTCATGTAACATTCTTTGTGCGGTAGAAACTTTTTAACTAATCAAACAATTTTAATTATAAGAATTTTTCTTTTACAACAGAAATTAAAATTGAAAAATTATTTTTAAAATTTGACTTTAGATATATACCTATCCTTATATATTTTCGTCTAAAACTACTGAAACATTTTAATGAAATTTGGTAGATACATATATCTCATTGGGTTCCATTAAGGTTATTAGTATCAAAGAGCGTATATGGACGCGTATATATACGCTCTTTGTTAGTATGGAGATAGAGAATAGCAAAACATGTGTACATACATATGAAGAAAATTGGGCAGGTATCGCTTAGTGATGGGCGAGTCCGAGATGTTTAGACAATCGAAAGAATCGCCATCGTTGCAAAATCACAATCGAGTCAAAAGTTGACTCGCTCCTCGACTATACAATCGAGATGTGTTTGCGATTGTACCGAGTCGGCGAGTCGGAGGTTGTTTCAATGACATCTCGACTACACAACCGAGATGTTTTTGCGATTGTTCCGAGTCGGTGGTTGTTTCGATGACAACTCGACTACACAAGCGAGATGTTTTTGCGATTGTTCCGAGTCGGCGGGCCGGCTGTTGTTTTGATGATATGTTTTAATTGATAAAATAAACTGAATGAGTATTGTTGATGAAGAAAGTAGGATTTTTAATGGAAGTGAGGCAAATACATACTATGTAAATAAATGAACCAAATTGAAAAATATGCTATATATATACGATGCATTTTTGCATCACAACTAAAGAGTGTTGTGCATAATAATCGATATATTAATAGGCTAACATTTTTTCCATACAAACAATTGCCAGGCTGTTTAGCACATTTAACATACTCATATCCACATAAAATTGATATGGATGTGTTCGTATGAGTCAGGAGCAGTGCATAGGCATATATTTTTTTCTATAAATTATTTAATTTCTTTATAATTAATAAATAAAGTTTTTAGTTTTGTACCATTATTGATTTACTTCGTTTTTGCTTCGTTGGCAAATGTGCCCACTATCTATATATTAATAGGCTAACATTTTTTCCATACAAACAATTGCCAGGCTTTTTAGCACATTTAACATACTCATATCCACATAAAATTGATATGGATGTGTTCGTATGAGTCAGGAGCAGTGCATAGGCATATAATTTGTTCTATAAATTATTTAATTTCTTTATAATTAATAAATAAAGTTTTTAGTTTTGTACCATTTTTGATTTACTTCGTTGGCAAATGTGCCCACTATCTATATATTAATAGGCTAATATTTTTTCCATACAAACAATTGCCAGGCTGTTTTGCACATTCAACATACTCATATCCACATAAAATTGATATGGATGTGTTCGTATGAGTGAGGAGCAGTGCATAGGCATATATTTTTTTCTATAAATTATTTAATTTCTTTATAATTAATAAATAAAATTTTTAGTTAAGATAAATAGATATCGTAAACGTGTTTACAAATATCCTAAACACAGTTGAAGAGTCGCTTTAATTTAAAAGCGCTCACCACCACGCTCATCACCACCTACCTTCCTAGATCTGCCTTGATTTTGACCATGATTTCGCGTCGGACCGTGATCAAAATGGCAAATCAGTGTTGCGGTACAACTGGAATTTGGAAAGTGTTGCTTATCTCCGCGAAAAGGAATAATTTTTGTACCAATACAAAGTTGAAAAAATAAATTGCATGGTCGAATTTCGACCACCGGCGATACTAGTAATAATTAATTATTTAAACATTAATAAATTAAAAAATTTTCTGAAGTAAGAGCTTACACTCAGAGAAAAGTTGCGGGTTAAAATCAAGCTGTGTCGTACTTGATTTAGGAATTACTGAAATTAAGGAAAAATATATAAAATTTAAGTTTCTTCAATCTTGAAACAGGAATGGCATTCTTGAAGCAAGATATTAATCTGAAAAAAACTTGTTTTAAGAATGAAATCCCGAATTTAAGAACACCGTTCTCGATTTAAGAATGAATTTCTTAATTTGAGAATAATAGGGTTAAGTGTTCTGTGAAAAATAGATATACATACATATACACACACATAATTTTCAATATTCGATCATTGCTTTTTGTGTTCAAACGGAAAAATTTTAACAAAAAAAAAAAAAAGAAAAATCACATATGTACATACTCTTATAAAGCAAAATTATGGAAGAGATGAAAATATTAGACATCGTTCCATTGAACGAGTCCCAGGCGTATACTATGGACGGGTCTGGTTGGATTGAGCTCGTCGAAGAAGTATATACAGACGCTGCGCCTGGGGCTTCGGATGAAATACTAATAAATAATAACGAAGCAGAAGAAGACGAAAGTCTGCAGAAACTTCTGCAGGACTTTAATTTGGAGGCCGTTTTACCATATTTGAAGGGTGAGTTATTCATTCGCTATATGTACATATGTACACATATACATACATATGTATTCATACATATACATATATCACTGATGCATAGCGTGGACTGCGCTGCCTTTACACGCGCAACACATTTGGCTTATTGTGCGTGCACTGCCATAGCGCTCCTTGATTGCTAGCAGCGCACACGCAACACTCCCTGGAACTCTTGTGTACATGACCGATATATGTATGTATGTATATGTATACATACCCAGTCGGAAATTTGATAGGGCTTCTTAAACAACGCGAATATGAAGTGCTTTCCTTTCATCGCAATGGCATTGCAATGTTAAATTAAGCGCTATTTGCAGTAACGCTTTGTCATCTAAGAAGCACATCTAAATTTCCGATTGGGTACATATCTGTGTTCATATCGAATAATAGCTTATGTCGAAAGGCCAATTTTCAAGATATTCGTAAATTTGTGTAATTTCTTTTCCTTAAGTAAACTTAAGCTACTTTTCCATATAAACACAGATTTATAAATATAAGTGTGTACATACCCAATAAACACAACGGATTCGTCTCGAATTCGCGTCGGATTCGCCGCGATATCATCCTCGTGTCTGTGTTTATTGGGTATGCACATATGTACATATACATATGTAAGTATACAAACAACCCTGCAGGCAAAACAACTAGTTGCATACTACAATAAAGCTTAGTTTCTGATAAAATTGCACAAACTGCTATTTTCAGTTAATATATAAATTGGTATATTACTAGTAGAATACCAACTAGTATGATTTTGTCTCTTTAAAAGCGGTTGATCAACTAGTAGATAGCTAACTAGTAGAATTTTGTCCGTTTCATACCAGTTGATCAAGTAGTAGAAAAGCAACTAGTTGAATTTTTTCCTTTACATACCAGTTGATCAACTAGTTTATTTTCATACTAGTTTAATTTTGCCTGCAGGGAATATTAATATTTTATTATTATATTATTTTAGATGCACAAGTCACGATAAGAAGTTTGAAATATATGCAAAACGAAGATTTAAGAGAAGCCATTCCCCCGCTAGGATTGAGAGTGGAGTTTCGTGCTAAATTGTTTGCATGGAAAAAAGAACAGGTAAGAATTCTTGCGTTGTTAGGAAATTAGCTTATATTTTAATATCATTTTAAATAGTTCGGAATTGATGATGAATGTAGGGAAATACCATCAAATGGGGAGGATTGGTCAAAAAAATATTGTAGCATTAACCCGTCATCGACAAATTTGTCAATTTGTTAAAAAATTGTTGAAAAAAAATATAAACACAATCTTAAATGAAACAACAAAAGGAAAAAATTTACTTGAATTTTACAAAGAGAAGCAAAAATTAAGCAACGAATACAGAAATGAGTTAATAAATATCTTGGTAGAAGAAGCAATCGGCAATAATATTTGTCTGCGAGCACATGATTTTCCAGAATTAGTTAATGAGATTGTTGCCCTTTTTCCAAATGAGAAAAACATAGAGGTTAGTTATACATATTCTTATTTTATTTAAAATTTTGTACACACATACATACATCAGACCTGGGCACCATCAATTACATTTTGTAATTGATTACACCTTCAATTACAATTACATGTAATTGTTATTGCCATTTTCCAGTTACCAATTACATACATATAATTGGTAATTGAAATTCTACAATTACAAGTACATGTTTTTGTTTTTGTTTTTGTTTCTGCTTTTGTTTTTGCTTTTGTTTTTGTTTTTGTTTTTGCTTTTGTTTTTTCTTTTGTTTTTATTTTTGTTTTTGTTTTTGTTTTTGCTTTTGTTTTTGCTTTTGTTTATGCTTTTCTTTTGTTTTTGTTTTTGTTTTTTTTTTTTTTGCTTTTGTTTTTGTTTTTTTTTTTTTTTGCTTTTGCTTTTGTTTTTGTTTTTGTGTTTGCTTTTGTTTTTGTTTTTGCTTTCGTTTTTGTGTTTGCTTTTGTTTTTGTTTTTGTTCTTTTTCCCTCATATGTATGTATACATAAACGACCGATCTCGGAGCGCTCCATACTTGGTTAGTTGGGTACAAAATGTTTTTTTTTTCCCTCAGGAATATTATTTCATTCCAAGGACTGGCCGCAAAAACCCTAGTGGTAAGCTCTACTCAAAATATAAGAATAGAAGAGCAAAGAAAATTAAACAAACCATCGCCGAGGCAGAAAGCAATAACTCCGCTGAAGTGTCTCCTACGGTATATTCACGAACGAACAATCAACTTGTTTCCCAAATTGACCGAACAACGCTTCTAGCGTATAAAACGTACTTGAACAGAGCTAGCTCAAATTGGGAAGAAATACGTGATAAATGGGCATGTACGTATGAACTTAGGCAGGAGGACTTAAAAAATTTGGAAGCCGTTGACTTTTTTAAATCCTGGCCAAAGCTTTCTGATTCCAGAGCACCAGAGTTGGTAAGAAAAGTTCAAAAGGGTTGGGTTGTGAGTGAAATACCACTAAACTTGAGTGGGGGAGATCTATGTTGCATTTTTCTTGTATTTACTTGATTTCTTTACTTTATATTCTTATATTTATTATATTCTTATATCACATCTTTTACTTAATCATACTCTTCATACTAATATCTCTTTTTAGATTAAAATTGATTTTGACATAAGTTATCCGCAAAAAGGAAATCTATTATACGCGAAATGGGAAAATTTTAAGCAAAAACTGCATGCGTATTATGAGAGCGAAATCCACAACGATTTTTGCAGACAGCAGTTTACATACACTAAGCTGACAGAAAACAAAAGTTAGTATATCTATCAATCATAAATAAAATTTTAGCAAAAGGCAAATCATTAAGATAAGTTTCATCTAATTATTTTGCTGCTTAGTTATCTTATATATATAAGATAAATCTGTGTAAATGGAAAGGGATAGGAAAAGTGATGCGAAAACAAAATATTAAAAATTAGAATTATAAAAAAATTAAGTAAACGGCTCAGCTGAAAACTGAATGAATTGTGTTCTCGTTTTTTACTCGGCTGGCTGAGTTTGCTAATTTACTTTTCGTTAGCAAAAGCAAAGCAAAAGCAAATGCAGCAAAAGTAGCTAAGCAATTTCAAACCCTGGTTATAAGTCCGGAAATGTTACTCATACGCCACCGCATACCAATGCTTTGTATGTCGTCGTTTAAAATGCATTTTCCCATAAGTGACATTTGCATTTTCGCATATCGTACAATGGTTGAATTTTACAGGAGAGCATAAAAGCTATTTAATTTCAAAACCGTTACTTATTTCTGCGTACAAACTTAAATTTAAATAGTTACGTATTTGTCACAAAAATCACGTATATGCGGTAATGAAATGGCAAAAGGTTCAGAGCTTACAAATTAGCAACTTCATTTAATTTGTTTAAAATAATAACTTGTGTGATCGATAATCAATTCTAATTCAAATTTTTACAATAATTTTTATCTTTAGATTCTCAAGATTATTTATCAAGCATATTACTCAACGCGGTGCTGCCCTCACCAGCTCGGTTCAAAAACAACTCTGGGAAACTGAATAAAAAAGCCACATTAGTTGATGCCGAAGAAAGTTTCACTTTGAGGTTGACATCAGTTAATGACTACCAACGTCAAATAGATGATATGCTTAGCAAATACTACTCCGCTGGATTGACTGTGCAGCCCTTTATTTTGGTAGAAGGGTTGTCTGATGAGGATATCAAAGGATTTTATATTTATTTCGATAAGACTCTATATAAATTTGATTCATATCTTGAAAGTTTAGACGTGTGTTTCAAAATTTTCCAAGTTTTTAATTTAAAATATCCTGATACTTGTCAATTACCGTGGGTTTTTATACAAAAGTTTTTGTATGAAATTAATACTCCTTTTGACGTAAAGTCCTCAAATATTACCTGTCTTCTTAATTTTATCTCCAACAAATAATTTAACTTAATTTAAAATGTATATTTGCTCTGAATGCTTGCGAAAATTTTTAGATGCACGTCTTTTAATCCGTCATTACAAAATCGATCACTTTAAATCTACAAAGCTACTAAAACTAAAATGTATACAGCATCAATGTAACCAAACTTTTTCTAATTTTACGTATTTTCGCATACATTTAGAAAAACAACATCCTATTGAAAAAAAAGTAGATACCTCTAACGTTTTAATACAATGCTCACATTCTCAATCATTTATAGATACAAGTGAAGAGTTCAGTGAAGAGCCCAGTGAAGTAAGCTCTACTTCAAATCACAATTTCTGTTTAGTTTCAAATGCATGTAGTACTCAAAGTAATTTTTTGTACAACTTCGCTGGTGGAGAAATATTTAAATCAAAAATCGAAAGAATGCAGTCAAACCTAGTTATACCTTATATCCTTTACTGCGATGATTTCCAGATAAATAATCCGCTTGGAAGCCACACATATTCTATTTGTGGATGTTATATAAGTTTTCCCACCATGCCGCAATACTTGCTTTCTAAACTCGATTATACGTTTCATGCAGCTTTCATATCGTCAACACATCTAAAGTTATCTATCATTTAGTGGAAGAACTTAAAATGCTTGAGGAAGGTTTAGAAATCGTTACAGAAAATATGAAATTCAGAGTAAACTTTATTCTTGGGTTAATTGTAGGCGATAACTTAGCAGTGAATAGTATATTGGGTTTTGTGCAATCTTTTAACTCTATGAAATATTGTCGTGTTTGTACAAGAAAAAAGAAAGAAATGCAGTACGATGTGCAAGAAAATATTGATTATTTAAGAACTGAAGAAAGCTACAGAAATGATTTGCTAAAAAATAACTTTCACGAAACAGGCCTGAAGACAACCTGCATTTTCAATGACTTGAAAAGCTTCCATGTAACAGAAAATTTTTCCTTTGATATTATGCACGATATATATGAGGGCGTTTGCATATACGATGTGTGCAATATACTAATAGCTTTAATAAATGAGAAAGTCATTACTTTAGACAATATAAACAGCCGAAAAAGGCTTTTTAAATTCGGTGAAACGGAAATAGGGAATATCTCCGTAGAATTAACAATTGATAGACTAAAGGCATTTAATTTAAAAATGAGTGCAAGCGAAATTGGATGTTTTATTCACTTTTTGTCACTAATTATAGGCGATCTTATTCCTGTTGGTAACAAGCATTGGGAACTTTTTATAATATTAGTAGAAATTGTGGACTTCTTATTTAAAACAACATATCAATACAATGAATTAAATAATTTTAAAAATTTAGTTAAAAAACATCATACAATTTATACGAAACTGTATGGGCCTCTTAAGCCAAAGCATCATTTTCTCGTTCATTACGCTACGGCGATAAAAAAATGTGGTCCATTAAAATATATATGGAGCATGCGTTTTGAAGCTAAACATAAAGAATCAAAGATGTATTTGAATAATATTACTTCTAGAGTAAATCCTCCTCGTTCGTTAGCAATAAAATCAGGAATTAAATTTTCGAGTTTTTTATTAGATCATGAGAAATCTTTTGAATCTGTTTTTAGTTTTAAATCCCCCAAAATTGTTGATTTAAGGCAATATGATTACTTTTCTAAAATAATTTCAGTACCAGATATAGATCTTACAAGTATTGAAATGATTAACGAAATTACTTATAAATGTACAAATTATAAATGTGATTACTTCTTAGCAATAAAAGACAACCATCTTCAGATATTTAAAATAAAAGAATTTTTGCATCAAAATGAAAATATTTATGTAATATGTTATAAAATAAATGTAAAAGGGTTTCACAAACATTTTCAATCATATGAAATTGTCCCTAGGGTAAGTGCAGAAACAGAAAATGTACATATTATAAATATTTGTAATTTCACCAGCCCACCTTTACATGTATATTATATAAACAATGGAAAATCTCTCGTCAGAATTAAATATTTGTAATAAATAGTTATAGTTATAAGTAGTTGTAGTTATAGTTATAACATTACATTAAAACCGTTTTTGTATAAATACATATTTCTGTTTTTATAATATGCAATATGTTGCGGAATATATATAAGTATGTATATGTATGTAAAATTTGAATTGTATGTATATTATATATATTACATATATTACTATATCTATACATGTGTACATGTTCGAAAATAAAACAAAATAAAATGCAATGCATTTAAAAAAACAATTTTATTTTTTTTATTTTGTTAGGTGGGTTAAATAATTTCGAATTTCGAAAAATTAGAAAATAAATATTCTTAAAACAGAGTTGAGAATTCTTCAAATAAGATTGTACATTCTTAAATCAATCATAGGTAATGCTTAAAATAAATTTATTCAAGCTTGTTTCAAATCTGCAAAATTCTAAATATAAGCTTAACCATTCTTCAAATAAGATTTTACATTCTCAATTCAATCATGGGCAATGCTGAAAATAAATTTATATAAGCTTATTTCAAAATTGAAAAATTCTCAATATAAGCTTTTTATTACCAAAAAATATCGTCCTAAAAATAAGAATATATTCTTGATTTTAGCATTTCCGAGCTTAACAGACTTTCATAACGTTTTCGGCTTGATTCAAGCCCGCTATACTGAAATTTAGCTTGCTTTTTCTCTGAGTGTACGAAACAAATGAATTTTACGAACAGCAACAACGGCAATAGATTTGTACAACCCTGTATGTTTTTTAAAGCAATTTTGATATTCAAGCGGCAACAAAAAATATTATGTATTTTTTGCAGCGAGTCCGAGATGTTGTAGGGTTGCTTTGAATACGAGATGAATCGTTGGCGAGTCCAAGATATTCTAGCGATTGTTTCGACTGATGGCCATTTACGACTTGACTCGAATACGAATGAAAACCATCGAGAGCATTCGAGATGTTTCAACAATCGAGAGACTCGAATAAAACATCTCGAACTCGCCCATCACTAGTATCGCTGTTGTATTTTATTTCTATTTACACCAAAGTATCGGTCCAAATTTGAATTTCTCGATTAAATTTTAGGTTCCTTCCATAACCGAAAACTTAGGAATTGTTACAAAATATTTGTTAGTAATATCTTTGACTAGAATATAATAGTATGTATAATACAATGCCGCTGAAACAGCTCTAACGAGTTGTAAGGACGAGCTTATCTAATGGTAACGCTATCAAAGCGATTCCATACGAATGGAATGGAATCGGACTCAAAATGCTAACAAATTGTTATCACTTATTGAGGTGGAATAGAATACGAGAAAGGAGTTCAAAGGTCAAGTCTTCACTTTAGCGGTAAAATAAATTATGTTACCCCGCGGATTAAGGCCGTTAGAGGATTTCAAATATGTTCTGATATTTTGCCGTAAATAGAAATAGAACACAACAGTGACACCGCAGTAAATTCATGAATTTTATCGTTGCGTGAGTCAAATCCTTTTTGATTTCATATAATGAATAAATTTTATTTCTGATTTCGTTCGTCATCCAAATCCAGACAACTTTTTATTTGTGATTTCATTTTCAGTCAAATCAGAGAATATCGTGTGTTTCATTTTTTGAAAATAGAAACCTTTCCAGTAATAAAAAATATGTTTTATCAGGATGGCGAAGCAGATCACAAAATAAAAGTATCTTTTATTTTATTTTGAATATAAAATCACTAATAAGATGACGATGACTGTTGATAACTGCGAAGCTTGGCCGGGTATGCTAGCAAAGATATATATTGTTATTTAGTTAGTTTGTAGGCCCAAACTTTATATAATAAACCCTTGAATCTTCTCTATTTCGTTTTATTAGCTAAACCTAACAGATCTGAGATCAATAAAATTATAAAAAAATACTTTTCTTTGCTACAATAGGGGAATATTCTGTCTTTATTTTATGCCGAAAATCCCGGAATCAAATTCTGGCAATCTCTGAATTTTCGGGATGTCAAAATGGGCGGGATCCCGGGATTAAAATCCCTAATACATATGTATGTATGTATAACTAGAGCTCGGAAAAATAGGTGAAACCAAGCGCCTCAAAATATGCTATGTTTTGTAAATTTTGTTTGTTTTCAGTGGCGGAAATGCAATTTAAATATAAAGGGGTGACATATTGGTATGGTGGGTGAAGATTCTATTAGAAAAGTTCTTAATCATGTTACGTACACAAATTTGCAGTATAAATAAACATACATTGGTCTGTGATGAAATAAAGCCAGAAAAGAAAGTGATTTTATACGTAAAATATATTTATTTATGTGTTTTTAATAATTTTAATTGGTTATATAAAAAATCTATAACAGAAAGCTAATATATTAAAGTTAAAAGTTTGTGCAAAATTCTGAAAAATTCGCCAATTTTTCACCAAAATTTGTAACTTTTTGAGTATAAAAGTAAGTAAATTATGGCATAGTTAATGTTCCAATAACTCATAAACAAAACTGCAAAACCGTTTTTACCACGAGAGAAATTTTCATCTTTACAAATATGGAATTATGTCGAGTATCCAATTGGAAAAATGTAAACACTGAAATGGTCATAAGAATAAATAGGAAAGTTCAAATGTTCAAAGTCAGACCACTACAAATTAAAAAGCTGTATTATATATTCTAATATGCACTCGCCTCATTTTCATTCAAAATATATTTGGTTTGAAACTATATTTGTTTTTCCCTCACGTGTGAAGATTTTGTCTCAAATGTAAGCGAGTCACTACAAACTTTTAATTTTTTTCTTTATTCTTTATAATTATATATTTATTTATTATACTCAGCGTGGCCATTCTAGCTTTTTTCAAGCTAGATTTAGCTTTTTTTCTTGTCTATTAGCTGAAAAAATTCTGATTTAGCTTTGGCTTTTTTTTAGCTTTTTTATTTGCTAAAACCCCAAAAAATTAGCGATGCTCACTGCTCAATACATACATACACTCATCATAGTTACCATTATTTGAATGTAAAATATTTTTTTTTAACATTTCGTTATTTTTATTGACACTGAAGTACAAATTTATATATAGTACACATATGAAAATAAATAACTTATGCAGGCTCCACTAAACTCTTCTTCTTCTTTGACAGCTATCCCATCTGTTTACTTCTGCATATTCTATACATGCATTCCTCATTACAGTTCGTCAAATTGTTCATTCTCTGAGTTTATCCATCATTCGCCCGTGAGCTGGATGTCAAATTATTTCGTCTTCCTTACAGTTTTGACATCTCGATCACAAGAATTCGACATTAAGCTCACGGCGTGTATGTGTGTATATATCTTGAACCGACCTGTTAAACTGACTTTGAATTTATGTGTGTTTTGCAAACACATTAGGCGAGTCCCCCTCGCTGTGATCCAGATCCACATACAAATTTTGCGTGCAAATGGAACAACAATTTTGTGATCCTGATTTTTATCTGGATCCATTTTGGGTCCGTATAGATTGTAATAGATTTTTTTGATCCAGGTAAACATCAGGATCAAAAAATTGTTGTTGCAGGTGCTTGAAAATTTTTGTCCGGATCACTGCCATGGGAAATCACCTATTAATAAAGCATTGAAATCGCAGTATGACTTGGGATCACCGTTTTATTAATCCGGGAGCACTTACAATAGATACTCCATTACTCCCTATACTTCATGTATAGGCCTACAATTTTGTATACTCGCTTTTAACATTGTATGTCCTAGGAAGGGAAGTTATAAACACAAACAAAATAAACAAAACTAACAAAATTTTTATTGCTCGGAGAGGATATCAAATAGATTACTTTTCTAAGTTAACCAAATTTTAGTATCCACGTACGGCTCTAAAAAGTTAACTCTTGGTTAACTTTTCTGAGCTTATCGATTTTTTTTCAAATCCAACCGCTTATTTCTCAATAAAAACAAGATCATTCCCTTGTTTCTATGTATTCCCGGAATTTGCGTGCATTACCCGAATTCCTGTGTAAAAAATTATTGTCGGTGTCGCGAGGTTCAAATTTAGTTAGTCGTTTGAACTAGGGCTTACGATTCGATCTCGAGCAGTGTCGAGAAATTCGAGGATCGAGAAAACCGAGACTCGGGTTCTCGATTAAATCTCGTTTCTCGGATTTCTCGATAACATATTGTGTCGAAAAATATGAATATCAAAAATTTCTCGTATGTCATTAGAATGAAAAAATCTTACGTTATGAAATTTTAAATGTATTTCACTCGGAATTTTGTGAAATACACCTGGGAATGGCGTAAATGGCAAATATTCATACACATGTAAGTACATACAAGCAGAACAATCTACGAAACAGCATAGTATACTTATACCGCTATTTCTGCGAGTAGTTGAATGTCGAGAAGCTCGCGAGCCTCGCACGTCTCGCTCGAATTCGAGAAATCGTAAGCTCTAGTTTGAACTATTAAGTGGTGTAAACGTAGTTTGTGTGTAAAAATATGCGTACGAAAATTGTGCAGAGCTATTACACAAAAGAAAAAAAAACAAACAAATATCGACTGCTTTAAACCAGCCGTTACAAATTAATATGTACATATGTATGTAATGTAAATTAAATCTAAGTTTCTGCCTTGTAATGATTAAAACTGAGATATTCAAATAAATTTGATATATTATATCCCAAAAATTATGTTTATTACCGTATTCTATCAAATTTAAAAACCACCTGGAAAAGTTAATATTTCGGAAAAGTTAAATGCTCTTGGGACCCTTTGGTTAACTTTTGTGCGATTCTTCTGTATATTATATTATATTATATTATATTATATTATATTATATTATATTATATTATATTATATTATATTATATTATATTATATCATATTATATTATATTATATTATATTATATTATATTATATTATATTATATTATATTATATTATATTATATTATATTATATTATATTATATTATATCATATTATATTATATTATATTATATTATATTATATTATATTATATTATATTATATTATATTATATTATATTATATTATATCATATTATATTATATTATATTATATTATATTATATTATATTATATTATATTATATTATATTATATTATATTATACTTTATTTATTATTATTCTTTATTATTATATTTATTTAATGTAGCTTTCTTTGCAATTTTTCACGTGAAACCCATAAAAAAACCTTAATAATTTATTTTTCTGGCATCCTAGTAAGCAAGAAATTCAATTGCATTCACGGGGGGCTTAGACCCGAATGCACCCCACCTTAAACTTGCCACTGGATGTGCTCACAAACATTACGTAGCATAATTTTTTATATAACTTACCTGCCATAAAGAAGAAGAAGTGTGCCTTAATAGGCAGAAGTCTTTTGTTTACTTTCACCATTATTACAACAATTGTTTAAAGACCTCAGGATGAAAATATGTATGTATGTATAAGTTAAGTAATTTAGATATCGCACGACAACGGTTTCCTCCCGCAAATTAGCTCATATCTACATATATAATATATATATATATATATAAAATATGATAATATTGGAAATGGAATATAAGCATTCATAAAATGTAAATACATACATACGTTATTGCAAAGTTTAACTTTGAGTTTTTATCCACTTTGGAAAAACGTGTCTCTGAGATTAGGTAGTTGCAGTTTATGTTGACTATTTGCTGGTAAGAGTGAATACCTTGTTCACAGATCGGCTCCGCGTACTCATAGATGTGATCGTAACAAATTTATATATTTCTCTAGAGCCTATAAACATAAAAGAATAAAAAACGTGTTAACTACTCTTCCACCTGCCAACACTCAGGAAAAAAATTATGCTAAATTTAAGTGTAATGGGCTTGAATCCAGCCGAAAAGGTCATGTTAAGCTTGAGAGTGCTAAAATCAAGAATAGATTCTTATTTTTAAAACGATTTTTTTTAGAATAAAAGCCTTAATTAAGAATTTTCCGTTTTAAAATAAGCTTATATAAACTTATTTTCAGCATTGCCTATGATTTATTTAGGAATGAACATTCTTATTCTAAGAATGTTCAACTTTGTTTTAAGAATACTAACAGCTCTATTCTGTGTACTTGACAAATTAACCATCTTGCTTATTTGTAAATTTTGACTGTTTATCAAGTATTTGCAATTCTGTGTCAAAATAAAAAAGCCTTTTCTTGCTAATTTGTCAATACGTCGGTTGGTCTTGACAAATAAAATTCGTTTGTTTTGAATTCAAAATTATTTTTTTATATTTTCTTAAATCAGGGCTGCTCACCTCACAGTCACTCAAAGCACATTTTGTTTTGTTCCGAATCATAGGCACAGATACATATTTTAACTTCAAATATAAAAATAAAATTTTCTTTGCACTGCCATACTGTGTAACCTAATACAAACGCAAGTCGTCAATTAACGCACGCACGCAAATTTTTCATATGCGTTTAACCGAAATTGACTTGCGTTCCTGTACAGATAAAGAAATAGAAAAATATAGAAAATCAGAGAAAAACTTGTTATTTTGTGGAACATGTATCTAACACACACGATATCAAAAGCAATTGTCAATTTTTTTGCAAACAATCACCCACAATGCTTAATTTCAACTGTCACGCAAAACAAAAATTGGGCGTCGAGTTTGATTTTTACGCACGCCGCACATAGGGGTATTTTATCAATCTGGGCGGCCAAAACCTCATTTCCTAAAACTGGCCCGATTTCCACAAAATAAAATTTTTTAGTAGGCCAGGACCCTAACGCATCATTTTCAATAAAAGTTTATTCTCAAAACTCAAACACAAAGTTTTTACAGTCAATGAAAGTTTGGTCATTCGTGTATTTCTTGCGGCATTTTATAACGTTCTTAAACTTTCAACATTTCCAATTAATATTTTTACGGTTTTAAGTGAAGTTTTTTAGAATACTGTTATGGATTCTTATAATACAGGTACAAAATTCATGTTTATTGAGATTTAGTTAGTTGTTAGCGTCTTCTTAATTACATTTTTAAAAAATGATGTATTAAAAAAAAAAATCCCAATTTTTTGTTTTCAAAAGGGTTTTTGTTTAGGTGCCCGGCATTGTCCGGCACTGAATCTTTTTTTTCTAGATAGTCTGTTCCCTGTTATTTTGAGTTCAAGAAAGATCGGTCCCGGTTTTTTCCGGTTTTAAGAAAAACAGGCGATTTTTCACGTTGGGAAAACAAAAACACAAAAAAAAATTAGTTGTTTGTGAATTCGAGAACACCCATCTAGCAACATATACATCGACGTGCTCCGAATCCAAAGTCCGCTTGTCCAATATACCCTCAAAACTTCAAGAAAATTGCGAAAAGCTAAAAAAAGCCCCAAATGGCACATTTCATCGACCTAACCTACTCAAATGTATTTCGACGTTCTGAATCCAAATCTGAGGTCGGTTTGGTCTCACTACATCACTTTTTAAAAATGTAAAGTCACATTTTTTTTATGTTAAATTGAATTGAAATCACCATGGGTAACATAATTAACAATTTAAAGCCAAAAAAGAGTTTTGGCCGCCCAGATTGATTAAATACCCCAATGTGCGCCGTTCAATTTCGGTTAGGATATTTTAAAAAAAAATTTCAACCTTTTTTGTGTTCAAAATTGATTTTGTTATGTTGCTCTGTCAGACTCAGTCAAATTAACCCTCGGACATGATATCTAGTACAATTAGTATTTTTCCGGCAAAAAATTACGTCGCACAAAGCCGCACTTCACTACTAAATACAGGGTTTTTCGTATGTACATATGTATGTACCTACATTAATTTTCTTTTTTTGTTTTATATTTGATTTTAATGTTTATATTTCGAACGCATATCTTGGTTAATGTAGGTGATGCTCGAAAGTAACCGAGATATTTATCAGCGATTATTGCTAACTTTTTAGGCAGTATTTTTAGTATTTCCAATTTCTCAAAGTCGAGGAAATACTTATCATAAAAAGGGTTAAGCAGCTCATTCAATTTTAATATAATAATATGCAACATTCAACTTTTTAAAAATTTTCATTGGCTTTTCGGAAATTTTAATTGGAACGGTCTCACGCACATATGTATGTACATATGTATAAGGCAAACACCCTACAGGAAAAAACTTCTAAAATCGACGGAATTTTTCACAGCATTGAGAATTTCACTTTTTACACTAAAATTGGTTGTCTACATAACAGTACACTTAGAAATCTCCTCAAAATCTTCTATAAATTCTGGCCTCAATTTGAAATTTTTAATCCACTTTTAGAAATTTCTACGATTTTTCGGATTTTTTCCATAAGCTTGGAAATCCTGCTTAAAACGATTTTTATTGAAAAATTTTCTATATTTTTAAACGAAAACAAGAAAGTAAAATTTTCGACAGAACTCTGAAATAAATTTAAAAACTCTAACGTGTGATTTTTTTTTGAGTCACTGTATATATTTTTCAATAAAATCGACTTTTAACACAAATTATTAAAATTTTGCATTAAACAAGCAATTTGGAATAGATGTAGACAATAAAATATTTTTGGCCGCATAAAACTTGAAAATCTACCTATGTGTGCCGTAAGAAATCGAAATTTACACTACAAATGTGTAATGAAAAAAAAATTCAAAAAATGAAAGCACTGCAAAAAAATTGGTTTTCATAAAATTTTCGTATAAAAAAAATTGTATGTATGTGATACTACTATTTAAAAATAAATTCTGAAATAATATTTTATTGGAATTCATAAAAAAAGTTAAATGAGCAAAAAAATTTTCAGTGCATATAAAAAATTTGTAGATGTATTGAGTTTTGTACTTTCAATACGCGAGCGTTGAGCCTGGCCTGTCTTAAATAATAGAATCGCAAGAAGGTTTTTTACTTTTGCTGTTATTTGTAGTTGAGGAAGAAAATGAGGAAAACAGAAATCGTTCGCGGCACTTAAGATACTTGCGGGACTCGAGCGCTCCATTTTCCTTGAGTGAAAATTTGTTCATGCAAAATTTCCATTTGACCCGTAAATTGTGCCAGCGCCTTATTAATGATTTACAACCACAACAATATTTATTTCACCACGTGTTGGGAAAATCACATTTGTAAGAGCCTTTTAGATTTGTCAAATAACGCACAGAATAAGAAAAATTATCAATGTGATACAATTCATGACTATTTGTCAACTTATCGATAACACTGGATCACAAAATGAAATTTTTTGTCTGTACTTTGGACGTGACTATCCTATCTATATGTAAAATCGGTCGCTGATTCCGAAAATCGGGTTCATTTTTAATTCTATGGGAAGGTTTTTGAGATATCGGCAATTTACCGTTATTTGGCCAATGGGTCCACTTAATCCAGTATATCGGGTATGTTATACCCGTGAATGGGCTCGTATCTACTGCGCTGCCAATACGCTGCTACTGCAGATGTGTAGTTATTGGTAAAATATGCATAGAATGTACCCGTGCAGAGGCATTGCGCGACTTGGCTGTATTTACTTGATCACCTATAACTTTTCCATTTTACAATGAATTTTCATCGTTGATAGCTTATTTTTTTGCTTCACGCAAAGGAGTAAAACCGAAGGTGAAAACATTGGTTTTAAAGATATTGCCTGACAAAGTCAATTTTTTCTTCAAAAAATCGTAAAAAATCGAAAAAATTCAAATTGAATCGTCAATATTTCAGAAACTATAAGAATTACAGAAAAATATTATAGGAGCCGTGAAAAGGAAATTTAATTTTCTTTCGTTTGGTGTCACCCTAAGGAAGATAACTAAGGAGATATACTGGATTAAGTGGACCCATTGGCCAAATAACGGTAAATTGCCGATATCTCAAAAACCTTCCCATAGAATTAAAAATGAACCCGATTTTCGGAATCAGCGACCGATTTTACATATAGAAAGGATGGTTGCGTTCAGAGTATTTTTTGGCTGTAGAGCAGTGTAATTAGTCAATTTCACAGAATAGAGCTGATAGTATGTATAAAAAACTTGTTTGTTTGTCCTCTTGGAGTACTACGTATTAATTTATCAATAATTGTAATCGAAAAACGGTTATAATCAGTTAGTTCCCTACAATTATTCGTGATTAATAACACTGCTCTACAGCCAAAAAATACTCTGAACGCAACCATCCTTTCTATATGTAAAATCGGTCGCTGATTCCGAAAATCGGGTTCATTTTTAATTCTATGGGAAGGTTTTTGAGATATCGGCAATTTACCGTTATTTGGCCAATGTGTCCACTTAATCCTGTATATCTCTTTAACACAGTGAGTTATATTCCTTAGGGTGACACCAAACGAAATAAAATTAAATTTCCTTTTCACGGCTCCTATAACATTTTTCTCTAACTCTTATAGTTTCTGAAATATTGACGATTAAATTTTAATTTTTTCGATTTTTTACGATTTTTTGAAGAAAAAATTGACTTTGTCAGGCAATATCTTTAAAACCAATATTTTTACCTTCGGTTTTACTCCTTTTCATGAAGCTCCATTCTATTATCAAAAAAATAAGCTATCAACGATGAAAATCCATTGTAAAATGGAAAAGTTATAGGCGATCAAGTAAATACAGCCAGGTCGCGCAATGCCTCTGCACGCGTACATTCTATGCATACCCTCACGGAAAAAAAAAGTTAGTTGCAAAAATAAATATATTAAAAAGTGATTTATATTCAACTAATTTTTAAGTAGCTTTAAACAAATGCAGCGCGGGACAGTTTCTTGTATATGTACATATTTATATGTAAACATGTTTTCAGATCTAAGTATGCCAAGATTGTTTTTTCCTTTTTTTGGTTACCGTTTTTCAGCTTCACTTCCCATTAAACACTGAAAACGAAATTCTCAAACGGAGAAAATATTGTTTCATATTTATCATATGAAAATTAACATAAATTCAATTGTTTCTCAAATATTGTTTATCAACTTGGGAACAATTTGCGAAATTTGAGGAAAATTTGTTTCGCATTTTTACCATTTCTTGAATTTCGACATCAAATGCAGGATTAAGTTATTTATATTAAACTACAAGTAAAGTAGTTGAAAAGAAACTCAAGATAAAGTTATTTATTTTAAACTACTAGTAAAGTAGTTGAAAACAAATGCAGGATAGGGCAATTGACTGCTTGCTATGACATCGCCGTGTTAAAAAAGTCAGTTCATTGCAAAGGAAAAAGTCACATTTTCAATTAGTTGTTATTGAAAATAAAGTAGTTTATAAAGTGATTTAAAATTAATTAAATTTCCTACAGGGTATTGTACCAATACCTACACATCTGCAGTAGCAGCACATTGGCAGCGCGGTAGATACAAGCCCATTTACGGGTATAACATGCATAAAATATACCCGTGTAGAGGCATTGTGCGACTTGGCTGTATTTACTTGGTCGCCTATAACTTTTCCATTTTACCATGGATTTTCTTCGTTGATAGCTTATTTTTTTGCTAATGGAATGGAGCTTCACGTAAAAGATTAAAACCGAAGGTGAAGACATTGGTTTTAAAGATATTGTCTGACAAAGTCAATTTTTTCTTCAAAAAATCGTAAAAAATCGAAAAAATTAAAATTTAATCGTCAATATTTCAGAAACTATAAGAGTTAGAGAAAAATGTTATAGGAGCCGCGAAAAAGAAATTTAATTTTCTTTCGTATGGTGTCACCCCAAAGAAGATAACTCACTGTGTTAAAGAGCTATACTGGATTAAGTGTACCCATTGGCCAAATAACGGTAAATTGCCGATATCTCAAAAACCTTCCCATAGAATTAAAAATGAACCCGATTTTCGGAATCAGCGACCGATTTTACATATAGATAGGATAGTCACGTCCAAAGTACAGACAAAAAATTTCATTTTGTGATCCAGTGTAATCGAACACTTTCGATTAACCTAAAAAGCGGTTAATCGCTTATTTCATTTTTTTTTTGCCATCCCTATACCGTGTATTTTGTTAGAGCTTTTTCTCAAGTAATTAGTATGGAAGGAATAAGGTACCTAACTCAGCTTGACCTTTGTGTGCTGTGACACTTGCTCATAGCGAAGAAAAAAAAATAGCTGATGACATGCTACAGCCGCTGTTAGTGAGCCCTGATCACTACTCAATAAATATACATGTATCAAGCAAGTTTAAATGAAAATAGAGTGATGGAGATGTAAAAAGTTAAATTAATTTAAATCGCGATAATTTTATTAATGTTTGGTTTGTTTTCTTTAATTTTTTGAAATCGGTTTTTTATCATAAACCGGTACCCAGAACATATGTATCTCTAGCAATTATACTTAGCCTTTTCAACATCATTACCTGTAAAGAAAATAGTTTTTTGACTCCTGAAAACTTTTGAATTTTGAGTTGTTTCAATTTATGATTTAGGGTTGGATATATTCAAGGCAAATTCATTATGGTAGTGGCACGGCGAATTCGACAATATTCGCCTCGATTCGCTTTAAATTTTTGTCCATCAAAATGTCAAACTCAAAGTAAAATTTTTCCTTGTTTGACATTATCCTGTATTTTTCTGTACACGGTGAATTAAAAACGAGAAAAAGAAGAAGTCAGCTGTTCACGTACCATTACCATAAGAATGAATTTGCCTTGGCTATATTGAAGTTAATTTTCTATTAAAAAATAATAAATGAAAAAAAACCATTTGTCTACTACGACTGTTACCCCGAAAAAATTTGTTTGGTACTCTCAAAATCCATTTGGTACGTTTTTTGGTACGAGGAAAAATATGTTAGTGGTATCACTTACCTTGTTTATACGCAGCAGTAGGCGAGACCGCATCCACTCAATACACTAACCTTCCGTCTGTTTATACAACCTAGTTTGAAGCGTGCACGGTAGGCAGGAAGCGACGATAGGTTGCATGAAAATGTCGAGAAAAAAGGAAAGTGGGGTTGTGTTATGTGATGTTTATAGATGAAACATCCGTTGAAATTAAAATTCGAGCTGCTCCTTTTTCAAGGATATCCACATTTTTTGTCTTTTTTGAAAGGATCAAATATTGAGGAAATCGAAAATTCGCCACCGTCCAAATTTTTCCGATTTCAATACATTATTTGGTCGCTAAGGGATACAAAAAAAGGTATTAGAAAGATAAAAGGACACCTGTAGTGGAAAAATCCAATGTGAACAGGACCTAAAGGATAACCACTGAAATATAAAATAACACAAAAAGTACCCACTTTAATTTGCGTATAACTCCTAAAATGTTAACTCTACGTGAAAATTCCTTATAATATGTTTCATTCAGAATAAATAAAGGAATATTTCTTTGATATACAATTTTGATGTACCTGCAGTGGTTAATGCACTTTGGTCCATCTGAAGTGAAAATTTCAAAAAAAAAGTACTTTTTTTATGGTGCTATTTTAAGTGCAAATATTTTTCTAGTTTATGTAAATATTTTAATCTAATGATCCAATTCTCATTCTTACATATCTATACGTTAATATTAAAGAGAATTAGAGCTGAAATACGCGCTAGCTGTGCACGGTGGGCGGTAAGCAACAATAGGTTGCATGAAAATATCGAAAAAACGATCGCCGGCTAAAAACTTACGTAAAATGATATTCTAATATACTTCATAAACACACAGCAAGCGTGAATAAAATCTCCAACGTTTTTTTTAAACGAAAATTAGTACCAGCACACAGCTAGGCACATATTCGTTGGGCCATCGTTTTTACGATATTCCCATGCAACCTATTGTTGCTTCCCGCCCACCGTGGACAGCTAGCGCGTATCTCAGCTCTAACTCTTTTTTAGTATTAACGTATAGATATGTAGGAATGAGAGTTGGATCATTAGATTAAAATATTTACATAAACTAGAAAAATATTTGAACTTAAAATAGCACCATAAAAAAAACGTACTTTTTTTGAAATTTTAACTTTAGATGCACAAAAGCACATTAAGCACTACAGGTACATCAAATTTGGATATTAAAGAAATATTTCTTTATTTATTCTGAATGAAACATATAATAAGGAATTTTCACGTAGAGTTAACATTTTAGGAGTTATACGCAAATTAAAGTGGGTACTTTTTGTGTTATTTTATATTTCAGTGGTTATCCTTTAGGTCCTGTTCACATTGGATTTTTCCACTACAGGTGTCCTTTTTTCTTTTTAATACCTTTTTTTGTATCCCTCAGCGACCAAATAATGTATTGAAATCGGAAAAATTTGGACGGTGGCGAATTTTCGATTTCCTCAATATTTGATCCTTTCAAAAAAAACCAAAAATGTGGATATCCTTGAAAAAGGAGCAGCTCGGATTTTAATTTCAACGGATGTTTCATCTATAAACATCACATAACACAACCCCACTTTCCTTTTTTCTCGACATTTTCATGCAACCTATCGTCGCTTCCTGCCTACCGTGCGTGTATAGTGAAACCGCATTGTGATGCACTTCGATCAGCTGTTCTTTGTTTACATTCGATTAATTTTTCACTACAAATGTGCCGCGAAATCACACTATTCATAAAAAAAAAATAGCAAAAAAAAACTTTTCTTTTCGTCCATCTTAAAATATTATTTAAGTTAATTGATTTGAATTGAATTCACACGCGTTTAATAAAGCAATCAGCTGATCTTTAATTCGCTTCGATAAATTTAGTCGTTTATACGCTCCCTTCAACCGTTGCGAGAAATAAAATACCGATTTGAAAATGAGTCTGAGCGAATTCAGCGATGCATTTCAAAGCGTATTCAAAATCGATTTATACATGTGTATTCAGTGAAACCGCATTATGACGCCGTATAAACAAGGTAAAGCCCATATGACACTACATTTTTTTTCTGGTATTCTACCAGGTTTTTTGTGAGAAGGAGATGGTCAAATACAGTTTTGCGTTGGTGCAAGCGAGCAAGCTATATTGAAAAAAACCAAACAAAATACCATCTAGGCGATTAAAAACCAACGAGCCAGCTTGTATTTCGGTAGGTTTTTTGGAATTCGGTCATTTTTTCTGACAATTGTTTCAATTTGACAACTAGAAAATAAATTATATTTAAAATAAAAAATATATGGAAATACAAATTTTAAATTTGCCTCTTGTAAGCTTCTGCTATGGCCGTAAGGGTAAAGAAGAAGTCCGGAAGAAAAATTATATTGCGTACTGGCTTCCCTTTATAGCATGGAATACACAGCTATCCTGCCCTTTGAGTTTCATAACTTTTTTATTTCAGTAATTTAAATAAAAATTTCTGAAAAAATTAATTTTTGAAATAAATATTATTTTCATTTAGTTTAAAGTTTAATGTCAATCAAATTGTTTTTGAGGGAGTATTTGTCTCTTTTCAACCTACAGAAGAATTGTTTTTGTATTTTGACTTTCGGTGGGTTTTCCAAACCAAAAAAACCAAGAAAAAAATGTAGTGTCATATAGGCATAACTGATACATAACTTAAAATTCTATTTTCACTACCATTAAAGCTTAAACAGAATCAACGTCGGACGAATTATCGTCGGTCGCAGCCTGCTATCAAACGATTAAAATACACGGAAGTATATGCGAATTAACAGAACGGAAAATTCATCAGAATAGACTTATTTCTAATCAAAGCAAATTCATTATGGTAATGGCAGGGCGAATTCCGCAATATTCGCCTCGATTCGCTTTAAGTTTTTGTCCATCAGAATGTCAAACTCAAAGTCAAATATTTCTTTGTTTGACATTCTTCTGTATTCTTCTGTACACGGCGAGTTCAAAACGAGAAGAAGAAGTCAGCTGTTCACTTACCATTACCATATGAATGAATTTACCTTGTTTCTAATTTGGACGCTATCGCCTGTCAAATAAATTATTTGGAACTTGATAAAAACATGAAACTAAACAAATATGTATACATATATCCTTTTTTTGATGTGGAAAAAATTTAAAATATGTACAGAATAGAAGAGTCAATGGAAGAAATAAGGATACATCGTAATTATAAAGATATGCATATGATAATTTCGCCTTGATTCTGTTTTATTGGGCGATATTCGCAAACAAATGTCATCGCCGCACCACGCGAAAACTCGTCTGGCGATTGATTCTGTTTAAAGCTTTAGACGTAAATCAATATCAATGGTTCCTTATACAGAGATATGTCTAATCTATGTACACACAAAACTACACATACATACATACATATATGCCAAAAATAGATTTTTTGAAATTGGCATATTGATATGTATACAGTAAAATAAATTTTTCTGAAAAGCAGTTTTCGGAATTTTTCATTCCAAATTTTTGGTTCTGAAACCCTGTTTTCGAAATATTTCATTCTAAGTTTTTGTTTCGGAATTTTTCATTCTGAAAATTTATTTCTGAAAAGAAATTTCGGTTGTAATGTACAAATGTCTAATCGACCCAAAGTTGGTCCGAATGTAATGCAGACAGGGCCCATTGGTCCTAACATAGGAAATGCTATGTTAAATGTTGGTAGAATTTTACATGGGATTGGACCAAATTTTGAACCAGTTACAATTACCTACAGTGTAGTTTATGAAGTATACTAAGTCTCTGTCGAAATCCTACAGGAGTATAAATTACAAATTTTTGTAGGTTGAAAAAATCTAGTTATGTATGTATACATATGGGCATAAGTACACGGAGAACAATATATTGATGTCACATCCATATATGTATATGGATAATCCTGTCTAATCCATAAATTATGGTTGCCATATCCATATAATTGGCATCATATAAAACAAGTAAGGAAGCCTAAGTTCGAGTGGAATCGAACATTAGATACTCAGCTGTATGCTTTCATTGTTTGTTTGCATTTGATGGAAACACGGTGTAGGTATTTTATATAAAGCGAGTGCCGCATAAAGTGGGCGTAGCCACGCCCATTTTCAACATTTTTATCAGTCATCCAACTAAGCATATGAATATTATTCTTTGTGCAACTTTTCATTCCTTTATGACTTCTAGTTACAAAGATGTCACGTTACAAATTCCCAAAGGGTGTTCCAGAAATATCTTTCTTAAAAAGTAGGCATGGTCATAAACCGATTTCAATAAATTTTTGCGTGGCTATTAACACAAGTTATAAAAGTGTATAAACCAAGTTTCGTCATAATATCTCAATTATTTGTCGAGTTATAGGCTAAGAAATCTCGTATATTCCTTTGTCTAAAAAGAGGCGGTGCCACGCCCATTTCCCAAAATTTGTCTATTTTTTGTTTCCGGTCTATTTTGGAACTCTTGCCACAAAATTTCAATGATATATCTTTATATTTGACAAAGATATCGCTTAAAATGTTTTTATTAGGCCACTTTATAATACCCATATATAAAAGTGGGCGTGGTCGTCAACCGATTTCGCTAAAATTTTCAACATGTATTACCACAAGGAATAAAAGTGTACACACCAAGTTTAGTCATTATATATAAATAATTTGTCGAGTTATGGGCTCAGAAATCTCGTATATTCCTGTTTATAAAAAGAGGCGGTGCCACGCCCATTTGCCAAAATTTTTGTGTTCAATGATATATCTTTATATTTGACAGAGATATCGCTTAAAATGTTTTTATTAGGTCACTTTATAATACCCATATATAAAAGTGGGCGTGGCCCTCAACCGATTTCGGAAATTTTTCGTCCAAATATTTGACTAAGTAAGTATATCACGCGTACCAAATTTCATCGATATATCTTCAACGGTTTCTGATTTATGACTCATAAAACTTTCAATGTTTGCCCCTTAATAAGTGGGCGTGGCACCGCCCATTTTCCAAAATTTTTATGTTTTTTGTTTTATGTCCATAGTTGGACTCATGCGACAAAATTTCAATGATAGATCTTTATATTTGACAGAGATATGGCTTAAAATGTTTTTATTAGGTCACTTTATAATACAAATATATAAAAGTGGGCGTGGCCGTCAACCGATTTTAACTATTTTCCGTCCAAACGTTTGCCTAAGTAAGTAAATCACGCGTACCAAATTTTGTCGATATATCTTCAATGGTTTCTGAGTTATGACGTATAAAACTTGCAAGGTTTGACCCTTAATAAGTGGGCGTGGCACCGCCCATTTTCCAAAATGTCATCAAATTTCTTCCTAGGCGTCTGAGCTCAACACGTGGGCAAAATTTCATCGCTCTAGCTATATTAGTGGCTGAGATACCAAATTTCCGATTTTTTCTATATAGGAAAAGTGGGCGTGGTCATGGTCCGATTTCGCCCATTTTCAATACCAACCGTCCCAGTCACGATACCAACTTGCATTTCAAATTTCATCAAAATATCTCAATTTTTGCGCGAGTTAGAGTGTTTACAGCCGGACGGACAGACGGACGGACGGACGGACGGACGGACAGACGGTCGGACGGATGGACGGACATGGCTCAATCGATTTCTCTTTTCACCCTGATCATTTTGATATATATAAGTCTATATCTATCTCGATTATTTCACTCTGTTACAATCCACCGTTATGTGATTAAAACTATAATACTCTGTGTACTAGTACAGCTGAGTATAAAAAAAATTACTATATAAAGAAATATCCATGTATATGGATATGACATCCATAGCTTATGGATCAGACAGGATTATCCATATACATATGTATGTGGATGTGACATCAATATATTTTTTCTGAAAAAAATTTTGATTGGAATAACTTAATATTGTAATTATGTGAGTAATGATCTACGAAATTTAATTGAGATTGTCCAGGTCTAGTTTACATGAAATAAAATTTATATTGTACCGAGAAGTCACTTCCAGGATACGAGTATTGTGATATTCTGCTGGGTAATGAAGTAAGTGCATATGTATGTAGTATATATGTGCATACATATGCAGATTTACTAAAGCTTAAACCAGAAGTCACCGAACAAAACTAGGCTGAACTTGTCACTCGCTGCAAAAAAAATAGTTGAAGGGTATGGAATCATCAGATGATATCATTTGCCGGCAGATTTTTTACACATGCTCCAAACTGGTTTTTCCAAATTACCCGAGTGATTTTTAATAAAACGATAACTGAATTTGTAAATTTAAATGAAAACGTTATTCGTGACGATCAGAGCGATCAGTATTGTTGTCGATGGCAGGCCTGAGACATCAAAAGTTAATGAAAATCAGAAATTTACATACATACGTATACATATACATAGATATATATACATATATGTAAATGTCTATTCCAAAATAGCTCATAAAAGAGGGCGAAACTTTATTATTGTGACAACTTATTTACATACATACATACATACATATTTAATTCAATTCTTACAAAACAATATTCCCCAGGCAGTGGCAAATTGTAATATAATCAATGCGATAAATTTTATTTACATTTTATTGTGAACTAAATCAGAAATACACGAAGGAATATACAATATCTACATACATACATATGTACATATAACACAGTACCTAGAGGCGAATATGCGTGCCAACAAGTGGAGTTCATTTGCTTCGCTGCTCACAATCTTCTTATCAACTTTTGATTCCAGAAGTGCTATGCATGCTGTAGATGATGGAAAATGTAAGTGAAATGAAGACAAATCCCAAGTTCGGTCAAAGCGGACCATTATATACTCAATTGTGTCTTTAAAAACTTCAAAGAGGAACTCGAGTAGCTATTCTTAACTTACATAGTAGGGCGGGTCAATTTGTACTGACGGAAAAAAACCTACTTTGTTTCGGCTAGAGATGCACCCTCTGCTCAATTCTGAACAAAAAAGTCAAAAGGAGAATAGTTCTAAAATGAAGTTTGACCTTCCGCAATTTTGATTTTAGATAGTCATCCCTAAACATTTTTTTAGAATTGTTAAAAAAATTTTATTTGAAGATACTTAAATTCAATTTTGATATTTATTTGAGTTGAATCCATCCATCGGCCGACACATCATCGCAGAATTTAATCAATTTGAATATTTTTTGGGGAAATGCATTAATTTTTATACCCCTTCTTTAGAATATCTCGCAATTATTTATGTTACAACAGTTATATTTTAAAAATTTGAAATATTTAAGTCAAACGCCGAAACACGTCAACTTAATTTTTGCGTGTAGAATACAATGGTTTCGTTCAGAAGCGCAACCGTGGCGCAACAGTTGCGCAACTGTTGTGTTTTTATCTTCTGAACGCAAAGTTGAGTATTTCTGATCAACACAACATGTTGTGAGTTTGGAGACTTTTTTCCGAAAGTGAATTTTTCGACGTTTGTAAACATTACCCAGGATTTGCACTTTTTTACGCGAAAAGATTTTAATAGCTGTCTAGTTAATTGGGATATTATAAATTCAATGTCACCTCCAGTTTTCCCCAAATTGGATTCGGTTTTCAAGATAACGGTAGATAATTAAGATTTACCATACTCCATTTATCCATGGTAATAACTCAGTCAGTTTTCGAGCTAATATGTATGTATATCAAAACTTTGCGCGTGACTGTATCCTACTCAGTGTTGTCACCGCGAGGTCAAGAAAATTTGGATCGTAAAAACAGATTAATACATCGTTGGCTTCGTGAGCAAATGTGCTAAGTTCATTTATTCTAACTTTTCAGAAGAGGCAAAAAACCTCCTAAGTTTTTTTGTTGTTACTATTTTAAAGATCTGAAAATGCAGTTTTCTTCCTCAGATGGTCGTGCTAAAATACCAGTTATCGGAACATTTTAAAATATAGATTGTATAAAGTTATGAGCTTCTTTAGGACTTAGCACATTTGCTTTCTATGATTTTCTTTATTTTCAGGTGGACTTAGCACATTCTCTCACAAATTATTATACTCACATCTACGTAGTAAAATTGAAATATTTTGATGAAATTTGGTACAGAGGTTCCCAACTAGACAGGGACGGTTGGTATTGAAAATGGGTGAAATTGGATTATAAGCACGCCCACTTTCCCTATACTATATATTATCGAAAAATACGCAAAAAGTGATAATGGATGAAAAATGTGAGAAGTACCGCAAACTAGTTTGCACATCAAACTGGTGGGAAAGCCAGCCATTCCCGCAAATTATTCACGTTTACAGTTCCAAGCCGTGCTTATTAAAGCAATATCTATGTATATATTAATATGCTAACATGAATTTTGTCCGCGACCTTTTGGCCATTACACTGAACCGATTTTAAAAGTTAGACCATCATTAGAAAGGAAATTCCCTAGAATAGATCCATTTTGATTTTCATTAAAATCGGTTGGAAAATATGTACGTGCACAATGGCCGTTGGAAAATTTCTGTGCAATTGTTGTTGTTGCATAAAATGCCTACACTGAGGGAAAAAGGCAATTGTAAAAATAACTCCTAACGGTGACAATGTTACATTTTTCAATGTCGACTAATTTCTTGTTGAATCACACTTTTTTATAGGTAATGTAAATATTTTTCTGTTAGTTCAAAAGTAAAAATAATCTAACAATATAAGCAATTTCATTACAACATCAACATTTCCAATTTGGCATGGCTACATTGTCAACTTAATGTTGGCATTGTTGATCTGACGTTCAGAAATTTTACTCTGGTGTGGCTACATTGTCAACCTAAAGTTGGAATTCACGATTTGACGTTGAGAAATTTTAATTCGATATGGCTACATTTCAACTTAAAGTGGCATTGTTGATCTGACGAATTTCAAATGCAAACGTGTATACAATTTGTATCCGAAATTGAACGGCGTGCGTAAAAAGCAAACTCGACTCCCAATTTTTGTTTTGCGTGACAGTGGAATTTAGATTATTTACAAAAAAATAAGCACTTCCTTTCGATATCGTGTGTTATATATTCTACAAAATAACAAAGTTTCCTCGGATTTTCTATCTTGTTCCGGCAATGAGTGAGGTGGAGAATCATGCGGCGGATGCCAAGGGAAAACTGAAAGGCTTATTAATACAGATTGGTGGCATATTATTGGGTGGATTTAAAGTGTTGCGATTGCTGTGAATGAGCATGCGTTGGTGGAGCTTTTTAAATGAATTCTAGAAGGCCTAACAAAAGGGTCGGCTTTACATTAAAGAACCACGATCTGAGAAAAATGAATTTTTCAGGGGGCTCTCACAGATATCAAAACCGAAATCAAAATTTGCCAGAGGCTTATAGTTCACGAGATATTTGTTGGTAATTTATTGGTAGTTGGAGGGGTCTGTAGATATTACCGGCTGAGGGCGCAGCCAAAAGCCCAAATTACATCAGCGATGTGGCAGCGAGCAGCGACGGTTTTCGAAATCAGCTGATGCGTCTAATATGAGTAGTGACTGCCAGACCAAACACAATAGAGCGTTCGCAGTATTTGGCAGTGACTTCTTTATATATTAGGTCTGTTTCCTTTTACCTTGGACACGTGGTGACATAAATTTACTTACCATTTTCATGTCCACTTTTTTCAATTAAAATAATCAATCTTGTTTAATTTTTTTCTCTGCTCTTTCTTCTTCTTTGCTTTTGCATCCCGCCAGCAATATTTGCTAGTGGAAATAAATTAAGTAAAAATTAAATTCTCTCCCGCTTGCTGGCATCAAAGTAGGTACGGAAACACAAAATTAATAAAAATATATTACATTAGATAGTACGGAAACAGACATAAGTTCACATCAACACTTAGAAGTTGGCTGCGATTCGAGGCAGCGGCAGCGAATTTAGAATTTGGGCTAAACGGAGCGGTGCTGCCAGCTGCCTATGCTGTATTATGTGCTGCTTCATTGCAAACCGTAGTTTCTAAAAATCAGCTGATTTCGAAAAACGATCGCTGCTACTGCCACAGCGCTATTGTAATACCAGCTAAAGGCCGCCAACGGGAAAATTACAACACACAAATTACTTTATCAAGGAATATCTCTCAACTATAAGCGTCCGGCTGGTAAGACTTTTGTTTTTCTCGAACCGTCGTTCCTTAATGTAAAGCCGACCCTTTTCGTAAGCAGATTGAAATCTGAGCGAAACTATTATGTATTACTATCGGTTTGTTCGTGTTGAGTGAAATTTTTGTAAATATGTATGTGTAATCTATTAAAATAACAACCCAGCAGTATTTGAGGTAAGGAGGTGCATATTCAATAGAATATTCATTATGAAAAATAGCCTGAAAGTAAGTTCAAAATTCATCGCTGAAAAAATAACTGAACACGCAGTGAAGACATCAGGTGTACTGAAATACATGCTATGGAAGTTCTCCCTGCGTATTCAGGCCTTTTTTCCTACAGAAACTCTCCCTTCTCGTTCGGCAGTTTTTAGGTAGTTGATTTTCGACGCCACCTCTATATAAAAACGAAAGGGAAAGTTCAGATATTAGAACTACATCTCTACTGAATATTCAGTAGGAAATACCCAGCAGTATTTGAGGTAAGGAGCTGCATATTCAGTAGAATATTCATTATGAAAAATAGCCTGAAACTAAGTTCAAAATTCATTGCTGAAAAAATAACTGAACACGCAGTGAAGACATCAGGTGTACTGAAATACATGCTATGGAAGTTCTCCCTGCGTATTCAGGCCTTTTTTCATACAGAAACTCTCCCTTCTCGTTCTGCAGTTTTCAGGTAGTTGATTTTCGACGCCACCTTTATATAAAAACGAAAGAGAAAGTTCAGATTTTAGAACTACATCTCTACTGAATATTCAGTAGGAAATATGTGCTGTTTTCCAGCTGATAAATACTGCTGGGTATGTGCTGTTTTCCAGCTGATAAATACTGCTGGGAAAAATGTACATTACATTTGTGTTTATCAAAATAAAAATAGCAACGAATTCTACAACAAACACTCTGCGTTTTTAAATTGAAAATAGATTTATATATATTTCATATTAACCTAGTCAACAATGCCGTTTGTTAACCCATCAATAAAAGAGCTTTCACCCAACATCACAACAATTTCAAATCGACAATTCAATTTTGTTTCTAATAATCTTCAATTTGAAATGACTACGATAGCTACGTTACATCAACGTATCATTGTTAACCCAACAATAAAAGCGCTTTTTCCTAACATCACAACAATTTAAAATTCAAATTTTAATAGGTCCGTACAGCTGGACGAATTTCAAAAAAAAACTATCTCATTAATTTGTGCTTAATATGTGCTTAATAGGTCCCCAAATAAAAAAATTTGTGCTCAAATTTTAAGGGCTTTTTTTTTAAAACAAAATTTCGGGGTCCAGGTGAACGTTCCGCTGGACCCCGCACTCATTTAGACTTAGCTTAGGAAAATATTGAGTATGCAGTTAATTTGTGCTTAATATGTGCTCAAAGAATGTGAAAAAAAAATTTTGAAAAAACTGCAGATATGGGCATTTTATTAAAAAACAAAAGTGCGGGGTCGAGGTGAACGTTCCGCTGGACCCCGCACTCATTTAGACTTAGCCTAGGAAAATTTTAAGTATGCAGTTAATTTGTGCTTAATATGTGCTCAAAACATGTGAAAAAAAATTTGCGAAAAAAGTGCAGAGATGGGCATCGATACATACATGTATGTATATATGGAGGTGGGGTATATAAGACGAAGCCCACTGTGCAATTTGAAATTTGACTATCTCATTAATTTGTGCTCAATATGTGCTTCGTGTTTCCGCAAATAAAAAAAATTGTGCTCAAATTTTAAGGGCTTTTTAAAAAAAAACAAGAGTGCGGGGTCCAGGTGAACGTTCCGCTGGACCCCGCACGCATTTAGACTTAGCCTATGAAAATTTTAAGTATGCAGTTAATTTGTGCTTAATATGTGCTCAAAACCTGTGAAAAAAAATTTGCGAAAAAGTGCAGTGATGGGCATCGATACATACATGTACATATGTATATATGGAGGTGGGGTATATAAGACGAAGCCCACTGTGCAATTTGTAATTTGACTACCTCATTAATTTGTGCTTAATATGTGCTTAATAGGTCCCCAAATAAAAAAATTTGTGCTCAAATTTTAAGGGCTTTTTTTTTAAAAACAAAAGTGCGGGGTCCAGGTGAACGTTCCGCTGGACCCCGCACTCATTTAGACTTAGCTTAGGAAAATATTGAGTATGCAGTTAATTTGTGCTTAATATGTGCTCAAAGAATGTGAAAAAAAAATTGTGCTCAAATTTTAAGGGCTTTTTTAAAAAAAACAAAAGTGCGGGGTCCAGGTGAACGTTCCGCTGGACCCCGCACGCATTTAGACTTAGCCTAGGAAAATTTTAAGTATGCAGTTAATTTGTGCTTAATATGTGCTCAAAACCTGTGAAAAAAAATTTGCGAAAAAGTGCAGTGATGGGCATCGATACATACATGTATGTATATATGGAGGTGGGGTATATAAGCCGAAGCCCACTGTGCAATTTGAAATTTGACTATCTCATTAATTTGTGCTCAATATGTGCTTAGTTTTTCCGTAAATAAAAAATTTGTGCTCAAATTTTAATGGCTTTTTTTTTAAAAACAAAAGTGCGGGGTCCAGGTGAACGTTCCGCTGGACCCCGCACTCATTTAGACTTAGCCTAGGAAAATTTTAAGTATGCAGTTAATTTGTGCTTAATGTGTGCTCAAAACCTGTGAAAAAAATTTGCGAAAAAAGTGCAGAGATGGGCATCGATACATACATGTATGTATATATGGAGGTGGGGTATATAAGACGAAGCCCACTGTGCAATTTGAAATTTGACTATCTCATTAATTTGTGCTCACCATGTGCTTAGTTTTTCCACAAATAATAAAATTTGTGCTCAAATTTTAAGGGCTTTTTTTTTAAAAAAACAAAAGTGCGGGGTCCAGGTGAACGTTCCGCTGGACCCCGCACTCATTTAGACTTATCGTCTTATATACCCCACCTCCATATATGCATACATGTATGTATCGATTCCCATCTCTGCATTTTTTTCGCAAATTTTTTTTCACAGGTTTTGAGCACACATTAAGCACAAATTAACTGCATACTTAAAATTTTCCTAGGCTAAGTCTAAATGAGTGCGGGGTCCAGCGGAACGTTCACCTGGACCCCGCACTCTTGTTTTTAAAAAAAAAGCCATTAAAATTTGAGCACACATTTTTTTATTTGCGGAAACACTAAGCACATATTGAGCACAAATTAATGAGAAAGTCAAATTTCAAATTGCACAGTGGGCTTCGTCTTATATACCCCACCTCCATATATACATACATGTATGTATCGATGCCCCTCTCTGCACTTTTTTCGCAAATTTTTTTTCACAGGTTTTGAGCACATATTAAGCACAAATTAACTGCATACTTAAAATTTTCCTAGGCTAAGTCTAAATGCGTGCGGGGTCCAGCGGAACGTTCACCTGGACCCCGCACTCTTGTTTTTTAAAATAAAGCCCTTAAAATTTGAGCACAAGTTTTTTTATTTGCGGAAACACTAAGCACATATTGAGCACAAATTAATGAGATAGTCAAATTTCAAATTGCACAGTGGGCTTCGTCTTATATACCCCACACCCATATATACATACATGTATGTATCGATGCCCATCTCTGCACTTTTTTCGCAATTTTTTTTTCACAGGTTTTGAGCAAATATTAAGCACAAATTAACTGCATACTTAAAATTTTTCTAGGCTAAGTCTAAATGAGTGCGGGGTCCAGCGGAACGTTCACCTGGACCCCGCACTATTGTTTTTTAATAAAATGCCCAACTCTGCAGTTTTTTCAAAATTTTTTTTTCACATTCTTTGGGTACATATTAAGCACAAATTAACTGCATACTCAATATTTTCCTAAGCTAAGTCTAAATGAGTGCGGGGTCCAGCGGAACGTTCACCTGGACCCCGAACTTTTGTTTAAAAAAAAAAAGCCCTTAAAATTTGAGCACAAATTTTTTTTATTTGGGGACCTATTAAGCACATATTAAGCACAAATTAATGAGATAGTTTTTTTTTGAAATTCGTGAAATGCGGGGTCCAGCTGTACGGACCTCATTTTAATGTTGTTTCAAATAATATTCACTTTGAAATAACTACGATACCTACTTTGCATCGACCAATAAAACGTTGAATTAAAATTTTAGTTGTTCTTTCATAATGGAATGTGTTTAAATTGTCAATGTCCTGATGCATTATCCACTCACATGATATGTTAAATTGGCAATCGTCACAGTCATATTAAATATAAACTAGACTGCTGCCTACTGTCGAAATTCTAGATGTTTTCTTACGACTAAGGTGCAACTATAGTTTTTGTATAATTGTTTGTTGTTAGTGTCACTGTGACTATTTTATTGTTGTTCCTGTTGATGCTGCTCCTTTTGTTGCTAATGTCACTGCTACTATTTTGTTGTTGTTGTTTGTGTTGTTGTCGTTACTTGTCTTCACAATTCTCCTACATATGTACTTCTATCTTTCTATTTCTGCTCTTTTCTTTCCTCAGTTTATTTTCTACTTAGGCCCGGTTTCACCAACCGGTCTCAACTTAGTTAAGCCGATTTTTTTACGTTTTCAGTTTCACCATGCAACTAAGCTAAGTCACAAGTTAGTCAGCTTTTGCCTTGACTAAAACTAAACTAAGAATTTGAGTCGCTTTAGCAAATTCAACAACCAAAAGAGTGAATATGTCAAAAAATGACCAAATACAGCAACCAAAAAGACCAGTATTCGCCATAAAAGGTTGGTTACAAAGATATTTTCTTAGACTATTTGGTGAAACCCAAAAGTAAGTTAGCCCCAAATCTGGGCTAAACTAAGTCAAAACTTAATTTTAGCTTTAGTCACGTTGGTGAAACCAGCCCTTATTCTTTCTTATCCTTCTTATTACTTGACTTTATGTTTTTGTTGTACTGCTTTTGCTACTTTTTTATGAATTTTCTTAAAATAAGGGTAAAAAAACTTACTATTGTTGTTATCGTTGTTTCTAGTCTTCCTAATTGCTTCTTTCTATTTCTCGACGTTCTTTTTCCCCCTTTCTTTCCTACTTTTTCTTTTTTATTCTACTTATTCCGTCTATTTCTTTTCGTTATAGTGCTCTGTGCAACCTTAATTGGTTGCCGAGATTGGTTGTCTCACCTTAATACGCAGGTGCTCCTGCAGCTGTCCGTAAATTACCTTCCTTGTTTCCGTTTCTATTTATTTGTGTTTCCTTGGTTTCGTTGTAATAAAAATTCTCTTATAGTTTTTCTTTATTTAATTTTTAAGTTTATTTATTTACACTTCTACTTTTACTTTTCTATTTAATTTTATTGAAGTATTTTTTTAGTTACCACCAAAGCTGCTCACACGTTTAAAATTCGCGAGTAGAATAAAATGAAAAGAATGATGGCGGCAGGTTTATTCCCTACCTGTCTGTCAGCTGCGCGCGTTTACACGATGACGCAGAAAGTGGGCGAGTTTACACGCTGACCCACAAGGTGGGCGCATTTACACGATGCCCCACAATATCGGCGCGCTTACGCGATGCGTTGGCGTTGCTAACTGCATACGCCTGTTACACCATCCTTCTTAATGAAAAATATTGAAATCGGCAAATGGGTCAATTTGTCAATTTCAATCGTTTTGAATGCTAAATAATCAAATTGGTTTGTTCGAACGAACATTGGTTAGGGTGACCATTCCTCCCCTCATTGCGTTCGAACAGAGCAATTTGATTAGATATGACAAAATTTAGTTTGAAAATATGTATTTATATAAAATGCAAGGTAAGAAAATGAAAGTTATTGAAACGAAAGTTATTGGAATGACTATAAGAATTAAAATTTGACTTTGAGACGTGGAACGAATATTTGTGAATCAAAAGTTAATATAATGAATGTAATTACTGAAATTTGACTTCTAGACGCTGCAGCTTTATGTGGTATACTTACATTAACCTAATAGTGATATACAACTAATTAAACTATATAATATTTTCTTATTTTAAGTAAGGCTTAGATTTACTATATTACTAATTGTTACGTTTTGTTTGTTTGTATATACGTATACATGTATAAATAATTAAAATTTAGTTTTAGTATTTTTGCAATTCGGAATTCGGTTTTACTATTTACATAGTAGCTTATATATATTAGATTTTTAATTTCTATGATAATTTATTGTTTCTTATCTTGTACTTTCTTAATCTTCTAATTTTTACATCTAGATATATAATATTATTTATCAATAAGTTATAATTTGTTCTATATTTGTATAATTCATGAATAATTTTGGAAAGTTTATGACTTTACTGGCTCAAAGTATGTACATTTTAAATTTCATATTACTTTCCGTATACGGTTTTTATGTACCGTTTATAACTTATTTTTTTTTTCTTTATCAAATACAGTGACGTTCACGCCGTCTACTGCTTTTACTTCGTGAGGACCTTCATATATATTTTCATGTTTGAGTCTTGGCTCTTTTTGAATTAATACAAGGTCACTCTCTTTAATTTGTAATGGCCGGGAATTTTTATCATATTGCTCTTTATTAGCAAGTTTATGCTTTTGGACGAGTTCTTTAACTAATACATGCGATTTTTGCATTCGAAATTTTGCTTCTTTTGCGTAATTATCCGCATTATAAAGTGGATCTATTTCTGTTTTATTTACTTCATTTGGCAAAGTGGCTTTTTTGCCGAAGACAAGCTCAAATGGAGTAAATTTGTTGTCAAAAACGGTGTTGGGTGTTGTATTATACCAAAAGGTAAAACACTTCAAATAAATGTCCCAGTCAGAAAAAGTTTCGTTTATGTATGCTCGGATGTATTCGTTGAATACCCTATGGTTTCTTTCTATTGTACCAACAGTTTCATGGTGGTGCGCTGTTGAGAAGTTATGGTCTATATTTAAAATATGTGTTAACTCTGAAAAAATTTCATTTTTATATTCTGTACCTAAATCGGTTCTAATGGTTTCCATTGTGCCATATACTAAAATAAAACTTTCAAAAATTGTTGAGGCTACTGTTTAAGCACTTTTGTCTGGTATGGCTACTGTAATCAAATATTTTGTCAGATCGCATATTATAGTAACAGCGAACTTGTTACCAAATTTGGATTCTGGCAAAGGTCCTATTGTATCTATTATGACTTCTTCAAATGGTTTGCTAGGTGTTGGCGTTATAAACAGATTTTCTTTTGTTTTTGGTTTGACTTTATTTACTAAACATTTTTGGCAATTTTTAACAAATTTTGACGTGTCACGCGTCATGTTTTTCCAAAAATATTTTGTACGAAGTTTAGCGTATAGTTTCTTTGCTCCGCAGTGTCCTCCACTAATCGGATCATTATGGTAAATTTCTAGTAATTTTTGTTTCTTTTCATTATCGGTAACTGTTTCGACAGGATCGGTTAGCATGATTTCTAAAGTTTTTAAAATTTTATTGCCATGGACTTTAAATAACTGAATCGAAATGTGATTAAAAAAATATATCATCTTTTGGCCATTCTAATATCTTAATATTACGCTTGTTGGCTTCTAATTCAAGCCGCGAAAACAACTCATCGAAATTTGTTTTTTCGTTAACAGGCGTAAAATCAAGTAATTCTATCTTTTTATGTTTAAGATGCGCGCATATTTCTAAATTCAAAATGGAATTATTTTTATCGTATTTAATGTATGTTTTTACTCTCGGTATATTTTTTAAGTAATCGTAAGAAAATTTATCATAAACATGTAACTCTATATTTTTATGTTTATTAATTGGTATTGCCGTTTCTTGTTGATTCAACTGTTTGGTCTTTGATCGCGTTTGTACCGTAAGAATGCTTTTTGTTGCATCTTTTAATTCGTTCATTGTAATACGCGAAAGGGCGTCAGCTCCTACGTTCGATTTACCTTTAATGTACTCTATGGTGAAATTATATTCTGAAAGTTCCAATCTTATTCTTGCTAATTTAGATGCTGGATCCTTCATGTTGAAGAGGTATACTAACGGTCTATGATCTGATTTTACCGTGAAATGCGTACCGTACACATAAGGTCTAAATTGTTTTATTGCGAAATGTATAGCTAACAACTCTAACTCGATTACTGGTTTTTTCTGTTCTGCATTATTAAAAGATTTAGACGCATAACAAATTGGTAAATCATTATTATCATGGTTTTGACTTAATATAGCACCGCATCCGCTTTTAGAAGCATCTACAGTAATTATAAATTCCTTTGTAAAGTCAGGATATTGCAAAAGTTGAGGAGACATTAGGGCGGACCTAAGTTTTTCGAAAGCTAATTCACAACTATCATCCCAAACAAAATTAACATTTTTCCGGCTAAGTCTATTTAGAGGTGCTGCTAGCGACGCAAAATTCTTTACAAAACGCCTGTAATAATTTGCAAATGCTACAAAACGCCTAACCGCGTCTTTGTCAGGCGGTTTCCTATACTTCTTTATTGCGTCTATTTTAGAGTCGTCTGGCAGCAAACCCTTAGACGTGCATTTATGACCTAGAAATGTTACCTCAGAACGGAGAAAATTGCATTTATTGGGATTAAGTTTTAAATTAAATTTGCGACAAGTTTCAAAAACTTTTTCTAGATTTTTAAGATGGTGTGTCTCACTACAACCGATGACGATAACATCGTCAACATACATGAATGCCTGATTTGGCGAAATGCCTGAAAAAGCTATTGACATCATACGGGAAAAAGAATTTGGTGCTATGTTTAAGCCAAAAGGTAAAACCTTCCATCGAAATGCTCCGCGATCGGTACTGAAAGATGTTATGTCCCTAGAATCGGTGTGTAACGGAATCTGGTGAAAACCGGAAAAAAGATCGAGAGTTGAAAAATATTTCGCTCTTCCTAAATTAGCCAATATGTCGTCGACTCTTGCGAGCGGGAATTTATCAGCTATAAGTTTTTTATTGACTCCTCGAAAATCTACACACATACGATACGCTTTTTGACCATTTGTAGCTTTCTTTGGGACTAAAATCAGTGGACTATTATAGTTCGAGTAGCTAGGTTCAATCAGATCGTTATCTAACAATTTATTTACTTGACGGTTTATTTCTTCACGCTGAGAATACGGTAGTCTATAGTTTTTTATGTATACTGGGTTACTGTCGGTTACTCTTAATTTCTGCTCATAAAAATTGTTTAAAGTCATTTTATCGGTATCAAGCGCAAAAATGTCGCTATATTTTATGCAAAGATCTAGCAAGTTATTTTGTGAATATTCGGGAATTTGGTTTTTTAAAATTGAGGTTAATTTTTGTATTCTATTATCGCCTTTATTGGTTTTATTTATTGAATAAACATTGTAATTTGAAATTTTTTCTGTATGCAAGCTATTTTTCTTTAAATGAATTACCCTATCTGTCGTGTTTATCACTTTTACTACTGGGTTATCTGAATTAACAATACATTTTGTCGTAAACACACCCTTTGCAATTTCTTGGGAATCCACGAAAAGTGGCTGGGATGATTTTCCTAAATCAAAAATTCTAAAAATTTCACATCTTGGGGGTATGATACAACTGTTGCCTTCCGGCCCGTGAATAATTGGTATCACAACTTTTTCATTGCCTACCCAAAAGGAAATAACGTTTGTTTCATAATTAATAACGCACTTGTTAAGTTTTAGAAAATCCTTGCCCAATATGCCATCTGATGGAATGTTAAAGTCTTCATCTACTACATGTAAGGTATGTGTTACGGAAAAATTAGAGAAATTTAAATTTGCATCAATTTTACCCAGAGTAGAAACAGTATTAGCGGTAACACCGGTAATATTAATAATGTCATTTGTATTTAAAGGAAAATTGCTATCAATGCTGGATATTTTTACTAAAGAAATGTCGGCTTGTGTATCTACTAAAAAGGAAAAAAGTTTATTAGACTGGTTTATTTGTAATTCTATGAAATCTGAATAATTTAAATTTAAACAATAGATGCCTTTTATTTTAGAAAAACCGTTTAGTTGCTTAGATCGCTCTCCCCCAGTGTTCGCTCCTGAGGGGCATCGTAGTTTAAAGAGCGAACATTTGCATTGCTACCTCTATTGTTGTTGCTATTGTTACTATTACTGCTGTTGTTGTTACTATTACGGCTATTGTTATTGTTACGCGAATTTGCATTACCTCGATTGTCGCTGTTTTGTCGAAAATTATTACTTTGTCTATTTTGGTTGTTGTTGTTATACCTGTTGCTATTATTGTTGTTCCTATTAAAATTGTTGTTATTGTTGAACCTATTAAAATTATTGTTGTTATTGTACCTATTGAAGTTGTTGTTGTATCTGTTGGGATTATTGTAGTTACTATTTCCATTATTTTGACGAAAATTATTTTGATTGGAAAACCTTGAACGAAAAGCTAAAACCTGTCTTTCTGTCGCCTGATTATTCTGTTCTACGATCATCTTTGCTACTACGTCTTTTGCATCAGTGAAGGAAGTCGATGCCAGAATTGCTTTCACTTAGTCAGAGCGCGTATTTAATCTGCAAACGTTTACTGATTGCTCGACTGCCATTTGGTGCGCTTTGGCCTTCGACATGCCTTCAATTATTAGAGATCGTTCTAAAGCATCAGCTAATTCTTCTACACGTTTGGCAAAATCTGTTAAGTTATTATTGGAAACTCTGAGTGAAGCTATTTTTCCTGCCACTACCTTGGAATTGTCCGGTTTAATACGAATTCTCAGAGCGTCTTTAATGTCTTGTATTGATGTCACATTAGTCGGAATTGCTTCCCGTGCTTTTCCTTCAAGTTTCGATTTGACAAAAGATATAAGAGTTGTCTCAAGGTTTGTTTCTGCTAGACCTTCTATTAATTCAATTTTGTCTAGGAAGGAATCTAACGCTAATGGATCGCCAGCGCAATAACTAATAAAAGACTTCTTTTGTTCGACTGTAGCCATATTGGAAAAGTTATTAAATGGTTCTGAAAAATTCGATGAAATGTTCTCTGAATTGTTGGGTGAGCTAGTGGCTTTTAGTAAATCGTCTGAAAAAGCTATTGAATCTTTAAAATCGTCTTCAGATTCAGAAAAAATCTTCTATGAGCGCCAGAGGATCTGACGAAATTTCTAATTTGATGTCTAATTTTTCGAAACACTCTTTTAATTTCTCCTTGCTACGTGCGATTCTCGATAGTACTTCTGAAAAATTTTCTACTTGGCTTTTCTTAACGTGTATCAATATAGCATTAAAAGTATTTATTAAATCTTCTTTATATTCTTTAAGCTTTGACTCGTTTGTTGTTAATTTACGATTTTGCAATATGCGTTTAGTAACTTTTTTAAAATTCTCTTGGTTTTGCTTAAAAACCTCGACAAAGTCTGTCATAACACGATAATGTTAAAAAAACACAAGTCGTAATTGACAAAAGCACCAGTCAAATCTTCAAAAGCACGTAACACGATAATTGTAAAAAAATTTTGTAAGCCGTTTCTAGTTCATCACATCTATTGAGAAGTCGTGAAAATGTTGACTATTTGTATGATTTGCCAAAATGTTGAATTTGAATTGATATTATGCTGCTATTGTTGTTGAAACTTTTTGAAATTTTGAATGAATCGCCGAAAATGTTGAATTGTAAAGAAAACTTATGTATGTATAACTATGTGATTAAGTCCAAGCCTTTAAAATTGTGAAAAATCCTGTAAAATTTAGAAAATCCTGTAAAATATGTTTTTTCCAATTTAATTTCAAAAAGTTAAATTTGTTGTACTGGCCATGTATGTTATTTTCTTAAAAATCGAAAAATCCTGTATATTGACAAAGTTGTTTTATATATATATCACGGACGCACCGCTTTAATCAAAAAAAAGTAATTGTTTTACGTGACGGCCGCACCGTGGCACAAGCAAAAAAAAAAATTTGTATTTTAACGTGACGGCCGCACCGTTGCACAAGCAAAAAAAAAGTTATATAATTATGAAAAATGTGTATTAAATTTTTCCAAAGTTGCATGTATCTACATATATGCATATGCATGTACACATACGACACAAATTTATTTGATCCACCCTAATGTGCCACTGTATGTATTTATATAGACATATATGTATGTATGTACACATACGGCAACGTTATGTGATCACTATTAAGGTGGAACTGTATGTATTTATTTTTCGTTTTTAAATTTCCGCGAAATTCATACGTATTTTCGCGCATGTGTATGTCCACATACTGCTTCTAATTGAATTAATGTCACTTATTATTTAAAAGCAAAATTTTAAAGTATACATACGTATATATTGTTTGAATTCATGAATTTGAGCCAATTAAGCCAATATGTTCTTATGTAGTAATATAAAAGTGATATTAAATTTCAATATTTAGTTTATGATAAATGAATGAATGATTTTTAATACTATTAGATATAATGATATTGAAAATTTGTGGGTTTGTAGTTTAAGTATTTTTAAATCTTACACCTTACGTTCGAGAGAAATTTTTAAGTTGAATTTTACAAAAAGATAGGTGTATTATTTGTTTAATATTGTTGAAAAGATATTTATAAGTCGTAAATAGTTAATAAGTATTACAATATATGTTTGAAAAAAAAATGAAAGTAATTTTGGCATACATATTTACATACATATACATACATATATACTTCTCAGTACATAGGCGTTCTGCTGCTGCCCGTCTGCTGCGGCGTTCTGCTGCTGCCCGTCCAATTCTGCTGCTGCTGGTCTTAATTTAAAGCGAACATCTTAAATGGCGCGTGCCGTTATGATTTGCCGTTTTTCAGGTGGCGTTATTTTTGCCAAAGGCGGTACAGTTGGCGCATTTTAAAGTAGTTGCAGAAAATGTATGTATGCAATGTTTGTATATATACATATGTATACGGCCAGGTCAAAAGATCGAAAAATTAAAGGGCGTAATTCATGGTCCACACCATGTACAACTTATATTTTAATGTTTTTTTTTTTTGGAATTTTGTAGTTTAAAAAATTTTTTTTTTTTTTTGGTTGTAGATTTTCGTATTTTATAATTTTTTTGTAGAATTTTGATATTTTATATTTTTTTTGTTTTTCATTTTTATATATTTTTTTTGTAGATTTTTCATATTTTTTTTTTTTGTTTAAATTTGCGTTTTATGCATACTCGTATGCATCTTATTATTTTAGAAAAGCATTTAATTAATTTTTGTGGGCACTCCCAGGTGGCTTCCTTCGGGAATACGCCATCTTGACCGGTTTTAGGCTACCGGTCACGGTCGCCATGTGCAACCTTAATTGGTTGCCGAGATTGGTTGTCTCACCTTAATACGCAGGTGCTCCTGCAGCTGTCCGTAAATTACCTTCCTTGTTTCCGTTTCTATTTATTTGTGTTTCCTTGGTTTCGTTGTAATAAAAATTCTCTTATAGTTTTTCTTTATTTAATTTTTAAGTTTATTTATTTACACTTCTACTTTTACTTTTCTATTTAATTTTATTGAAGTATTTTTTTAGTTACCACCAAAGCTGCTCACACGTTTAAAATTCGCGAGTAGAATAAAATGAAAAGAATGATGGCGGCAGGTTTATTCTCTACCTGTCTGTCAGCTGGGCGCGTTTACACGATGACGCAGAAAGTGGGCGAGTTTGCACGCTGACCCACAAGGTGGGCGCATTTACACGATGCCCCACAATATCGGCGCGCTTACGCGATGCGTTGGCGTTGCTAACTGCATACGCCTGTTACAGCTCTTCTCATTGTCACTGCTAATATGTTGTTGTTGTTGTTTGTAGATATTGTTTTTGTGTGTAGATGTTGTTGTTGCTGTTATATTTGGTGTGGTGTTGTTGTTGTTACTCGTCCTACTAATTCTTCTAACTACATACATACATACATATGTACAATATATCTATATTATTAATACGCTAACATAAATTTTGTTCCATCTTCTCCGTCGAAACTACTGAACCGATTTTAAAACTAAGCACACCATTAGAAAGGTATTGCTCTCAAATAGAACTGCGCCAATTTTCATGAAAAGTAGTTGGAAAATGCGTCCACAATCATCGTTGGAAAATTTCCGTGTGGTTGTTGTTGCATCCTTTTGAGCACAACACAAAGTCAAGTAATAAGAAGGATAAGAAAGAATAAGAAAGAATAAGTAGGAAAGAAATTGAGGAAAGAAAAGAGCAGAAATAGATAGATAGAAGTTTATATGTAGGAGAATAGTGAAGACGAGTAACGACAACAACATCAACAACAACAACAAAATAGTAGCGGTGACATTAGCAACAAAAGGAGCAGCATCAACAGGAACAATAACAGTGACAATAACAACAAACAATTATACAAAAATATAGTTGCACCTTAGTCTTAAGAAAACATCTAGAAAACTGTCGAATTTCGACAGTAGGCAGCACTCTAGTGTACATAATTGTCTCATTCTATTTCTACTTTCTTTATTTATTATTTCTTATCCTACTTATTCTTTGCCTTTATATTTTTGTTGTAGTGCTTTTGCTACCTTTTTACGTTGCTACCTACTTCTTTGAAACTACACACCACATCCAGCCAAACATGTTCAGAATTGCAAAGCAAGTTTGGTGAAAACGCACACAGTCAGCTACATATGCTTGCGCATTGAGACAGCTCTGTTGTGTGCAAAGGCATGCAACAACAACCACACGGCAATTTTCCAACGACGATTCTGGACACATTTTCCAACCAATTTTCATGAAAATTGGCGCAGTTCTATTTGAGAGCAATACCTTTCTAATGGTGTGCTTAGTTTTAAAATCGGTTCAGTAGTTTCGACGGAGAAGATGGAACAAAATTTATGTTAGATGCGGTTGTTTTCATTGTAATATTTGTAAAATGGGAAAATAACAATTATTATAGTCGAAGCAACAATTTTCAAGGTAGGCTGACTATCATGACTGCTTTTTGTTGAGTTGACGTCGTTTTTGTTGTATATACGTTGTTTTTTCCCTCAGTGTAAGTTATTGTTATTGCTAGAGCTCGGAAAAATAGGTGAAATCAAGCACCTCAAAATATGCTACATTTTGAACATTTCAGTGGCGGGATTACAATTTAAATATAAAGGGGTGACATATTGGTATGGTGGGTGAAGATTTTGTTAGAAAAGTTCTTAATCATGTTACGCAAATTTACAGTTTAAATAAACATACAGTGGTGTATGGTGAAATAAAGCCAGAATAGAAAGTGATTTTATTCGTAATATGTAGGGCATGGAATTTCATGTACTAAAAAATAAAAAATATGCGCATAAAAAATGCAAAAAAAAACTGAGAAATATGCATGAAAAATCAAAAAAAAAATGCATTAATTCAAATTTATCAACTTCAGATAATTCAAGTTTATTGAAGTTACAATAGTTAAATAAATTAGGTACAAACATTTTTTAATTCAATTTTGCTCTTACGTTGTACGTTTATACATATGTATGTTTATATATATATATAGATACATAAATTCAGTCGTGAACATTTCATAATTTGCAAAGGTTAATCCTTATTCAACGATTCATTAGCGTACACAATGAAATATTTTTTCATATTCTCAAAAAGAAAACTTTGCCGATTCGGTCGAAAAAAGCTCTTATACATAGAAAACGAACGTTCTACTACATCCACAGAGGTAATAGGAGCATGTTTGAAAACGGCTCTTTGTCGACAGGTATGCACCGTATCGAAAATACTAATAATAGCCGTGTTCACACGAAACTCTATTCGTCGTCAGATGACTGTTATGCATGAATTTCGTTTGTATAAAACTGTCAACTAGCAAATTACAAAAATAGGCAATATAATGCGAAATATGTAATAAAAAAATGCAAACAACGCAAAATATGTAAAAATATGCATATATGACCAAAATATGCAAAATATGCAAAAACATTTGATTGCCATTTTTAAGACAATTTCACGATTCGCAAAGATTGTTTATTTATTTTGCTCTACCTAAATCTAAGAAAAACATGTATTTGCATAGATTTACATGCCCTAGTAATATGTATATATTTATTTATGTCTTTTTAATAATTTTAATTTTTTGTATCAAAAAATCTATAAAAGAAACCAAATATATTAAAGTTAAAAAATTTGTGGAAAATTCGCCAATTTTTTAGCAAAATTTTTAACTTTTTGAGTAGAAATTTTATATTATTTTCTAGTACGCAGTTTTTTACGACTTGTAAGTTCGTATGAAAAAAAATGCAGAGGAAAACTAGAAAAAAATTCTCAAATAACAGGTATTAGTATTTTTTATAGTAAAATTGAAGGAGCTACAAAAAAAAATAAATATGCAAATGTTTAAAGTCAGACCACTACAAATTAAAAAGCTGTACCGATTATATATTCCATTTTCTAATATGCACTTGTCTCATTTTCATTCAAAATATATTTACACCATTTCCAGATGGATTTTAGAAAGCGTTAACTGGATTTTAGAAACGACAATTGGATTTTAGAAAGAGATAATTGGATTTTAGAAATGTCAATTGGATTTTGGAAAGGGGAAATTGGATTTTAGAAAGGTCAATTGGATTTTAGAAAAGGGAAATTGGATTTTAGAAATGTCAATTGGATTTTAGAAAGGGGAAATTGGATTTTAGAAATGTCATTTGGATTTTCGAAAGCGTGAATTGGATTTCAGAATGTGCGTGTAAAATAAATTTTACACAGAATTTTTCCAATAGAAATTCTTTATTGCGTATGAAATTATAATGTACATATACGTAATTATATAAATTTTCGAAAATCCAATTTACGGTTTCTAAAGTCCAATTTCCCTTTTCTAAAATCCAATTTCCCTTTTCTAAAATCCAATTGGCATTTCTAAAATCCAATTTTCCCTTTCTAAAATCCAATTGACATTTCTAAAATCCAATTTCCCCTTTCTAAAATCCAATTGACATTTCCAAAATCCAATTTCCCCTTTCTAAAATCCAATTGACAATTCTAAAATCCAATTTCCCCTTTCTAAAATCCAGTTGACGCTTTCTAAAATCCATCTGGAAATGGTGTAGTTTGAAACAGTAATTGCTTTTCCTCCACGTGCGAAGATTTTGTCTCAAATTTAAGCGAGCCACTACAAATTTTTAATTTTTTTCTTTATTCTTTATAATTATATATTTATTTATTATACTTTATTTATTATTATTCTTTATTATTATATTTATTTATTGTAGCTTTCTTTTCAATTTTTCAAGTGCAACCCATAAAAAACCTTAATAATTTATTTTTCTGGCATCCTAGTAAGCAAAAAATCCAATTGCATTCACGGGGGGCTTAGATCCGAATGCACTTTCCACTGGATGTGCTCATAAACATTGCGTAGCATAATTTTAGGCGTTTGATTTTCACCTATTACACAGGTCGACAAAATTTCAACAAATTTTTGTTACGGAAATAAAATTCTACTTTTCTAAAGGATTTCGGTGCGCTGAATCCGAATCTGCACTCAATACGTACAGTTTTTGAGATAATCATGTTTAAAGAGGCCAAAAACGCGATTTTTGGCTATATTCTCTCCTCAATATCTTTTAAATTACTTACTTATTTTAAAAATTGATTAAAGCTATTGAAAGCTCGGCCATTCCTCTTGAAGACAACGTTTTAATTTTTCGGATATCTAATTTAGGTATGTAGTAATATATGTTTTTGCACAATAAGGTATTTGTCGTCGAAAACAACGGCAGCATTTGTAGCATCTTATAGGCGCAATCAAATTTTGTAGTTGCTCAGCAGAACAATTTTTTTTACGAAGCCACTTACATACGTCCATAATATAATAAACTGCCTAAAAGCGTGCTTCAAAGTTTTTAATTATTTTTGTATGGAGAAAATATTGCAAAACTAATGAGGCTTAATATGCAATATTGCAAGTTACAAGAAAGGTATCTGATATATTAAAACGGTTTCTTCAAGAGAAATGTCCGCGCTTTGAATAGCTCTAATCAAGTTTTAAAATAAGTAAGTAATTTAAAAGATATTGAGAAATGAATATAGCAAAAAATCGCGTTTTTCGCGTCTTTAGACATGAATATCTCAAAAACTGTACGTATTAGAGAAAAACTGACTTCAGATTCGGATTCAGCGCACCGAAATCCTTTAGAAAAGTAGAATTTTATTTCTGTAACAAAAACTTGTCGACCAGTGTTATCCGAGCCCTAGTTATTGCAAAACACAATAACTGCCATAATTTTACCTATAATAATTTTTATAATACTTTTTGTTGCCTGCTTTTAGGCGTAATAAATGGGCTGTGTCCAAACTAAAACAAAAAAAAAAAAAAAAACAGTGCCATCCAAACTAAGGAAAAAAAAATTATTTTGTATGAAAAATTTTAATTAATTGAAAATGGAAAAGGGTTGTGCTTGAACTACAAATAAGTTTTGAATCAAATAAAGATAAATTTTAATAAACAATATCATAAGGTTAAAAATATTTTTGCATTCTGGAGTAGCTAAAGAAATCTACTAGAAAACTGTCCATTTTCGACAGTAGCGGGAACTCCTAGTAGTAATAATTATATATCATTCTACAAAACAAATTGAAAAAAACCCAATAATTTCTTATTTTCACCTGGACGTAGATATTTAAAAAAAATGTTTATGGACTTAGCACATTACATTATGGACATTGCATTACAACATAAAAAACAGATATTATGGTAACTTCTTTTTGGCAGACCATGTATTTTTAGTTGTACCATCTTACTGCATTAAAATCTCAGATTTGATAAAAATTGGACTTAGCTCAATTGCTCACGAAACCAACGATATGTATTTTGTTTTAAGTATCATCTCAGAGTAAAACTATTAAGGGCCGATTTCATAATGAAATTCTTAAAGCTCTTTTTGTTAAAGGAGCCTTTTAGTTAAAGAACCATTTCAATGTTCTTTAAAGTGTGAGTGATTTCATAATTATTAGGGCTCTAGGTACCCGGGTATCGAGTAATTCGATCTGATCGTTTGAAGCCCGTTTGTTGTTCAAATGCCCGTACAAATATTCGAGCATTCGAGCTTACAAACAAAAAAATGTGTATCGGAAAAACAAAAGTAAAAAAACTACATATCGTCGTACCATACGAAAACTAACATATTTAAAATTTCTGGCGAAAGCTATCAATAAAAAAATTCTGTACGAAAAGTAGAACATTTGACTTTTGGCCGACGAAAAGTAATAAAATCGAGTTTTGGCTGACGAAAAGTAATAAAATCGACTTTTGGCTGACGAAAAGTATCAGTAATTATATACTGTTTTTACATTAAAATTGTTGTTGTATAAACGAAATTGATAGTTTTCGTCAGCCAAAAGTGGATTTTTATTACTTTTCGTCAGCCAAAACTCGATTTTATTACTTTTCGTCGGCCAAAACTTGAACTTTTTACTTTTCGTCAGCCACAAAAAATCTGATGTTAGTTTTCGTATGGTACGACGATATAAAGAAAAAAAATAATAATAAAAAAAGAAAAAAAAAAACAAACTTCCAAATACTCGAATTGTTCAAATGCCCGTACAAACATACGGGTAATTAACAAACAAACGACTGTTCAAGCATTTGAACAACAATTGTTCGGGCTACTCGAAAATGTTCAAAAATAAAAATAGGTAAAAAAACTTTTTAAGTTAAACGGTTTTATGTTATACATACATTGCAATGTTTAAGATAAATGTACTAAAAACCAAAAAATAATAAAATAGATACAGTCGTGGGAATTATAAACATTTGCATAGACTAGACTAAAATAAAACCGTGGGGCACGTCAATTGTCTACAAATTATCGACTTAATGTGCGATTCCGAATTTCAGCCAAATCGGACCATAAATGCGATTTTTGTAAATATAGCGACCCACGCGCCACCTAGCGGAATTTTTTTTTAAAGAAAATATTTCTTTTCAAGGTAGTAATACATGTTCCGAATTTCAGCCAAATCGGACCATAAATGCGATTTTTGTAAATATAGCGACCCACGCGCCACCTATCGGAATTTTTTTTCATAATATTGCATTGTCATCGGGGTTATACATGCGTACAAAATTTCAGATTAATCGGTTGACAGGAAGAGGGTGAAATTTGAATTACTAAATTTGACCCAAGAATAAATAATAATAAATAATAAAACAAACGGGGTGAGCTAAATAAAACCGTTTAAAAATCGAGAGCTCTAATAATTATCTATCTATATTATTAATACGCTAACATAAATTTTGTTCCATCTCTCCGTCGAAACTACTGAACCGATTTTAAAACTAAGCACACCAATAGAAAGATATTTCTCTCAAATAGAACTGCGCCAATTTTCATGAAAATTGGTTGGAAAATGCGTCCACAGTCGTTGTTCGAAATTGCCGTGTGGTTGTTGTTGCATGCTTTTGCACACAACAGAGCTGTCTCAATGCGCAAGCATATGTAGCTGACTGTGTGCGTTTTAGCCAAACTTACCGTGCAATTCTGAACATGTTTGGCTGGATGTGGTGTGTAGTTTCAAAGAATTAGAAACGTAAAAAGGTAGCAAAAGCACTACAACAAAAACATAAAGTCAAGGAATAAGTAGGATAAGAAAGAATAAGTAGGAAAGAAATTGAGGAAAGAAAAGAGCAGAAATAGAAATAAAGAAGTAGGTAGGAGAATTTGGAACACCAACATAATAGTAGCAGTGACAGTAGCAACAAACAATTATACAAAAACTATAGTTGCACTTAGTCATAAGAAAACATCTAGAAAAACTGTCGAGTTTCGACAGTAGGCAGCACTCTAGTATAATATTAAAAGGCTCCTTTAACGTCAAATGATTGTCATAAATTTGAAAATATTGAAACTTGAAATTTGTTTTTTTCTGAAAATAAATAATTTTTTTGATTTTGGCTTTATTTATTTTTTTTTTTTTGAAAAAAGAAAAAGAACAAAGAAGCATATTAGGGCTTACGATTCGAGCTCGAGCAGTGTCGAGAAATTCGAGGATCGAGAAAACCGAGACTCGGGTTCTCGATTAAATCTCGTTTCTCGGATTTCCCGATAACATATTATGCGTATTGTGTCAAAAAAAAATATGAATATCAAAAATTTCTCGTATGTCATTGGAAAGAACAATTTTATATTAAAAAATTTTAATTTAATAAATTTTTTATATTTGATTTTGTCAGACTGCAGAAATGAAACTTTTTCTGGCAAAAGGAACCTTTAAATATGTAACTTAAATGCCTGTTTACGTTTGTTTTTACATGGCCGTTTTAATTCTAATAGTTATTTTATGTGAATTTTATATGAGCTATTGGCCAGTTTATAATTGAGAAAAATTGAAAAAAATTTTTTGGTAGAAGTTATGGATCCATTTCGAAGACCACCACATCCCCTTATCAGACTTCTTCCAGCGGCCTCAACCGAGAATCGAACTTAGGTTATTTCGATTGGTAGTCCAATGTCTATCCCATTGAGCTACCACCGCCGTCAGCTTTGTTTCGCTTAAATTTAAATTTTCCTTATATTACAATCCACATACCAACAACAGTAGCTTAATGACACTCTGTCTTTGCTACCTAGTATGTTGGTGTGATTGTGTGTTTTGCTTTTGTACAAAGTTCTAAAGCTATTAACAAGCAAAGCTTTTGTACATGCAATGCTTGTTATTGTTTCAGATATTTGTTTTTTCGGCAGGCTCTCCGATTTACATTTGTTTTTACATTGCCGTTTTAATTCTAATAATTATTTTATGTGAATTTTATATGAGCTATTGGCCAGTTTATAATTAAGAAAAATTTAAAAAATTTTTTTGGTAGAAGTTATGGATCCATTTCGGAGACCACCACATCCCCTCATCAGACTTCTTCCAGCGGCCTCAACCGAGAATCGAACTTAGGTCGTTTCGATCTCTATTTAAAAAAATTGTTTTACTCATACTTTAATTTTGAATTTATTTTTGGCCGCAATCACCCATTGTGTGACGGCGGTGGTAGCTCAATGGGATAGACATTGGACTACCAATCGAAACGACCTAAGTTCGATTCTCGGTTGAGGCCGCTGGAAGAAGTCTGATGAGGGGATGTGGTGGTCTCCGAAAAGGATCCATAACTTCTACCAAAAAAATTGTTTAAATTTTTCTTAATTATAAACTGGCCAATAGCTCATATAAAATGCACATTAAATGCCCGTTTTTCGGTATTTAACTTTAAAGGAACTTTTATCTTCAAAAAGACTTTATGAAAACGATCAGCAAATTAAAGGCTCCTTTAAAATTTAAAGGAACTTTTAATTTGATTATGAAATCGGCCCTAAAACTTCATCTATACTAATTATGTATATAAAATTGATTGTATGGAAAATGTATGTAACCCGATAACTCGAAAAGTACTGTACCGATTTTAATAATAGTGGTCTTGATCTAAAGTGATAAAGTAATAAATTGTTAAAATTTATCAGTTTATCCGCTTTTTTACATGAACGCACCTTGGTAAATAGTTGTTGGAACTCTTGTCAGCTGTCAATGTAAACTTGATTAATAAATAAAAAACCCAATAAAATAAAAAAAATGCATATAACATTTTTGTAAAAATTATTTTAATAATTCGTGCCCAAATGCCGAAAGAAAGCACAATTTCTTCTTTTGAATTGAAAAAGTAAAACTGACAATGTGTCAGACTTGAATTTTACCGAAATTTAAAAATTTACGCAACAAAATCGTTCGGTAAAGTGATAAACTTTGCTTAAATATATTTTCATACAAATTTTGACAGATAACACTGGTCGTTTTATTCAAGAGAAATGTCAGCGTTTTCAATAGCTTTAATCAATTTTTAAAATAAGTAAGTAATTTAAAAGATATTGAGGAGTGAATATAGCCAAAAAACCTGTTATTCGCCTCTTTGGGCATGAATATCTAAAAAACTGTACGTATTACAGAAAATCTGACTTCAGATTCGGATTCAGCGCACCGAAATCCTTTAGAAAAGTAGAATTTTATTTCTGTAACAAAAATTTGTTGCAATTTTGTCGACCAGTGCAATTTATCACAATTAATATTTTATCACTTTACCCCATTTACCAGCTGTTTATCACTTTAAATGAAGACCCTTAATGATTTTTTTTTAGAATGTCATAAATGGTAAATTCTCGACAACCATGTACTTTTTTGCGCATTTCTGAGACTTTAATACCTTTTTCTCGATTTCAAATTTCGAAATAGAGCTCTTTTAATAGTGATTCCCAGGCTGGGTCCCCAGATATGGGTCAAAACGTAGACTCGGCTCACCGTCGAATGTTTTGAACGATATGGGTATCAAAGTAAAGGCCTTGATGAAGACTTCGACACAGAACTATTTTAATTGTGATGTCTAGGCCGGGTCCCCAGATATGGGTCAAAACATGGATCCGGTTGACTATCTAATGTTTCTGAGCGATGTTGGTTCAAATAAAAGGTCTTTAAGGGGAGCTCAACATCGATGATTCCGAAAATTGGGAATCATTGCTTCAATATAGAGATCTCTTCGATGTAATGGCCAACCTGGTTCTCTATGTAAAGGGAAGGTGAAAAGGAAAAAAAAGTGGAATGGAATTGGAATGGGAAAGGCAGGGAAAGGGAGAGGAGAAGGAGAAGGAAACTCTTTGAAATTATAAAAGTTTGTTTGCGTTTTCCCAAAAAAAAATTTTTTTAGTTAAATCCCTATTGAATAAAACGTGCGATTTGTTTCTATTAACAGTAAATTAAGTTTTCAAATGTTTGGAACAGAGCGAATTTTTTACTTATGGACTTTTTAAAGAGGGTAGATATATCCATATATTATATTTTCTATTTATTGCAGTACGTGTTTGCATTGTCGAGTCCCGGGGCACGTACCTCAAGGCCCCAAAATTTTGCCCAATGCTTGGCAAGAACAATATTGAATGTGTAGTTGCTGTAGATCTTTTGGATTGTGTACGACGGATACACAAAGGTACCGCCCACTTTGGTGTGCTTTCAGCAGAGGAGCTTATTGCTGCACGTTGGGCTAGTGTTGAGATCTTAGTAACGAATGAGATGCGTTCACATGATAAGCATTTTGAATATGAAATCGTTGCTGTAGTGGACAATGAGGCAAATATAAATACAGTTAATGATCTACGCGGTGCGAAGCTTTGCCACCCCGGCTATGGTTTGGGTATACATTGGACCGACGTTTTGGCTAATGTATTTAGATAATTTTCATAACTTATCCTGTTTTCCTATATAATAAAATATGCTTTTTCTACTTTATAGTATTTTGAATCGACTCTCATTGCAAAATCATGTAATCCGAACATTTCTTTAGTGGAGGATCGTATTAGTGCATCTGCGAAGTATCTTGGACCCAGCTGCAAAGCCGGTCCATGGGTACCCGACCCTATACAGGATCGAATATTAAAGGACAGATATCCTTCACTTTGCCGTCTCTGTTATGACTCCTACCGCTGTGATATAGGCGATAAACACTGGGGCCGCCGCGGTGCACTTTACTGTCTCACTAATGGCGTCGGAAATGTTGCTTGGGCCCGTCTAGACGATGTACGCAGTCATTTTGGAGTATGTTATTCGAATTGGTTTAATTATTTTGTAACTAAAAATATATTATTTATTAATAACAGTTATCTGGTCTTCCGGCTCAAGCCGCTGCCTCGGAGTATAGTTATCTATGCCTAGACGGACATTTGCAGCCTATCACCACTGAACGTCCATGTGTTTGGGTTGCAAAACCTTGGCCTGTTATTGTGGCGCGCCATACCCACGCTGCACAGATACAGAACATGGTGGCCGGTCTGAAACATGATGATCTGAACAGTTGGCAGAGTGCTTTGCTCAGCCTATTGGAAAATTATCATGTCGAAATCGTCACATTAGATAATGTTATACCCATCGATGACTATTTGGATCAAGCGCCCGCGTTTCAAAGTGCTTACAGTTTTCCCGAATGTAATCCACCGCGTTCGATTGTTTTCTGTACCACCAGCATTATTCAGCACATTAAGTGTTCCTGGTTACAAGAGGTTTCTCAAGTTTACGGCGTCGAACCGAACATACAGTGCATACGGTCAGAGAGTATAGACTCTTGTATGGATGACACGAAATTTAAGGCAGCCGACTTGGTTCTAGTGGATCATGAGGATCGGATAAAAGCTCAGCGTGATTACAATCTCATTCCAATACTGTATGAATATTCACAGGATATGCACGAACGTTATACTGTTATTGCGGTGGTACATAAAGACTCTAAATATAAAAAATTTTCCGATTTAGAAGGCGCCAAAGCATGCCTGCCCTCCTTTGAGGGCCCTGCTCATTTGTCAGTGCAGGAAACCATTGTCAATGTCACACAACAAATAGCAACATTACAATCGTTTTTCCATCACGATTCGTGTACCTGGCATCCAAATTCAGCTCGTTCGTGTCCTGACACCTATCACGGAGATGAAGGTGCATTGCGTTGTTTAGCCGAAGGTGGAGATATTGCATTTCTCAGCTCGTCTTTCTACAAAAAGTATTCAATGGGCAATACGACCTCTCAATGGGTGCAGGATACCGGGCACAAGCCATTTCGAGTAATATGTCCTTTCGGCTCAAATGAACGTCTTTCCAACTTCGAATATTGTTACTTGCACTGGACTACTCGTGGTCATTTAATGACACACAATACAACATTGGTACGAAGTAATGAGATTTACAACTCTTTGAGAGACATCGATGAACTTTTTGGTAAAAGTTATCGCCCCGAGACTCGACCATTTACGATGTATGGCGTATTTGATAACCATAATAATGTTATCTTTCGCGACAAGACGGACGGGCTGAGAAGTTTGAAAGAACTAAAATCGGATGCCTCGAAACGTATCATGGAAGAAATTTTCCAGAAATATGCGGCTAATTTGTATAGAGAACCAAATACTAGCCGACCGTTAAAGTCTTCTCTGACTCTCACATCTATTGCCACTCTTTTAATTCTAAGAAGGTTGTGGATATGAATGCCCAAACAATCAAGTAATGTATTCACAAAGAAGTCACTGAACTAGTATAATCCGATGGTTGGATTAAGTTCTTTTTAAAGTATAACGATGTGTGATATTATTTTATTTGTATTATTCATGTGTGTTTTGTTTTAAAACAATATTATAAAAATGTGTTGCTGTACTATTTTAAGTGTTCTTGTTGATTTCAATAAATTTTATTACATACTAGCTGTACCCTGCTTCGCTTTGTTGTGGTCCACTCCCTATTATATGCATTAGATATAAAAAACGAAGCTTAATTACATTATTTTTCGCTTGTCCATTTTCTGTGAACAAATAGAAATTATCTGACTTACCGACACGGGAACACGTAACAGTTAACTACGTGGGACACAATCTTTTTCTAAATCTATGCCACACTTTTCCGAGGACTGTCCTTGGTTTTTGTTAATTGCCATTGTGAATGGCCGTTTAATTGGGTATTGTAGTCTTCTAAGAGCCTATACACACTTGCGACTCAATCGATTTAGTCGAATGTTGATTTGCATGGGAATGTATGGAAGCATTCACACTACATTCAATTAGTTGTACAACTGAAACAGTTGGATTTGCAGCCCAATTTCATTCCAACTGAAACAGTTGTACAACTGCTTGATCAGCAAGGCGCCCTTCTACGTATTCACACTTGAGACAATTTAGTCGAACGACTACAACAACAACAGTGATATTCGTAGTGGAAAGAGTTGCCATGCTGACAGCACTACTTTTATTTCACTTTTGGTAAATTGTAGAGATTGAATATTTCAATTAATATTTTCAAAATGTTTAAAAACAAAAGGTTCGTTTCTTATTAACTACACCATTTCCAGATGGATTTTAGAAAGCGTTAACTGGATTTTAGAAAGGGGAAATTGGATTTTAGAAATGTCAATTGGATTTTAGAAAGGGGAAATTGGATTTTAGATATGTCAATTGGATTTTAGAAAGCGTTAAAAGGATTTTAGAAAACAAAATTGGATTTTTGAAAGCGTGAATTGGATTTCAGAATGTGCGTTTAAAATAAATTTTACACAGAATTTTTCGAATAGAAATTCTTTATTGCGTATGAAAGTATAAATTAATAATTATATAAATTTTCGAAAATCCAATTTACAGTTTCTAAAGTCCAATTTCCCTTTTCTAAAATCAAATCGACATTTCTAAAATCCAATTTTCCCTTTCTAAAATCCATTTGGCTATTCTAAAATCTAATTTCCCCTTTCTAAAATCCAATTGACATTTCTAAAATCTAATTTCCCCTTTCTAAAATCCAATTGATATTTCTAAAATCCAATTTCCCCTTTCTAAAATCCAATTGACATTTCTAAGATCCAATTTCCCCTTTCTAAAATCCAGTTGACGCTTTCTAAAATCCATCTGGAAATGATGTAGTTATAGACAAGAATTATCTAACTAAGGATATTTACTTCCGTTTTCATATGTTTCTTGATATTGTTGTTCTCTTCAAATGTCATTAATCGCATTTTAAAATAGAAATAATGAAAATGAAATTTCAAGAAAATTATTAATGGCTGATTTTTACTATTTTTCCGTTTCTTGTACTTCTGTTCGTTTCGCCTTTATGAGCGTAATTCCTTCCGTTTTTCTCTTTTCATTTACTTGACAGCTAGTTGCTAGTTTAATAAGAAACAAAGCCAAACAATGTATGCACTTTTTGTTTATTTTATTGTTTTTTATTTATTAATCAAGTTGACAGCTGACAAGAAGGTGCTTTCATGTAAGAATGCAGATAAACTTTAACAATTTAATACTTCATCACTTTATATGAAGACCACTAATGTAAAATTTGCTGAGTAAAATGTGAACATTGGCAACACTATGTCATTGTCAATCGCACGACTATTTAGTCTCAAGTGTGAATAGCTGCCACCGATTCGACTAAATAGTTGGAGTAGTGTGAATACAACAGTCCAATACGACCAAATCGATTGAGTCGCAAGTGTGTATAGGCTCTAAAGTCATGAGAAAAGGGGGCGGTTACCCGCCAATTAAGAAGAGAAGAAGAATATACATACATCCCAATAAACACAGACGCGAGGATGATATCGCGGCGAGTTCGCGAAAGCAGATTTTCGCGAATGTAATTTCTCGGACTCGCCTCGAGTTCGCGGCAAGTTCGAGAAAATCAATTTTCGCGATATCATTTTTTTCTATTTTTTTTAAGTTGTTTTGCACCAATCATTATAGTCATGAAATTTTACATTTATACCTGAACTCGATTGTCACAGTTCCGCAGATGTTACCGTGGCGAATTCTAGGCAAGTTCGCGAAAGTAGATCCAATCAGTTTATACGAGTATGTAGAAAAACCAATTCGAAATTGTTTAAATAAGGGCACTTTATTTACTGCTTAACTTTATTTGAAAAGCTTTTGCTATTTCGTGAAAGTTAAACATTCTTTATAAATATATTTCAAGTGCTTTGTATTATTTTATACGGATTTAACCCATTACCAGTAAACCAAACTCTGAACTATTACATTTACATTTTCGAAACGCCATTTATAAAAAAATATCGAATCGCTAATGAACCAATTTTCGAAACGCCAACGATCAGAGAAATTAAAAATTCTCGAATCGCTAGTGATCGCCGATCTATCGCTGCGAACTGATATCAGTGATGGGCACACGAACACATTCAAACATTCACCGAAAATCAGTGTGTGTTGGTGCGTCTACTGTAGGCCAAAGTAAAAAATTACGAACAATAATCAGTATGCATGCAGATGTTGAGCGAAGAGGGTCATGCCGCCAAAGATGACTTGATACGAAACTCTTTTTTTTACTCTCTCACTTTTACGATTTTCCCACGGGTTTTATGTGGCCTTCTTGTCAGCATCAACACAACGTAAAACCCGGCCGATTGTGCAAATTGCAGGTGCCAGAAAGGAAAACGCGCCAAAATAAATTGTCATATTCGGTGGATTTTGATGTTTTGTTTTATGTGTCAAATTTTGTTGAAATAATAAAGAATTATGAAAAATACGGAGGTAATTGTATTGGGTGCAGTGAAATAACGCCCGTGGAAACAACGCCCGCAGTAGTGCTGGAAAACCATCGATTGAACTATCGATACTATCGATGGGGCCGATGCCATAGCGATTATCGATGGTTTTTTTTTAACCATCGATAGTATTTTACTTGGTACCAGCGCACAGTGGCACTTTTACTCAATTTAGACGTGAAAAATTAATAAAACGCTGAAAAGTTAATATTGTTCCTTCTAATTTGATGTATTGGTAAATATAGGACCCCTGGACACAAATTCAATAGTTTTCGTGCATATATTCAAAAGAGACATAACTCAAATTTTAGGTTTTTCAAAAAATCGATATGCGACTTCTTTTAAATCTTTTGATTTGAACAGGAAAAGTATTGTGGTTCGAAATAACTGAATAACTTCATCACTGATACATCTACGTACGCCTGCGGATTTTAGACAGCAAAGATAAAATCGGATCTCAATAAACAGCAACGCATGCATCAGGTCTTTCATTCTTCTCGAGCAGGTTGATCGTATTATGTTCATGATGCTGTCTAATGTCTTTATTACGGGCCTCCAATGCTTCTTCCGATAGCATATCCATAGGCAGTGAAACCGACTTTATAATTGCATCGCCATAAATTAAAATTTTATGGACACTTAATGGCATTGGATACCATGGATAATGCGTAACATAATTTATAGAAGCACTTTCGCAATACTAAGAAAACTTCTTGTGTGCAATAGGAAAGCCAATCCGACATGCAGTTGAGGATAACACCAAAATGACGAATGAAGATACGTCATTATGACGTATCTTTATCTTTGCAGGGGTATAAAATAGCGTTATCTGTCTAGGGTTAAACTGACTCTTAATTATATGTGTACTCACGTATAAAAAATATCACAGTTAGAGCCTATACACACTTGCGACTCAATCGATTTGGTCGAATTGGACTGTTGTATTCACACTACTCCAACTATTTAGTCGAATCGGTGGCAGCTATTCACACTTGAGACTAAATAGTCGTGCGATTGACAATGACATAGTGTTGCCAATGTTCACATTTTACTCAGCAAATTTTACATTAGTGGTCTTCATATAAAGTGATGAAGTATTAAATTGTTAAAGTTTATCTGCATTCTTACATGAAAGCACCTTCTTGTCAGCTGTCAACTTGATTAATAAATAAAAAACAATAAAATAAACAAAAAGTGCATACATTGTTTGGCTTTGTTTCTTATTAAACTAGCAACTAGCTGTCAAGTAAATGAAAAGAGAAAAACGGAAGGAATTACGCTCATAAAGGCGAAACGAACAGAAGTACAAGAAACGGAAAAATAGTAAAAATCAGCCATTAATAATTTTCATGAAATTTCATTTTCATTATTTCTATTTTAAAATGCGATTAATGACATTTGAAGAGAACAACAATATCAAGAAACATATGAAAACGGAAGTAAATATCCTTAGTTAGATAATTCTTGTCTATAACTACACCATTTCCAGATGGATTTTAGAAAGCGTCAACTGGATTTTAGAAAGGGGAAATTGGATTTTAGAAATGTCGATTTGATTTTAGAAAAGGGAAATTGGACTTTAGAAACTGTAAATTGGATTTTCGAAAATTTATATAATTATTAATTTATACTTTCATACGCAATAAAGAATTTCTATTCGAAAAATTCTGTGTAAAATTTATTATAAACGCACATTCTGAAATCCAATTCACGCTTTCAAAAATCCAATTTTGTTTTCTAAAATCCTTTTAACGCTTTCTAAAATCCAATTGACATTTCTAAAATCCAATTTCCCCTTTCTAAAATCCAATTGACATTTCTAAAATCCAATTTCCCCTTTCTAAAATCCAGTTAACGCTTTCTAAAATCCATCTGGAAATGGTGTAGTTAATAAGAAACGAACCTTTTGTTTTTAAACATTTTGAAAATATTAATTGAAATATTCAATCTCTACAATTTACCAAAAGTGAAATAAAAGTAGTTCTGTCAGCATGGCAACTCTTTCCACTACGAATATCACTGTTGTTGTTGTAGTCGTTCGACTAAATTGTCTCAAGTGTGAATACGTAGAAGGGCGCCTTGCTGATCAAGCAGTTGTACAACTGTTTCAGTTGGAATGAAATTGGGCTGCAAATCCAACTGTTTCAGTTGTACAACTAATTGAATGTAGTGTGAATGCTTCCATACATTCCCATGCAAATCAACATTCGACTAAATCGATTGAGTCGCAAGTGTGTATAGGCTCTAAACGGAGCGGTGCTGCCAGCAGCCTCAGCTTTATTATGTGCCGCTTCATTGCAAACCGTAGTTTCTAAAAATCAGCTGATTTCGAAAAACAGTCGCTGCCACAGCCACAGCGCTATTGTAATTCCGGCTTAAGGCAATCTATACACACCAATTTCGATTGGTGTTTCGGCAACACCCACCGCCACAGCTTTTACACAGCCTTTACTTACAGCGCTGTGATATCATCATAAAATTTTAGATACCAACACTCTTCTTCGCTTGTTTATTATTAAATATGTATATGTACAAACGAATTCACTGCTTATTTTGTTTTTACTTTTTTATTTCTTATTTTTGACACTTCTACATTTATTGTGAACTAAGAGTGCGTTCCACAGGGAGGTTATTTGCAAAAACCATTGTGAACTCGAAAACCAATTACGATACGATAGCTATCGTATGTTATAATGCTATTTAGCAAATACGTGAGACGTATCACGGAATTATTTTTCGTATCGAATTCCATCCGTGATCGTATGTGACGAATCGATCCCTGTATTTCAGAGCCTCTTGCTATTATGCACTCATTTTCTCTCTACTCCAAATGTTTCAACCAGTGACCAGTACATTCGTACTGTATTGTTAATAATCGAAAGAATTTTGGAGAATTGGTAGCTATTTTCGCCTGACCTCATTTGATGATAAGCGTAAAGAAGCAGAAACTATTTATGAAGAATTGGAAAGAATTCAAAACATGGATTATTTTAGATTTTTGAAGTACGTTCTTAACTTTTTCAATGAATTTAACGCATTGTTCCAAAGCCGAAATGTACTTATACACCGACTAGGGCAAGAAGCTAAGACACTTGTGTTGAAAATTGCAAGAAATTTCTTAAAACCCGACTTGTTTACAATTCCGTGGGAATTACAGCTAAAAGTTTTGGAACTTCCAACTTCATATTTACTTGACGTGCATAACGTTTACGTTGGTTATGAATGCGAAGATTTTTGTCAAATTTAAATTTGGAGAAAAAGATTGTATTCAAAAAAAGTGTTTGCGTGTTTTTATGGAGGTTTTATTTTTCAGATAATATCACATTTTCCATTTGACGGTGTTTTCGAAGAATTGCAGTTTTTAGATCCCGATATTATTTTTGATTTCTCTAAAAACAATCGTGTACAAGTATGACTTCTTGCTCTAACTACAAAATTAAATCTTAATCCTGATCTCACAGAATCGGAATACAAAAGTATTTGTATAGTTTTAACCGAAACACAAAAAGACGATTAAAAAAAATTACCTGTTGATGTATTGTGGAGTAAAATAATAAACTTTAAAAACTATAATGACAATTTTTGGTTTCATAATCTTAATCAATTGGTTGAAATTGTACTCACGTTACCCCATTCAAACGCTAAATCAGAAAGAATATTTTTAATTGTAATGGATGTTAAATGTAAAAAGCGAAACAAGCTATCTAGTGATATGTTAAATAGTGTAAGTAGAGTTGCCTTTCAATCCAAAAATATCAATTGCTTCAACTTTATAATCAACAAAATCCACTTGCACAATGCAAATAATTTGTACAACTGATACTTTTAGCTATTAAAAAACTGTATTAGCCTGTTATATATACTTATATTACTGAAATAAACGCTTTAAATTTGGTGGGATTTTTGTATTTAAAATGTGGGAAATTAGGGATTTTTTCCAATTTCTGTGGGAATTTCAGCGAAGATTGTCTGGCATCACTGAAGGGCAATTAAGCAGGCGGGTTTTTTTTAAATATGATGTATTAGTGAAATTTTTCGTCTGCGGCGGTTTTTTCAATAATAATACACCATATGTAAAAAAACGAAAAATTGGATTTTTTATTTCAATTTTTCGACTGCGGCGCTTTTTTCACTAATACACCATATTTACAAAAAAAACCGTCTGCGGGCTTAATTGCCCTATCGAAAGAGAAATAAAGCCCATGCCCAAAACGAAATAACGCCGGCGGGGATTATTTATTTTTCAAAAAGGAAATAACACCTGCGGGCTAGTGCTGGAAAACCATCGATAGTGGTCCCATCGATAGTTTTAAAGGCAACCACCGATAGTATCGATGGTTTAATATATGTACGTAGGTGGCCCGGTAAAGGGAAAGTGGTAATCAAATATTGCATGCATATATACATACATACATATGTATGCATGTATGTACTTACGTTCCCATATTTAAAAGAAAAATATAATTCTTTATTAGAAACATGTTATAAAATTAATAAAAAACCAAAGTTTATGTATAAAACTCAATACAAAAAATAAGTCAATAACTATTCAAAGTAAGAATACTACATACACACATTTGTACATATACAGTTGTCCACAAAATAATAGGAGAGCCGAAATCAAAACCTTAATTACTCAATTCTCAATAAAAAAAACCGTTTTATTTGAAAGCTTTTTGCATAAAATTATTCACTAATCTTTTATTTATATACTCACAGCCCACATATTCCAATCAAGTACCTTAAAAATTATAAATCTCAGTTTTTTTGATTAATAAAGTACCTTAAAAATTATAAATCTCAGTTTTTATTCTCAGCTGTACTAGTACACAGAGTATTATAGTTTTAATCACATAACGGTGGATTGTAACAGAATGAAATAATCGAGATAGATATAGACTTATATATATCAAAATGATCAGGGTGAAAAGATAAATCGATTGAGTCATGTCCGTCCGTCCGTCCGTCCGTCTGTAAACACTAACTCGCGCAAAAATTGAGATATTTTGATGAAATTTGGAATGCAAGTTGGTATCGACACTGGGACGGTTGGTATTGAAAATGGGCGAAATCGGACCATGACCACGCCCACTTTTCCTATATAGAAAAAATCGGAAATTTGGTATCTCAGTCACTACTACAGCTGGAGTGAAGAAATTTTACTCACGTTTTGACCTCAGGCCCCTAAGAAGAAATTTGATTTTGGATAAATGGGCGGTGCCACGCCCACTTATTAAGGGTCAAACATTGAAAGTTTTATATATCAAAACTCAGAAACCGTTGAAGATATATCGATGAAATTTGGAATGCGTAATTTACTTACTTAGGCAAACATTTGGACGGAAAATTGCCAAAATCGGTTGACGACCACGCCCACTTTTATATATTGGTATTATAAAGTGACCTAATAAAAACATTTTAAGCGATATCTCTGTCAAGTATAAAGATATATCATTGAAATTTTATGGCAGGAGTCTACCTGCGGATATAAAGCGAAAAACACAAAAATTTTGGAATAATAATAATTTATATATAACGACGAAACTTGGTGTGTACACCTTTATTACTTGTGGTAATAGATGTTAAAAATTTTAGCGAGATCGGTTGACGACCACGCCCACTTTTATATATGGGTATTATAAAGTGACCTAATAAAAACATTTTAAGCGATATCTCTGTCAAATATAAAGATAATTCATTGCAATTTTGTGGCATGAGTTCCACAATAGACCGGAAACAAAAAATATAGAATTTTTTTAGACAAAGGAATCTACGAGATTTCGGAGCCCATAACTGGACAAATAATTGAGATATTATGACGAAACTTGGTTTATACACTTTTATAACTTGTGTTAATAGACCCGCAAAAATTTATTGAAATCGGTTTATGACCACGCCTACTTTTTAACAAAGATATTTCTGGAACACCCTTTAGGAATTTGTAACGTGACATCCTTGTAACTAGAAGTTATAAAGGAATGAAATTTTGCACAAAGAATAATATTCATATGCTTAGTTGGATGGCTGATAAAAAATTTTAAAATGGACGTGGCTACGCCCACTTTATGCAGCACTCGCTTTATATAAAGTACACCGTGTTTCCATCAGACGCAAACAAATAATGAAAGCATACAGCTGAGTATCTAATGTTCGATTCCACTCGAACTTAGGCTTCCTTACTTTTTTTGATTAATTTTTTAACAGACGTTGTGGTTATGTACCAAGCAGCGTTGTCACTTAAAAAATTTAAAATTTACCAACATACAAAATAAAAGTAACCAAAACCAGAAACAGGTAACCAAAATAAATTAATAATATAAGTATATGATCCATTAACGTTAGGGCTATTTATTTGAAAGCAAAACAATATACGGTTAACAAAAACTAAAATACATCAATTGTTTTACATCTTTAAGCCTTAAACAGATCCAACGTCGAGAGCAATATCGTCCGGTCGTAGCGTTCTACCAACATTTAGAAAGCACGGCCAGATATAAGAATGAAAAGAGCCAAAAAGCTGACGAAAATTCGCTAGAATAGATTTATTTCTAATGTTGTAAATTATTTTGACTTAAAAGCTTTTTAGTGCTTAGCACGAAAATTATTTAATTTAATTTTTTATTATTATCTATGTTAGTGTCTAGCACGAAATTATTATTTTTTATGTGAATTTAATTAAGAAAAATTGAAAAAAGAGCTTTAAGCGAAACAAAGCTGACGGCTCAATGAGATGTCATTGGATAACCAATCGAAAAGTCTTCAGTTCGATCCTCGGTTGAGGCCGCCTGAAGAAGTCCGATGAGGGGATGTGGTGGTCTCCGAAATGGATCCATAACTTCTACCAAAAAAACTTTTTCAATTTTTCTTAATTAAAAACTGGCTCTATAAAATTCACATAAAAATAATTATTAGAATTAAACGGCCATGTAAAAACAAACATTATTATTTTTTAATTTTAATTTTTATACTTTGGGATAAGCGGAAAAATCTAATTAGCTCATACAGCAATGGTAGATGTGATAGCTATTTCGAAGAAAACCACTTTCTTCATCATCACACATCTTCTCCAGAGCACACCAGGCATTGAACCTACGCTCCAGCCATCAGTAGTCGAATATTAGCGAAACGATAAGTATCGCGGCTACTCATGGTCCTGCTGAGCTGTTGGATTTTTCGCTTATATATGCCATTGTTCAATTCAATCTAACCTTTCTTAGTATACGATTTTCGTACATAGGCTATGAAAGTGTAATTTTTTATTGTTGGGGGTAAATGAAAAAATTTCAACAACTATTACCAGCTAAGGTTGAATATAGCTATTTCACGAAAAACCATTTTCGATCATTTGCAGCCTTTTCGGAAGTGGATCGAACCCGTGATACATTCCATCTTCGGCCGCAATGTGCGAACGGTTTTACACGCTCGACCACTGAGACTTTGTGAAAGCTGTTGAATTTTTCCCACTTTTGCCTTATTCATTTTCGTGAAACAGCTATACACTCAAAATATTCGCTGGAAATAGTGGTTGAATTTTTTCCATTTACCCCCAACAATAAATTATTTGGAATTTGATTAAAAAAAATACAAAAAAACAATTTGGATAACGAATTTTTTATAGTTTGGAAAAAAATAAAGCGTATTCCTAAAAATTAGGCCTCTAGATACCCGGGTATCGAGCAACTCGAATTGATCGTTTTTGTTTGAAACCCGTTTGTTGTTCAAATGCCCGTACAAATATTCGAGCATTCGAGCTTACAAAAAAAAAAAAATGTGTTACGGAAAAACAAAAATAAAAAAACTACATGTAAAGAAGAAAATTATTATTAATTTCAAAATACCCGAAATGTTCAAATGCCCGTACAAACATACGGGTAATAAACAAACAAACGACTGTTCGAGCATTTGAAAAACATTTGTTCGGGCTACTCGAAAATGTTCAAAAAAAATCTGGAGCTCTACTAAAAATTGAATGCAACCATGGTGTACTGAATACATGGACCTTGAAGGTAACCAAAATCGGTCGAAAGTAACCACGTAACCAAACGAAAAAATTGTAACCGATTTTGGTAAAAAGTAACCACAGTAGCAACGCTGCACAGTGGCATTTTTACTCAATTTAGACGTGAATAATTCAATTTTGTTGTTTGTAAAAATTTCAAAACTTTTGTATGCAGTTCGAATGGCAGATGATCACTGTGGCCAATGGTGGCTTTTGTTCCTTTCTAACCCCATTTTTCACGCTGTAATCAGCTGTTAAAGTGTGCATTTTAAGAGCCTATACACACTTGCGACTCAATCGATTTAGTCGAATGTTGATTTGCATGGGAATGTATGGAAGCATTCACACTACATTCAATTAGTTGTACAACTGAAACAGTTGGATTTGCAGCCCAATTTCATTCCAACTGAAACAGTTGTACAACTGCTTGATCAGCAAGGCGCCCTTCTACGTATTCACACTTGAGACAATTTAGTCGAACGACTACAACAACAACAGTGATATTCGTAGTGGAAAGAGTTGCCATGCTGACAGCACTACTTTTATTTCACTTTTGGTAAATTGTAGAGATTGAATATTTCAATTAATATTTTCAAAATGTTTAAAAACAAAAGGTTCGTTTCTTATTAACTACACCATTTCCAGATGGATTTTAGAAAGCGTTAACTGGATTTTAGAAAGGGGAAATTGGATTTTAGAAATGTCAATTGGATTTTAGAAAGGGGAAATTGGATTTTAGATATGTCAATTGGATTTTAGAAAGCGTTAAAAGGATTTTAGAAAACAAAATTGGATTTTTGAAAGCGTGAATTGGATTTCAGAATGTGCGTTTAAAATAAATTTTACACAGAATTTTTCGAATAGAAATTCTTTATTGCGTATGAAAGTATAAATTAATAATTATATAAATTTTCGAAAATCCAATTTACAGTTTCTAAAGTCCAATTTCCCTTTTCTAAAATCAAATCGACATTTCTAAAATCCAATTTTCCCTTTCTAAAATCCATTTGGCTATTCTAAAATCTAATTTCCCCTTTCTAAAATCCAATTGACATTTCTAAAATCTAATTTCCCCTTTCTAAAATCCAATTGATATTTCTAAAATCCAATTTCCCCTTTCTAAAATCCAATTGACATTTCTAAGATCCAATTTCCCCTTTCTAAAATCCAGTTGACGCTTTCTAAAATCCATCTGGAAATGATGTAGTTATAGACAAGAATTATCTAACTAAGGATATTTACTTCCGTTTTCATATGTTTCTTGATATTGTTGTTCTCTTCAAATGTCATTAATCGCATTTTAAAATAGAAATAATGAAAATGAAATTTCAAGAAAATTATTAATGGCTGATTTTTACTATTTTTCCGTTTCTTGTACTTCTGTTCGTTTCGCCTTTATGAGCGTAATTCCTTCCGTTTTTCTCTTTTCATTTACTTGACAGCTAGTTGCTAGTTTAATAAGAAACAAAGCCAAACAATGTATGCACTTTTTGTTTATTTTATTGTTTTTTATTTATTAATCAAGTTGACAGCTGACAAGAAGGTGCTTTCATGTAAGAATGCAGATAAACTTTAACAATTTAATACTTCATCACTTTATATGAAGACCACTAATGTAAAATTTGCTGAGTAAAATGTGAACATTGGCAACACTATGTCATTGTCAATCGCACGACTATTTAGTCTCAAGTGTGAATAGCTGCCACCGATTCGACTAAATAGTTGGAGTAGTGTGAATACAACAGTCCAATACGACCAAATCGATTGAGTCGCAAGTGTGTATAGGCTCTAAAGTCATGAGAAAAGGGGGCGGTTACCCGCCAATTAAGAAGAGAAGAAGAATATACATACATCCCAATAAACACAGACGCGAGGATGATATCGCGGCGAGTTCGCGAAAGCAGATTTTCGCGAATGTAATTTCTCGGACTCGCCTCGAGTTCGCGGCAAGTTCGAGAAAATCAATTTTCGCGATATCATTTTTTTCTATTTTTTTTAAGTTGTTTTGCACCAATCATTATAGTCATGAAATTTTACATTTATACCTGAACTCGATTGTCACAGTTCCGCAGATGTTACCGTGGCGAATTCTAGGCAAGTTCGCGAAAGTAGATCCAATCAGTTTATACGAGTATGTAGAAAAACCAATTCGAAATTGTTTAAATAAGGGCACTTTATTTACTGCTTAACTTTATTTGAAAAGCTTTTGCTATTTCGTGAAAGTTAAACATTCTTTATAAATATATTTCAAGTGCTTTGTATTATTTTATACGGATTTAACCCATTACCAGTAAACCAAACTCTGAACTATTACATTTACATTTTCGAAACGCCATTTATAAAAAAATATCGAATCGCTAATGAACCAATTTTCGAAACGCCAACGATCAGAGAAATTAAAAATTCTCGAATCGCTAGTGATCGCCGATCTATCGCTGCGAACTGATATCAGTGATGGGCACACGAACACATTCAAACATTCACCGAAAATCAGTGTGTGTTGGTGCGTCTACTGTAGGCCAAAGTAAAAAATTACGAACAATAATCAGTATGCATGCAGATGTTGAGCGAAGAGGGTCATGCCGCCAAAGATGACTTGATACGAAACTCTTTTTTTTACTCTCTCACTTTTACGATTTTCCCACGGGTTTTATGTGGCCTTCTTGTCAGCATCAACACAACGTAAAACCCGGCCGATTGTGCAAATTGCAGGTGCCAGAAAGGAAAACGCGCCAAAATAAATTGTCATATTCGGTGGATTTTGATGTTTTGTTTTATGTGTCAAATTTTGTTGAAATAATAAAGAATTATGAAAAATACGGAGGTAATTGTATTGGGTGCAGTGAAATAACGCCCGTGGAAACAACGCCCGCAGTAGTGCTGGAAAACCATCGATTGAACTATCGATACTATCGATGGGGCCGATGCCATAGCGATTATCGATGGTTTTTTTTTAACCATCGATAGTATTTTACTTGGTACCAGCGCACAGTGGCACTTTTACTCAATTTAGACGTGAAAAATTAATAAAACGCTGAAAAGTTAATATTGTTCCTTCTAATTTGATGTATTGGTAAATATAGGACCCCTGGACACAAATTCAATAGTTTTCGTGCATATATTCAAAAGAGACATAACTCAAATTTTAGGTTTTTCAAAAAATCGATATGCGACTTCTTTTAAATCTTTTGATTTGAACAGGAAAAGTATTGTGGTTCGAAATAACTGAATAACTTCATCACTGATACATCTACGTACGCCTGCGGATTTTAGACAGCAAAGATAAAATCGGATCTCAATAAACAGCAACGCATGCATCAGGTCTTTCATTCTTCTCGAGCAGGTTGATCGTATTATGTTCATGATGCTGTCTAATGTCTTTATTACGGGCCTCCAATGCTTCTTCCGATAGCATATCCATAGGCAGTGAAACCGACTTTATAATTGCATCGCCATAAATTAAAATTTTATGGACACTTAATGGCATTGGATACCATGGATAATGCGTAACATAATTTATAGAAGCACTTTCGCAATACTAAGAAAACTTCTTGTGTGCAATAGGAAAGCCAATCCGACATGCAGTTGAGGATAACACCAAAATGACGAATGAAGATACGTCATTATGACGTATCTTTATCTTTGCAGGGGTATAAAATAGCGTTATCTGTCTAGGGTTAAACTGACTCTTAATTATATGTGTACTCACGTATAAAAAATATCACAGTTAAAATGCACACTTTAACAGCTGATTACAGCGTGAAAAATGGGGTTAGAAAGGAACAAAAGCCACCATTGGCCACAGTGATCATCTGCCATTCGAACTGCATACAAAAGTTTTGAAATTTTTACAAACAACAAAATTGAATTATTCACGTCTAAATTGAGTAAAAATGCCACTGTGCAGCGTTGCTACTGTGGTTACTTTTTACCAAAATCGGTTACAATTTTTTCGTTTGGTTACGTGGTTACTTTCGACCGATTTTGGTTACCTTCAAGGTCCATGTATTCAGTACACCATGGTTGCATTCAATTTTTAGTAGAGCTCCAGATTTTTTTTGAACATTTTCGAGTAGCCCGAACAAATGTTTTTCAAATGCTCGAACAGTCGTTTGTTTGTTTATTACCCGTATGTTTGTACGGGCATTTGAACATTTCGGGTATTTTGAAATTAATAATAATTTTCTTCTTTACATGTAGTTTTTTTATTTTTGTTTTTCCGTAACACATTTTTTTTTTTTTGTAAGCTCGAATGCTCGAATATTTGTACGGGCATTTGAACAACAAACGGGTTTCAAACAAAAACGATCAATTCGAGTTGCTCGATACCCGGGTATCTAGAGGCCTAATTTTTAGGAATACGCTTTATTTTTTTCCAAACTATAAAAAATTCGTTATCCAAATTGTTTTTTTGTATTTTTTTTAATCAAATTCCAAATAATTTATTGTTGGGGGTAAATGGAAAAAATTCAACCACTATTTCCAGCGAATATTTTGAGTGTATAGCTGTTTCACGAAAATGAATAAGGCAAAAGTGGGAAAAATTCAACAGCTTTCACAAAGTCTCAGTGGTCGAGCGTGTAAAACCGTTCGCACATTGCGGCCGAAGATGGAATGTATCACGGGTTCGATCCACTTCCGAAAAGGCTGCAAATGATCGAAAATGGTTTTTCGTGAAATAGCTATATTCAACCTTAGCTGGTAATAGTTGTTGAAATTTTTTCATTTACCCCCAACAATAAAAAATTACACTTTCATAGCCTATGTACGAAAATCGTATACTAAGAAAGGTTAGATTGAATTGAACAATGGCATATATAAGCGAAAAATCCAACAGCTCAGCAGGACCATGAGTAGCCGCGATACTTATCGTTTCGCTAATATTCGACTACTGATGGCTGGAGCGTAGGTTCAATGCCTGGTGTGCTCTGGAGAAGATGTGTGATGATGAAGAAAGTGGTTTTCTTCGAAATAGCTATCACATCTACCATTGCTGTATGAGCTAATTAGATTTTTCCGCTTATCCCAAAGTATAAAAATTAAAATTAAAAAATAATAATGTTTGTTTTTACATGGCCGTTTAATTCTAATAATTATTTTTATGTGAATTTTATAGAGCCAGTTTTTAATTAAGAAAAATTGAAAAAGTTTTTTTGGTAGAAGTTATGGATCCATTTCGGAGACCACCACATCCCCTCATCGGACTTCTTCAGGCGGCCTCAACCGAGGATCGAACTGAAGACTTTTCGATTGGTTATCCAATGACATCTCATTGAGCCGTCAGCTTTGTTTCGCTTAAAGCTCTTTTTTCAATTTTTCTTAATTAAATTCACATAAAAAATAATAATTTCGTGCTAGACACTAACATAGATAATAATAAAAAATTAAATTAAATAATTTTCGTGCTAAGCACTAAAAAGCTTTTAAGTCAAAATAATTTACAACATTAGAAATAAATCTATTCTAGCGAATTTTCGTCAGCTTTTTGGCTCTTTTCATTCTTATATCTGGCCGTGCTTTCTAAATGTTGGTAGAACGCTACGACCGGACGATATTGCTCTCGACGTTGGATCTGTTTAAGGCTTAAAGATGTAAAACAATTGATGTATTTTAGTTTTTGTTAACCGTATATTGTTTTGCTTTCAAATAAATAGCCCTAACGTTAATGGATCATATACTTATATTATTAATTTATTTTGGTTACCTGTTTCTGGTTTTGGTTACTTTTATTTTGTATGTTGGTAAATTTTAAATTTTTTAAGTGACAACGCTGCTTGGTACATAACCACAACGTCTGTTAAAAAATTAATCAAAAAAAGTAAGGAAGCCTAAGTTCGAGTGGAATCGAACATTAGATACTCAGCTGTATGCTTTCATTATTTGTTTGCGTCTGATGGAAACACGGTGTACTTTATATAAAGCGAGTGCTGCATAAAGTGGGCGTAGCCACGTCCATTTTAAAATTTTTTATCAGCCATCCAACTAAGCATATGAATATTATTCTTTGTGCAAAATTTCATTCCTTTATAACTTCTAGTTACAAGGATGTCACGTTACAAATTCCTAAAGGGTGTTCCAGAAATATCTTTGTTAAAAAGTAGGCGTGGTCATAAACCGATTTCAATAAATTTTTGCGGGTCTATTAACACAAGTTATAAAAGTGTATAAACCAAGTTTCGTCATAATATCTCAATTATTTGTCCAGTTATGGGCTCCGAAATCTCGTAGATTCCTTTGTCTAAAAAAATTCTATATTTTTTGTTTCCGGTCTATTGTGGAACTCATGCCACAAAATTGCAATGAATTATCTTTATATTTGACAGAGATATCGCTTAAAATGTTTTTATTAGGTCACTTTATAATACCCATATATAAAAGTGGGCGTGGTCGTCAACCGATCTCGCTAAAATTTTTAACATCTATTACCACAAGTAATAAAGGTGTACACACCAAGTTTCGTCGTTATATATAAATTATTATTATTCCAAAATTTTTGTGTTTTTCGCTTTATATCCGCAGGTAGACTCCTGCCATAAAATTTCAATGATATATCTTTATACTTGACAGAGATATCGCTTAAAATGTTTTTATTAGGTCACTTTATAATACCAATATATAAAAGTGGGCGTGGTCGTCAACCGATTTTGGCAATTTTCCGTCCAAATGTTTGCCTAAGTAAGTAAATTACGCATTCCAAATTTCATCGATATATCTTCAACGGTTTCTGAGTTTTGATATATAAAACTTTCAATGTTTGACCCTTAATAAGTGGGCGTGGCACCGCCCATTTATCCAAAATCAAATTTCTTCTTAGGGGCCTGAGGTCAAAACGTGAGTAAAATTTCTTCACTCCAGCTGTAGTAGTGACTGAGATACCAAATTTCCGATTTTTTCTATATAGGAAAAGTGGGCGTGGTCATGGTCCGATTTCGCCCATTTTCAATACCAACCGTCCCAGTGTCGATACCAACTTGCATTCCAAATTTCATCAAAATATCTCAATTTTTGCGCGAGTTAGTGTTTACAGACGGACGGACGGACGGACGGACATGACTCAATCGATTTATCTTTTCACCCTGATCATTTTGATATATATAAGTCTATATCTATCTCGATTATTTCATTCTGTTACAATCCACCGTTATGTGATTAAAACTATAATACTCTGTGTACTAGTACAGCTGAGAATAAAAACTGAGATTTATAATTTTTAAGGTACTTTATTAATCAAAAAAACTGAGATTTATAATTTTTAAGGTACTTGATTGGAATATGTGGGCTGTGAGTATATAAATAAAAGATTAGTGAATAATTTTATGCAAAAAGCTTTCAAATAAAACGGTTTTTTTTATTGAGAATTGAGTAATTAAGGTTTTGATTTCGGCTCTCCTATTATTTTGTGGACAACTGTATATGTACAAATGTGTGTATGTAGTATTCTTACTTTGAATAGTTATTGACTTATTTTTTGTATTGAGTTTTATACATAAACTTTGGTTTTTTATTAATTTTATAACATGTTTCTAATAAAGAATTATATTTTTCTTTTAAATATGGGAACGTAAGTACATACATGCATACATATGTATGTATGTATATATGCATGCAATATTTGATTACCACTTTCCCTTTACCGGGCCACCTACGTACATATATTAAACCATCGATACTATCGGTGGTTGCCTTTAAAACTATCGATGGGACCACTATCGATGGTTTTCCAGCACTAGCCCGCAGGTGTTATTTCCTTTTTGAAAAATAAATAATCCCCGCCGGCGTTATTTCGTTTTGGGCATGGGCTTTATTTCTCTTTCGATAGGGCAATTAAGCCCGCAGACGGTTTTTTTTGTAAATATGGTGTATTAGTGAAAAAAGCGCCGCAGTCGAAAAATTGAAATAAAAAATCCAATTTTTCGTTTTTTTACATATGGTGTATTATTATTGAAAAAACCGCCGCAGACGAAAAATTTCACTAATACATCATATTTAAAAAAAACCCGCCTGCTTAATTGCCCTTCAGTGATGCCAGACAATCTTCGCTGAAATTCCCACAGAAATTGGAAAAAATCCCTAATTTCCCACATTTTAAATACAAAAATCCCACCAAATTTAAAGCGTTTATTTCAGTAATATAAGTATATATAACAGGCTAATACAGTTTTTTAATAGCTAAAAGTATCAGTTGTACAAATTATTTGCATTGTGCAAGTGGATTTTGTTGATTATAAAGTTGAAGCAATTGATATTTTTGGATTGAAAGGCAACTCTACTTACACTATTTAACATATCACTAGATAGCTTGTTTCGCTTTTTACATTTAACATCCATTACAATTAAAAATATTCTTTCTGATTTAGCGTTTGAATGGGGTAACGTGAGTACAATTTCAACCAATTGATTAAGATTATGAAACCAAAAATTGTCATTATAGTTTTTAAAGTTTATTATTTTACTCCACAATACATCAACAGGTAATTTTTTTTAATCGTCTTTTTGTGTTTCGGTTAAAACTATACAAATACTTTTGTATTCCGATTCTGTGAGATCAGGATTAAGATTTAATTTTGTAGTTAGAGCAAGAAGTCATACTTGTACACGATTGTTTTTAGAGAAATCAAAAATAATATCGGGATCTAAAAACTGCAATTCTTCGAAAACACCGTCAAATGGAAAATGTGATATTATCTGAAAAATAAAACCTCCATAAAAACACGCAAACACTTTTTTTGAATACAATCTTTTTCTCCAAATTTAAATTTGACAAAAATCTTCGCATTCATAACCAACGTAAACGTTATGCACGTCAAGTAAATATGAAGTTGGAAGTTCCAAAACTTTTAGCTGTAATTCCCACGGAATTGTAAACAAGTCGGGTTTTAAGAAATTTCTTGCAATTTTCAACACAAGTGTCTTAGCTTCTTGCCCTAGTCGGTGTATAAGTACATTTCGGCTTTGGAACAATGCGTTAAATTCATTGAAAAAGTTAAGAACGTACTTCAAAAATCTAAAATAATCCATGTTTTGAATTCTTTCCAATTCTTCATAAATAGTTTCTGCTTCTTTACGCTTATCATCAAATGAGGTCAGGCGAAAATAGCTACCAATTCTCCAAAATTCTTTCGATTATTAACAATACAGTACGAATGTACTGGTCACTGGTTGAAACATTTGGAGTAGAGAGAAAATGAGTGCATAATAGCAAGAGGCTCTGAAATACAGGGATCGATTCGTCACATACGATCACGGATGGAATTCGATACGAAAAATAATTCCGTGATACGTCTCACGTATTTGCTAAATAGCATTATAACATACGATAGCTATCGTATCGTAATTGGTTTTCGAGTTCACAATGGTTTTTGCAAATAACCTCCCTGTGGAACGCACTCTTAGTTCACAATAAATGTAGAAGTGTCAAAAATAAGAAATAAAAAAGTAAAAACAAAATAAGCAGTGAATTCGTTTGTACATATACATATTTAATAATAAACAAGCGAAGAAGAGTGTTGGTATCTAAAATTTTATGATGATATCACAGCGCTGTAAGTAAAGGCTGTGTAAAAGCTGTGGCGGTGGGTGTTGCCGAAACACCAATCGAAATTGGTGTGTATAGATTGCCTTAAGCCGGAATTACAATAGCGCTGTGGCTGTGGCAGCGACTGTTTTTCGAAATCAGCTGATTTTTAGAAACTACGGTTTGCAATGAAGCGGCACATAATAAAGCTGAGGCTGCTGGCAGCACCGCTCCGTTTAGAGCCTATACACACTTGCGACTCAATCGATTTAGTCGAATGTTGATTTGCATGGGAATGTATGGAAGCATTCACACTACATTCAATTAGTTGTACAACTGAAACAGTTGGATTTGCAGCCCAATTTCATTCCAACTGAAACAGTTGTACAACTGCTTGATCAGCAAGGCGCCCTTCTACGTATTCACACTTGAGACAATTTAGTCGAACGACTACAACAACAACAGTGATATTCGTAGTGGAAAGAGTTGCCATGCTGACAGAACTACTTTTATTTCACTTTTGGTAAATTGTAGAGATTGAATATTTCAATTAATATTTTCAAAATGTTTAAAAACAAAAGGTTCGTTTCTTATTAACTACACCATTTCCAGATGGATTTTAGAAAGCGTTAACTGGATTTTAGAAAGGGGAAATTGGATTTTAGAAATGTCAATTGGATTTTAGAAAGGGGAAATTGGATTTTAGAAATGTCAATTGGATTTTAGAAAGCGTTAAAAGGATTTTAGAAAACAAAATTGGATTTTTGAAAGCGTGAATTGGATTTCAGAATGTGCGTTTATAATAAATTTTACACAGAATTTTTCGAATAGAAATTCTTTATTGCGTATGAAAGTATAAATTAATAATTATATAAATTTTCGAAAATCCAATTTACAGTTTCTAAAGTCCAATTTCCCTTTTCTAAAATCAAATCGACATTTCTAAAATCCAATTTCCCCTTTCTAAAATCCAGTTGACGCTTTCTAAAATCCATCTGGAAATGGTGTAGTTATAGACAAGAATTATCTAACTAAGGATATTTACTTCCGTTTTCATATGTTTCTTGATATTGTTGTTCTCTTCAAATGTCATTAATCGCATTTTAAAATAGAAATAATGAAAATGAAATTTCATGAAAATTATTAATGGCTGATTTTTACTATTTTTCCGTTTCTTGTACTTCTGTTCGTTTCGCCTTTATGAGCGTAATTCCTTCCGTTTTTCTCTTTTCATTTACTTGACAGCTAGTTGCTAGTTTAATAAGAAACAAAGCCAAACAATGTATGCACTTTTTGTTTATTTTATTGTTTTTTATTTATTAATCAAGTTGACAGCTGACAAGAAGGTGCTTTCATGTAAGAATGCAGATAAACTTTAACAATTTAATACTTCATCACTTTATATGAAGACCACTAATGTAAAATTTGCTGAGTAAAATGTGAACATTGGCAACACTATGTCATTGTCAATCGCACGACTATTTAGTCTCAAGTGTGAATAGCTGCCACCGATTCGACTAAATAGTTGGAGTAGTGTGAATACAACAGTCCAATTCGACCAAATCGATTGAGTCGCAAGTGTGTATAGGCTCTTAGCCCAAATTCTAAATTCGCTGCCGCTGCCTTGAATCGCAGCTATCTTCAAGTGTTGATGTGAACTTATGTCTGTTTCCGTACTATCCAATGCAATATATTTTTTACTAATTTTGTGTTTCCGTACTTTGATGCCAGCAAGCAGGAGAGAATTTAATTTTTACTTAATTGATTTCCACTATCAAATATTGCTGGCGGAATGAAAAAGCAAAGAAGAAGAAAGAGCAGAGGAAAAAATGAAACAAGATTGATTATTTTAATTGAAAAAAATTGACATGAAAATGGTAAGTAAATTTATGTCACCACGTGTCCAAGGTAAAAGGAAACAGACCTAATATATAAAGAAGTCAGTGCCAAATACTGCGAACGCTCTATTGTGTTTGGTCTGGCAGTCACTGCTCATATTAGACGCATCAGCTGATTTCTAAAACCGTCGCTGCCCGCTGCCACATCGCTGATGTAATTTAGGCTTTATGCATCTGCTGCATGAGGCGAATCTTATCCATCCATCAGCTTTGGCAACCATCGGCTGCAGTAGCAACAAAACCACCAACAGCCGTCACAACTTCGACAACACCGCCGAAACCATTTGCCTGGCATCACCAAAGTACCAGTGGGCGATCAACCAAACCATATTGAAGCACAAATTAAAGACTTGGTATTGAAATACATTGATAATCCTAATTCAATAATATTGGTTGTAATAGCGGACAACACAGATATGGCAAAAAGCGAGGCACTCAATTTGGCCAAAGAATGTGATCCTGATGGTCGACGCACATTGGCGGTTGTCACCAAACTCGATCTCATGGATGCGGACACGGAAGCTATTGGTATATTATGCGGTCGTGTGATACCAGTGAAATTGGGCATTATTGGCGTAGTGAATCGATCACAGCAAGATATCATTGATAAGAAACGAATCGATGATCAGCTGAAGGATGAAGCAGCCTTTGTACAACGGAAATGTCCAACATTGGCAAAATTGTGGCAATGAGGTGCAACAGGAGATGCTGCGGTAAGTTAAAACAAAAAAGAAAACAACCGGAGAATGGAATCAAATAAAATAATTTACTTGTTTCATTTAGTTTCCCGAAATTGCATGAGATCCTTGATGTTATTACACAGCTGCTACGTCGGCGCTTACCATCCACCAACGTGATGGTGGAAAATTTGGTAGCTATAGAATTAGCTTATATAAATACGGAGCATCCGGACTTTCATAAAGATGCTGCACTGGCGCCCAGTCTTCTGAAGGCATACAATAGTACTGAACCATTTAGCCAAATGAGCGCACAAAAGAAAATAATAATTTAATTTTATGTGTTTGTTTTTGTTTGCCTTTGTAAAATTCAAAGTTTTTTCTTTATTTTGTATCAAATATACATAAATACATACATATTTAATATTGCAGTTTTAAAATTTGATATTCATCAAATGGTGAGTGACACAAATGGATGTATTAAAGGATAATGTCAAAAGTCCTGAAGGCGTTCCAATTCATTGAGTTCACCTTGTTGCATTGCCGCCTCTTGATAGATTCGCTTAACTTTCTGCATATGCTCCTTGTCGCTGAAATTAGCATATAAAAACATCATATACGATTAAAGATAATGCACAGTGTAAGGATAATTGAGTTCGGTTTGGAGAAACGAAAATGAAAAACTACATACCTTTCAATCTTCTGTTGCAAACGCATCTTCTGTATGAATTCTGTGTCTGCGTATTTCGCGTATGGCGCTAGTTTCACGTCTCATTTTATGCAATAGCTTAGCCCTTTCCTCGTTCTCCTTCGGTAAACGTGGTCGTCCGACATAAACTCCGCCATTAGTTCCTTTTGTTTGGGATTCAATTTATTATAGTTGGCCCTTAGATAACTCAAATATTAGTTAAAATATTATATTTATATTTATTTTTATTTTTGAATAAACTTACATTTTTCCTCTATTACGTTTGATCCCGCTTTAAAATTTGTGATAGTATAACAATACGAACGAACGAGCTCGAAAGCTTACCCATTCACAATTGTCATAATACCAAATTACGAAACTGATAATACGTTCACGTATGTGATAATCGAAGAATTGCATTTTTACGTATCGAGTTATAAGATCACGTATGTCATAATCCGAAATGCTAGTTTTTACGGGACGAGTTACACAATCACATATGTGACGATTTGGGCCCTGGACTGTCAAGCAGTTTATATGTGTGAGTGTCGGGTGATTGACGCAAATATCTAAAAGTTTCGATTCTCATCAACGCGAGACCTGACAACAAGAACGAGTAGCACGACGACTGCCGATTGCACTAACACACACAAAAAAAACTCACACATACACACTGCTTGACATGCCAGATTTTCAGTTGCCAAGGGCCTTTAACTATACTTCAAAAGTAAGTCACATATTCTCTTCTGGAAATCTACGGTTAAAAATAATAATTTTCTTATATAATTAAGTTTTCTAATATTCCATTTTGACAGACATTAAGTAAAATCTCAAGTTCAGATACTCTTATACATTAGGGTGTCCCGTTCATGTATGAAAAAAAAGTTTTTTTCGAGCTACGCTATCGCAAGAGGTATCAAAAGTTGCGTAATTGAATACAGATCACAATAAAAGTAAAAAACCCGGAATTGAATTCGATCTTGAGGGCTCTACCGAGATCTGAAATTTTGTTAATAATAGAATGGCGCTATTATAACTCTGACGAGTTTTATGGCCGAGCTTTTCTCCAAATTCGAGGTGTGCTCCTTTTTCTTTTTCCTACTAATTGGGTGGACCTACAGTTTTATGCCGGCTCCGAACGGCGAATGCATTTTTTGTGAGAAGCTTTTTCATGGCAGAAATACTCTCGGAGGGTATGCCGCCCTCTGCCGAGAGGTGACCGCTGCTCTTAAAAAACCCAATAATTGGATTTTTCCTAATTAGAAAAATTGTTTTGGTGTTTTGCTCGGACCGTGGTTTGAACCCGAGACCTCTGGCATAGTAGGCGAGCACTCTACCCACTGCACCACAGCGGCCACTATTTAATAAATATAATTTTGTTAATTTCATATACATATTTAGAAACCTAAACTTTAGAGATAAATAATAAAAATGTCATACGCAAAAGTTATTTTATTATTGAGATTAACCATATAAGAGAAACAAATTTATTACATTTAATTAATTTAAAAAACTTAGAATTCAAATATATTTTTCTGTCCAAATTTTGGTATTTCTGCTTGAGATTGCGACTATAATATCCCTTTGAACCAGTGGGAATATTTTTGGCTTCCGTCCGCGTATTTATAATTTGGATTATATTTTACAGCATTTTCGAATATTATTTCAAACCAATTTCACATTTCGTCAATTTCCCGGCACGAAAAAGACTTCTCTTGGAGATTTTTTCTTTTTGCTATCAGTTGAATAGTGCAGGGGTCTCCTCGACCCATTATGAGTCCCTGATGGTATTATAGGGTTAAAAACCTAGTATATTATAAAACTTTATTTGATATTCAGTGAATTAGTTTTTTATTATCTACAAAAATCTCCACCCTTTCGAAAAAAATTTTAATTGAAGTTTGGTGTCCCTATTATTTTTCACAAGCTGAAACGAACTCACTCCACAAAATCATCAGCCATTATCAAATGACGCAAAAAATGGCCGATTAAATAACTCTCCTTACTTCGGAGACATCTGAACAAGAAATTAATGTATAAGTTTTGACCATGGTTTAGAAATTGAAGCAGGATCGATCTTTGAAATATTTCAAGGCAAGTGTCCCTATTATTTTTCATATGACTGTACTACCTACTTTTTAACTGAATTATTTTTAAAATTAAAAAAAAAAGTGCTGCAAACCTATATCTGTGTTCAGGGGATTTTTGTTTATCTGATATGACTTTCGTTTAAATAAATTAAATTAAATAATTTCAACACAATTCGTTTTAGTAAAGTACGAAGTAGCTGCGAAAGAAAAATTTTTACACCTATTTTAGTGTCAATATGTGTATATTTGAATTTGATGGATTTTTTTTTTGCCTGTTAGAAATAATAAAAAATAACATATCGTTATGAAGTTAAAGCATTTTATTTTATATGAAGTTTTAATAGTTTTTCTCTGAGATGATACTTAAAAACAATATACATATATTGTTCTGTTTTTACGATCCAAATTTTCTTGACCTCGCGGGAACACTGAACGTATGAAAACCCATTTTGAGGTGACAACACTGCATACTAGTACCTTCGCCCAGGGCTTGTAGTCTCTTCTAAATCTTTTCTGATTCCAGAATATTCGTAATGTTATAAAATTAAAATTTAGGCAAATAAGAACTTTATGCTTTAGTTAAAGAACCGTATTGTTTTTTTATCGAACTGATTCTCCACGATTGAAACGCAAATAAAATGCAGAAGCCGAATCAAACCCATTGTAGAAAATATGTGTATGTACGAGTAATTTCATTGTAACTATATGGAATTCAGATTTTTGCACTTAAAAGTAAGTTGCATAAAAAATTAAGCGAATAGAACTTATAAGAACGAAAAGAATTACATAGTAAGCATGCAAACAATATGCGGATGTAATATATGTTATGGTGAGTGGGCGTTCTGCATGAATGACAAAACCGCAAAACTTTAAAGATCGGTAGAGCCCTGAAGATCTATTTGTATTTAGTTTTTAAAACTTGTTTCGTAATTTGCGATCAAACCCGCAAATTTTGAGGGGTCTTGCGTTAAGGAAATCAAAACAAAAATATTTCGGGACACCCTATTATAGTACATTGCATAGTTATTCCCATCGTAGTTTATACTAACATTATTATTTTATTAAGATGATAAGTAATTGAAAGACCAGTGGCGTAGTAACGGGGGGGGTTTTGGGGACAAAACCCCCCCCGAAAGATTCGTTTTGACCATAAAACCATCTTTGACTTTATTAGCATACATTTCTTTTTCAGGAAAAAATCAATGAGAATAGTAATTTTTCGAAATTGGTAATTCGAAATTTAGCGCTTTTTCACGAAGTATTACTTATAATTCTAGCGTTTGTTGAGCCGTAGGAAAGTGCAAGTACCGCAGGAATTTTACCACAATTTACATTCTTTGTACTTATATTCGCTCTTTTGTGGTAAAATTCCTACGGTTCCTGCACTTCCCTACTGCTCAACAAACGCTACAATTATTATACGGTATTGCTGTTATTAACATGCTTATAACAGAAAAGTAACGCCAATTATTTAAATTTCAAGTTTTCTTTCAATTTCTTATCATCTTAGTCAAATAATATTAGTATAAACTACAATGGGAATAAATATGCAATGTATAAGAGTATCTGAACTTGAGATTTTACTTAATGTCTGTCAAAATGGAATATTAAAAAACTAAATTATATAACTATAATTATATAAATTATTTATAACCGTAGCACATAGGTAGAAATATTTTTAACACGCTTTTATTAGCTTCACCTGTATGTATGTATGTATGTATGTATGTATGTATGTATGTATGTATGTATGTATGTATGTATGTATGTAACTTCATCCCATCCTAAAAGTTGAAACATTTGACTAAATTATTATATCTTTCAAACATTCACTTTTTTGTGTTCTCTGTTCTCTCTATTATATCTATTCTCCACCGGATTCGAAACATGACATCAACAGCCCAACGGCATCATATAGTAGGACATTCAACATTATATTTTATGCTTCATTGCGGCTTTTATGTTACCTTTCTTCAAAATAGCCTCTATGAATTTCAATTCACTCCCGTATACAAGCCAATAAGTAACAAGCTTGCAGGGTACGGAAAAACTCACTCACGAACGCTCAAAAATACATTTTTCTCAAATCACAAACAAATGTTCAAAGAAAAACGTATAACCACTCAAATAGCGAGCGAACTAACGCACAACAGCCAACGATCGCTCATAGCGATGGCGATAAACTCAATGCATAAATTCACTCAAAAATAAAGCTTGAAGCTTTCTTGTTTTGGGTTTGTTGTATTTGCAATGAAATCAACCGCATGTACAATGTACATACATACGTATGCAGAGCAAGAACTGGTTTTGTGTTTTGTGTAACAAGCTTTCTGTTTTGTTTTGTCGTTGTTGTGTTTGCAATAAAAACAATCGCATGTACATACAAATGTATGCAAAGCAAGAACTGGTTTTGTTTGTAATTCATTTAATAGTAAGTGCTGAATCAACGAAAAGGAACCCTAATTACATTTTTATACAATGTTTTGTAAACGTGAGGTGAAAAAAATTTCTCTAAAAATAAAAAAAATAAAATAAAAATAAAAAAAAAAATAAAAAATAAATGCGCCACTCGGGACTCGAACCTGAGCTGCTTGGTCCGTAGGCAGCATACCTCACCATTACGCTACAAACGTATTCGGAGATTTATTGTCTAAATTCGAATTTATTCAATCAGATTTCTTTTTTTTGTTCTTTTCAAATGCTTCACCTCAACTTCTCTTCACTTTCTGATTGCAAAATATAACAAAACGTTTGGGAAATTTTGTATTTCCAAACTAGTTTGGAAAACCTTGAATAAAAGGGTTTGGAAAATATTGCATAATAAGCTAGTTTACTTCACTGCATGTTGGGATTTTTGGTAGAAGTTATAAATACATATGTATGTATGTAGATCTATTTCGGAGAACACCACATCCCATCAGACTTCTTTTTACTTTTATTCTTGCGTCCGCATAAAACATCCTTTAATGAAAAATTTCACTAAAAAGTCAAAAATAAATAATAGCTTAAAAAACTAAAAAACACGCTTTAATCTTAAAAATCGTGCTAAAAATTGAGAAATAATTTAATTAGAAACAAAATGATGAACGAAAATATAAGTACTTAAGGAAAAGCGTGGGGGTGCTCAATAATATTTGAACATGAAAATATTCGATTCGTACAACTAGTACAAAAATATACCTAGTTGCGAAATTAAAGAGTACGATATATGAAATCTCAAAAAAGTCAAAATAAAATTATTAGTAAAAAAACACCGATTTTAAATATTTTTTGACATACTGAGCACCCCACGCTTTTCCTTAAATACTTATATTTTCGTTCATCATTTTGTTTCTAATTAAATTATTTCTCAATTTTTAGTACGATTTTTAAGATTAAAGCGTGTTTTTTAGTTTTTTAAGCTATTATTTATTATTGTAATATAATATATATTGCAATATAACAAAATCAATTTTGAACACAAAAAAGAGTGAACATTTTTTTTTTTAAATATCCCAACTTTAAAAGCTTAAAACTATAAACTTAGAATTATTGGAAACCAAGGATATTATTGAAAAGTGTTAATAATTACTTGAACCTTTAGGATTCATCACGATTACTTAAATGAAATGCTTTAAATAATAAATACTCAAGTTGAAACTAGCACTTAAAAATATGGAAGAAAAAAACAAAAAAAATTAACTTCAGATATGCTAAGTTACGACCATCTGGGGCAAGTGCAGAGTATGGGGTCAGGAAAAAAGCGATGAATTATTGTTCCCCATTATATTTCCAATATGTGGGTATGTTTTTTTTCTGTAATTGTAACAATTTTACAAAATTCAATTTTGGGCGCATAAAACTTGAAAATCTACCTATGCGCGTAGATTTCCAGAAGTGAATATGAGACTTACTTTTGAAGTATAGTTAAAGGCCCTTGGCAACTGACAATCTGGCATGTCAAGCAGTGTGTATGTGTGAGTTTTTTGTGTGTGTGTTAGTGCAATCGGCAGTCGTCGTGCTACACGTTCGTGTTCGGGCTCGCGTTGATGAGAATCAAATCTTTTAGATAAGTATTTGCGTCAATCACCCGACACTCACACATATGTATACACTTCTTAACATTCCAGATTTTAAGTGGCCAAGGGCCTTAAGAGTTTGATATATGTATTATAAGCAATATTTATGTACTAAAATGTTAAATTATAGTCTGAAAAAATTACATTTCGCTAGCTTAGAGTGCAAACTGTGTAAGTCCACTTTTATGAAAAAGTGTATTTTTATGTAGAACGCTAGAAAAATCAAATACGCACCGCGCTAAACAAGTCTGAGATACTTGTCATATTTCTACTCGTTGTTATTCAGTGATACGCAAATTGTGTAAGTCCAAAAAGCGAAAAAAATTGTGTAAGTCCAAAATATTTATATGAACAGAAATTTTTTTCATTTCGAATTTTTTTTCTTTTTTGTTTTTTGTCTCTCCTACAAAGTTTTAAAAAAGGACTTACACAATTTGCATTCTAAGCTAGCGATTTTTATCATTTGTAAAAAAATTGTAGTTTTTTTTTGGGTAATTTTAATTTTGGTAAATTTTTTACATTGGCTGTGATCCCCCCCCGAAAAATTCTCTAGCTACGCCACTGTGAAAGACAACTTGAAATTTGAATAATTGTATGTTGGAAAAAATAGTTACATTAAGTTCTATTAATTAATACTTATGACTAAGGTGCAACTATAGTTTTTGTATAACTGTTTGTTGTTATTGTCAATGTTAGCATTTTGTTGTTAATTCTGTTGATGCTGCTTTCACTGCTAGATACCACACATTACACGAACACGAAGTACGTGACCAAACGATGGAAGTTAGTTACTATAAGTACTATCGAACTTACACAAAATAACTCAGAACGAAAAAAGACACTGAAGATGGCGCATATTAGCCGAAACCGGTTTGTCTCCAAACCAAACTTGACAAGGGATGACGGAAGATCGTTCCACAATACATCACTATTTTTTGTTGTTGTTGTTGGCATTGTTGTCGTTAATCGCTTTAACAATTCTCCTACCTACTTCTTCCTTTCTATTTCTGCTCTTTTATTTCCTCAATTTCTTTCCTACTAATTCTTTCTTATCATTCTTATTACTTGACTGTGTTTTTGTTTTAGTGTTTTTGCTACTTTTTTATGTTTCTACTTCTTTGAAACTACACACAACTTCCAGCCAAACATGTTCACAATTGCATGGTAAGTTTGGTGAGCACGCACAAACTCACCTAAGCATGCAAATTGATATCGCTCTGGTCTGTTGAAAACAATGCAACAACAACTACACAGGAATCTTTCAACGACGATTGTGGACGCGCGGTTCTATTTGAGAGCAATACCTTTTCAATGGTCTTCTTGGTTTTAAAATCAGTTCAGTAGTTTCGACGGAGAAGATGGAACAAAATTTATGTTAGCGTATTAATAATAGCCCTGATTTTATTTAAGCGCATATACATCTGCGGTTAAATTATGTATCGATTTCTAAGCGCACATCTCTATCCGCGCTTATAGCCCCCTCACAATTAAATTTTGACGGAGCGGCATACATTGACAGCTGAGTGGAATGTATGTATTTGTATGGAGATCGACACATCCAGCAGCACTAGCGCCATCTACCATAAAAAAGTTCTCAACTTTCAACTTTTGCCGCATGGAAGGCATAAGAAGAAGCATTTGACATTTGTTCGGGGCAATGGAGCGTAGCGCAGCGAAGACCAAGGAGCTAAAATCATTGGAAATAGTGGAGTTGGAGCTAAAATCACTTACATCCATATTTGTAGATATGAGTAACGAATAATAGGTGGATGAATAATTTTTTTTTATCTTTATTTGAATAATAAATAATTTCGCTTACTGCAAAAAGAATTATTCGGATAATAAATACTTTTTATTTACATATATTTTTGTGATAAAATCGAAACCATGTACATATATATATATCTGTATGTTCTTCAAATTCTGTTTTTTTCTACCCAGAATTTTTATTTATTGGGTCGTGTTAACAAAAATATAGCTACTGCTTTTACTCAAGATTTCCGAAATTTGACATTAATTTGTATGAAACAAATTTGAAAATGTGAAGCAAAAGCAAATACTTGGCTTTTATTAATATAACCCCCTATTTGAAATAGGAAATAAAGTTCCGAATAATTTATTCGTAACTAATTTATCTAAATAAAAATTTTAAAAACAAATTTTTATTCGAATAATTATTTAAATAATGCCTAAGTCTGGTAGACATGCATCCCTATTAATTTTTGTTTGTGTTATTTATTTAGTTTTAATAAGTTTTTTTTCTTTTAACTGATTTAGCACATTGTAAGAGGAGGACAAATTTCATATGGACTCGTCATGTATTGATATATCTCGTAAGATGACAGCGAATAGTTTTTTTTTATTATCGCATTTATTTTAAAAAACATCGCGCATCGGTCGAAATACGACCAACCATATTTTGGAATTTCCATTACAACATAAAAATTATACTTTATATGTATCACATCCACATTTTCTCTACTAACAGTTTTTATACATTTAGTCTAAACTTACATTCTTACCAGTTTGGTAAAAATTGACCACAAACAGCATCCCTGATCACCGCAAAAAAGAAAAATTGGGAGCTAAGAGCGGAGCCAGCAAAAAAACTTGTGAGCGGATCTAACAAAAAAAAACTTTCGCTCCGATGCCCTGATCGCAAAGAATCGCAAGATGATTGCGGCTATGCACCTACATGCGGCAAAATGCAACTACATCCGGCAGTTGATTGTGACGGGGCTATTAGTTGTCCATACAAAATTTAAGCGCAGATGTATATGCCAAAGATAACTAGATACGAAACTCTTGATTTCGTGAGAGCGCTGTCAAAATGCGCATTTTTTATAACATTTTTCATTGGTGCCACTCTGTCGAAAACCGAAAATGGGTATTTTACATATTAATTCTGGGAATTTTTCGGCTTCCTTATGTTATTGAAGACTATAGCAATAATAAAATTTTGTTTATACCAAATTAAGATAAGGATATAACCACAAAAGTGATATACAGGATAGTATGATTTTCCCACATTCCGAATATTCGTGTTCGAAACCCAATCTCAGACAAATTAAGAATAACGCACAAAAAGTGGTGGACGATAATATATGTAGTTGGGTGGTATTTTTTAAGAAATATTTTACTCTATTTTGCAATTCTATTAAAATGTGAATATATTAGAACTGAAATATAATAATTTTTAACCGGATATATATATAAACCTACTGAAGAAGCGCTGTCCGCGTTTCATCTCATTAACATAATTTTTAAAATTTCAACTGAAACACAATTTTTTCTAGTTTAAACAATAAACTGCACTGCATACTACACACAAGCAATTCAAATACCTCGGTATTTTTCATAATTCTTTATTATTTCAACAAAATTGGGCACATATAACAAAACATCAAAATCCACCGAATATGACAATTTATTTTGGCGTGTTTTCCTTTCCGGCACCTGCAATTTGTACAAACAGCTGATCGACCGGATTTCCTGTTGTGTTGATGCTGGCAACAAAGCCACAGAAAACCCGTGGGAAAATCATAAAAGTGAGAGAGTTTCGTATCAATTCATCTTTGGTATATGCGCTTAAATAAAAACACGGCTAATATATCGTAGATAATTCAATTTATTGAAATCGCAGATTGATTTTCCTATGTTTTTGTGCCAATCTGTGAATAACTTCTTCCACTGTGATATCGATATTTCTGTTAATACTCATTAGGGCAAGTCCGTTCAGCCTATCTCCATCAGTTGAATTTCTTATCCAATTTTTTATTGACATTTTTGGCGTTACTTTTCTGTAATTAGCATGTTAATAACACCAATACCGTATAATAATTGTAGCGTTTGTTGAGTCGTGGGAAAGTGCAGGAGCCGTAGGAATTTTACCACAAAAGAGCGAATATGAGTACAAAGAATGTAAATTTTGGCAAAATTCCTACGGTTCTTGCACTTTCCTACGGCTCAACAAATGCTACAATTATAAATAATACTTCGTGAAAAGCGCTAAATTTCGAATTACCAATTTCGAAAAATTACTATTCTCATGGATTTTTTCCTGAAAAAGAAATGTATGCTAATAAAGCATCTCTTAGTTAAAGATGGTTTTATGGTAAGATTTAAAGCAAAGCGAAATTCCTGATGCTTGCTACAATTAACACTTTGACAATTTCCACTTCATTTCTTTGCTTTAATTTATAAACCTGATCTTTGGTAAATTATTTGGGGAATTTGTTTTTTTCTGCTTATTCGAATGTTATTTTTTACTTTTATCTGTTCACTTCTCACGAAATTGCGCGAAATCGCTAAAATAATAGCGTTTTCGATTCTGAACCAAAATGCTGCATTATTACAAGGCAACATTATCAACATGCGCCCTGAGCCATAAGAAAATGTTGCACTTTTCATGTGATGTATGAAACAAAAATAATGCAACCCCTTGGTCATATTAAGGGCAGAAAATGCTGCCCTGTGGTCGGGCGAGGGCGACATTTTTGTCAACAGAACAAGCAACCCTGAAAAAATGTGTGGAATCTATGTGGAATAGAACAAACAAATTTGACAGCCCGATAAAAATGCAGAATAAGTGCGACATTTTTGCCAGAATCGAAAACGCCATAAGTGTAGATATACAAACATACACACACACACAAGGGGAGATGTTTGTCAAAGTGTAAAAAAGTTGAGACATGGCTAACTTTATACTTTGCTTTACTCGCTTCACCGCAATTGTGAACATGTCCCTTTGAAAAGCACATGCTGAACGGAACTGTCAAAGCAAAACTCTGAAGCAAAGCGAGGTAGAAGTCAATTGTGCACGGGCTCTCAGTGCCACAGCAAACAAAGGTAAATTTTATTCACCTCACAACTGTCAAATTTTTACTAGCCTGCGTACTTTTCTAACGATAAATACACGTCCTAAGACGTCAATAATCCATATTATAATCAAGAATGACAAAGTCAAAGTGACAATGGAACTACCTGGTTTATTTGTACCATGTATGTAGGTATGTATGTGCATACATTCGCCCCGTCACTTCCCGAAAAAAAAAACACCTTGCCAACGGTTGTTAAGCAGCTTGGTTTGGCTATTGATTAAACACAAATTCAGTAAAAAGTAAAAAACAGATTTCACACAATTTGCACAAATTATTATAAACAAGTCAATCAAATAATTTTTTTAAGTGTTACGACAAAAGACGAAAATTAAATGTCTAAACAACTACCGAAATCTCGAAGAGCAACACAACAAAGAAATGTGAGCGCATATTAGTGTTTGCGTATTTTTATATACATTTACCCTGTCCGAAAATCTCTAGTTCATAACTGGTGCGCAGCTAGTTCATTTTTCCACACTACTAGTGCGAGCTCAATATCTTTTGCATGTTAGCAACTGGCGAATTTAACATGGCGACGTCATTGCCGGGGTCAATTGTCCACCGCTGCATTACCTATTCGATAGTCCTTAACTAGTTAAAAATTCCTACAAATTCTACAATTTAAATCTGACACTTAAGTGCAGCATTTGACATGCTTAAAGCAAGTGGCGTGATGGCGCAGTTGTTAACGCGTGTGACTTTCAATATGGCGAACGCGGGTTCGAATCCTGTCGGTGTCAAGGCTGATTAAAAATTTTTGAAGTAAACTTCTTAGGATGCGTTTATGTCGGAGCAATAGAAGAAAGAAAGAAAGATAGCGAAGAAAATTGTAAATGGGAGTTCTGTACTTCTGTTTATGTCGGAGTAGTGGGTGACTAAAGAAATTCACCACAATAGCGCTATTATCATAGCAAAGAAAATACCTCATGGAAAACGCGTATAAGTATGTGTTGTTTATGTCGGATAATTAGAAGAAAGAAAGAAAGATAGCAACGAAAAATAAGTCTGTTCGGTGAAAAGTTGGACAGAATGCTATTTTATGTCAAACGATCCGATAAAAAATTAATTTTTCCGGAGGCTAGGGGCGGTCTCACAGATCACAAAAAAAGTTCCACCCTCCGGACGCTTATAGTTCAGGAGATATTCACTGTTTAAGTAATGTGTGTGTATAATACCTTTTTGCGTTGGTGGCCGCGTTTTAAAAAAATAACTCAGCCGGCAGTATTTTTCTCTGGAGAACCTTAATATTATAATTTAATAATAGTTGAAAGTGTTAAAATTAGATGAATTATCATCGACAGAATATTTCCTGAAAGTTTCACTGAAAAACTCCCAGTAGTTTGTAAATAAATGAAATTGGTTCATTATATCCAAGCTGAGCCAAAACCACCCACTACTTCTGTATTAATATGCACCTTTCAAAAACTATGTCACATTTTTTTTATTTATTACATATTTACATATGGGAAATAATGGAATTTTCATTTAATAAACACAAATGAGCACAAAAATTAACGAATCTGTCACGTTGGCGTTGGCGGCCTTCGGTTACGTTTCCATCAGTCGGCAGAATTCCCTTTCGGAAGCTATATGGAGCAATACATAGTATATTTGCGTAGTCGGAAATGTTGAAATTAATAGGATTAATATCATAGAACACAGAATATTTCTTGAAGGTTTCATTGAAAAATTTTAGTGGTTTGAAAATAAATACGATGAGCGCATTATACCGAAGCTGACCCTTGCTACCGGGTGCACCCCAAATTACATCGTAACTTATCTGTAAATATATAAAATTGTATGCATGTGCAAAACACATTACAAAAGCATTATCACGCCCGTGTATTCAACCATTTGCTACCGGGTGCACAAATTAACTCGTCACTTATCTCTAAATACCCTGTAGAGAAAATCTTCAGTTCATAACCGGTGCGCAGCTAGTTCATTTTTCGACACTACTAGTCTGAGCTCAATCTCTTTTGCATGTTAGCAACTGGCGAATTTAACATGGCCATGTCATTGGCGGTGTCAATTATCCACAGCTGCATTACCTATTCGATAGTTCTGAACCAGTTAAAAATTCCTACAAATTCTCCAGTTTTACATCTGCCGCTTAAGTGCAGCATTTGACACGCTTAAAGCAAGTAGCGCGATGGCAGAGTGGTTAGCGCATGAGACTTTCAATCGGCTAGCGCGGGTTCGAATTATGACAGTGGCGGATGATAATTTTTTTTTAACTTTTTGTTTTAATAAAAATTTAAAACAATATTTAAAAAGTATTAAAATACAAAAAAAAAAATAAAAATAAACCTGAGGGACCAGAAAAGCATAATTAGGGGAACATTTTATTTCATTAAATGAGAAATCATTAAGTGAAGTAAATACTCTTTATATAATATGCTTCAATAACAATCTGAGAATTGCAGAAATATGCAAAGCCGACGGCGAATGAACTGGCGCCTCTTTGACACCTTTTCGCTGGTTCTGAACCATAAATTGTGTTCACTAGTTATTGATTTACCTGCAGGGTAGATATATAAAATTGTATGGATGTATAAAACATATTATACAAACCAAGAATTATCTAAAGAACGATATCGCAGTAGATAAGCTGATTGGAATTGTGTATGTATACTAAAAAGTGCGAATGTCAGACAATAGAGCTGCAAAACCATCGATAGTCGGACCACTCGATAGTTTCGATAGTCGAAAAAAAAAACTATCGATACTATCGATAGTTTTTTATGAATATTGCACTAAAATAAAAAGAGGGATGGTTTTGTTTACAGTTTTCTTTCCAAAAAGTCTTTAATTTTTTACGCAAAACAATAATTAAATAAAAGATCAAATCGCCCGTTTTATGCAATAGGGATTTAACTCGAAATTTTCGATTTCTGGGATTTTTTTTTGATACAGTTTATAAATTTTGCATTGAATTTTGACTCATAATTTTTGACAATATTAGTTACAATAATTTTATGGAAGAAGAATTGGTAAAAGTTGCAAAAAATAAGGTTGGCCAATACATAAGTTCGGCACTTTGAATTGCACTTGGAGCTTTCCGAAATTACAAAGTTGTGTAGCATATGTTCGTTTGGCATTTTTAAAAAAATTGTACTGATAACAAAAAATGTTCATTTTGTGAAAACAGTGAGCAGTTTCAATTAACAAGTACTGTAAACAGTACACGGAAAGAAATTTGTATACTTGAATCAAGAAAATTGCTTTCTTGAACTCAATTTAGAAAATTTTTAGGGAAATAAGAAAAATTGACTTAATTATTACTGGAAATAAGAAATTGAGTTTTCCAAAAATGAGACAATTATTTTCTTATTCAAGAACACTAAATCTATAGAAAAAAAATGTTGAAAAAAAAAATGTTTAAATAAATAAGAACATCTTTTCTTAAATTTACTTAAATGAAGAAAATCTTTTTGCTAATATCAAGAAGAATTTAAGAAAATTGTGTTTCGACGAATTGGAACAACAAAATACAGCAAAAAAAAATGTTAAATGAATAAGAAAACGTTTTCTTGAGCGAAGTAAAATTTTTCTTGCTGAATTTGCATTTCCAAAGTTACATGTATTTTTTTTCATTTGCCATCCGCTTTGCATATTTCTGAATATTTTTGCAATTCTCAGATTGTTAGTGAAGCATTTGGTATAAGGAGTTCACTATTTGCATCTTCATTTATATTAAAGAAAATGTTGTCATTTCAATAAACAAGTTCTAGGAAAATACTAGTTGACTAATTATGGTTTTCTAATCCCTCATGATTAGTTTTCATTTTTCTTATTTTTTACGTTTTTAATATTTTTAGAAAATATTTGCTTAATTTAATATTTAATATTTTCTTATGCCTCAGACACACATGTGGTATGAATATTAGAATATCAATATTATGATTTGGCTATGCTATGAAAATTTTCAATTAAACTACAATATGAGGGTGACACATATGTGGTATAGATCGAAATATTATTACTATACTACGATGTGTGTCTCTCGCATTACTTACTTAAGCTCGTATAAGAAAAGTTTTACTTGCAACAAAAAAATAATTTCTTAATTTATTTCAAAAAACAAGAAAAAACACTTACCCTAAGTAAATTATTTCTTATTTATTTAAAATCCAATTTCACTTGAAGCAAGAAATTTTTTACTCTTTTATTTAAAATCCAATTTTCTTGGATTTTCTAGATATTAAGAAATTATTTTCTAAGTTCAAAATCAAGTCTAATTTTTCTTGTCTCGGCATTGATTCTAGTAAAAAATTCTTTCCGTGTACTATTCAGGACCTGGTTAACTAGGTTTTGATGAATCATAATGAGTAGGGCAACCAAAAAATTGCTCTAAAAAATGCTTTTTTGGCGCCAAAAAATTGCCGTTAAACTTAAAGAATTGGCACTTTTTAGCCTTAAACATTTTTTTTATTTCAGTTCATTTTCTTAAAACATAAAAAAAAAATAAAATAAGGGCTGACTTCATAATGAAACTCTTAAAGCTCCTTTTGTTAAAAGTTCATTTTAGTTAAAGAGCCATTTAATCGTGTTTTAAAGTAGGAGTGATTTCATAATAATATAATATTAAAAAGCTCCTTTAAGCGAAAATATTGCAAATGACAATGCCGTCTTCTACAGTTTCACGTCAAATTATTGTCATAAATTTAAAAATATTGAAATTCATCATTTCTTTTTTTTTTTCTGAAAATAAATAAATTTTTGGATTGTGGCTTTAATTTTTTTGAAAAAAAAAAAAGTAAAAAGAAGCATAATTTGGAAACCCAGTGCAGAAAAAATAGGAAGCGGTCATCCAACCTCACAAAAGAGAAAGAAGATGAATATTGCATTATAGGACTCAACAAACAAAATCGATTGAAACATTTTAATAAATTCTTGATATTTGATTTTGACAGATTGCAGAAATTAAATTTTTTCCGGCAAAAGGGATTCTTAAATCACGTTTTTGGGTATTTAACCTTGAAGGAACATTTATTTTATCTTGAAAAACACTTTATGAAATCGATCAACAAAATAAAGTCTCCTTTAGATTTTAAATGAACTTTTAATTTGATTATGAAATCGGCCCTAAGGTAAACTAAAATTAAAATAAAATAAAATAAAATAAGAAAATGTAAACTCTTAGGTACATGTCTCAAAAGAGAAATACAATATACCTGAATCGTAATTTGGCGTTAGGTCGGTCGCGCGTTGATCGTACCTCAAAGTTGCTTTACTCTGACACCCGATATTACATGTTGAAGTGAAAAAATGCTGACTGCCACTAATATATTTTGTTGAATTTTTTACATATTTAATAGCTTTTCATCGAAAGAGAACAATTTGAATTTATTTTTTCATCGATATTTACTTGAGGGCAAAATGCGATTTGCTCCATATATTTTCATACATTTCTACTCACCTGTCAAAAACGTGGCCGACCGAACGCCATATTTGGATTCTGGTATACAAAATTTAATTCATATTGCCACATACGGCATCCCCGATCAACACAACAAAAAAATTGGAGCGAGAGCGAAGCTCGCAGCAAAAAAAAAATTGGGAGTTAGGAGCAGAGCCAGGAGAAAAAAATGTTTGAGAATGGAGCAGGATCGTAGCTAAAGAAAAAACAAACTTTTGCTCCGATGCCCTGGTTGTGAAGATTAAACGAAATATATATGGGGGGGGGGGGGGGGGGGTTAGATTTACAATAAAGTTTTGTTGAAATTACCGGACGTCTATACATACCATTATCTGGAGCAATTAAATTGACAAATTGAAGCGACTAGCCAATCAGAGAGCAGAAAATCCGTAACATTTTTTTTCCTATTTTTTTATACCTTTCATGAGAATGAAATGGTATTATAACTTAGTGCCAAAAAATTTTTGTCGAAAGTACCAGAAGGAAGCTTGGGGGACCCACCAAAATATATACCGATACGATCAGAATCACGAGCTGAGTCGATTAAGCCATGTCCGTCTGTCCTTCTGTCCGTCTGTCCGTCCGTCCGTCTGTGTGAACGCAAACTAGTCCCTCAGTTTTTGAGATATCTGAATGAAATTCGGAATACAGGTATGTTGTTATATGCAGCTGATCATTTGTCGGAACCGGCCGAATCGGACCACTATAACATATAGAAAACAACCGATTATTCAGATATACATGAAATTTTTGGATGTAATTTGTGCATAACTTCCCCATTTAAACAGCTATGGACATGAAAGTTTGAAGTAGACGTGCCCATTTTGGCCCAAAGAAGGTTACCGAAAATTGTCAAGATCGGACCACTATAACATATAGTTCCACAACATCCGATTATTCAGATATACACATTTTGGTGTATAACTCCTCCATTTTAACAGCTAACGGCCTGAAATTTTGAAGTATTTGTACCCATATGGACCCAAACGGGATTGCCGAAAATTGTTACGATCGGACCACTATAACCTATAGCTCCCCTACAACCGATTGTTCAGATATACACATTTTGGTGTATAACTCCTCCATTTTAACAGCTAAAGGCGTGAAATTTTGAAGTATTTGTACCCATATGGGCCCAAACAGGGTTACCGAAAATTTTCAAGATCGGACCACTATAACATATAGCTCCCCTACAACCGATTGTTCATATATGGACATTTTGGTGTATAACTCCTCAATTTTAACAGCTAACGGCGTGAAATTTTGAAGTATTTTATGGGCCGAAACGGGATTACCGAAAATTGTTAAGATCGGACCACTATAACCTATAGCTCCCCTACAACCGATTGTTCAGATATGGACATTTTGGTGTATAACACCTCCATTTTAACAGCTAACGGCGTGAAATTTTGAAGTATTTGTACCCATATGGGCCCAAACGGGATTACCGAAAATTGTCAAGATCGGACCACTATAACATATAGCTCCCCTACAACCGATTTTTCAGATATGGACATTTTGGTGTATAACCCCTCCATTTAAATAGCCAAGACACCATTTTTTCTAATAAATCTTTCCATAAATAACCCACAGAATTAAAATTATAAATTAAACTTAATCCGGCTATGTACATACATAGGTAACTTTTCATTTCCCCACTCATGAAAGGTATGAAGTCTTCGGTACGGCCGAAGACAGCCGCGCTTTTACTTGTTTTTATTTGTAATTTTCATTTATAGTGAAATTAGCATAAATCAGCATTTATTATGAATTTGGCAATTTTTAGCTCTATCAAAAGTAGGTCAGAATGTATAATTTTTCTTAAAAACTACCCTAAATTAAGTATTATGTGATAGCTACCATAGAAAAAATCTTGCTCGTGCCAATTTTTGGTTGCCCTAATAATGAGTTTCAGAAAAGTTAGAGAACATTTAAATTTATGGTGTATGGGTCTGGATATCTGTTTCAGCAAATATGTTTATCTTAGCGAAAAATGTATGCGAATGCAAACCAAAATTAAAAACCCCCCAAGGCTAATTCCTGCGCACGGCCCTGGGTAGTTCCTTTGAGTCTAGTCTTATAAAATACTCAAAAAGATAAAAATAGCGGAAATAAAAGTGATTTTGTAGTTAGCCGTAGAAGGAAACTATTTGAAATTATAAAACTTTATTTGCGTTTTCCCAAAAAAAATTTTTTTTGAGTTAAATCCCTATTGCATAAAACGTGCGAAATAAGAATTAGATGCTTCACTTACACTAAGAGAAAAATCAACCAAAAGTTGGTTAATAGTACTAATTTCACACTTGAAATGGAATCAATGTGAATTTTGTTTAATATTTTTTATGGACGAAAAACTCGGTCATATGACTCATCCGTGTATAGACAAAAGATAAAATTTGTTTGTGACTTCACCCTCTCATAGGGTTAGCGTTAATCAGAGGTTGAGTAAACGGCCCTTAAGCTAAAGATATAGATACTTATGTATTGTGGAACGATCTTTCGTCATCCCTTGTGAAATCGTTCCACAATACATCATATTCGTACCCCGTCGGAAAACCAAGCAAAAAAAAGGAATAATGAAAATTGCTTAACTATTGCTTGTCATTTTATATCAGAAGATTTCAAATTGCGAGTAGCTGTACTGTAGACACAAAAGCTGCTGTCAGATACAAATCATTCCGCACCTAATATATTGGAAACCTTGCACCATGTTCCATGCGAGTTACCGTGTTTTGCACCTTCAATGAATTTAGCTGTGCGAGCAAATTGTTTCTTATTTTAAAGGCAGTACTATTGAACATGAGAAGTTTAAGGCCGCGCAAGAAGTCTATAGTGTTTTGCAAAAAAAAAGTTGAAAAACGACGCCCTATACACGGATGAGTCATATAACCGAGTTTTTTGTCCATAAAATATCCTTTTTGTTTCACATGAAAGAAATCGCTAAAAATAATGTTTTTATCAGATATCTTTGATATTACGTTAACAATTAAACGGGCTAATTTTTAAAAAATATATTTTTTCTGATTTTTACAAGTTTTTATACACAGTAAAAATTTTAGTTTAATTATAATACCATATTGGTATTTATATATAACAATGCCAAAAAGTATAAAATTAAAACCATTCTGGTTTAAAAAAAAAGAAGAGAATTTGAGACAGAAATTATTCTTGGTCAAATTAATACTTTTTTGGAATTAAATCAAAACCAAATCTTAATTATTTTTAGAATATTTTTGGTATTAAAAATAGTTGAAATGGTATAAGATCTATCCGAAAATTGGAATAAATACTATACTTTTTTGGTATTAAATCCAAAGCAAAAATATGTATGTAGAAATGCTCATTTTATTTCATATATATATATATATATATACATATACACAATATTACAACGATAGAAAATATCACATAGACTTTGTTGTTTGTATTCCTAGATAATAGGATGGGCTGCTCCCTTGTCGAGTTGTACCACCGTCAGTAAAAAAAAACTGCCACAGCTACTGGCCTTTGCCAGAGAAATTTCGGCACCATCGCGGTGTTGCAAGGATATTGTTGCCTCAAGACTGAAAAAAATAAAACAAAATTCACCCTCAATATATTCACTTAATTTCCTGTATTACTTACTTGATACAATTGTTCCACTAGGCATGAAGAATTCGCTTTTCTGGAAATTTGTTTTAATAAATTTAATTTCTGCATCGTATCCATTTCACTTTAGTAAAATTTTGTATATATTTACATATTTTGACAAATTTTTTCTAATATTTTTTTGGTTTTGATTTCAAACCAAAAGTGAGAAAGAGAGAATTTTAATACTTTTTAAGACTTTATTTTTAAACCATTTTGGTTTAAATAAAATTGTAAAACTTCTCATAGTTTCAAAATAAGAATTTTTGGTATTAAAATTCATATTTAATTCCAAGAATGATTAAATTAAGTACCAAATGATATTAGAAATAAACTATAATTTTTTACTGTGTAAAAAAACTTAATTTGAAAATCAAAACTCTCAAAAATCGGAAAAAATTAAAAATTTTGACATTGACCAGATGTCATTTAGCGAGGTGTGGTTCAATTACTACAAGTTGTATATCGTTAGGAGCGTGGATTTTAGTCGCCTCTTACGACAGACATTCCTTACCACGCGTATATTCTAAGCCCCCTAACCCGCTGGGGTATTAATTTTACCAATTTGATATCGAAATCCAACTCCTCCCTAACATTCAGTATTCTTCTCTTGGGACAAAACTACAAGAATGAATAGGGATAACCATCGATAGTGGAAAAAAGCTATCGATAGTGACACGAAAAAAACTATCGATACTATCGATAGTGCCATCGATAGTTTTGCAGCTCTATCAGACAAAACCAATTGGGAAAAATTTTACAATGAAATTCATTTCTCTCCTCTTTCACATTGACATTTTTAACCAAAACCATGATTCAACAATAAAGGTTTTCGCATGACGACATACCTTCATACATAGTGGGGCCATAAGTGTCATGCAAAGAGGAATGTAGAAGAATTTGACAGATTCGGCCCCTATGGAAATGCTAGGGTGCGTGTGTATGTGGCATATGTCAACAAAAAACAAGTAAAAGCGCGGCTGTCTTCGGCCGTACCGAAGACTTCATACCTTTCATGAGTGGGGAAATGAAAAGTTACCTATGTATGTACATAGCCGGATTAAGTTTAATTTATAATTTTAATTCTGTGGGTTATTTGTGGAAAGATTTATTAGAAAAAATGGTGTCTTGGCTATTTAAATGGAGGGGTTATACACCAAAATGTCCATATCTGAAAAATCGGTTGTAGGGGAGCTATATGTTATAGTGGTCCGATCTTGACAATTTTCGGTAATCCCGTTTGGGCCCATATGGGTACAAATACTTCAAAATTTCACGCCGTTAGCTGTTAAAATGGAGGTGTTATACACCAAAATGTCCATATCTGAACAATCGGTTGTAGGGGAGCTATAGGTTATAGTGGTCCGATCTTAACAATTTTCGGTAATCCCGTTTGGGCCCATAAAATACTTCAAAATTTCACGCCGTTAGCTGTTAAAATTGAGTTATACACCAAAATGTCCATATATGAACAATCGGTTGTAGGGGAGCTATATGTTATAGTGGTCCGATCTTGAAAATTTTCGGTAACCCTGTTTGGGCCCATATGGGTACAAATACTTCAAAATTTCACGCCTTTAGCTGTTAAAATGGAGGAGTTATACACCAAAATGTGTATATCTGAACAATCGGTTGTAGGGGAGCTATAGGTTATAGTGGTCCGATCTTAACAATTTTCGGCAATCCCGTTTGGGTCTATATGGGTACAAATACTTCAAAATTTCAGGCCGTTAGCTGTTAAAATGGAGGAGTTATACACCAAAATGTGTATATCTGAATAATCGGATGTTGTGGAACTATATGTTATAGTGGTCCGATCTTGACAATTTTCGGTAACCTTCTTTGGGCCAAAATGGGCACGTCTACTTCAAACTTTCATGTCCATAGCTGTTTAAATGGGGAAGTTATGCACAAATTACATCCAAAAATTTCATGTATATCTGAATAATCGGTTGTTTTCTATATGTTATAGTGGTCCGATTCGGCCGGTTCCGACAAATGATCAGCTGCATATAACAACATACCTGTATTCCGAATTTCATTCAGATATCTCAAAAACTGAGGGACTAGTTTGCGTTCTCACAGACGGACGGACGGACAGACGGACATGGCTTAATCGACTCAGCTCGTGATTCTGATCGTATCGGTATATATTTTGGTGGGTCCCCCAAGCTTCCTTCTGGTACTTTCGACAAAAATTTTTTGGCACTAAGTTATAATACCATTTCATTCTCATGAAAGGTATAAAAATGCTTGTGTTCGTATGTTTATGAAGATTGAAGAAGAAGTCAGCTGATCTTATGCATTCTCCTTTATTGTTGGTCCATGAACAAAACTCACACATAAAAACGGAAGTAACATAACCTCTATTTGGATAAACCTTGATACAAACATAAGCACACTATATTAATTACACTGTGTGACAGTGAAAAAGTAGTTTTGGCGAGACATATGTACCTCAAGTTGTAGGCCTAGTCAGGTATATAAAAACAGCATACTTAGAATTTCCACTATACCCCCAAAATTTGGAGATAGGGGCCAAAAACCCCCTTTTCATAAGTTATGTCATGTATTGTACTATAACTTTTTCTCTGTTTATTGCATCAACATGGCTTTGATGCCGATGAAAAGATGACATTTTACCGCTTTTAACAGTGTACGAACTATTAATGTATCTTGATAAATACCAGAGAAACTGTAAAAAATATACCACAAATTCAATTTTTTGTTAAATTTTTTCATTTTTAATCACAGATTTCTCGATGAATTTGTTTACCAGTGTACATGTAAAACTATTTAAGAACAAGCTCCTATTAAATGTGTGTGCAACGACATATAAGTTTTGCATATCCGCGTAGGCGTTCCTAGGATATTCTACTTTAATCTATTTCTACTGTGAAATTTTTCATACTAAAATTGTTAAACCGGTATCAGTTTTTTTTCTTATGCAAAATCCTAACTTTTTTCATACAGAAATCTAAACATACCTTGAAATTCTGGGAATTTACGCGGTTTTTGGTGTAGCTGTATCCAGTTTTTGGAAACTATTTTCATATTCCGGTGCAGGAGGGAGGATCTGAAAAGGTTTAAATAATGTCATACACAATTATCATACAAAGCGGCTAAATGCTTTTTCTCAAACTTTACAGGAGAGGCAATAAACAAAAAACAAAAGTGTCTAGATATGAATAAATGATTTTCTGTAATTATTAAATTTAAATATAACAAGTGTAACTGGCCTGTTTAGCGTGGTGCATATTTAATTTTTCTGACGTTCTACATAAAAATAATCATTTTGTCTTCGACTGCCAAGTGGTCGCTATGTAATCGACGAGTGAAATTATTTTATTCTATTTGCAGATGCCAAACAACAAGCAAATTACGAGAAGTTTGCATATAACGTGTGTACACAAATACATACATATCCCGCCCTAAAATAAAGACAGAATATTCCCCTATTATAGCAAAGAAAAGTATTTTATATAATATAACACTTTACTTGTGTTAGGAGCAGAAATGTTTACCCCGTAATCGGGCCAGTTTTATATTTTGTCAATAGAACAAAAAGCTCCGAAAAAAAGTGTGGAATGGAACAAAAAAATTTGACAGCCCGAAGGAAGTTCGCCCAGAATTAAAAATGTCCATTAGTCAAAGTAAGGATTAATATATTTCTTTTTTGTTGTTTGCTTTTCCGACAGGGTAGGATTGCGATGTATTGTGGAACCGCCATCCCTTGTCAAGTTTTATTTGCTTATAAACCGGTTTCGGCTATGTGCCATCTTCAGTGTCTTGTTTCGTTCTGAGTTAATCTCGTTGGTTGACTAGTATTTATAGTCATTAATGTCCGTTATTTTGTCCACGCTAATTGGTCATGTGAGACGTGTGTACGTACGTGCGCGTTATTTTGTCCTCGTTAATTGGTCATGTGCTACGTGTGTACGTACGTGCGCAGTGAGGTATGTTCAGCGTTGCCACTTTGGTTACTTTTTACCAAAATTGGTTACCATTTTTATACCTTTCATGAGAATGAAATGGTATTATAACTTAGTGCCAAAAAATTTTTGTCGAAAGTACCAGAAGGAAGCTTGGGGGACCCACCAAAATATATACCGATACGATCAGAATCACGAGCTGAGTCGATTAAGCCATGTCCGTCTGTCCGTCTGTCCTTCTGTCCGTCCGTCCGTCTGTGTGAACGCAAACTAGTCCCTCAGTTTTTGAGATATCTGAATGAAATTCGGAATACAGGTATGTTGTTATATGCAGCTGATCATTTGTCGGAACCGGCCGAATCGGACCACTATAACATATAGAAAACAACCGATTATTCAGATATACATGAAATTTTTGGATGTAATTTGTGCATAACTTCCCCATTTAAACAGCTATGGACATGAAAGTTTGAAGTAGACGTGCCCATTTTGGCCCAAAGAAGGTTACCGAAAATTGTCAAGATCGGACCACTATAACATATAGTTCCACAACATCCGATTATTCAGATATACACATTTTGGTGTATAACTCCTCCATTTTAACAGCTAACGGCCTGAAATTTTGAAGTATTTGTACCCATATGGACCCAAACGGGATTGCCGAAAATTGTTACGATCGGACCACTATAACCTATAGCTCCCCTACAACCGATTGTTCAGATATACACATTTTGGTGTATAACTCCTCCATTTTAACAGCTAAAGGCGTGAAATTTTGAAGTATTTGTACCCATATGGGCCCAAACAGGGTTACCGAAAATTTTCAAGATCGGACCACTATAACATATAGCTCCCCTACAACCGATTGTTCATATATGGACATTTTGGTGTATAACTCCTCAATTTTAACAGCTAACGGCGTGAAATTTTGAAGTATTTTATGGGCCCAAACGGGATTACCGAAAATTGTTAAGATCGGACCACTATAACCTATAGCTCCCCTACAACCGATTGTTCAGATATGGACATTTTGGTGTATAACACCTCCATTTTAACAGCTAACGGCGTGAAATTTTGAAGTATTTGTACCCATATGGGCCCAAACGGGATTACCGAAAATTGTCAAGATCGGACCACTATAACATATAGCTCCCCTACAACCGATTTTTCAGATATGGACATTTTGGTGTATAACCCCTCCATTTAAATAGCCAAGACACCATTTTTTCTAATAAATCTTTCCATAAATAACCCACAGAATTAAAATTATAAATTAAACTTAATCCGGCTATGTACATACATAGGTAACTTTTCATTTCCCCACTCATGAAAGGTATGAAGTCTTCGGTACGGCCGAAGACAGCCGCGCTTTTACTTGTTTTTAAATTACTAATAGTTAAAGTGGGAATCGCAATAATGTACCACTGGTGTTAAGGGAAAATTTGTATATAATGAACCACGATCCTATCACAGATCATAAAAAAGTCGCTCCCGCGGACGATTATAGCGCAAGAGATATTCCTTGTTAAAGCAATGTGTGTGTAGAAGACTTCTTTGTGTCACCGGCCTTTGGGCGCGCTTTAAAAAAACCTCAGCCGGCAGAATTCTCCTTTTGGAGAACTTTAATATTATAATTTAATAATAGTTGAAAGCGTTGAAGGTAGATAAATTATCATCCAAAGAATATTTCCTGAAAGTTTCATTGAAAAATTCGCAGTAGTTTGTAAATAAATAAAATTGGTTCATTCTATCCAAGCTTAGCCGGTGTTAATTTCCGAATTACAAGGTACTAGCTGACCCGGCAAACTTCGTTCTGCCCAAAATAGATTTTTTTATTAATTTCATTTCAAAAATTGTTATTACACCGGTATTATTTTTAATAGAAAATTAACAATTTTTCACTACTTCATTGTGTATACAACTTCAAAAATATATAATTTAGTATTCAGTTTAAGGCTGCACGATACACAACATTTTTAGTTTTCTGTTCCGGATATTTATTTTCACTGAGTATTGGCTATTTTCACGAAGTAAGTAAGAGGATTTATATAGTATACCTCCATAATGGTTTTCAGGCCCCTCCTCCAACCCTTTTAGATATATTCAGCCTCAAAAGTTTAGCACGTATGGGAGGTGCAATGCCCCATTTTTCGATAAATCTTTTTTTTTTGGGTGAACATGGAATTGATATCATATATCTGCATAGTGATTTCTATGTACATGCCATGAATACTTTTAAGGATATTTAGCCTTAAAAATTAAAAACGCGTGGGAGGTGCCACGCCCCCTTTTCCGATAACCTACACTTTTATGCGCAAAAATTGTTTTGATATCACATATCTCTGTACCAATTTCCAGGTCCCTGACTTAAATCCTTTTAAAGATATTCAGCTTAAAAAATTAAGTGTTGTTGGGAAGTGCCACGCCCCCTTTTCGTATAACTCCTATTATTGTGCGTTAATATGGAATTGTTATCGTTTATCTCCACACCAATTTCCAAGCCCCTAGCGTAAACAAAATAGAGATATTCAGCATGAAAAATTAAGTTTGTATGGGAGGTGCCACGCCCCTTTTTCCGATAACCCCCACTTTTATGCGTGGGAATGGTTTTGATATCATTTAGCTCTATACCAATTTCAGCTCCCTACTTTGAACTGTTTTAGAGATAATCAGCTTTAAAAATTAAAGTTGTATGGGAGGCGCCACGCCCCCTTTTCTGATAACCTCCACTTTTCTGAGTGAGAAGGGGTTTGATATCACCTACCTCTATACCAATTTTCAGCTCCCTACCTTAAACTGTTTTAGAGATAATCAGCTTAAAAAATTAAGGTTGTATGGGAGGTGCCACGCCCCCTTTTCTGATAACCTCCACTTTTCTGAGTGAGAAGGGGTTTGATATCACCTACCTCTATACCAATTTTCAGCTCCCTACCTTGAACTGTTTTAGAGATAATCAGCTTTAAAAATTAAGGTTGTATGGGAGGTGCCACGCCCCCTTTTCTGATAACCCTCACTTTTCTGAGTGAGAAGGGTTTTGATATCACCTACCTCTATACCAATTTTCAGTTCCCTACCTTAAACTGTTTTAGAGATAATCAGCTTTAAAAATTAAGGTTGTATGGGAGGTGCCACGCCCCCTTTTCTGATAACCCCCACTTTTCTGAGTGAGAAGGGGTTTGATATCACCTACCACTATACCAATTTTCAGCTCCCTACCTTGAACTGTTTTAGAGATAATCAGCTTTAAAAATTAAGGTTGTATGGGAGGTGCCACGCCCCCCTAACATTTTTTAATTTTTTCTTCGACTAAACCTTCGCGGGATGACAACAAACAAACCCCCCTTAGGAAGTATTTGATTTGGTTCAGCCGTTTTCAAGTTTTAGCGTTACAATTAAATACCAAATCATTTTTATATATATAGAATTATCGCATGAAACTTGGTGACAGTATTCTATAAATGCCGTTTTCATATATGTTGTCACTTTTTTTTATAATAGAAAGCAATATTTTAAAAAATTGAATTAAAATTAATGTCCAAATTCCTTTGTTCTTCCATTTATTTTTCCACTATTTATTCCATTTATTTTTCCACTAATCCATTTTTTAACCATTTAGTATATTCTTTCTGAAAATTTAATCTAAAACTTACTGAAAATATAAATTTGCTGTCAAAAATACAAATGTGCTGTCAAATAATACATATTTCGCATAAACGCTATCTAACACTGATTCGAACATAGTTTAACACTTAACAACACTTATGTTCGAAACGTCGTAAACCAGAATACCAATTTTCGTTTTGTCGTAGCAGTCGGCGTCGCCGCGATCGGACTTCCGAGGGATAGTAGAATAGCTGTGTTTATTGTTGGGGCTAAATGGAAAAAATTCAACCACTATTTCCAGAGAATGTTGGGTGTATAGCTGTTTCACGAAAATGAATAAGGCAAAGGTGGGAAAAATTCAACAGCTTTCACAGAGTCTCAGTTGTCGAGCGTGTAAAAGCGTTCGCACATTGCGGGTGAAGGTGGAATGTATCACGGGTTCGAACCCGTGAGGAGCATCCACTTCCGAAAAGGGTGTTAATGATCGAAAATGGTTTTTCGTGAAATAGCTATACTCAACCTTCGCTGGAAATAGTTGTTGATATGCGACCAGTGTGGAGCGTCATCCATGGATCGCATCAATATAACATATTACTATAAATACATAGTGTAAAACAAACCAACTGCAAGAGGTTTTCGCATGAAACTTTGTTGGAATAAGCTGTAAATGTTATTTTCACTAAAGTTGGCATTTTCATTGGCCTTGAGTTCATGGAGTCCAGTTTTTTTCATTATTATACCTTTCATGAGAATGAAATGGTATTATAACTTAGTGCCAAAAAATTTTTGTCGAAAGTACCAGAAGGAAGCTTGGGGGACCCACCAAAATATATACCGATACGATCAGAATCACGAGCTGAGTCGATTAAGCCATGTCCGTCTGTCCGTCTGTCCTTCTGTCCGTCTGTCCGTCCGTCCGTCTGTGTGAACGCAAACTAGTCCCTTAGTTTTTGAGATATCTGAATGAAATTCGGAATACAGGTATGTTGTTATATGCAGCTGATCATTTGTCGGAACCGGCCGAATCGGACCACTATAACATATAGAAAACAACCGATTATTCAGATATACATGAAATTTTTGGATGTAATTTGTGCATAACCTCCCCATTTAAACAGCTATGGACATGAAAGTTTGAAGTAGACGTGCCCATTTTGGCCCAAAGAAGGTTACCGAAAATTGTCAAGATCGGACCACTATAACATATAGTTCCACAACATCCGATTATTCAGATATACACATTTTGGTGTATAACTCCTCCATTTTAACAGCTAACGGCCTGAAATTTTGAAGTATTTGTACCCATATGGACCCAAACGGGATTGCCGAAAATTGTTACGATCGGACCACTATAACCTATAGCTCCCCTACAACCGATTGTTCAGATATACACATTTTGGTGTATAACTCCTCCATTTTAACAGCTAAAGGCGTGAAATTTTGAAGTATTTGTACCCATATGGGCCCAAACAGGGTTACCGAAAATTTTCAAGATCGGACCACTATAACATATAACTCCCCTACAACCGATTGTTCATATATGGACATTTTGGTGTATAACTCCTCAATTTTAACAGCTAACGGCGTGAAATTTTGAAGTATTTTATGGGCCCAAACGGGATTACCGAAAATTGTTAAGATCGGACCACTATAACCTATAGCTCCCCTACAACCGATTGTTCAGATATGGACATTTTGGTGTATAACACCTCCATTTTAACAGCTAAGGGCGTGAAATTTTGAAGTATTTGTACCCATATGGGCCCAAACGGGATTACCGAAAATTGTCAAGATCGGACCACTATAACATATAGCTCCCCTACAACCGATTTTTCAGATATGGACATTTTGGTGTATAACCCCTCCATTTAAATAGCCAAGACACCATTTTTTCTAATAAATCTTTCCATAAATAACCCACAGAATTAAAATTATAAATTAAACTTAATCCGGCTATGTACATACATAGGTAACTTTTCATTTCCCCACTCATGAAAGGTATGAAGTCTTCGGTACGGCCGAAGACAGCCGCGCTTTTACTTGTTTTTAAATTACTAATAGTTAAAGTGGGAATCGCAATAATGTACCACTGGTGTTAAGGGAAAATTTGTATATAATGAACCACGATCCTATCACAGATCATAAAAAAGTCGCTCCCGCGGACGATTATAGCGCAAGAGATATTCCTTGTTAAAGCAATGTGTGTGTAGAAGACTTCTTTGTGTCACCGGCCTTTGGGCGCGCTTTAAAAAAACCTCAGCCGGCAGAATTCTCCTTTTGGAGAACTTTAATATTATAATTTAATAATAGTTGAAAGCGTTGAAGGTAGATAAATTATCATCCAAAGAATATTTCCTGAAAGTTTCATTGAAAAATTCGCAGTAGTTTGTAAATAAATAAAATTGGTTCATTCTATCCAAGCTTAGCCGGTGTTAATTTCCGAATTACAAGGTACTAGCTGACCCGGCAAACTTCGTTCTGCCCAAAATAGATTTTTTTATTAATTTCATTTCAAAAATTGTTATTACACCGGTATTATTTTTAATAGAAAATTAACAATTTTTCACTACTTCATTGTGTATACAACTTCAAAAATATATAATTTAGTATTCAGTTTAAGGCTGCACGATACACAACATTTTTAGTTTTCTGTTCCGGATATTTATTTTCACTGAGTATTGGCTATTTTCACGAAGTAAGTAAGAGGATTTATATAGTATACCTCCATAATGGTTTTCAGGCCCCTCCTCCAACCCTTTTAGATATATTCAGCCTCAAAAGTTTAGCACGTATGGGAGGTGCAATGCCCCATTTTTCGATAAATCTTTTTTTTTTTGGGTGAACATGGTATTGATATCATATATCTGCATAGTGATTTCTATGTACATGCCATGAATACTTTTAAGGATATTTAGCCTTAAAAATTAAAAACGCGTGGGAGGTGCCACGCCCCCTTTTCCGATAACCTACACTTTTATGCGCAAAAATTGTTTTGATATCATATATCTCTGTACCAATTTCCAGGTCCCTGACTTAAATCCTTTTAAAGATATTCAGCTTAAAAAATTAAGTGTTGTTGGGAAGTGCCACGCCCCCTTTTCGTATAACTCCTATTATTGTGCGTTAATATGGAATTGTTATCGTTTATCTCCACACCAATTTCCAAGCCCCTAGCGTAAACAAAATAGAGATATTCAGCATGAAAAATTAAGTTTGTATGGGAGGTGCCACGCCCCTTTTTCCGATAACCCCCACTTTTATGCGTGGGAATGGTTTTGATATCATTTAGCTCTATACCAATTTCAGCTCCCTACTTTGAACTGTTTTAGAGATAATCAGCTTTAAAAATTAAAGTTGTATGGGAGGCGCCACGCCCCCTTTTCTGATAACCTCCACTTTTCTGAGTGAGAAGGGGTTTGATATCACCTACCTCTATACCAATTTTCAGCTCCCTACCTTAAACTGTTTTAGAGATAATCAGCTTAAAAAATTAAGGTTGTATGGGAGGTGCCACGCCCCCTTTTCTGATAACCTCCACTTTTCTGAGTGAGAAGGGGTTTGATATCACCTACCTCTATACCAATTTTCAGCTCCCTACCTTGAACTGTTTTAGAGATAATCAGCTTTAAAAATTAAGGTTGTATGGGAGGTGCCACGCCCCCTTTTCTGATAACCCTCACTTTTCTGAGTGAGAAGGGTTTTGATATCACCTACCTCTATACCAATTTTCAGTTCCCTACCTTAAACTGTTTTAGAGATAATCAGCTTTAAAAATTAAGGTTGTATGGGAGGTGCCACGCCCCCTTTTCTGATAACCCCCACTTTTCTGAGTGAGAAGGGGTTTGATATCACCTACCACTATACCAATTTTCAGCTCCCTACCTTGAACTGTTTTAGAGATAATCAGCTTTAAAAATTAAGGTTGTATGGGAGGTGCCACGCCCCCCTAACATTTTTTAATTTTTTCTTCGACTAAACCTTCGCGGGATGACAACAAACAAACCCCCCTTAGGAAGTATTTGATTTGGTTCAGCCGTTTTCAAGTTTTAGCGTTACAATTAAATACCAAATCATTTTTATATATATAGAATTATCGCATGAAACTTGGTGACAGTATTCTATAAATGCCGTTTTCATATATGTTGTCACTTTTTTTTATAATAGAAAGCAATATTTTAAAAAATTGAATTAAAATTAATGTCCAAATTCCTTTGTTCTTCCATTTATTTTTCCACTATTTATTCCATTTATTTTTCCACTAATCCATTTTTTAACCATTTAGTATATTCTTTCTGAAAATTTAATCTAAAACTTACTGAAAATATAAATTTGCTGTCAAAAATACAAATGTGCTGTCAAATAATACATATTTCGCATAAACGCTATCTAACACTGATTCGAACATAGTTTAACACTTAACAACACTTATGTTCGAAACGTCGTAAACCAGAATACCAATTTTCGTTTTGTCGTAGCAGTCGGCGTCGCCGCGATCGGACTTCCGAGGGATTGTAGAATAGCTGTGTTTATTGTTGGGGCTAAATGGAAAAAATTCAACCACTATTTCCAGAGAATGTTGGGTGTATAGCTGTTTCACGAAAATGAATAAGGCAAAGGTGGGAAAAATTCAACAGCTTTCACAGAGTCTCAGTTGTCGAGCGTGTAAAAGCGTTCGCACATTGCGGGTGAAGGTGGAATGTATCACGGGTTCGAACCCGTGAGGAGCATCCACTTCCGAAAAGGGTGTTAATGATCGAAAATGGTTTTTCGTGAAATAGCTATACTCAACCTTCGCTGGAAATAGTTGTTGATATGCGACCAGTGTGGAGCGTCATCCATGGATCGCATCAATATAACATATTACTATAAATACATAGTGTAAAACAAACCAACTGCAAGAGGTTTTCGCATGAAACTTTGTTGGAATAAGCTGTAAATGTTATTTTCACTAAAGTTGGCATTTTCATTGGCCTTGAGTTCATGGAGTCCAGTTTTTTTCATTATTATACCTTTCATGAGAATGAAATGGTATTATAACTTAGTGCCAAAAAATTTTTGTCGAAAGTACCAGAAGGAAGCTTGGGGGACCCACCAAAATATATACCGATACGATCAGAATCACGAGCTGAGTCGATTAAGCCATGTCCGTCTGTCCGTCTGTCCTTCTGTCCGTCTGTCCGTCCGTCCGTCTGTGTGAACGCAAACTAGTCCCTCAGTTTTTGAGATATCTGAATGAAATTCGGAATACAGGTATGTTGTTATATGCAGCTGATCATTTGTCGGAACCGGCCGAATCGGACCACTATAACATATAGAAAACAACCGATTATTCAGATATACATGAAATTTTGTGGCCGCTGTGGTGCAGTGGGTAGAGTGCTCGCCTGCTATGCCAGAGGTCTCGGGTTCAAACCACGGTCCGAGCCAAACACCAAAACAATTTTTCTAATTAGTAAAAATCCAATTATTGGGTTTTTTAAGAGCAGCGGTCACCTCTCGGCAGTGGGCGGCATACCCTCCGAGAGTATTTCTGCCATGAAAAAGCTTCTCACAAAAAATGCGTTCGCCGTTCGGAGCCGGCATAAAACTGTAGGTCCACCCAATTAGTAGGAAAAACAAAAAGGAGCACACCTCGAATTGGGAGAGAAGCTCGGCCATAAAACTCGTCAGAGTTATAATAGCGCCATTGTATTATATTATTATTATTACATGAAATTTTTGGATGTAATTTGTGCATAACTTCCCCATTTAAACAGCTATGGACATGAAAGTTTGAAGTAGACGTGCCCATTTTGGCCCAAAGAAGGTTACCGAAAATTGTCAAGATCGGACCACTATAACATATAGTTCCACAACATCCGATTATTCAGATATACACATTTTGGTGTATAACTCCTCCATTTTAACAGCTAACGGCCTGAAATTTTGAAGTATTTGTACCCATATGGACCCAAACGGGATTGCCGAAAATTGTTACGATCGGACCACTATAACCTATAGCTCCCCTACAACCGATTGTTCAGATATACACATTTTGGTGTATAACTCCTCCATTTTAACAGCTAAAGGCGTGAAATTTTGAAGTATTTGTACCCATATGGGCCCAAACAGGGTTACCGAAAATTTTCAAGATCGGACCACTATAACATATAGCTCCCCTACAACCGATTGTTCATATATGGACATTTTGGTGTATAACTCCTCAATTTTAACAGCTAACGGCGTGAAATTTTGAAGTATTTTATGGGCCCAAACGGGATTACCGAAAATTGTTAAGATCGGACCACTATAACCTATAGCTCCCCTACAACCGATTGTTCAGATATGGACATTTTGGTGTATAACACCTCCATTTTAACAGCTAAGGGCGTGAAATTTTGAAGTATTTGTACCCATATGGGCCCAAACGGGATTACCGAAAATTGTCAAGATCGGACCACTATAACATATAGCTCCCCTACAACCGATTTTTCAGATATGGACATTTTGGTGTATAACCCCTCCATTTAAATAGCCAAGACACCATTTTTTCTAATAAATCTTTCCATAAATAACCCACAGAATTAAAATTATAAATTAAACTTAATCCGGCTATGTACATACATAGGTAACTTTTCATTTCCCCACTCATGAAAGGTATGAAGTCTTCGGTACGGCCGAAGACAGCCGCGCTTTTACTTGTTTTTAAATTACTAATAGTTAAAGTGGGAATCGCAATAATGTACCACTGGTGTTAAGGGAAAATTTGTATATAATGAACCACGATCCTATCACAGATCATAAAAAAGTCGCTCCCGCGGACGATTATAGCGCAAGAGATATTCCTTGTTAAAGCAATGTGTGTGTAGAAGACTTCTTTGTGTCACCGGCCTTTGGGCGCGCTTTAAAAAAACCTCAGCCGGCAGAATTCTCCTTTTGGAGAACTTTAATATTATAATTTAATAATAGTTGGAAGCGTTGAAGGTAGATAAATTATCATCCAAAGAATATTTCCTGAAAGTTTCATTGAAAAATTCGCAGTAGTTTTTAAATAAATAAAATTGGTTCATTCTATCCAAGCTTAGCCGGTGTTAATTTCCGAATTACAAGGTACTAGCTGACCCGGCAAACTTCGTTCTGCCCAAAATAGATTTTTTTATTAATTTCATTTCAAAAATTGTTATTACACCGGTATTATTTTTAATAGAAAATTAACAATTTTTCACTACTTCATTGTGTATACAACTTCAAAAATATATAATTTAGTATTCAGTTTAAGGCTGCACGATACACAACATTTTTAGTTTTCTGTTCCGGATATTTATTTTCACTGAGTATTGGCTATTTTCACGAAGTAAGTAAGAGGATTTATATAGTATACCTCCATAATGGTTTTCAGGCCCCTCCTCCAACCCTTTTAGATATATTCAGCCTCAAAAGTTTAGCACGTATGGGAGGTGCAATGCCCCATTTTTCGATAAATCTTTTTTTTTTTTGGGTGAACATGGTATTGATATCATATATCTGCATAGTGATTTCTATGTACATGCCATGAATACTTTTAAGGATATTTAGCCTTAAAAATTAAAAACGCGTGGGAGGTGCCACGCCCCCTTTTCCGATAACCTACACTTTTATGCGCAAAAATTGTTTTGATATCATATATCTCTGTACCAATTTCCAGGTCCCTGACTTAAATCCTTTTAAAGATATTCAGCTTAAAAAATTAAGTGTTGTTGGGAAGTGCCACGCCCCCTTTTCGTATAACTCCTATTATTGTGCGTTAATATGGAATTGTTATCGTTTATCTCCACACCAATTTCCAAGCCCCTAGCGTAAACAAAATAGAGATATTCAGCATGAAAAATTAAGTTTGTATGGGAGGTGCCACGCCCCTTTTTCCGATAACCCCCACTTTTATGCGTGGGAATGGTTTTGATATCATTTAGCTCTATACCAATTTCAGCTCCCTACTTTGAACTGTTTTAGAGATAATCAGCTTTAAAAATTAAAGTTGTATGGGAGGCGCCACGCCCCCTTTTCTGATAACCTCCACTTTTCTGAGTGAGAAGGGGTTTGATATCACCTACCTCTATACCAATTTTCAGCTCCCTACCTTAAACTGTTTTAGAGATAATCAGCTTAAAAAATTAAGGTTGTATGGGAGGTGCCACGCCCCCTTTTCTGATAACCTCCACTTTTCTGAGTGAGAAGGGGTTTGATATCACCTACCTCTATACCAATTTTCAGTTCCCTACCTTAAACTGTTTTAGAGATAATCAGCTTTAAAAATTAAGGTTGTATGGGAGGTACCACGCCCCCTTTTCTGATAACCCCCACTTTTCTGAGTGAGAAGGGGTTTGATATCACCTACCACTATACCAATTTTCAGCTCCCTACCTTGAACTGTTTTAGAGATAATCAGCTTTAAAAATTAAGGTTGTATGGGAGGTGCCACGCCCCCCTAACATTTTTTAATTTTTTCTTCGACTAAACCTTCGCGGGATGACAACAAACAAACCCCCCTAAGGAAGTATTTGATTTGGTTCAGCCGTTTTCAAGTTTTAGCGTTACAATTAAATACCAAATCATTTTTATATATATAGAATTATCGCATGAAACTTGGTGACAGTATTCTATAAATGCCGTTTTCATATATGTTGTCACTTTTTTTTATAATAGAAAGCAATATTTTAAAAAATTGAATTAAAATTAATGTCCAAATTCCTTTGTTCTTCCATTTATTTTTCCACTATTTATTCCATTTATTTTTCCACTAATCCATTTTTTAACCATTTAGTATATTCTTTCTGAAAATTTAATCTAAAACTTACTGAAAATATAAATTTGCTGTCAAAAATACAAATGTGCTGTCAAATAATACATATTATTTCGCATAAACGCTATCTAACACTGATTCGAACATAGTTTAACACTTAACAACACTTATGTTCGAAACGTCGTAAACCAGAATACCAATTTTCGTTTTGTCGTAGCAGTCGGCGTCGCCGCGATCGGACTTCCGAGGGATTGTAGAATAGCTGTGTTTATTGTTGGGGCTAAATGGAAAAAATTCAACCACTATTTCCAGAGAATGTTGGGTGTATAGCTGTTTCACGAAAATGAATAAGGCAAAGGTGGGCAAAATTCAACAGCTTTCACAGAGTCTCAGTTGTCGAGCGTGTAAAAGCGTTCGCACATTGCGGGTGAAGGTGGAATGTATCACGGGTTCGAACCCGTGAGGAGCATCCACTTCCGAAAAGGGTGTTAATGATCGAAAATGGTTTTTCGTGAAATAGCTATACTCAACCTTCGCTGGAAATAGTTGTTGATATGCGACCAGTGTGGAGCGTCATCCATGGATCGCATCAATATAACATATTACTATAAATACATAGTGTAAAACAAACCAACTGCAAGAGGTTTTCGCATGAAACTTTGTTGGAATAAGCTGTAAATGTTATTTTCACTAAAGTTGGCATTTTCATTGGCCTTGAGTTCATGGAGTCCAGTTTTTTTCATTATTATACCTTTCATGAGAATGAAATGGTATTATAACTTAGTGATAAAAAATTTTTGTCGAAAGTACCAGAAGGAAGCTTGGGGGACCCACCAAAATATATACCGATACGATCAGAATCACGAGCTGAGTCGATTAAGCCATGTCCGTCTGTCCGTCTGTCCTTCTGTCCGTCTGTCCGTCCGTCCGTCTGTGTGAACGCAAACTAGTCCCTCAGTTTTTGAGATATCTGAATGAAATTCGGAATACAGGTATGTTGTTATATGCAGCTGATCATTTGTCGGAACCGGCCGAATCGGACCACTATAACATATAGAAAACAACCGATTATTCAGATATACATGAAATTTTTGGATGTAATTTGTGCATAACTTCCCCATTTAAACAGCTATGGACATGAAAGTTTGAAGTAGACGTGCCCATTTTGGCCCAAAGAAGGTTACCGAAAATTGTCAAGATCGGACCACTATAACATATAGTTCCACAACATCCGATTATTCAGATATACACATTTTGGTGTATAACTCCTCCATTTTAACAGCTAACGGCCTGAAATTTTGAAGTATTTGTACCCATATGGACCCAAACGGGATTGCCGAAAATTGTTACGATCGGACCACTATAACCTATAGCTCCCCTACAACCGATTGTTCAGATATACACATTTTGGTGTATAACTCCTCCATTTTAACAGCTAAAGGCGTGAAATTTTGAAGTATTTGTACCCATATGGGCCCAAACAGGGTTACCGAAAATTTTCAAGATCGGACCACTATAACATATAGCTCCCCTACAACCGATTGTTCATATATGGACATTTTGGTGTATAACTCCTCAATTTTAACAGCTAACGGCGTGAAATTTTGAAGTATTTTATGGGCCCAAACGGGATTACCGAAAATTGTTAAGATCGGACCACTATAACCTATAGCTCCCCTACAACCGATTGTTCAGATATGGACATTTTGGTGTATAACACCTCCATTTTAACAGCTAACGGCGTGAAATTTTGAAGTATTTGTACCCATATGGGCCCAAACGGGATTACCGAAAATTGTCAAGATCGGACCACTATAACATATAGCTCCCCTACAACCGATTTTTCAGATATGGACACTTTGGTGTATAACCCCTCCATTTAAATAGCCAAGACACCATTTTTTCTAATAAATCTTTCCATAAATAACCCACAGAATTAAAATTATAAATTAAACTTAATCCGGCTATGTACATACATAGGTAACTTTTCATTTCCCCACTCATGAAAGGTATGAAGTCTTCGGTACGGCCGAAGACAGCCGCGCTTTTACTTGTTTTTAAATTACTAATAGTTAAAGTGGGAATCGCAATAATGTACCACTGGTGTTAAGGGAAAATTTGTATATAATGAACCACGATCCTATCACAGATCATAAAAAAGTCGCTCCCGCGGACGATTATAGCGCAAGAGATATTCCTTGTTAAAGCAATGTGTGTGTAGAAGACTTCTTTGTGTCACCGGCCTTTGGGCGCGCTTTAAAAAAACCTCAGCCGGCAGAATTCTCCTTTTGGAGAACTTTAATATTATAATTTAATAATAGTTGAAAGCGTTGAAGGTAGATAAATTATCATCCAAAGAATATTTCCTGAAAGTTTCATTGAAAAATTCGCAGTAGTTTGTAAATAAATAAAATTGGTTCATTCTATCCAAGCATAGCCGGTGTTAATTTCCGAATTACAAGGTACTAGCTGACCCGGCAAACTTCGTTCTGCCCAAAATAGATTTTTTTATTAATTTCATTTCAAAAATTGTTATTACACCGGTATTATTTTTAATAGAAAATTAACAATTTTTCACTACTTCATTGTGTATACAACTTCAAAAATATATAATTTAGTATTCAGTTTAAGGCTGCACGATACACAACATTTTTAGTTTTCTGTTCCGGATATTTATTTTCACTGAGTATTGGCTATTTTCACGAAGTAAGTAAGAGGATTTATATAGTATACCTCCATAATGGTTTTCAGGCCCCTCCTCCAACCCTTTTAGATATATTCAGCCTCAAAAGTTTAGCACGTATGGGAGGTGCAATGCCCCATTTTTCGATAAATCTTTTTTTTTTGGGTGAACATGGTATTGATATCATATATCTGCATAGTGATTTCTATGTACATGCCATGAATACTTTTAAGGATATTTAGCCTTAAAAATTAAAAACGCGTGGGAGGTGCCACGCCCCCTTTTCCGATAACCTACACTTTTATGCGCAAAAATTGTTTTGATATCATATATCTCTGTACCAATTTCCAGGTCCCTGACTTAAATCCTTTTAAAGATATTCAGCTTAAAAAATTAAGTGTTGTTGGGAAGTGCCACGCCCCCTTTTCGTATAACTCCTATTATTGTGCGTTAATATGGAATTGTTATCGTTTATCTCCACACCAATTTCCAAGCCCCTAGCGTAAACAAAATAGAGATATTCAGCATGAAAAATTAAGTTTGTATGGGAGGTGCCACGCCCCTTTTTCCGATAACCCCCACTTTTATGCGTGGGAATGGTTTTGATATCATTTAGCTCTATACCAATTTCAGCTCCCTACTTTGAACTGTTTTAGAGATAATCAGCTTTAAAAATTAAAGTTGTATGGGAGGCGCCACGCCCCCTTTTCTGATAACCTCCACTTTTCTGAGTGAGAAGGGGTTTGATATCACCTACCTCTATACCAATTTTCAGCTCCCTACCTTAAACTGTTTTAGAGATAATCAGCTTAAAAAATTAAGGTTGTATGGGAGGTGCCACGCCCCCTTTTCTGATAACCTCCACTTTTCTGAGTGAGAAGGGGTTTGATATCACCTACCTCTATACCAATTTTCAGCTCCCTACCTTGAACTGTTTTAGAGATAATCAGCTTTAAAAATTAAGGTTGTATGGGAGGTGCCACGCCCCCTTTTCTGATAACCCTCACTTTTCTGAGTGAGAAGGGTTTTGATATCACCTACCTCTATACCAATTTTCAGTTCCCTACCTTAAACTGTTTTAGAGATAATCAGCTTTAAAAATTAAGGTTGTATGGGAGGTGCCACGCCCCCTTTTCTGATAACCCCCACTTTTCTGAGTGAGAAGGGGTTTGATATCACCTACCACTATACCAATTTTCAGCTCCCTACCTTGAACTGTTTTAGAGATAATCAGCTTTAAAAATTAAGGTTGTATGGGAGGTGCCACGCCCCCCTAACATTTTTTAATTTTTTCTTCGACTAAACCTTCGCGGGATGACAACAAACAAACCCCCCTAAGGAAGTATTTGATTTGGTTCAGCCGTTTTCAAGTTTTAGCGTTACAATTAAATACCAAATCATTTTTATATATATAGAATTATCGCATGAAACTTGGTGACAGTATTCTATAAATGCCGTTTTCATATATGTTGTCACTTTTTTTTATAATAGAAAGCAATATTTTAAAAAATTGAATTAAAATTAATGTCCAAATTCCTTTGTTCTTCCATTTATTTTTCCACTATTTATTCCATTTATTTTTCCACTAATCCATTTTTTAACCATTTAGTATATTCTTTCTGAAAATTTAATCTAAAACTTACTGAAAATATAAATTTGCTGTCAAAAATACAAATGTGCTGTCAAATAATACATATTATTTCGCATAAACGCTATCTAACACTGATTCGAACATAGTTTAACACTTAACAACACTTATGTTCGAAACGTCGTAAACCAGAATACCAATTTTCGTTTTGTCGTAGCAGTCGGCGTCGCCGCGATCGGACTTCCGAGGGATTGTAGAATAGCTGTGTTTATTGTTGGGGCTAAATGGAAAAAATTCAACCACTATTTCCAGAGAATGTTGGGTGTATAGCTGTTTCACGAAAATGAATAAGGCAAAGGTGGGAAAAATTCAACAGCTTTCACAGAGTCTCAGTTGTCGAGCGTGTAAAAGCGTTCGCACATTGCGGGTGAAGGTGGAATGTATCACGGGTTCGAACCCGTGAGGAGCATCCACTTCCGAAAAGGGTGTCAATGATCGAAAATGGTTTTTCGTGAAATAGCTATACTCAACCTTCGCTGGAAATAGTTGTTGAAATTTTTCCATTTACCCCCACCAATAAAAAATTAAATTAAATAATTTTCGTACTAAGCACTAATAAGCTTTTAAGTCCAAATAATTTATTTGACAGGAGCCAGCGACCACATTAGAGATAAATCTATTCTGGCGAATTTTCGTCGGGCGATTTTCTTATTTTCATGGGTGTACACTTGTTTTCTGCCATGTGGTTGGCGAAATTTGATTCCACTGTCGTTGATGATTTCCTTATTTTCTTATTGTAATCCCTTACGTGTTCTCGATATCTCGTCTTGATTTGGCGGGAAAAATTCAACAGCTTTCACAGAGTCTCAGTCGTCGAGCGTGTAAAAGCGTTCGCACATTGCGGGTGAAGGTGGAATGTATCACGGTTTCGAACCCGTGAGGAGCATCCACTTCCGAAAAGGGTGTTAATGATCGAAAATGGTTTTTCGTGAAATAGCTATACTCAACCTTCGCTGGAAATAGTTGTTGAAATTTTTCTATTTACCCCCAACAATAAAAAATTAAATTAAATAATTTTCGTACTAAGAACTAATAAGCTTTTAAGTCCAAATAATTTATTTGACAGGAGCCAGCGACCACATTAGAGATAAATCTATTCTGGCGAATTTTCGTCGGGCGATTTTCTTATTTTCATGGGTGTACACTTGTTTTCTGCCATGTGGTTGGCGAAATTTGATTCCACTGTCGTTGATGATTTCCTTATTTTCTTATTGTAATCCCTTACGTGTTCTCGATATCTCGTCTTGATTTGGCGGGAAAAATTCAACAGCTTTCACAGTCTCAGTCGTCGAGCGTGTAAAAGCGTTCGCACATTGCGGGTGAAGGTGGAATGTATCACGGGTTCGAACCCGTGAGGAGCATCCACTTCCGAAAAGGGTGTTAATGATCGAAAATGGTTTTTCGTGAAATAGCTATACTCAACCTTCGCTGGAAATAGTTGTTGAAATTTTTCCATTTACCCCCAACAATAAAAAATTAAATTAAATAATTTTCGTACTAAGCACTAATAAGCTTTTAAGTCCAAATAATTTATTTGACAGGAGCCAGCGACCACGTTAGAGATAAATCTATTCTGGCGAATTTTCGTCGGGCGATTTTCCTATTTTCATGGGTGTACACTTGTTTTCTGCCATGTGGTTGGCGAAATTTGATTCCACTGTCGTTGATGATTTAGTGATTTTCTTATTGTAATCCATTATGTGTTCTCGATATCTCGTCTTGATTTGGCGGGAAAAATTCAACAGCTTTCACAGAGTCTCAGTCGTCGAGCGTGTAAAAGCGTTCGCACATTGCGGGTGAAGGTGGAATGTATCACGGGTTCGAACCCGTGAGGAGCATCCACTTCCGAAAAGGGTGTTAATGATCGAAAATGATTTTTCGTGAAATAGCTATACTCAACCTTCGCTGGAAATAGTTGTTGAAATTTTTCCATTTACCCCCAACAATAAAAAATTAAATTAAATAATTTTCGTACTAAGCACTAATAAGCTTTTAAGTCCAAATAATTTATTTGACAGGAGCCAGCGACCACATTATTCTATTCTGGCGAATTTTCTTCGGGCGATTTTCCTATTTTCATGGGTGTACACTTGTTTTCTGCCATGTGGTTGGCGAAATTTGATTCCACTGTCGTTGATGATTTCCTTATTTTCTTATTGTAATCTCTTACGTGTTCTCGATATCTCGTCTTGATTTGGCGTCCTGTTTGTCCTATATAGCTATTTGGCATTCGCAAGTCAATTTGTATACTCCTTGTTTGTCAAAGGGGTCTTCCTTGTTAATGTTGTTTCGTAGAAGTTTTCCAATGCTGTTCCTCATTTTAAATGCTGAATTAATGTTATATTTTTGGAAAGCTTTAGCCAACTTGTAAGATGTTGCTCCGGTATATGATAAGACTGCCCATTTCTTCTCTACCTTTTCTTTGTTTTCCGATTTCCTTGAAATTATGTTTTTCTGTATTTTCTTCACCAAATTTTCTTGATATCCGTGTTCTCTACGATTGTGTATATTGTGCTGAGTTCCTTGTTGTAAGCTTTTTTTTCTCTAACGGGGTCCGTTCAAGTCGTGTTAATAAATGTCTGAAAGCGGCGTTCTTGTGTTGAGGATGGTTAGATTTATTGTGTATTACTGTATCTGTTGCTGTGGGTTTTCTGTATATTACGTAAGTAAATTTGTTAGTCTCTTTGTTTATTTTAATTGTGAGCTTTCCAAAAATATAACATTAATGTAGAATTTAAAACGAGGAACAGCATTGGAAAACTTCTGCGAAACAATATTAACAAGGAAGACCCCTTTGACAAACAAGGCGTATACAAATTTACTTGCGAATGCCAAAATAGCTATATAGGACAAACAGGACGCCAAATCAAGACGAGATATCGAGAACACGTAAGAGATTACAATAAGAAAATAAGGAAATCGTCAACAACAGTGGAATCAAATTTCGCCAACCAGATGGCAGAAAACAAGTGTAGGTGCACCCAGGAAAATAGGAAAAACAGCTAAAATTCTCCACATACAACATAAGGGAAACGGCTTAACGGTTGACAGTTGTCAAAAAAAAAAATCTGCTCTAACTTACTCCACAAAAAAAGCTAGAGCAAAAAATTGTGCTCTAGATCTGAGCCACTCTGTGCAAAGTCTTTGCGTTCTATTGAAAAGTGAGCGTGAAAGGTGTTCCACAAAGCATTGAAACGTCTTTGCATTTGTTTTGATTCTTTTCACTTTGCATTGTGTGATTATGAGCCGAAAAATAAAAATTGAGAAAAAAATTAGCCGTTTTAAAGGTAATTATACAAAAAAAAATATATTTTATTTGCTAGCTTTCAAAACAATAAAGTAAGTATGTTTTTATAAAATTATTGTGAGTATTTGGAACATATTTAAGCTTATATTTCATTTTGAAGGTTAATAAATTACATAGATAAGCAGGCAGCGTGGGAGGAAGTTTTAAAAAAAGCCCAGTCACTGCAACTGGCGTCGGCCAGGGGAAAAGCATGAAGAGGATTTGGGAGCAGACTTTTTTTTTTAATTTAAACCAAAATAAGGTTTAAGTTTTAAACTTTTGAAAGTCTTAAAATAAATCTTAATTTGGAATGAAATTTAACCTTAAAAGTTTAAAAATATTTTAAACTTTTCAAAGTTTACATTTTAAGAATTTATCGGTCGTGTCCAATATATCGACAAAAAAAAGTTTAAAATTTATACCAAAATTTATTTCAGTGTTGTTTGGGCTATGGGAGAGTCGAACATTCGTAAGTAAAACAATTTATTGCCTATACATGCAAATAATTTTATTTGTTTCACTTGGTATTTTGTTTATTATCATTATAATATAGTATTTTCGTAAATAAACATTTAGTGAACTTCATATATTTGCTTTTTTTCATATTCACCAACTTTATTTAAAATGAAATCAACTTATGTATGGTTTAAACGGAAGCACTCTTTAAAATTAAAGCTTTGTAGAGCCGAAAAATTAACTATGTCTCTATAATTTCTTCCTATAACCGCGTCTTCACTGTCGTCGAACAAAAACTCACGTAAAATTTGGAAAAACTTCACTTGTAATTACAATGTGAATTTGCAAAGCGATCGTTTACCTTGCATATTTTTGACAAACTTATCAAAGTTGGCTTTGCAAACATAGAATTTACAGTTTTTGAGGAACGAAAGGCGCATTTATTTGAAAAGTCTTTGCAAATTACACTTTTCAATATTAGCATTGCACTTTTCCCAAGAGAACGTACGTGGAACAGAAATCGAAAAGAGATTACAAAAACTGCAAAGACTTTTCAAATTACACTTTTCAATTCTCAGGAACACAAAGTTTTGCACATTGACGAAAAATTTGCAAAGTGCAAAGTGATAAGTTGATAAATTATTTTGTGGAATAGGGCCCTGTTTAGAGCAGGCTCTTGAAACAAAATGTAGAGTAAATCAGAGCAAGTTAGAGTACGAAAAATTGTCATGAAACACAATTTTGTGATCTAGTTCAATCTAGAGTAACCTAGAGGAGCTCAGTAAACAAAGCTAGTATGCACTTAACTATATCTAAACAAATTAAATATCACATTCAATATCTATTATTATGTCGTCATCACTAATTGAGTCTTTCTCTTCATAAATTAATTCTTTCTTCCTTAATTTAATGACATCTTCTGTTATTTCAAATTCATTGCAACATTGTTTTACATTCTGTAAGCCATATCCAAGGCTTATCCAATACAGGTTAAGTTACTTGCGTTTGCTTTATCTTGTTTCTTCTTTAAAAATGTCAATGTGAAAGAGGAGAGAAATGAATTTCAATGTAAAATTTTTCCCAATTCGTTTTGTCTGACATTCACACTTTTTAGTATACATACACAATTCCAATCAGCTTATCTACTACGATATCCTTCTTTAGATAATTCTTGGCCATATCTTATAGTTAAAATTGTTTTGTTTTTTAACACTTAAGGCCCTTGGCAACTTACAATCTGTATTGAGAGGAAGTGTATATGTGTGAGTGTCGGGTGTTTGACGCAAATATCAAAAATTGTTGATTTTCGTCGCCGCGAGCCGACAACAAGAACGTGTAGCACGACGGCTGCCGATTGCACTAACATACACAAAAAACAATCAAATTTGACTAGATAACTCAAAAAAACACTCAAACTGGACAATCCAGATTGTAAGTTGCCAAGGACCTTTAAATCGATTTGTGATAATCGCTGAATTGAATTAGCGTTACCACATCCTTCCTATATGCAAGCGGTGGCTAAAAATGTGGCTAGGGTCAAAACCATGGAGCAACAATAAAGGAGAATGCATAAGATCAGCTGACTTCTTCTTCAATCTTCATAAACACACGAACACAAGCATTTTTTTTTTGTTGACATATGCCACACACACACGCACCCTAGCATTTCCATAGGGGCCGAATCTGTCAAATTCTTCTACATTCCTCTTTGCATGACACTTCTGGCCCCACTATGTATGAAGGTATGTGGTCATGCGAAAACCTTTTTTGTTGAATCATGGTCAAAACCGAAACAGCAACGCTGGTATGTACATACGTATATATCGAGCCCTAACCGCCCTAAAAGTGTATCCATCAAAAAGTAAATTTTACAGTTTTTTTTTTTATTTTCTCTGCATACAGTTTGTATGCGGCCTTGAAAATTATTTAGTGTCTAACTTCGAAATGGCACATTTCACAGCTATGAAATTTTGGGAGTTGATGCGTGTGATAATAAATTATTGATTTCCATAAAAAAGCTGAAATCGATAATTTTTTTGGACACACTTTTATGGCGGTTAGGGCTCAATATGCATATAACTTGATATAAGTGAACTAAGCAAAATTGACGTCCGTCGAGCATCGTCTAAAATTCTTATTAGCAAATACTACATTTCTTGCTGCTTTCAGGTCCTTAAAACTACAACTGGTTCTCGAACAACGAAAGAGAACACACAGCTTAGGAACTCTTCTTGTGGCTCCTTAAAATCCACTAATCATGATTTCGAAACAAATTCCAAATTAAAAACTATAACTAGTGGAATAGTTTCGAGTTTTAGCCAAATAACTGGAAATCGTAGTATTGTTGCAAAGCCGCAAAACATATTTCCATCCAAGGCAACAACAGTAATTCCCAGAGGTGTTCAGAAAACAAAACCTAACCGAAATATAACATTTACGACGAAACCAATCGATACGAGGTCAAGGAAGAAAGACATCAGTGCACAGCCCATACGAGCTCAACATAAAGTGAATGTTTCGGAGGAAACCACAAGGAATTCGGCTACAGTAGCCAAAACAAATGCTGTACTCGATACCTACCATAACGTAACGATTTCCTCCCCTCCTCCGCGCCGCAAAGAAAGAACCTCGGAGGCTACAAGCGGCAACATTGTACAATATGAAAGCAATGAACATCCGAAGCGCATTCGTACGCATTCGCTGGAAGAAGAAGAAGTCATCATATTGCGAACTGACTCAGCCAAATGCAGGATTGAGCAACAGATACTAACAAATGGGATTTTTGCAACTAGTGCCAATGTTCATGAAACAAATATATTCAATTTAGATGCAAATGAGAGAGCTGTCATCAAAGAGCCTATAACTTTTGATGTTAAGTTTCAGGACCCATTGAAAAGAAAATTGAAATCGAATTCCCGAGAATTGTTAGCTGCACGAAATATTCAGGACATTACTCTAACAATATCGCAGGACGAATGTAATAACTACTCAGATGACTTCGAATCCTATGAATCGGACTTTGAATCGGATTTTTCTGCTCAGAATGATACCGAAAACACCATTTTCCCAAATATTTTTGTCTCCGAAAGTTTTAAACAAGAGGAAAATATTAAACGTACTACGTATTCATCATCCGAGAAAGAAGAGTTCAAAGGTATAGGAGAGCTGAGCGTTGATGAGGATGATTCCGAATTAACACAAAATCCTGTAAAAGTCATTCAACGCGACTCAAAAATCGAAGAAGAAGAAACAGATTCGGGAAACTACGAAAGAAATTCACAAATATATACAAGGCTCTCGGAGATCAGTAGCCAAATTCGAGAAAGGAATTTTGACAGCATGGACACCGCGTATAATATTGCAATATCGGAACAGTTTGACTCAGGCATCAGCAGTTACGCTAATTTACATATGGAGTCACAATCTGAGACCGAACAGGTTGTTCGAAGAGCCTCATGTACTTATAGCGGTTATACCGCTTTTCATACACATCCCGTGTTGAACAAACGTGGTACGGACTTAATGAAGAAAATCAAATTCGACTGTTTGAAATTTTCTATATTCGAATTAAAACCCATCAGCTATGAAGTTTATATGCAAAATTTCGGAGTATTGAACATGACTCAGGTTTCAGTACAAACTAATGGTAATCACAAGGCAAGCGAAACTCAAACAGACAAATATGAAATGCGCACCATGTGGACCCAGCATCCGCCACAATATGACCAGCAAACCATAAAGAGATTGCAAGTAGGCGTATATGGTACAGCGATCGTACAAAGCGCTTGTGGCGAAACACCAATGAAGGAAATCATCTCAGACGATATTCAAATCGCTGATGTCAATTTAAAGCAACTAGACACCTTTCGGCGAAGCAGTAACAATCGCTTCGTTTGTCAACAACGGAAGAGGTTAAGTAAGCAGGTTGACTTCGAGAAACTAAACTCATTTATGACCCGCGCTTCTCATCCAATGTCGAGAGTTCTCAATTCCCATTCTAAACAGAAAGCGCATCTTTTCAAACCACGACCAAATAAGCGTGGCGTGCACGATATTAGCAAAGGGTGCATCCAACTGGAAGCAAACCTCTTAAGTGCATTACATGTTAAGCGTGTGTTTTCAAATGCTTTACATGATCTCATCATAACAGTGCATGCCAGTACGTCCGACTCTGACGTATATCGGAGTGATTTTTCCAATCTTCTCATCGTTTGGTCGTCGAGCGATGGTTCAAAACCGCTGCGATTGCTTTCCACTTGGAGTGAAATTAGTCATGTGGAAATTTGTGACGATTGTGCACATATTGTTGTATGTGGCTTGCACGATGGCAGCATTGCAATGTGGGATCTACGCGAAACTTACTCGTTCTGTTCAAAGCTTGATGGATATCTCACTCACTTTCCTGCAACACAATCGATATTGCCCATGTGGAACAGAGGTAGTACGACCTTATCACACAGAGTAATGGAATTGGGCGCTGTTATAGACATAAGGAGCTTTCGGGTGGCTTCGCGGCCAATTTCTGTGGGCACGTATAAGCCTATACAGGTAGGAAGGAAATTAATCTTATGCATATACACACATACATATGTATATATGTAAATAAATATGTATATACGTATATACAATACCTTAACTTTTGATTTTGATGTTGGCACCGCTAACTAATTTTCGTTAGCAACTTTTTAAAGGTGAAGTCAGTTAAATATAAATTCTAAACAAATATGGAAACCTGAAATGAAACCTAAAACAAATTTTCCCAATTGCATATCCATTTCAAAGATATTTAGAAAAAAATGGTCCTAAGGAATATAATCAATTTGTTGACACAGACATGCTTTTTATCTACTATCCAATATGCCCCTTTTTGCTTTTATCACTGCCTCAATTCATCTTGGAACATACCCCAGTAGACTTCTGCAAGAATTTCTTTTAATATTTTGCTAAGAATTTTGAGGGTTATGGCAAATAAATCCTCGAGATCACAGGTTTAATCAGAAATTACATGCTTGATTTTAATCCATGTATTATCGATTGGGTGGGGGTCTGGTGATTGAGGAGGCGAGTTAAGTACTGCAGAGCAGTGAGCCAAGCGAACATGTGATTGAAAAGTTGAGATATCTACTGGTTATTGGATATGAACATTGGAAAACCCTTTGTTTTATATTTTCAGTTTGCAGCGTTAAGCGACACAGGTTTTTTATCAATTTGGACTTTGATAAAGACAAGTGGAAAGAAGTATGAGCTCGATACGGTAAAAGGACAAAATTCTGATGGTCAAATAAGGTATAATTCGGCTAGTATGTCAAGTTATCGTTTCGGCAGCAGTTCACCTTGGGCACGATTTAAACTGATTCAGAGTACCAGTTGCAATCTGCAAGAATATTTGGAACGCGGCTTATGGCGTGCACAGACACAATTCGAGAGGACCAAACTCATATTTGAAAAGGAAATTTACAATGATAATGCTCTACATGAACTCAATAATGCGAAAAGTACATTACAGCATCAAAAACAACAACTAAAAGGCTTACGTTTCACGGGCATTGATACTGGATGCGAACGTATTTACGTCTGCACTAATCGCAATTTTATATTAATCTGTTCGAAAACTCTCAAATCGGAACGTTTTTGTAAAATTAATATCAGTGAAGATTTTTTACTCTTTCCTACAGTAGTGAGGCTTCTCACCAATGATACCCTTCTAGCAGTTGGTCTTTCGAATGGTTCAGTGATAATAGTTAACTGTAATCAGCAAAAGTTGTCGCAACAGCGGAAAAAATATGACAGGTGCTTGGAAACCGCGAAGTTTTCTTCTCGATCTGTGACAAGTATGCGTCATACCAATGGCTTCGATCCAGATACTGGAAAATCCTGTGCCATACAGAATATTATTCTCAACGAAAGGCGTTTACTAGCAATAAATACTTTTGCAGATTACGATACGCAACCGCGTCCATCTACGGCCGCTTGCACTTCGTTGACCTACAATCAAATATGTCCATTTGAAATACACGTCTATGATCGGGAGCCCATATTAACCGGATCAGCTTTACGAAAGGATTTAGTGCAATCGCTGGAACTTTCTAGTGATGGTTGGCGACTTTTTGCGCTGGTAAATGGACACATACGAGTCTATGATTTTTATTTGGAACGTGAAATTTGTGAAGATGTAATATTTGATAAAACTGAGAAGCGCGTTATGGATATAGCAGCGTCCAAAAGTTTTCAAAACGAGAGTCAACTGATCATATTGGAAGAAGGAAATCAAGTTCATGTGCTCTCATTAATGCAATAAGCAAATAAATCTGTGGTGCCTTGTAATAACTGCTTAAATCGTCTTAGGAAGATTTTGAGTTAAGGATGAAGGGTGTTCACAGTTTAAATCTGCACATCTGTGTCACTTCAGCACTCTTCTATTCAAATTTATAGAAAAGTTTTGGCAAGTGCATAATCGTACCAATTTACATTTGCGTAAATCGCTTAAGTCTACTTAAGAACTATTATAAATATTTATTTAAGTTGCAAAATAGTTATGCCATAGCACTATATCTTAGAAATTTGAATTTTCTCCATTAGTTTCTGAAAAAGTTTGGGAAAAAGCTGAGGTATTTATTTGTATTTATTTGTATTGCTTTTCACATATATGCATGATATAGCACTCTCGCGCGAATAATTTATCCCTAAGGTAAGTATGGGGAATAATCTATGGCTTATAATACCAATATGTAATCCATTAAATGAGGGATATATAGGGAATAAATAATGGATTAAGGCACTAATAGGGGGTTATTTTTGGAATTTTCTAAGGTATTATAATATCAATATGTAATCCATTAAAGGAGGGATATATAGGGAAAAAATAATGGATTAAGGCACTAATAGGGGATTATTTTTGGAATTTTCTAAGGTATTATACATTACCGTCCTCGTCGCAAAGCAAATAATATTTTAAACGATTATATTTATTTTTTTTCTTTATTGATAAAATAATTGATTAATTTTACAAATTTCTAAAAAAAACAAGTAAGGAAGCCTAAGTTCGAGTGGAATCGAACATTAGATACTCAGCTGTATGCTTTCATATTTTGTTTGCGTTTGATGGAAACACGGTGTACTTTATATAAAGTGAGTGATCAGTCATCCAACTAAGCATGTGAATATTCTTTATGCAACATTTCATTCCTTTATGACTTCTAGTTACAAAGATGTCACGTTACAAATTCCCAAAGGGTGTTCCAGAAATATCTTTGTTAAAAAGTAGGCGTGGCCATAAACCGATTTCAATAAATTTTTGCGTGTCTATTAACACGAGTTATAAAAGTGTATAAACCAAGTTTCGTCATAATATCTCAATTATTTGTCGAGATATAGGCTAAGAAATATATATATATATATATATACGTATATTCCTTTGTCTAAAAAGAGGCGGTGCCACGCCCATTTTCCAAAATTTTTCTATTTTTTGTTTCCGGTCTATCGTAGAACTCATGCCAGAAAATTTCAATGAATTATCTTTATATTTGACAGAGATATCGCTTAAAATGTTTTTATTAGGCCACTTTATAATACCCATATATAAAAGTGGGCGTGGTCGTCAACAGATATCGCTAAAATTTTCAACATGTATTACCACAAGCAATAAAAGTGTACACACGAAGTTTCGTCATTATATATCAATTATTTGTCGAGTTATGGGCTCAGAAATCTCGTATATTCCTGCTTCTTAAAAGAGGCGGTGCCACGCCCATTTTCCAAAATTTTTGTGTTTTTCGTTTTACGTCCGCAGTTGGACTAATCACATAAAATTTCAATGATATATCTTTATATTTGACAGAGATATAACTTAAAATGTTTTTATTAGGTCACTTTATAATACCCATATATAAAAGTGGGCGTGGCAGTCAACCGATTTTAACTATTTTCCGTCCAAATGTTTGCCTAAGTAAGTAAATTACGCATACCAAATTTTATCGATATATCTTCAATGGTTTCTGAGTTATGACATATAAAACTATCAATGTTTGACCCTTAATAAGTGGGCGTGGCACCGCTCATTTTCCAAAATTTCATAAAATTTCTTCATAGGGGCCAGAGCTCAACACGTGGGTAAAATTTCATCGCTCCAGCTATATTAGTGACTGAGATACCAAATTTCAGATTTTTTCTATATAGGAAAAGTGGGCGTGGTCATGGTCCGATTTCGCCTATTTTCAATACCAACCGTCCCAGTCTCGATACCAACTTGCATTTCAAATTTCATCAAAATATCTCAATTTTTGCGCGAGTTAGTGTTAACAGACGGAAGGACGGACGGACGGACGGACATGGCTCAATCGATTTCTCTTTTCACCCTGATCATTTGATATATATAAGTCTATATCTATCTCGATTATTTCATTCTGTAGAGATTTTGCACATCTTTCCGTTCGAAAGCTACGTGGCTTAATATTTGACCTAACTCTAAAGCTGGAGTTATAGGTAATTAACGTAGCATGAACAAACTCACTCAAAATTTCTGTTCATTTGATTATGCACACTTAGCGTAACATAGAAGTCTGATTGATTTAGATTTTTACGGAGCGCGCATAAAGCGGCCCGTTTCCCAACTTGTTCCATGCTACGTTAAGTATCTATAACCCCAGCTTAAGCGTGTGTTCTTCTGGAATGTCTATATCGATGAGCTAGTGCACAAACCGGATAAGTGCAGGTTTTGGCGAAACTGAGTTAATTGCATTTTTGGAATCATCAACACTATACCTACCTCGTGTGTAATTTTTGTAAGCAAATTATCAATAATGGCGGAGATATGCGATGGCATAATCAGTTAAGTGCTTTGAAAATGAAATATTTGTTGTGCACAAACCGGATAAACGAGCTTAGAAATTAAAATTTTCTATGAACATAATTTTTCTTGTGCACAGAAATTCCAAGTGCCACAAAATAAAAATTTATGCTCGGTATCCTATAGATTATTATAGACTTATATAGCGATATTTACACAAATAGTTGTGTTTTAATGGCTAGTCTATTACTAGTATTCTGTAAGCTGTCTCAAGTCACTAATAGAGACTTTTGGAGACTTTTTCGTGGTGAGATTGATTTTGAGACAATTTGGTATTCCGTAAGCGAGCTCACGTCTCAAGTCTCAAAAAATACGTCACTAATTAGTGACCTGGTGGCGAGGAGGTCACAAAATAAAGAAAACATTGAGGTGAACTAAATAAAGCGTCAAAATTTATAAAAACTTACAATTTGTTTGCTCTTTGCTTGTTCGCTTGCTATTTTCTGCAATAAAACAAGTTTATTTGTATGAAATTAGCAAAATAATAAAATTTTGCTGGTTTTGCTGACTTACTTTTTTCCGCCATTTCGATCAAGTGTAAATAGTGATGTGATACGATATTTATCGATATTTCAATGTTTTACGTTACATGACTTTTTTTGCGAATCGGTTCCGATAAAACACACATAAAACATTATATTCATAACTATTTTTATAAGTGATAAGTAGTAATGATACGCTTTATTTTTTTAATGCAATATATTGCTCATAAATTCATTTCCAAAACCTATTTTCGTATGTAATCGATTAGTGAGTATTCGTTAAATTATTTTGTTATCTCAAACAGTCTCAGTACATTTTCACCACAGTCTTTGGTGAAATTTTTAGTGACTGTGGCTTACAGAATACCAAAAATGGCTCAAGTCACTAAAAATGTCTCATGTCTCAAATCTCAAATTTTGTGACTTGAGATGAGACGGAGTTACAGAATTCGCCTATATATCTGTATGTATGTATATTAGATATGGTCGAAAAAATAAGTTGTAAAAGTCCGCCCCTAAATTTGAAGCTTATGTTGAGAGGGTTAAGGGACACAAAAATAAATTTTTTTTTGATCCCGCGAAATACCGCCGAAATTGTTTTTTTCTTGTAACATTGTTATTTAACATTTCCCATTTTTAAAATTGATACGTCATTAGTTTCGTATTTTGAAGCTCTAGACTTCCTTCTGATGTCCTTTTGAGCCCTGAAGTCGTTTTCACATAGTTGGGTCAGCTAACTTATTTGTATGTCCATGAATTATCCTCTTTAAATGAAAGTGCTTCAAAATTCATGACAATGTTACCTTGAAACGGTTTTACTAAATCGATAAATAAAGAAGTTACGTCACGACGAATATTTAACGTAGCTATTATTTAACTAATTTTTTTTAAGCAATTCAGTATATGTAATAACAAAGTTACAATAAAAAAATATTTCGGCGGTATTTCGCGGGATCAAAAAAAAAGAATAAAAATTTTGTCTTTAATCCTCTCAATATAAGCTTCAAACTTAGGGTCGTACTTTTACAACTTATTTTAATTTTGATGATTTCTACGACTTTAGTATGTTGTAGCAACAAGTGTTACATAACACAACTTTAAATACACAAAAAGAGGGCGTTAAATGGTTGAAAATTAAATGGTCAAGATTTCAAAAATCTGAACCATTATTAATAAAATATAAATACGGTGTATCGGATGACGGGTTCATGGAGATAAAAATAAATCAGCCAACAAGAAAGAGAAGTGGAGTTAATGAAGATCCACATTTTGAATGGAACACAATAAATTTAAAACCAAAAAATTCGAGCCCCCTCCCTATTTCAAGTGAAAAAAAGAGTGACCCGATTTTTTTACTATCAAAGGGCGTAATTCCTGCAATTTATGAACACTTTTTCGCCAATTTACCGACAAGTAGTAATTTTTCAAATGATGAAAATTGATTTTTTTTTAGTTTAACTATGTTAGCATGGCAAATAACCCATAAAAATGTACTATTTGAATTTAATAACTATATTAGTGTTTTAAATGAACAATAAAATATGTACTAACAGAAATAAATTGAATACATTTTTCATAGAAGAGCTCCATGGTGAAATAAGAGAAAAGGTGTTTGCAATAAAACAAAATGGCGGTGCATTTTGACAACACTCGCACTCTTATAAAAAAATGTTCCCCTCTTGGCTTTTTTCTTTACAAATCGTACCGAAATTCCATACGAAAATTATTTATTGACTCCCATTTTAGTATTTTATTGAGTATGCATTACTGTTTTTATATTTTTGTTTTGTTTTGAAATTTTGATATACATATGTATATTTTCAATAATACATATGTAAATGTGAAAAAATTGTATAACATTTCGAAATTCCGCGACGAAACAAGAATTAATTAACAGCCCCGTTGATTGTTTTTTTGGTGCCTTCGTCTCACCATTCTTACCATCGCGTTTTACAGGTAAGCTGAAGATCGCAATGACGAGACTTCTTTTCCTCTAATCCCAATTCTTTTATTCAGTTACATTTTGAAATACCGTGGCGAAGTCTAATTTACAATTATTAACCAATCGATTACACATTATTGGTTAAGGCGTATGCAACAACAAACGCTACAAGTCCGGTTTGTGGCATTGTTGGTGGTGGAGTTGGTGCAGCTCGCAATGATGGTAACATGTATGTGAAAGCAGGTGGAACTGCAAGGGTGAAATCATCGCCGCCCGATGACTTGGCTGCATCTTTTCAACCGGTAATGGTGTTGCTGAACAAGCCAGGCGACGAATATCCATCGACAACGTATGCGTCATCACAGAAATTGCGTCGGCAAACGCAGGAATGTTATTAAGCCACGTCAACCGATCAAAACGTTGCAACAGCGTTAAAAGGAATACGGAGAAGCACGTTTGCGTATATTGGTTCGGCGAAAAATCTCGAAGATGGCGTGGGGTGAGTTCGGTGAAATTTGGCTCCTTTATTTTTCTTATTACAGCTTTTTTTTTTTGTTTATGAAGAATATCAAATTCTACGAATGCACCGTCCACTTCCAACAACCGCAGTTTCTATCAGTACAACTGCCAGCGCAAACAATTCTAACAAAGGCAACAAAATAGCAGCAATTCCAATGCCACCAAATGGAAATCAGCTTGGCATGAATGGCGGCGGAGTCTGAGGTGGTGACAGTGGTGGTGGTGGTCTCGATAGCGGTGTTACTTGTGGACGATTTTGGCCCTAGAATTTCTGGTTCACCTTTAAGTCCATACAATAATTATTATAATCGACTGCAACAACAACAACAGTCACCCTATCTCATGCAGCAGCAGCAAAAAAAATACCAACCGCTTATAATGTCGTTCAATGTCAGCGCTGTTGCCGTTACCGCTTCCATTAGCAACTACGCTGCAACATCAGCAACAGCAACAACAATATCAACTACATCAAACTTGGTCGTCAGTTGTTGGTGGCAGCGTATCGTTCGCAGCATTAAGGCAACAGCAGCACTACCAACACCAACAACAACAAGAAAGCATCTTAAGTTTGCCACGCGGACCCGATGGCTCTTCTGGTTTTCGGATGCGTCGGTACCATGTTGATGGTGGCGGCGCAAGCATAGGCGGATGTACTACTAGTAGACTATACTCAAACCTGTTAAATAATGATTATTAATCGTAATGATTACCGGCTTGATTGATTATTTTTTGAACTGTCCATTTAATGATTGATTACCCATTGTTTTCAAATTTTAATGATTATTTTGCAATTACCATTAAAAAAAATCAAAAAAAAATCATAAAAAATCAAAAAAAAAAGAAAAATAATCATAAAAAATCAAAAATAATCAAAAATAATCAAAAAAAATTGTTTTGATTGTTTTTGATTATTTTTGATTATAATTTTTTTTGATTTTTTTTTCATTTTTTATGATTTTTTTTTGATTTTTTTTGATTTTTTTTAATTTTTATCAATATGGTTTAAAGAAATATGCACATTTGTACGTATGCAGGTATGTATATAGCCTGGTAGTACCGGGGGGTTCGATACGATGAGCGTAGGTGGTGTAGTGCGGTTAAAGTCCCACACTAACAGGATAAAGGCTCTATATGCTTCCTCCTCGTATATTTGTGCAGAGAGGTATACACATTTATACATATCTTACAAGCTTGGAATTATTGTTAATTTGTCATCGTACATGGTACGATGCACGTTTATATCTAATTATTTATCTTTATGAAAAATTGTTTAAAGTGGCCAAATCAAACATTTTAGTGTAACATTCGCTGTTGTACTAACTCATAAATTGGGTTTTAATACAGAATTTCTCGTAGTTATACAATGAAAAGCAACTAATATTGCGCTGTCTTCGACTGTATCGATACTTTATGACATTCATTAATGAGGAAAAGAAGCGATACATAGTCTCATTTTCATTAATTTATACAGTGAATTATGTGTGTTATTTATGGAGATGTTATAGTCCAAAATGTCTATATCTTAACAATCCGTTGTATGGGACCTATATGTTATAGTGGTACAATTTCTCTTAAGAAGTCACCCAAGTACCAAATTTCAAGTAGATATCTCAAAAAAATGAGGGATTATTTTACGTTTATACAAACGACTCAGCTCATGATCCTCATCATAGCGGTTATATTTTGGTGGATCTGTCATGTCTCCTTCTGCATTTTCCGTGAGTTTGTCTGTATATTTTATTGCCAAATTTGAAATAATTCTGGTCCAGGGTTATTTTCAGCGTATTTACGATCTCTGTTGCAATGTCTTTGTTCGTTTTCTCTGTCAGTATTTTAGTTAGAGCTTTTAGTATTTCTGTCTTTGGTATCGAGGGGTATAGATCCTTCACGTAAAGTGATACCTGTTTTGAGTCCTTGGGTACGTTCAGAATTCTCAGTTTGTTGACTAGTTCCGTTGTGTTTTTGATTGCTAGTAGCATATTTAGATGTTTTGAAAGTCTATATCCTGGTGCCGATTTATGGTTTACTATTGGTCGCATAGGTGTTCCTGTTTTGTGGATTTTAGGTAGTGCGATCAGTGATGGGGCAGATGGATTCATTGCTGTGAGAGTGTAGGCTACTTTGCTGTCTCTTATATTTTTCGCTTGTTTTATTGCACGCTTTATTGCCATTTGGTATTCTTCCGTTGGGTCTTTTCTCATCACTCCGCAGCCCATTTCTTTGATTAGTTGACCTGTTTTTGCGGTGTATTCCTCTTCCTCCATTAGCACAGTTGTATTTCCTTTGTCTGTTTCACATTTCATCAATTTTTTCAAAAAAGGAAAAATTCTTAATTTCATATAAGTTGTATTTATTGTTCATCATACGCCATACCGTTTCAGCCCTAGTTATTGCCCTATTGTATTCTTTTAAAAGGCAGAAATATTACGTACTTACGTTCCGACATTGTTCCTCAAATAGGATTATTTGGGAATTTGTATTCGTCTTCGCATGCCTACTACATAATAAAGCAGTAGACGATTTGCTATGTTGCAAATAGATTTACGTAAAGATAATCTCTGTCATAATCAGAATTCTTCATTCGCTCTTCCCTGTCCTTATACTGAACCTAGAAATGAATCTTCCCCAGGTGTAGGAAGGGTTTGTATCCGTATCTAGTACGAAAAACTTCGAACGAGCCAAGGTCTATACAAATTTTGTACTTCTAAATTTGTCGACATTTTAATTAGTGCAGTTGTCGCTATAGAATACACAATGACTTGGATACACCTGTCCCCATATTTACTGCAGGGTTACGTACTTTAATATGCGTTCACATACATACATTTGTACAAACAAACTTTATGCCTCTCTGACCAAACATACATGCCTACCTGAATACTTATGTGCATGCGTATCCAAATTTCTTTACAACAATATTGAAAAAAATCAAACAAAATAAAAAAAAATCAAAAAAAAATCATAAAAAATCAAAAAAAATCAAAAAAATTATTTTGATTATTTTTGATTATTTTTGATTTTTTATGATTATTTTTGATTTTTTTTGATTTTTTTTTGATTTTTTTAATGGTAAACATTAAAATTACTTTTTTTCAGCAAAAGAATTAAAATAATGATTACCAATTAAAAAACAAAACAATTTAATTGATTACTAATCCTAATCGGAATTTAACAGGTCTGACTATACTACAATTTGTAACACATTTGAAAAAGTTGGACTGGACTAATAAAAAAACAACAAAAGCAACGCGCATTTTCATATGCATGTATGCACATATGTAGGTAATGCTATGCGTTATATAGTACGTTTGGTACGACATAATGCATGCCAATTACAGTGCCAGCCTTCATTGCTAAGATTCGATAAGAATTTACAATTTGCAAATACTGGCGGTATTTTCTTTTTAATTTTATGTATCAATTTTATTTCTTAAAGCAAAAAATATGTGTATGTACCAGAGCTGGGCGATAAGGATTACGATTACAAAGTGGATTACGGTAATCGTAATCTTAGAAATTTTGAAATTACGATTACTGTAATCGTAATCGTCGTTACAAAAATTACGATTACTGTAATCGTAATCGTAAGAAACTTGAAATTACGATTACTGTTCTCGTTTTCTGGGATTACAATGTGTAAAAAACAGTGATATACTTACCCAACATCGTTTTCCAAGAAATAATAATAATTTTTACATACATACATACATATGTGTTTATTTCTCACACATTAAGTAAACAATTAAAACTGGGATGTGTATTAAGAAGAGAGAAAATTAGCGGAAATAATAAAGATACAAAATTAAGACTGCTGTTTGGATAATTTACATTCAATAATATTCAATATTAGCCTTAAGAAGAACTAATTTTTCAAAAGTAACATCGTAAAGTACATGGCGTCGAGGACTGTTTATAATGACCGCCAACGAAAATAGCCTTTCCACAGGTGCTGACGATGTAAGCGGGGTGCTGAATCTTAAAGATGCTTTCTTTATCAGGGGATATATTTTAAAACAGCCATGGCTACTATCAGCATCGTTCAAACAGCTCTGAAAAGCTACATTTGACAACTATGTATCATTGCGGCGAAAAAAAATTACATATCAGCTGGTCTGCCGATACCACCTTTCTAGTTGCATCATGGCTTACGTAATAAGCATTTTAAAAATATTCCCCTTTCACAATTTTAATCATATAAAAACACACCAAAGTAGTAAAAAAGTACTAAACTACTCCTAAATTTGTCCCCCTTTTCTACTCCCTTCAAATGCATGACCGGAATAAGAGTGAGACGTTAAACTGCTGTCATTGGCCGTGATATCACCTATTTTTATTTCACCATGGAAGAGCTCTAACAAAAATATTTGAAATTAAAAATCGGCTAAGTGCAAAACAAATTTTAATCACTAAAAAAATAGTATAGGTACTGAAGCCATCAACATAATTTTAGCACATTTGGATTCTACATACTCCAATTAACTATTCGTAATCGTTATAACTGAAAAAAATGTGACAATTAAATTAATTGAATTAATAAGTTATTGCTATTTAAAAACAAACTTTGCTCTCCTGAACATTTTTCAAAATATCACTTATCCGGTTTGTGCACTAGCACATTGATATTATGCTTTATTAAATTGTTTTTTATTTTGTAAAAAGCTAATAAAGTCCATGGTATAAATATACAGGTAAAACAAACGTCAAGTTTTCTTCGCCATATTAACCACCTGACAATTAAGCATATTATGACATTTCGTGCTGCCATACTCAATGATAAAAATCCCCCATTAATGGCATTTTTCACTGCTTTGTTTTAAAAATAAATTGTTAACATGTTATTCATGCAACGAATTTTTTCAAATGGAATTGAAAGAATTTTTTACATTTTAAAAAAATTACACAACCCTGCAGTAATTGTTTTACTGCTGAATGATCATTGATGATTCTTTGTTAAATATTCATCACTGTCGTCATAACTGAGTACAACTTTTATTTATTTATTTTTTTTTTTTTCTGAGGAAAGCAAACCATTTATATGAAAAATTCAGCAGTCTTTATTTGAAAGTATTCACAGATGCCTCCTCAGTCATAGGCGAATTTCATCAGTGATTCATAAAAGATTTATTGCGGATTTTTACTGCGGGGAATATTCGTAAATACATACATTTTTCGCAATATTCGACTGGAAATAATTAATCGGTATGTTTGTGGAATATACATAATATAAGTAAAAGTTAAATGAAATAATAATTAGCATATGTATGTATATATAAATTAAAATATTTTTGTAGTATCAGTTTGGCCGTACTACAAAGTAGCCCCTTCCCGGTATTCTCGGTGAGTTTTTAATTTAGTTTAGTAGTTACGATCACTTTTAATTTAGGCTTTGTGCTAACTTTGGTATATAGTTTGAGGAGGTTTTAGACATTGATCTATTATAACTCCATATCTTCGCATAAAGTTCAATACCACGTATCGACCAAATACAATACCGCGTATCTGCTGCCACCCAAATTTTACAGGGACAGTAAAAACTGTTTTAATTCAAAACGGTTCGGAATTTTACAACCCAAATTCAAACCAGGGTAGATTTTTGGATTATATTCTTAATCCAAATATAATTTTGGCGAAAAACAGTTAAATGTGCAGTTATTGGCTTTTATATGTATTTATAAGCGGTTTTGCTTCTTTTATTTTGTTCAATACGCGGTTTTGCAGGCGTACGTGAAAACTTTTCTTCAATGAAACAAAGTTATAATCCATTTCGTGTTTATCAAAGGTATAATCAACTTTAGTACGAGAGTTATAAAGCAATAACACCTATTATTCGCGGTATTGGTTCGAAAAATTTCCTCAATTCTTGAAAAACGGTTTTGAAACTGCGATTATTTGGAATTACATTGTACTCATCTCAAAATTTGTGCATGATTGGTTGGAGACGGACGCCAGGAATTTATTTTTGGCGAAATCTCATTTTTGGCAAAAATGTCACTTACGCGGTTTGGCACTTTAAACGACGGTATGTATGTACACAGCCATACCGAGTGAGCATTCCAGTCTATATATGTATGTACATGTGTCCAATCCAATTACAAAAAAATATGTGCCCTAGATTTTACCAATATGAGTTGTTTATCTCCGCGGTGCAATAATACCAAATATGGCTGCAAAGACGGTGATATAAAATTTTTCCAACTTCCGACGATATCCTTTATTCTGTCCTTAGATTTCTGAAATACCCAAATTTTAAAACAAAAATCTACGCCTTCAAAAAGTAAAAGTCTGGCATCGCTATACTTCAAAACTGGCATACGATCAAACTTCGAAATCTGCTTTTTAATCAAAAAGACAGTGTCAAAATGACAATGCACATACCTGTATTATTTATACCATGATAAAGTCTGCGATATGGCATATTTACGAATGTCCAATCTGTTTTGATACAAAAGCTCACTTGCCGTGCTTCTAGGTAGATTTAGAATGTTTTTAATTATTTTATTTTGTATTATTTGTATTTCATTTGTGAGTTGCTCCGAGCAGATATTCCATATTGGATTAAGGTAATTGATATACGACATGAACAAAGAGTTGTACAGAAGCCACGTTTGTCTTTGTGGAATCAATTTTCGATTTCTATAAATTACGAAGGCCAGTAGTAATAATTTCATCTTCAGTTTGTTTATGTGTTCTCGCCAGCTTAAGTTGGCGTTAAACCAAATGCCAAGGTATTTTTAACTCTCTACTCTCGAGATAAAACTACCTTTCCAACGAAATCCTTTCAATTCACGGGAACTGGAAATATTTCTGTAGTTGTTAAATATTATGAAATGTATTTTAGAGAGATTAACTTTCAATAAATTGCGTTCAAACCATTCGGAAATTATCTCTAGATCCGCTTGTATATTAGCTAAAAGTTCATCAAGAATATCGCTAGCATGCAAAAAAGTGCCGTCATCGGCATAAAATTGTGCTGTTCCTTTCAACTTCAGGTTGAATATGTTATTGATGTATATTAAGAATAAAGTGTCGGCTAGTTTGGATCCTTGCGGAACACCTGCTTTAATGGTTAGAACTGAGCTTTTTGAATCTCCAATTTGAAAAAAAAAAAAAAAATGATTTCTGCCGATTAAAAAACTTTCAAATAGCTTAATAGCAAATGCCACTGATTCCCAAAATCCTTTAGCTTTTGAATCATGATAAAAAGATTCACTGAGTCAAACGCTTTGCTAAGGTCAATTGCTAGCATAGCAACATACTTTTTTTGTCGAGGTTTTCGTACAAAAATTCCGTACAGTTGATACAAGCAGAAAAAGTGCTGGAGTTTTGAATAAATCCAAACTGATTATCGCTTATTAATTGATTGGCTTTAGCGAAGTCTTTTAATCTTTTTAAAATTATGTTTTCAAAAAATTTATCTATTGTACTCAGTTTCGTTATTGGCCTATAGTTTGAGCAAGCCTCCTTATTTCCACTTTTGTAAATTAAAACCACTGACCCAATTTTCAACTCCTCCGGATACCACCCACTTGTAAAGCACTCATTAATGAAATTTGATAGTGGAACAGAAAATTCGTCTTTATATTTTTGTACCAATTTCGCAGATATGCCATCTGGACCATTGGCTGACTTTGGATTAAGAGTACTAATTACTTGGCTTACCTCTTCACTATCACAATGGCTCAATACAAAAGGATATGCTATTCCAGATACGGGATCTAGGGTGTAATTGAAATTGTCTGGCGTATTTACATTGTGCATAACTATTTACCCAGAATATTGTACTCATGGAGGAACAATAAAGGAGAATGCATAACGACATACCTTCATACATAGTGGGCCGAGAAGTGTCATGCAAAGAGGAATGTAGAAGAATTTGACAGATGTAGGGGCCACACAAATGGTAGGGTGCGTGTGTGTGTGGAATATGTCAACAAAAAAATGCTTGTGTTCGTGTGTGTTTATGAAGATTGAAGAAGAAGTCAGCTGATCTTATGCATTCTCCTTTATTGTTCCTCCATGATTGTACTACAGCTACGAACTACATAGCTCACTACATCAGCTGATGACTGATTTTGTGGCAACGCTCGAAAATGTGAACACAATGTTGTAGCTCAGTGTAGCTCACATATGTCATGCTTTTTATATTTTTGTACAGGGGATGCGTTAAATTCCATAAAAACTCTTTATTTCAGAGACTAACTTTAACAGTTAACACTTATTTTCATTCCATTTCAGTCTGACGGAAACACAAAAACGCTGAGCGCAAAGTGTTTCCCACTGACTGAAACAGAAAACTCTTAAGGTAAAGGCCCAATGCACGCTTGCTTTGCTTGCTTGGCTGTGAGAAATGTCAAAATCATTTTGAGCTCTACTAAAATGTATAAAAGTTGGCCAAATGTCAGCTTTACTTCACGCGCTTGAAGCGCTGCAAAGTTTTGAATTGCCCAATTCTCTATTTGACAGCGCTTTGAAAGCTTTGGCATCATTTTTGACAATTCAATTTCTAATATGGCTGCTGATATTAGGCAGTAGGTGTATTCCCTAATAGAAAATTATTACAAATTATTAAAAAATTGTAAGAAATATCACCTGTTAAGCAAAAAATTTGCAGAAGAGAAAAAAACTCAAAACTTGTTCAGCACTTCGAGTCAACATTTTAGGGTTGTTTCTTAGGAAACTAACAGCTAGCTGTCAAGTGAAATGAAAAGAAAAAGAAAAAATGTAAAGAATTACGCTCACAAAGAGCAAAACAGACAGGAAATCAAGAAACGGAAAACTACTAAAATTAGCAAAAAATTATTTTAATGCTATTTTTGGCTTTTAATTATTTTTTTCTAATTTCAAAGACTTCAATTACAACCTAACCTAAAAATCTAATTGTGGAAACAGCGCATCAGCTGCTTACAATTTTGTGTTCAATAACTTTGGTTGATAATTTTCTCTTTTTCTCGTTTTTACACTAAATTTGTCACTGTCGCTCTTCTTGCAAGTAAAGTTGTTGAACAAATCTCATTTCAGCTTGTGAAAATTTTACTAGCTGAAATTTGGAGCTCTCTATGATTGTTACTCTCACGCTTTGGCTCTCATTCGGCTTTTTTGATTCAAGAAACGATTTGCTAGCACGAACTTGGATAAATATTCATAGCTAGCTATGTAATAAGAAACAAACATTTTATTTTATTTCTTTGGATTTCCGATTCAGCTGATTAATATGACAGCGTTCAAAGCTACCATTGGGCTATAGAAGCTTTCAAAGTAAAGCAAAGCAAACTGAAGCAACCAAAGCCAGAAAAGCAAGCGTACATTGGGCCTTTACCTTTATGCCCTTATTATACAAAACGCAGTGACTCTTTGCGACGCAGTCACTCACACTCACTCACGCTCACCTTCGCCCAAAAGATGGTATTGTTACGTATTTGTCGATAGCTCGATTATTTCTATATGGTTCGTATCACTAAATTGTTAAATAAAAGTCTTTATTTACTTCTTAATTCACACCGCTTTATTTCACGACTAAAAAGTCTACAGTTGTTTTACTTCACTTGATGTTAACGCTTCTACGGTTAAGTTACGACTGACTGCGGAGCGCCTGCTCGCCGCCTTATATAGTCTGTCAAACGCAATCTGGAAATTCTGGCAACACTGGAAATTATCTGGTCTCTTCTTCTAGTTCTGGCAGTTTCTTTAGAGATGTGTTCAGTCATTTAGTGATGTGAGAGTGGAACCGATTAAATTCGTCACACTGCCCTCCACCTAACTGTGTAACCTAAATCAAACGCAAGTCGTCAATTTAACGCACGCACGCAAATTTTTCGTATGCGTTGAACCGAAATTGACTTGCGTGCGTGTTCAGATAAAGAAATAGAAAAATACAGAAAATCAGAGAAAATCTTGTTATTTTGTGGAATATGTACCTAACAGACACGATATCAAAAGCAAGTGTCAATTTTTTTGCAAACAATCACCCACAATGCTTAATTTCAACTGTCACGCAAAACAAAAATTGGGCGTCGAATTTGCTTTTTACGCACGCCGTTCAATTTCGGTTACTCCCATACAAGCTGTATGGGCATGAGAAATTTTTGACAGTAAATTGACGGCGTGCGTTTGATTTAGGTTACACAGTAAGTCTGATCGACCCGATCTGACACATTACTCGTTCCAAATGCTGCTAGCCTTTCCAGATGAACCACCTTCATTTTATTCCTCGGTCTTCCAATCATTTGTATGCGATACACAACATCGTTGAGCCGTTTAATCACTTTGTATGGCCCTTCCCAAGTACAAAACCTTCTGAGTTCATCGCCTTGTCGTATCTGGCCTTCATCTTGTCACTCATGATCTTTGTTCGCTGTCTTACAAGTTCATGTATTTCTCTCATTTCCTCTTCCAGAACGTTGTTAGACTGTCTGGCATTTATTCCCGTATCGGCATTTATCCCGAATTTCAAGTCAGCTGGTAATCGAAGATCACTACCAAAGATTACTTTTGCAGGAGTCTGACCTGTTGTATCGTGTACGGCCGATCGATATGCCATCAGGAACAGAGGAATATGAGTGTCCCAATCTCTTTGGAACTTGTCCACCACCTTTCGTAAATGTTCCTCTAATGTTCTGTTAAATCTTTCTACCATGCCGTCTGATTGTGGATGCAACGCAGTTGTTCGGGTTTTCCTAATACCCAGTGTCTTGCACATCTCCCGGAACACAACTGATTCGAAGTTTCTTCCTTGGTCAGAATGTAGCTCTATAGGTGCACCATATCTCGCCACCCAATTGTTGGTGAATACTTCGGCTATAGTTTCTGCTTCTTGATTTGGAATCGGGTACACCTCCGGCCATTTGCTGAAGTAATCCATTACCACCTGTACATATTTGTTTCCAAGTTTGCTAGTAGGAAATGGCCCTGCTACATCCATGGCAATTCTCTCAAATGGTGCTCCTGAGTTGTATTGTTTCATCGACCCATGACTCCTGGATTTGGGACCTGGGATTAGCCTTTATGCATACATCGCAGTTCGCAATCCACTCAACAACTGTCTGACGGCATCCGACCCAATAAAACCTCTTCTTGATTTTCTCTACCGTCTTTGTTACTCCAAGATGACCTCCACTTGGACCATTGTGTAGTTCATTTAGCACATCCGGTATTCTTTTCCTTGGAACAACTATCAATGTTTTAGAACTTTGACCATCTTCACTCTCCCAAACACGATGTAGGCAACCATTTATCAATTGCAAACTATTCCACTGTGCCCAATATGATTTGGCAACAGGACTCTCTGCTGACATCTCTTCTTTTGATGGCCGTTCATTTTGTTCCAAACCAATCATTACACGTGCCAGATCTGAATCTTCTAGCTGACACTTCCTTAGTTGTTCCGCATCCCATTCGTCTGTGGATGTTATTGTCATTCGCCGAACATTTACGACGACTTCCTTCCGCTCAGCTCTGGAGGAATTCTTTCGTTCGAGGTTACATGGTTTTCGCAATATTGCATCAGTATTTCCTTGTATGGTTCCTTTCTGGCGATCTATTGATTTGGACATCTGCTCATGCCCGTCAACCTTCCGCTTTCGCTTGTCCACAGTGCTGAAATTACTGGAGCCCTTGCTACAATGACGTGCTACGTGTCCTGTTTTCCTGCACCTGAAGCATTTCACAGCTCTATTCCTCTTATTCTGCAATTCATTCAACGCCTCCCATATTTTGCTTAGTAAGTCTGGCGTTTCCACTTCCACACGATGAGCCTTGTAGGTGGGCTTGCTCAATAGAGATGCTGTTTCCTGCGTCAAGGCATATGATACCGTTTCAGCAAAAGTTCCTTTTGGATTTGCATAGGGAGCCCGCTTCGTTTCAATATCTCGTATTCCATTGATGAAGCTTTGAATTTTCATTCTTTCGATGAATTCTTGAGGTGCTCCTGCGTTTGCCAAATGAGCTAGCCTCTCAATCTCAGAAGAAAATTCTTGTAACGTCTCATTTGGTTTCTGGAAGCGATTCTGCAACTCCATTTGATATATCTGCTTCCTGTGCTCGCTACCATAACGTCTTTCAACGGCACCCATAATTGCGTCATAGCTGTTTCTTTCGCCCTCGCTAACAGTCTGTAATATTTCTGCTGCAGGTCCTTTCAATGCTACGAACAGGGCAGCGACTTTGTCCTCCGCACTCAAATTATTTACAACTGCCGTTTTCCCAAATTGTAGCTTGAATACTTGAAATGGACCGCTTCCATCAAACGACGGAGGTTTTATCTTCTGTGTAGCAGTTGAAGTGATTGGACGACTTAGTTGAATATCCTGAAGACGGGCTTTCAATGCTTTTACATCGTCCTCTAATTTTTCTTGTCTTTCTTCAAGGACCTCCTTAACTTGTATAATTTTTGCATCCTGTGCCTTGAATTGTAAGGACATGCGTTCTTCTTGTGCCTCCAACTGAGCCGCAATGCCGGACACCTGTGATGAAAGTACTGACTGTTGCAATTCCATTTTGGACGTTATCTGTGCCTGTTGTTCTTCCATTTTTGCCGACATCTGTGCCTGTTGATCTTCCATTTTGGCCGATATTTGTGTCAGTACAGCCAATATCGAGTTCATGTCTACGTTTGCTACTGACCGTGGAGCCTCTTCCTTCTGGTTTTCTTCCTTTTGGACCTCTTCCACATCATCGTTGAAATCAAACTCATCTACATTAATGTTATATGCTTCCATAGCGTCTTGTAACCTTGCCTGTAGTTCAATTTTATTGCCGGTTGTACTCAGTTTTCTCTTTTCTAACTCCCTTTTAAGCTCTTGGATTTTCAGTTCGTTTAACTTTTCCATTATCCTTATTTCGTTATCCTTGTCTCGTTATCCTTGTTTCGTTATCCTGGCTTCGTTATCCTTGCTTCGTTATCCTTGGTCCTGGAATTTATTTAACAATTCCAATTCTGACACCAATTGTTACGTATTTGTCGATAGCTCGATTATTTCTATCGGGTTCGTATCACTAAATTGTTAAATAAAAGTCTTTATTTACTTCTTAATTCACACCGCTTTATTTCACGACTAAAAAGTCTACAGTTGTTTTACTTCACTTGATGTTAACGCTTCTACGGTTAAGTTACGACTGACTGCGGAGCGCCTGCTCGCCGCCTTACTGTGTAACCTAAATCAAACGCAAGTCGTCAATTTAACGCACGCACGCAAATTTTTCATATGCGTTGAACCGAAATTGACTTGCTTGCGTGTTCAGATAAAGAAATAGAAAAATACAAAAAATCTTGTTATTTTGTGGAATATGTACCTAACAGACACGATATCAAAAGCAAGTGTCAATTTTTTTGCAAACAATCACCCACAATGCTTAATTTCAACTGTCACGCAAAACAAAAATTGGGCGTCGAATTTGCTTTTTACGCACGCCGTTCAATTTCGGTTACTCCCATACAAGTTGTATGGGCATGAGAAATTTTTGACAGTAAATTGACGGCGTGCGTTTGATTTAGGTTACACAGTTATATAGTCTGTCAAACGCAATCTGGAAAATTCTGGCAACACTGGAAATTATCTGGTCTCTTCTTCTAGTTCTGGCAGTTTCTTTAGAGATGTGTTCAGTCATTTAGTGATGTGAGAGTGGAACCGATTATATTCGCCACAGTATTATATAAGATTTTACGTTTTCGCGTTCACCCTGTTGCGTAGTCACGACGATTGTCATACGATTTACGTAGCTTATGTGCCACCTATTTTGTTTTTTTTAGTTTCCTTAGTAATTTTTAGTGCGTTTTTTTATTAATAGAGGTATTTTGTCGAGTAGGTAATTCTGAAAATTTGGCAGCTGGCAACCCAATAAACATTTTTCTATATTTTTAATTTGAGGTTCATTTGAGAAGTAACCCTATTGTCAAATATCAAACGTTAGTTATCAAATGCACCTCAAATTTCTCTTGATAGCGTTCTCAGACAAAAAGGCACATTTTTAGTATGGGATTTTGGGCTGATTCTCAATTTGATAGATTTCAATTTCTGAAATCAATTTCAAAGTTAGTACGAAATGGAATGCAATCAATAGATGTATGTATGTATTACATATTTGTACTCTGATGTGATGTTTTTCATTTAACAGTGCGGGTGAATTTCGCCGGTGCCTTTTGTACAGTCACATGAGTATATTAATATCTTTTTTAATATGCATACACACAAGTGAGAAACAAACTATGGCTTTAACAAGTAAGGAAGCCTAAGTTCGAGTGGAATCGAACATTAGATACTCAGCTGTATGTTTTCATAGTTTGTTTGCGTTTGATGGAAACACGGTGTACTTTATATAAAGCGAGTGCTGCATAAAGTGGGCGTAGCCACGCCCATTTTCAACATTTTTATCAGTCATCCAACTAAGCATATGAATATTATTCTTTGTGCAAAATTTCATTCCTTTTTGACTTCTAGTTATAAAGATGTCACGTTACAAATTCCCAAAGAGTGTTCCAGATATATCTTTCTTAAAGAGTAGGCGTTGTCATAAACCGATTTCAATAAATTTTTGCGTGGCTATTAACACATGTTATAAAAGTGTATAAACCAAGTTTCGTCATAATATCTCAATTATTTGTCGAGTTATAGGCTAAGAAATCACGTATATCCCTTTGTGTAAAAAGAGGCGGTGCCACGCCTATTTTCCAAAATTTTTCTATTTGTTGTTTCTGGTCTATTGTAGAAATCATACCACAAAATTTCAATGAATTATCTTTACATTTGGCAAAGATATCGCTTAAAATGTTTTTATTAGGTCACTTTATAATACCCATATATAAAAGTGGGCGTGGTCGTCAACCGATTTCGCTAAAATTTTCAACATGTATTACCACAAGTAATAAAAGTGTACACACCAAGTTTAGTCATTATATATAAATCATTTGTCGAGTTATGGGCTCAGAAATCTCGTATATTCCTGTTTATAAAAAGAGGCGGTGCCACGCATATTTGCCAAAATTTTTGTGTTTTTCGGTTTATGTCCGCAGTTGGACTCCTGCTATAAAATTTCAATGATATATCTTTATATTTGACAGAGATATCGCTTAAAATGTTTTTATTGGGTCACTTTATAAGACCCATATATAAAAGTGGGCGTGGCCCTCAACCGATTTCGGAAATTTTTCGTCCAAATATTTGCCTAAGTAAGTATATCACGCGTACCAAATTTCATCGATATATCTTCAACGGTTTCTGAGTTATGACATATAAAACTTGCAAGGTTTGACCCTTATTAAGTGGGCGTGGCACCGCCCATTTTCCAAAATGTCATCAAATTTCTTCCTAGGGGCCTGAGCTCAACAGGTGGATAAAATTTCATCGCTCCAGCTGTATTAGTGACTTTCCGATTTTTTCTATATAGGAAAAGTGGGCGTGGTCATGGTCCGATTTCGCCCATTTTCAATACCAACCGTCCCAGTCTCGATACCAACCTGCATTTCAAATTTCATCAAAATATCTCAATTTTTGCGCGAGTTAGAGTGTTTACAGACGGACGGACAGACGGACGGACGGACGGACGGACGGACGGACAGACGGACGGACATGGCTCAATCGATTTCTCTTTTCACCCTGATCATTTTGATATGTATAAGTCTATATCTATCTCGATTATTTCACTCTGTTACAATCCACCGTTATGTGATTAAAACTATAATACTCTGTGTACTAGTACAGCTGAGTATAATAAAGTTTGTGTAACTTCACAAAAAGCAACAAACAAATAAAATAAGAGTAAGAAATACAGAATCATTATTATACACAATCATTTTCAACCATCATTTCAACCGTTAAGAGACTGCTCACGTAAAACAACGAACGCTGATTGAAACTTGCAAACATACAAAATGTCTTCGTTCCTTGAAACCTTGACATGATGAAATTCGTGAAATGGTACAAAATGCGAAACAAGTTTTTTTTCGAATGTGTTGTAAGTTATTCTAAAATTGATTAACAATGTTTGTTGAACACTTGAAAATATGTTTATTTTCAAATTATATATATGCTGATTCTCGAATTTAGAAACAATATTTTCTCAAACGTTTGAGAATTTCTTTTTCAGTGTTTAATGGGAAGTCAACAAAAATAAAAAAAAATATTTGTTGACATTGTGTGTAAATACATACATACGTGTTTTGTTTAGTTTGTTTTTTTTGAATAAAATAAATTATTTATATGCAACATATGTATTAAAAAAATGTGTGTGTAATGCAGTTAATATAAATATATGTACGTGTTATGCAATGTTAAGAAATAAGATGTATTTGTGTGTTCTTGTGTGTGCGGGAAGCAAGACAAAAGTCAAAACGTTTTTATTAATAAATGTTTTATTTAAATCAAAGAAAAAATTAGTTCAGCATCATATTCGGGTTCGCGAGATTGAAACGCGTCGATTGATACCCCGTTTTTTTTTTGCTTGGCTAATTTTAGCCGTTGCAAATAAAACTATATCGAATGCTCACTCGAACAAAAGGAAGTGACTCTTTTGACAGTTAAAGTGACCGTTTTCGTCACTTTGCGTTTTATAAAATACCAAAAACGTAACATACTCACCAAAAAACGTAACACATTCACTTCGAGTCACTTACAGTCACTTTCAGTCACCTAAAGAGATACAAAATACGAACACGACAAAAAGTGACTCTGGGTGACTCGTTGCGTCGCGTTGCGTTTTGCAAAATAAGGCCCTTACATTCTCTATTTCGAAAAATCGGCAAAACGACGAAAAGAAATGTCAAATTCAAACGAAAACTATTTTGTTATCGTTGAAGAATTTGAAATGGAAGAAAGCTTGGTTAGGCATACGTGCAGCACCGACAACACCACTTATAACAGTACCACTTCATACACAAGAGGCCCTTCAACAACAACACTTTCTACGACTACTCCATCTACAATAGAGCCACCTACATCACTGATTACACCATCCCCACCAAAAGTCACAGAACCAACAACACTACACCGACAAGACCATCGCTGCGACGAAAGCGCAGCTTCTATGATATAATTGCTAGGCCAGCCGAAGCAGCGAGAAGCTAATCGATACAATATGTATGAATGCATCTTCGAATAATATGAGAGCATCATACATAATCACACCACCTTGATATATGTACTATTTACCAGCCATAAGCAGATGTTTTATAGCTGAAATTACGACCCTTCGACAAATCCTTATACAACTCGGGATATGTAACAGCCGTGTTCGAGGTGATATCTTGATCCAGCACCAAAGAGAATACGGGAAATATTGTGTATAGCGTGGAATAACCAACCATGAGGAAACATTAATGCAATGCAACCGAACTCAAATAGAAAATACTGCAGTGTAGTTATAAGTGAACCACGAAGTATGACAAATTGTGAAAGTGCCGCTGAACGTTATGGACGTATATGAACGACGGCCGTGCACCAGCAATAGCTAAGCGATGTGTAAAAATTGTGGTATGATAAAATCATCGCCAAGCGAAGCCTGTCTACCCTCACGTCCTTCATTATGTTTTGCTCCTAATTTTTTTCATTTTCAGTTGCTATTTTAAAAATTCTGAACTATTTGGAAAATAAACAAATGAAATTATACATATACATATATGTATATAAATATATTGACAGAGGCAAGAAAACAAAGAAAGCTAGTGATGCCAGATTATCGGAAAAATGCTTAAAAAATATAGAATCTTTTAAAAAAAGTAGCATTTTTTTATAAATCTTAAATTATTTTCATATGGTCAATTGGTATTTGACAAAAGCTTTCGTCTAACATTTTGTCATAACGTAAGCAACGTAAGAATTGACGAACAGCATACAGAATGTCAATGCTAGACGAAATCGTCTCGAGACGATTCGTTCGTCTCGAGACGATTCGTTCGTCTGAGCTTCCGTTCGCGAAACGAACTTTCGTTTCGTGTCAGAGACGAATCGTTCGCCTGTTTGTATTATTGTTACGTATTTGTCGATAGCTCGATTATTTCTATAGGGTTCGTATCGCTGAATTGTTAAATAAAAGTCTTTATTTACTTCTTAATTCACACTGCTTTATTTCACGACTAAAAAGTCTACACTTGTTTTACTTGACTTGATGTTAACACTTCTACGGTTAAATTACGACTGACTCTGGAGCGCCTGCTCGCCGCCTTATATAGTCTGTCAAACGCAATCTGGAAAATTCTGGCAACACTGGAAATTATCTGGTATCTTCTTCTAGTTCTGGCACTTTCCCTAGAGTTGTGTTCAATCATTTTAGTGATGTAAGTGGAGAACCGATTATATTCGCCACACTGCCCTCCACCTAAGTCTGATCGTCCCGATCTGACACATTACTTGTCCCAAATGCTGCTAGCCTTTCCAGATGAACCACTTTCATTTTATTCCTTGGTCTTCCAATCGTTTGTATGCGATACACAACATCGTTGAGCCGTTTAATCACTTTGTAGGGCCCTTCCCAAGTACACTGCAATTTCGGGGACAAACCTTTCTTTCGCTGCGGGTTGTATAGCAAAACTAGATCTCCCTCAACAAAACCTTCTGAGTTCATTGCCTTGTCGTATCTGGCCTTCATCTTGTCACTCATGATCTTTGTTCGCTGTCTTACAAGTGCATGTATTTCTCTCATTTCCTCTTCCAGAACGTTGTTAGATTGTCTGGCATTTATTCCCGCATCAGCACTTATCCCAAATTTCAAGTCAGCTGGCAGTCGAAGATCACTACCAAAGATTACTTTTGCAGGAGTCTGACCTGTTGTATCGTGTACGGCCGATCGATATGCCATCAGGAACAGAGGAATATGAGTGTCCCAATCTCTCTGGAACTTATCCACCACTTTTCGTAAATGTTCCTCTAATGTTCTGTTAAATCTTTCTACCATGCCGTCTGATTGTGGATGCAACGCAGTTGTTCGGGTTTTCCTAATACCCAGTGTTTTTGCACAGCTCCTGAAACACAACTGATTCGAAGTTCCTTCCTTGGTCAGAATGTAGCTCTATAGGTGCACCATATCTCGCCACCCAATTGTTGGTGAATACTTCGGCTATAGTTTCTGCTTCTTGATTTGGAATCGGGTACACCTCCGGCCATTTGCTGAAGTAATCCATGACTACCAGTACATATTTGTTTGCTAGTAGGAAATGGCCCAGCTACATCCATGGCAATTCTCTCAAATGGTGCTCCTGAGTTGTATTGTTTCATCAGCCCATGACTCCTGGATTTGGGACCCTTAGCCTTTATGCACACGTCGCAGTTCGCAATCCACTCAACAACTGTCTGACGGCAGCCGACCCAATAAAACCTCTTCTTGATTTTCTCTACCGTCTTTGTTACTCCAAGATGACCTCCACTTGGACCATTGTGTAGTTCATTTAACACATCCGGTATTCTTTTCCTTGGAACAACTATCAATGTTTTAGAACTTTGACCATCTTCACTCTCCCAAACACGATGTAGGCAACCATTTACCAATTGCAAACTATTCCACTGTGCCCAATATGATTTGGCAACAGGACTTTCTGTCCCGTTCGTTTTGCTCCAAACCAATCATTACACGTGCCAGATCTGGATCTTCTATCTGACACTTCCTTAATTGTTCCGCATTCCATTCGTCTGTAGATGTTATTGTCATTAGCCGAACATCTATGATGTCTTCCTTCTCCTCAGCTTTAGAGCAATGCTTGCATTCAAGATTACATGGTCGCCGCGACATTGCATCAGCATTTCCATGGGTACTGCCTTTGCGATGGTCTATAGAAAAGTCATAATTTTGTAGTCGCTCAATCCACTTTGCTAACTGACCCTCCGGATTTCGGAATTTCAAAAGCCATTTTAACGCTGCATGATCAGTCCTGGCGTGGAATCGTTGACCATAGAGGTACTTATGGAAGTGTTTGATGCATTCTACCAATGCCAATAGTTCTCTTCGTGTTACACAGTAATTTCTTTCCGGTTTCCCAATTGATCGGCTGTAGTATGCGATAACCTTCTCCTGTCCGTCGATTTCCTGTGACAAAACACCTCCTATAGCATAACCACTCGCATCAGTATCCAAAATAAACCTCGCTCCTGGAACCGGGTATGCTAGCATTGGAGCAGTACAAAGCCGATCTTTTAACGTTTGGAAAGCCATTTCTTGTTCCTTCCTCCACTCAAAAGTCTTATTTTTCCTCATAAGCTCCGTGAGACTATTTGCTACGCTGGCAAAATTTGGTACAAATCGGCGATAGTATGTGCACAGCCCAAGAAAGCTTCGCAATTCATGTAGATTCCGAGGTCTTGGCCAATCTTTTACTGCTTCTATTTTTTCGTTATCAGTGCAGATGCCCTTTGTAGTCACTTTATGTCCCAAGTATTTTACTTCTTTCTTGAATAATGCACATTTCTTAGGACTTAACTTGAGACCAGCGCCAGCTATTCTTCGGAAAACTTCCTCCAAATTTTTGAGATGTTCATCAAAGCCTTTTCCCAATACAATGATATCGTCCAGGTACACAAGACATGTTTTCCAGTGCAATCCTTTCAGTACCTGATCCATAAATCTCTCAAAGGTAGCTGGAGCATTACATAATCCAAATGGCATCACCGTAAATTGCCAAAGACCATCGCCAACACTGAAGGCTGTTTTCTCCTTGTCTTCCTCTTTTACTTCGACTTGCCAATAGCCGCTTTTCAAGTCCAGTGTTGAAAACCATTCCGTTCCAGATAGCGAGTCCAGAGTGTCGTCAATTCTTGGCAATGGGTAACTATCCTTTTTCGTTACATCATTCAGTTTCCGGTAGTCAACGCAGAATCTCATCTTGCCATCTTTCTTTTTAACAAGTACTACCGGAGAACTCCATGGACTGACTGATGGTTCAATTACCCCACTGTCGCTCATTTCTTGTATAATCTGGCTCACCATTTGACGTTTCGCTAATGGAACGCTGCGAGGAGCCTGACGGATTGGCCTTGCATCACCGGTGTCAATGTGATGCTTCACAATATTTGTCCTGCCTGGTTTTGTACCATCCTTATCAAATATGCTAGAATACTTGGCAAGTAATTCTTTCGCCTTTCTTTTGTGATTCTCCTGCAGTTCTTCTGTCCAAGCATTTATTTCATCTGAAAGATCTGTATTGCTAGTAGAAACTTCTCCTTGGGATTGTTCGCAATTCATGATGATGTCAACCTCTTCGCATTTTCCCAATATAGCACCTTTGGAGAGTTTGATTGGTGACTTGAACTCATTAAGTACTCTTACTGGTATTCGTCCATCTTCTTTTGTCATAGCCAGGGTTTTTCCAACAAGTACATCGGATTTAGTTTCTGTTTCTGCTTCGACAACCCACAATTTGTTTGTCCCACAATCTCCATCAATCTTTGCCCAAATAATTGCCTCGGAATTTGGCGGTATCTGCTGATTCTCTTCCACGAGCACTTTCTTACTGCTGCATCTCTTATCGTAGCCAAAATTTAGCGGCACCTCCAAGTTTTTGTAACTCATAACCTTGTTTTTCATGTCAATCTTAATGCCTTGGTCGATTAGGAAGTCCACACCAATTATGACTTCATCAACAATTTCCGCCACTATGAAGGTGTGTAGTACGACAACATTTCCAATTACAACTTCGCATGTAACTTCCCCTAGGACTTGGGTATCCTCGCCTGTTGCCGTACGCAATTTTGCTCCATACAATGGCCTTATTTCCTTCTTTACCAAGTCAGATCGAATGATGGAATGAGATGCTCCCGTATCCACAGTCAACATTCGCTCCATTCCGTCCACCAAACCACCAATAGTAACATTACTCGTGCTTCTTCCCAACTGAGAGACAGAGATTATGGGGCATTCCATTGTGGGGACCAGCCCACGCCCCTTTTGGCTGGCCCGCTTTAGTTTAACGACTCAGTTGATTTGGGCGCTTGTTCATACCCATCAATATTCCGCTTGCGCCCATCGGCAGTGCTGAACTTACTGGAACTATTGCTGCAGTGGCGTGCTATATGTCCTATTTTTCCGCATCTGAAGCATTTCACAGCATTACTTTTCTTTTTCTGCATTTCATTCAACGCCTCCCATATTTTGCTTAGTAAGTCTGGCGTTTCCACTTCCACACGATGAGCCTTGTAAGTGGGCTTGCTTAATAGAGATGCCGTTTCCTGTGTCAAAGCATATGAGACCGTTTCAGCGAAAGTTCCTTTTGGGTTTGCATAGGTAGCCCGCTTCGTTTCAATATCTCGTATTCCATTGATGAAGCTTTGAATTTTCATTCTTTCGATGAATTCTTGAGGTGCTCCTGCGTTTGCCAAATGAGCTAGCCTCTCAATCTCAGAAGAAAATTCTTGTAACGTCTCATTTGGTTTCTGGAAGCGATTCTGCAACTCCATTTGATATATCTGCTTCCTGTGCTCGCTACCATAACGTCTTTCAATGGCACCCATAATTGCGTCATAGCTGTTCCTTTCGCCCTCGCTAACAGTCTGTAATAATTCTGCTGCAGGTCCTTTCAATGCTACGAACAGGGCAGCGACTTTGTCCTCCGCACTCCAATTATTTACAACTGCCGTTTTCTCAAATTGTAGCTTGAATACTTGAAATGGGCCACTTCCATCAAACGACGGAGGTTTTATCTTCTGTGTAGCAGTTGAAGCGACTGGACGACTTAGTTGAATATCCTGGAGACGGGCTTTCAATGCTTTTACATCGTCCTCTAATTTTTCTTGTCTTTCTTCAAGGACCTCCTTAACTTGTATAATTTTTGCATCCTGTGCCTTGAATTGTAAGGACATGCGTTCTTCTTGTGCCTCCAACTGAGCCGCAATGCCGGACACCTGTGATGAAAGTACTGACTGTTGCAATTCCATTTTTGACGTTATCTGTGCCTGTTGTTCTTCGATTTTTGTCGACATCTGTGCCTGTTGATCTTCCATTTTTGCCGATATCTGTGCCTGTTGTTCTTCGATTTTTGTCGACATCTGTGCCTGTTGATCTTCCATTTTTGCCGATATCTGTGCCTGTTGTTCTTCCATTTTTTTCGACATTTGTGTCAGCACAGCCAATATCGAGTTCATGTCTACGTTTGCTACTGACTGTGGAGCCTCTTCCTTCTGGGTTTCTTCCTTTTGCACCTCTTCCACATCATCGTTGAAATCAAACTCATCTACATTAATGTTATATGCTTCCATAGCTACTCTTAACCTTGCCTGTAGTTCAATTTTATTGCCGGTGGTACTCAGGTTTCTCTTTTCTAACTCCCTTTTAAGTTCTTGGATTTTCAGATCATTTAACTTTGCCATTATTCTTATTTCGTTATCCTTGTCTCGTTATCCTTGTTTCCTTATCCTTGATTCGTTATCCTTGATTCGTTATCCTTGCTTCGTTATCCTTGGTCCTGGAATTTATTTAACAATTCCAATTCTGACACCAATTGTTACGTATTTGTCGATAGCTCGATTATTTCTATAGGGTTCGTATCGCTGAATTGTTAAATAAAAGTCTTTATTTACTTCTTAATTCACACTGCTTTATTTCACGACTAAAAAGTCTACACTTGTTTTACTTGACTTGATGTTAACACTTCTACCGTTAAATTACGACTGACTCTGGAGCGCCTGCTCGCCGCCTTATATAGTCTGTCAAACGCAATCTGGAAAATTCTGGCAACACTGGAAATTATCTGGTATCTTCTTCTAGTTCTGGCACTTTCCCTAGATATGTGTTCAATCATTTTAGTGATGTAAGTGGAGAACCGATTATATTCGCCACATTATGTACTACGAACGAACAAGAAGACGTAGTGGTCGGAAACTATCGATGGCACTATCGTCACTATCGATGGTTTCTGAACATCGTTTACACTATCGATGGTTTTCGACTATCGTTTGAACTATCGATAGTTTATTGAAAATGTGAAATGTGACCACTAGGCACCAAACAAACGGTATCTATTCCATGCAAGGTTTGAATTGCTAAAGCCGAGATCACACGATTTACGCATTTGTACAGAAAATGACAAATTTAAATTTGTCCACATTTGTCCATTTTGATATCGATGTGCAAATGATTTGCTTTGCGTTCACACGATTTGCCCGATTTATTAGCTTTTGATTTGCCACACATTTGTACATAGAAGTAAAGTGGCAAATTTGTTCACATTCGTTCACACGATTTAACCAATCATGATAAAACAGTCGTATGAAAAATATAGAAGCATACTTTTGGGCATTATTTGGAAGAAAATTTTATGAAAAATTAACAAACAAAAATTAATCAAATAGGTATTAAATCATTATAAGTACATGTATTTTCACGATTTCAAAACTGGATAATACTTCTTTTAATTCTCTGTAAGATGATATAAAGTTAATTTAATTCATTCAATAGAATACGTGTGCTAACGAGCTCCAGAAAAATGGTCATTGTGAAATGTTGACTTTGGTTGCACAAAAGTGAATGAAATGTTGCAGATACGTCGAAATCGTATATGAAGAAATTGTTTATGTACTCATTTTGAATGAAAGTGATTATGTTACTTTTTTGCTCGGAATGACTATTTTCGGAGTTAGAAACAAATGAAGGATCAAAATCATATATCAATTTGGATTATTTTTAGAAATGGTTAGGGTAATAGTAGGATATAGTCACGTGCAAAGTTTTGTTAAATTCGCTCGGAAACTGACTGAGTTATTACCAGGGGTTCATGTTTATTTATATTCGGTTCAGATTCGGGAAATTATTAGAAAAATAATAGGTTAAGTATTCGAGTTCGGTTTCGGATCCGGTATTTGGAAAAATATTCGGTTCAGATTCGGGAAAGCATTTGGGAAAACATTCGGTTCAGATTCGGGCAAATATTCTTTCCTGATTTGGGAAAGTATTGGGGTTCGGTTTAGGATCCGGAAAGTATTTGGAAAATTATTCGGTTCAGTTTAGGGAAAACATTCGGTTCAAATTCGGGCAAATATTCTTTCCTAATTTGGGAAAGTATTCGAAAAATCACTTTATGAAAAAGTATACTTGTGTGACTAGCAAGAATAATTGAATAACGTCAAAAATGTATTCAATTACTATTATTATCTCAATAAGGAATAAAAAATTATTCCAAATTTTTTCTAGCTAAACGTTAAAAATGCTTCTTCGGCCTATATGACAATACGTTTTTTCTCTGGTATATTTGGTTTGAAAAACCCGCCGAAAGTCAAAATACAAAAACAATTCTTGAAAAGAGACAAAACCTGTGTTCAATTACTAAAAATTTTTAACTTATTTTTCATAAAAACTGTCATTTTCATATGGAGAGCTGTCATTTTTTACGAAAAATTCGTAACAATTTTTTGTTATTGAACAGAGCTAAATAATAATATAATAATACAATGGCGCTAATATAACTCTGACGAGTTTTATGGCCGGGCTTGTCTCCCAATTCGAGGTGTGCTCCTTTTGTTTGTCCCACTAATTGGGTGGACCTACAGTTTTATGCCGGTTCCGAACGGCGAATGCATTTTTTTGAGAAGCTTTTTCATGGCAGAAATACACTCGGAGGGTATGCCGAGAGGTGACCGCTGTTTCTAAAACCCCAACGATTGAGTTTTAATTAATTAGAAAAAAATTTTTTGGTGTTTGTTCGGACTGGGGTTTGAACCCGAGACCTCTGGTATAGCAGGCGAGCACTCTACCCACTGCACTACAGCGGCCACGAACAGAGCTAAGTACTCCATTAAAAACAATTTGATTGACATTAAACTTCAAACTAAATGAAAATAATATTTATTTCAAAAATTAATTTTTTTCGAAATTGGAATTCAAATTACTGAAATAAAAAAATTAAGCATCTCAAATGGCAGGGTATCTGTGTATTCCATTTTATAAAGAGAAGCCAGTGCGCCGTATAATGTTTCTTCCGGACTTCTTCTTTCCCCTTATGGCCAAAGCAGAAGCTTATAAGAGGCCAATTTAAAACTTGTATTTCTATATATTTTTTATTCTAAACATAATTTATTTTATAGTTGTCAAAAAAGATTTGTATATTTGCCACAATCATTTGTGTTCAAGTGGCAAATCAAAATTTGTCCATTTTCATCATTTTTATTTACCTTCTGTATCACATTTGTGTTCACACGATTTGGCTACAAGGGCTGTTTTTGATTTGCCACAAGAGGCTAAATATTTGGCTTTTGTGATTTGTGTCAAATGAAATTTACCGTTCACACGGTTTGCCTATGAATTTGGCAAATTTTTAGCCAAATGTACAAATCGTGTGATCTTAGCTTACCTAGCAAGTAGTAGTAGTTTAAAATGTGATTACCCAAAAACATTAAAATTACACTGTGGAACAAATTTAGGTCAACAAAAGTTAACTCGGTTCTGAAAGTTAGGGGTGAAAATAGAGGCTAAATTAGAAGACCCGTATCGCGGCGTTTGCTTAGGTTAGTTCGAATTTGTTTTTAATTCACCTTTGAACTTTGCAGGCAAATGCCGATTTTCAGCATATTGTTTGTATGGTTTTTTTGCTATAACCCCACTGGGTAGAGTGCTCGCCTGCTATACCAGAGGTCTCGGGTTCAAACCCCAGTCCGAACAAACACCAAAAATTTTTTTTCTAATTAATTAAAACTCAATCGTTGGGGTTTTAGAAACAGCGGTCACCTCTCGGCATACCCTCCGAGTGTATTTCTGCCATGAAAAGGCTTCTCAAAAAAATGCATTCGCCGTTCGGAACCGGCATAAAACTGTAGGTCCACCCAATTAGTGGGACAAACAAAAGGAGCACACCTCGAATTGGGAGAGAAGCCCGGCCATAAAACTCGTCAGAGTTATATTAGCGCCATTGTATTACTATATTATTATTTAGCTCTGTTCAATAACAAAAAATTGTTACGAATTTTTCGAAAAAAATGACAGCTCTCCATATGAAAATGACAGTTTTTATGAAAAATAAGTTAAAAATTTTTAGTAATTGAACACAGGTTTTGTCTCTTTTCAAGAATTGTTTTTGTATTTTGACTTTCGGCGGGTTTTTCAAACCAAATATACCAGAGAAAAAACGTATTGTCATATAGGCCGAAGAAGCATTTTTTAACGTTTAGCTAGAAAAAATTTGGAATAATTTTTTATTCCTTATTGAGATAATAATAGTAATTGAATACATTTTTGACGTTATTCAATTATTCTTGCTAGTCACACAAGTATACTTTTTCATAAAGTGATTTTTCGAATACTTTCCCAAATTAGGAAAGAATATTTGCCCGAATTTGAACCGAATGTTTTCCCTAAACTGAACCGAATAATTTTCCAAATACTTTCCGGATCCTAAACCGAACCCCAATACTTTCCCAAATCAGGAAAGAATATTTGCCCGAATCTGAACCGAATGTTTTCCCAAATGCTTTCCCGAATCTGAACCGAATATTTTTCCAAATACCGGATCCGAAACCGAACTCGAATACTTAACATATTATTTTTCTAATAATTTCCCGAATCTGAACCGAATATAAATAAACATGAACCCCTGGTAATAACTCAGTCAGTTTCCGAGCGAATTTAACAAAACTTTGCACGTGACTATATCCTACTATTACCCTAACCATTTCTAAAAATAATCGAAATTGATATATGATTTTGATCCTTCATTTGTTTCTAACTCCGAAAATAGTCATTCCGAGCAAAAAAGTAACATAATCACTTTCATTCAAAATGAGTACATAAACAATTTCTTCATATACGATTTCGACGTATCTGCAACATTTCATTCACTTTTGTGCAACCAAAGTCAACATTTCACAATGACCATTTTTCTGGAGCTCGTTAGCACACGTATTCTATTGAATGAATTAAATTAACTTTATATCATCTTACAGAGAATTAAAAGAAGTATTATCCAGTTTTGAAATCGTGAAAATACATGTACTTATAATGATTTAATACCTATTTGATTAATTTTTGTTTGTTAATTTTTCATAAAATTTTCTTCCAAATAATGCCCAAAAGTATGCTTCTATATTTTTCATACGACTGTTTTATCATGATTGGTTAAATCGTGTGAACGAATGTGAACAAATTTGCCACTTTACTTCTATGTACAAATGTGTGGCAAATCAAAAGCTAATAAATCGGGCAAATCGTGTGAACGCAAAGCAAATCATTTGCACATCGATATCAAAATGGACAAATGTGGACAAATTTAAATTTGTCATTTTCTGTACAAATGCGTAAATCGTGTGATCTCGGCTTTAGCAATTCAAACCTTGCATGGAATAGATACCGTTTGTTTGGTGCCTAGTGGTCACATTTCACATTTTCAATAAACTATCGATAGTTCAAACGATAGTCGAAAACCATCGATAGTGTAAACGATGTTCAGAAACCATCGATAGTGACGATAGTGCCATCGATAGTTTCCGACCACTACGTCTTCTTGTTCGTTCGTAGTACATAATGTGGCGAATATAATCGGTTCTCCACTTACATCACTAAAATGATTGAACACATCTCTAGGGAAAGTGCCAGAACTAGAAGAAGATACCAGATAATTTCCAGTGTTGCCAGAATTTTCCAGATTGCGTTTGACAGACTATATAAGGCGGCGAGCAGGCGCTCCAGAGTCAGTCGTAATTTAACCGTAGAAGTGTTAACATCAAGTCAAGTAAAACAAGTGTAGACTTTTTAGTCGTGAAATAAAGCAGTGTGAATTAAGAAGTAAATAAAGACTTTTATTTAACAATTCAGCGATACGAACCCTATAGAAATAATCGAGCTATCGACAAATACGTAACAATTGGTGTCAGAATTGGAATTGTTAAATAAATTCCAGGACCAAGGATAACGAAGCAAGGATAACGAATCAAGGATAACGAATCAAGGATAAGGAAACAAGGATAACGAGACAAGGATAACGAAATAAGAATAATGGCAAAGTTAAATGATCTGAAAATCCAAGAACTTAAAAGGGAGTTAGAAAAGAGAAACCTGAGTACCACCGGCAATAAAATTGAACTACAGGCAAGGTTAAGAGTAGCTATGGAAGCATATAACATTAATGTAGATGAGTTTGATTTCAACGATGATGTGGAAGAGGTGCAAAAGGAAGAAACCCAGAAGGAAGAGGCTCCACAGTCAGTAGCAAACGTAGACATGAACTCGATATTGGCTGTGCTGACACAAATGTCGAAAAAAATGGAAGAACAACAGGCACAGATATCGGCAAAAATGGAAGATCAACAGGCACAGATGTCGACAAAAATCGAAGAACAACAGGCACAGATATCGGCAAAAATGGAAGATCAACAGGCACAGATGTCGACAAAAATCGAAGAACAACAGGCACAGATAACGTCAAAAATGGAATTGCAACAGTCAGTACTTTCATCACAGGTGTCCGGCATTGCGGCTCAGTTGGAGGCACAAGAAGAACGCATGTCCTTACAATTCAAGGCACAGGATGCAAAAATTATACAAGTTAAGGAGGTCCTTGAAGAAAGACAAGAAAAATTAGAGGACGATGTAAAAGCATTGAAAGCCCGTCTCCAGGATATTCAACTAAGTCGTCCAGTCGCTTCAACTGCTACACAGAAGATAAAACCTCCGTCGTTTGATGGAAGTGGCCCATTTCAAGTATTCAAGCTACAATTTGAGAAAACGGCAGTTGTAAATAATTGGAGTGCGGAGGACAAAGTCGCTGCCCTGTTCGTAGCATTGAAAGGACCTGCAGCAGAATTATTACAGACTGTTAGCGAGGGCGAAAGGAACAGCTATGACGCAATTATGGGTGCCATTGAAAGACGTTATGGTAGCGAGCACAGGAAGCAGATATATCAAATGGAGTTGCAGAATCGCTTCCAGAAACCAAATGAGACGTTACAAGAATTTTCTTCTGAGATTGAGAGGCTAGCTCATTTGGCAAACGCAGGAGCACCTCAAGAATTCATCGAAAGAATGAAAATTCAAAGCTTCATCAATGGAATACGAGATATTGAAACGAAGCGGGCTACCTATGCAAACCCAAAAGGAACTTTCGCTGAAACGGTCTCATATGCTTTGACACAGGAAACGGCATCTCTATTAAGCAAGCCCACTTACAAGGCTCATCGTGTGGAAGTGGAAACGCCAGACTTACTAAGCAAAATATGGGAGGCGTTGAATGAAATGCAGAAAAAGAAAAGTAATGCTGTGAAATGCTTCAGATGCGGAAAAATAGGACATATAGCACGCCACTGCAGCAATAGTTCCAGTAAGTTCAGCACTGCCGATGGGCGCAAGCGGAATATTGATGGGTATGAACAAGCGCCCAAATCAACTGAGTCGTTAAACTAAAGCGGGCCAGCCAAAAGGGGCGTGGGCTGGTCCCCACAATGGAATGCCCCATAATCTCTGTCTCTCAGTTGGGAAGAAGCACGAGTAATGTTACTATTGGTGGTTTGGTGGACGGAATGGAGCGAATGTTGACTGTGGATACGGGAGCATCTCATTCCATCATTCGATCTGACTTGGTAAAGAAGGAAATAAGGCCATTGTATGGAGCAAAATTGCGTACGGCAACAGGCGAGGATACCCAAGTCCTAGGGGAAGTTACATGCGAAGTTGTAATTGGAAATGTTGTCGTACTACACACCTTCATAGTGGCGGAAATTGTTGATGAAGTCATAATTGGTGTGGACTTCCTAATCGACCAAGGCATTAAGATTGACATGAAAAACAAGGTTATGAGTTACAAAAACTTGGAGGTGCCGCTAAATTTTGGCTACGATAAGAGATGCAGCAGTAAGAAAGTGCTCGTGGAAGAGAATCAGCAGATACCGCCAAATTCCGAGGCAATTATTTGGGCAAAGATTGATGGAGATTGTGGGACAAACAAATTGTGGGTTGTCGAAGCAGAAACAGAAACTAAATCCGATGTACTTGTTGGAAAAACCCTGGCTATGACAAAAGAAGATGGACGAATACCAGTAAGAGTACTTAATGAGTTCAAGTCACCAATCAAACTCTCCAAAGGTGCTATATTGGGAAAATGCGAAGAGGTTGACATCATCATGAATTGCGAACAATCCCAAGGAGAAGTTTCTACTAGCAATACAGATCTTTCAGATGAAATAAATGCTTGGACAGAAGAACTGCAGGAGAATCACAAAAGAAAGGCGAAAGAATTACTTGCCAAGTATTCTAGCATATTTGATAAGGATGGTACAAAACCAGGCAGGACAAATATTGTGAAGCATCACATTGACACCGGTGATGCAAGGCCAATCCGTCAGGCTCCTCGCAGCGTTCCATTAGCGAAACGTCAAATGGTGAGCCAGATTATACAAGAAATGAGCGACAGTGGGGTAATTGAACCATCAGTCAGTCCATGGAGTTCTCCGGTAGTACTTGTTAAAAAGAAAGATGGCAAGATGAGATTCTGCGTTGACTACCGGAAACTGAATGATGTAACGAAAAAGGATAGTTACCCATTGCCAAGAATTGACGACACTCTGGACTCGCTATCTGGAACGGAATGGTTTTCAACACTGGACTTGAAAAGCGGCTATTGACAAGTCGAAGTAAAAGAGGAAGACAAGGAGAAAACAGCCTTCAGTGTTGGCGATGGTCTTTGGCAATTTACGGTGATGCCATTTGGATTATGTAATGCTCCAGCTACCTTTGAGAGATTTATGGATCAGGTACTGAAAGGATTGCACTGGAAAACATGTCTTGTGTACCTGGACGATATCATTGTATTGGGAAAAGGCTTTGATGAACATCTCAAAAATTTGGAGGAAGTTTTCCGAAGAATAGCTGGCGCTGGTCTCAAGTTAAGTCCTAAGAAATGTGCATTATTCAAGAAAGAAGTAAAATACTTGGGACATAAAGTGACTACAAAGGGCATCTGCACTGATAACGAAAAAATAGAAGCAGTAAAAGATTGGCCAAGACCTCGGAATCTACATGAATTGCGAAGCTTTCTTGGGCTGTGCACATACTATCGCCGATTTGTACCAAATTTTGCCAGCGTAGCAAATAGTCTCACGGAGCTTATGAGGAAAAATAAGACTTTTGAGTGGAGGAAGGAACAAGAAATGGCTTTCCAAACGTTAAAAGATCGGCTTTGTACTGCTCCAATGCTAGCATACCCGGTTCCAGGAGCGAGGTTTATTTTGGATACTGATGCGAGTGGTTATGCTATAGGAGGTGTTTTGTCACAGGAAATCGACGGACAGGAGAAGGTTATCGCATACTACAGCCGATCAATTGGGAAACCGGAAAGAAATTACTGTGTAACACGAAGAGAACTATTGGCATTGGTAGAATGCATCAAACACTTCCATAAGTACCTCTATGGTCAACGATTCCACGTCAGGACTGATCATGCAGCGTTAAAATGGCTTTTGAAATTCCGAAATCCGGAGGGTCAGTTAGCAAAGTGGATTGAGCGACTACAAAATTATGACTTTTCTATAGACCATCGCAAAGGCAGTACCCATGGAAATGCTGATGCAATGTCGCGGCGACCATGTAATCTTGAATGCAAGCATTGCTCTAAAGCTGAGGAGAAGGAAGACATCATAGATGTTCGGCTAATGACAATAACATCTACAGACGAATGGAATGCGGAACAATTAAGGAAGTGTCAGATAGAAGATCCAGATCTGGCACGTGTAATGATTGGTTTGGAGCAAAACGAACGACCATCAAAAGAAGAGATGTCAGCAGAAAGTCCTGTTGCCAAATCATATTGGGCACAGTGGAATAGTTTGCAATTGGTAAATGGTTGCCTACATCGTGTTTGGGAGAGTGAAGATGGTCAAAGTTCTAAAACATTGATAGTTGTTCCAAGGAAAAGAATACCGGATGTGTTAAATGAACTACACAATGGTCCAAGTGGAGGTCATCTTGGAGTAACAAAGACGGTAGAGAAAATCAAGAAGAGGTTTTATTGGGTCGGCTGCCGTCAGACAGTTGTTGAGTGGATTGCGAACTGCGACGTGTGCATAAAGGCTAAGGGTCCCAAATACAGGAGTCATGGGCTGATGAAACAATACAACTCAGGAGCACCATTTGAGAGAATTGCCATGGATGTAGCTGGGCCATTTCCTACTAGCAAACAAATATGTACTGGTAGTCATGGATTACTTCAGCAAATGGCCGGAGGTGTACCCGATTCCAAATCAAGAAGCAGAAACTATAGCCGAAGTATTCACCAACAATTGGGTGGCGAGATATGGTGCACCTATAGAGCTACATTCTGACCAAGGAAGGAACTTCGAATCAGTTGTGTTTCAGGAGCTGTGCAAAAACACTGGGTATTAGGAAAACCCGAACAACTGCGTTGCATCCACAATCAGACGGCATGGTAGAAAGATTTAACAGAACATTAGAGGAACATTTACGAAAAGTGGTGGATAAGTTCCAGAGAGATTGGGACACTCATATTCCTCTGTTCCTGATGGCATATCGATCGGCCGTACACGATACAACAGGTCAGACTCCTGCAAAAGTAATCTTTGGTAGTGATCTTCGACTGCCAGCTGACTTGAAATTTGGGATAAGTGCTGATGCGGGAATAAATGCCAGACAATCTAACAACGTTCTGGAAGAGGAAATGAGAGAAATACATGCACTTGTAAGACAGCGAACAAAGATCATGAGTGACAAGATGAAGGCCAGATACGACAAGGCAATGAACTCAGAAGGTTTTGTTGAGGGAGATCTAGTTTTGCTATACAACCCGCAGCGAAAGAAAGGTTTGTCCCCGAAATTGCAGTGTACTTGGGAAGGGCCCTACAAAGTGATTAAACGGCTCAACGATGTTGTGTATCGCATACAAACGATTGGAAGACCAAGGAATAAAATGAAAGTGGTTCATCTGGAAAGGCTAGCAGCATTTGGGACAAGTAATGTGTCAGATCGGGACGATCAGACTTAGGTGGAGGGCAGTGTGGCGAATATAATCGGTTCTCCACTTACATCACTAAAATGATTGAACACAACTCTAGGGAAAGTGCCAGAACTAGAAGAAGATACCAGATAATTTCCAGTGTTGCCAGAATTTTCCAGATTGCGTTTGACAGACTATATAAGGCGGCGAGCAGGCGCTCCAGAGTCAGTCGTAATTTAACCGTAGAAGTGTTAACATCAAGTCAAGTAAAACAAGTGTAGACTTTTTAGTCGTGAAATAAAGCAGTGTGAATTAAGAAGTAAATAAAGACTTTTATTTAACAATTCAGCGATACGAACCCTATAGAAATAATCGAGCTATCGACAAATACGTAACAATAATACAAACAGGCGAACGATTCGTCTCTGACACGAAACGAAAGTTCGTTTCGCGAACGGAAGCTCAGACGAACGAATCGTCTCGAGACGATTTCGTCTAGCATTGACATTCTGTATGCTGTTCGTCAATTCTTACGTTGCTTACGTTATGACAAAATGTTAGACGAAAGCTTTTGTCAAATACCAATTGACCATATGAAAATAATTTAAGATTTATAAAAAAATGCTACTTTTTTTAAAAGATTCTATATTTTTTAAGCATTTTTCCGATAATCTGGCATCACTAGCTTTCTTTGTTTTCTTGCCTCTGTCAATATATTTATATACATATATGTATATGTATAATTTCATTTGTTTATTTTCCAAATAGTTCAGAATTTTTAAAATAGCAACTGAAAATGAAAAAAATTAGGAGCAAAACATAATGAAGGACGTGAGGGTAGACAGGCTTCGCTTGGCGATGATTTTATCATACCACAATTTTTACACATCGCTTAGCTATTGCTGGTGCACGGCCGTCGTTCATATACGTCCATAACGTTCAGCGGCACTTTCACAATTTGTCATACTTCGTGGTTCACTTATAACTACACTGCAGTATTTTCTATTTGAGTTCGGTTGCATTGCATTAATGTTTCCTCATGGTTGGTTATTCCACGCTATACACAATATTTCCCGTATTCTCTTTGGTGCTGGATCAAGATATCACCTCGAACACGGCTGTTACATATCCCGAGTTGTATAAGGATTTGTCGAAGGGTCGTAATTTCAGCTATAAAACATCTGCATATGGCTGGTAAATAGTACATATATCAAGGTGGTGTGATTATGTATGATGCTCTCATATTATTCGAAGATGCATTCATACATATTGTATCGATTAGCTTCTCGCTGCTTCGGCTGGCCTAGCAATTATATCATAGAAGCTGCGCTTTCGTCGCAGCGATGGTCTTGTCGGTGTAGTGTTGTTGGTTATGTGACTTTTGGTGGGGATGGTGTAATCAGTGATGTAGGTGGCTCTATTGTAGATGGAGTAGTCGTAGAAAGTGTTGTTGTTGAAGGGCCTCTTGTGTATGAAGTGGTACTGTTATAAGTGGTGTTGTCGGTGCTGCACGTATGCCTAACCAAGCTTTCTTCCATTTCAAATTCTTCAACGATAACAAAATAGTTTTCGTTTGAATTTGACATTTCTTTTCGTCGTTTTGCCGATTTTTCGAAATAGAGAATGTAAGGGCCTTATTTTGCAAAACGCAACGCGACGCAACGAGTCACCCAGAGTCACTTTTTGTCGTGTTCGTATTTTGTATCTCTTTAGGTGACTGAAAGTGACTGTAAGTGACTCGAAGTGAATGTGTTACGTTTTTTGGTGAGTATGTTACGTTTTTGGTATTTTATAAAACGCAAAGTGACGAAAACGGTCACTTTAACTGTCAAAAGAGTCACTTCCTTTTGTTCGAGTGAGCATTCGATATAGTTTTATTTGCAACGGCTAAAATTAGGCAAGCAAAAAAAAAAACGGGGTATCAATCGACGCGTTTCAATCTCGCGAACCCGAATATGATGCTGAACTAATTTTTTCTTTGATTTAAATAAAACATTTATTAATAAAAACGTTTTGACTTTTGTCTTGCTTCCCGCACACACAAGAACACACAAATGCATCTTATTTCTTAACATTGCATAACACGTACATATATTTATATTAACTGCATTACACACACATTTTTTTAATACATATGTTGCATATAAATAATTTATTTTATTCAAAAAAACAAACTAAACAAAACACGTATGTATGTATTTACACACAATGTCAACAAATATTTTTTTTTATTTTTGTTGACTTCCCATTAAACACTGAAAAAGAAATTCTCAAACGTTTGAGAAAATATTGTTTCTAAATTTGAGAATCAGCATATATATAATTTGAAAATAAACATATTTTCAAGTGTTCAACAAACATTGTTAATCAATTTTAGAATAACTTACAACACATTCGAAAAAAAACTTGTTTCGCATTTTGTACCATTTCACGAATTTCATCATGTCAAGGTTTCAAGGAACGAAGACATTTTGTATGTTTGCAAGTTTCAATCAGCGTTCGTTGTTTTACGTGAGCAGTCTCTTAACGGTTGAAATGATGGTTGAAAATGATTGTGTATAATAATGATTCTGTATTTCTTACTCTTATTTTATTTGTTTGTTGCTTTTTGTGAAGTTACACAAACTTTATTATACTCAGCTGTACTAGTACACAGAGTATTATAGTTTTAATCACATAACGGTGGATTGTAACAGAGTGAAATAATCGAGATAGATATAGACTTATACATATCAAAATGATCAGGGTGAAAAGAGAAATCGATTGAGCCATGTCCGTCCGTCCGTCCGTCTGTAAACACTCTAACTCGCGCAAAAATTGAGATATTTTGATGAAATTTGAAATGCAGGTTGGTATCGAGACTGGGACGGTTGGTATTGAAAATGGGCGAAATCGGACCATGACCACGCCCACTTTTCCTATATAGAAAAAATCGGAAATTTGGTATCTCAGTCACTAATACAGCTGGAGCGATGAAATTTTATCCACGTGTTGAGCTCAGGCCCCTAGGAAGAAATTTGATGACATTTTGGAAAATGGGCGGTGCCACGCCCACTTATTAAGAGTCAAACCTTGCAAGTTTTATATGTCATAACTCAGAAACCGTTGAAGATATATCGATGAAATTTGGTACGCGTGATATACTTACTTACGCAAATATTTGGACGAAAAATTTCCGAAATCGGTTGAGGGCCACGCCCACTTTTATATATGGGTCTTATAAAGTGACCTAATAAAAACATTTTAAGCGATATCTCTGTCAAATATAAAGATATATCATTGAAATTTTATAGCAGGAGTCCAACTGCGGACATAAAACGAAAAACACAAAAATTTTGGCAAATATGCGTGGCACCGCCTCTTTTTATAAACAGGAATATACGAGATTTCTGAGCCCATAACTCGACAAATGATTTATATATAATGACTAAACTTGGTGTGTACACTTTTATTACTTGTGGTAATACATGTTGAAAATTTTAGCGAAATCGGTTGACGACCACGCCCACTTTTATATATGGGTATTATAAAGTGACCTAATAAAAACATTTTAAGCGATATCTTTGCCAAATGTAAAGATAATTCATTGAAATTTTGTGGTATGATTTCTACAATAGACCAGAAACAACAAATAGAAAAATTTTGGAAAATGGGCGTGGCACCGCCTCTTTTTACACAAAGGGATATACGTGATTTCTTAGCCTATAACTCGACAAATAATTGAGATATTATGACGAAACTTGGTTTATACACTTTTATAACATGTGTTAATAGCCACGCAAAAATATATTGAAATCGGTTTATGACAACGCCTACTCTTTAAGAAAGATATATCTGGAACACTCTTTGGGAATTTGTAACGTGACATCTTTATAACTAGAAGTCAAAAAGGAATGAAATTTTGCACAAAGAATAATATTCATATGCTTAGTTGGATGACTGATAAAAATGTTGAAAATGGGCGTGGCTACGCCCACTTTATGCAGAACTCGCTTTATATAAAGTACACCGTGTTTCCATCAAACGCAAACAAACTATGAAAACATACAGCTGAGTATCTAATGTTCGATTCCACTCGAACTTAGGCTTCCTTACTTGTTTTTTTTTAAATTGGCTAATTTTAGCCGTTGCAAATTAACCTATATCGAATGCTCACTCGAACAAAAGGAAGTGACTCTTTTGACAGTTAAAGTGACCATTTTCGTCACTTTGCGTTTTATAAAATACCAAAAACGTAACATACTCACCAAAAAAACGTAACACATTCACTTCGAGTCACTTACATTCACTTTCAGTCACCTAAAGAGATACAAAATACGAACACGACAATAAGTGACTCTGGGTGACTCGGTGACTCGTTGGGTGACTCGTTGCGTCGCGTTGCGTTTTACAAAATAAGGCCCTTACACTCAAAGGGCCTGGTTATGGTTACAATCTTGCTGGTCGAGCACCGTGAAATTGTTGTTGTGCACTCCGACGGTGAGAGAATTTTCGGACTCTCACATCCAGCAAATCTGCTGTGTGAAGCAGGCAGCCAGCAGTCGAGGTTTCGGGGGTAATAATGTGTTATGTTGTGTATGTGTTCAGTAATAATCATGTGTTATGTTGTGTATGTGCGCTCCAATCATCAATGCAAGCATAACCACCTCTCACCAATCACGAAAAGTTTCCGATTTTGATTGGCAATGTTGATTGGTACCATAACCACAGCAAAAGTGTTTCTCACCGTGAGCAACCTCTCTCAATGATCTTCTTTCTGTTGCCATTTAAGAGTTATTTTTCAACACTCAAAAATATCCCTCAGCAAGTGACGGTTTCAATGAAACTTTTATTTTTTTCCGTCCTTTGATAACAGTTAAAGACAGAGGGATAAAGAAAAGTGTTGCTGAAAAATATGTTTGCATGTGTAGATATGCATGTACATTCGTGCGCATACGCATGTGTGCAAATGGAAGAAAATTTGTATTCGTAGTATGACTGTATTTAAAATAACCAATTTTGTAACTTAGCTGGTATGGACAGGAATTTTATTTTGAATTATTTAGTTAATACATAATATAGGGTAACTATGCCGGTAACCGACCACCCCCCAGTAACCGGACACTTTTGTCTTTTACCGCTTAAAATAAGAAAACTGTTTATTTTTTCTTAATTTTGAAAACTGCAATCGAATTAGCCATTAATTTTAAACAAATTCGCCACTTGGTTTTCGTTTTATTTTCAAAAGAAATCCTTGTGGCATCACATTTAGTTTGCGTGTATGAACTGAAATGTGAAAACGTGTGATTTCTTATTTTTTTCATAGTGGCGCTTCATTTCTTTCAAGTAAGTTTTTCTTAAAATTTATTGACAAAAGTGTTTCAAAAGGCTGTTTTCATGCACAATAATGATAAAAATACGTAATAACAGCATAAAATCATTAGAAAATATAACATATTTTAGTATATTCACCTGTCCGGTTACTGGCACGACAATTAGAGTGTTTTCCAATAACCGGACACTGTGTCCGGTTACTGGAAAGCGTTAAAAAACCTACTATGCCAGTAACCGGACACGCTTTTACTTTAGTATTATATTTAATATTATGTGTTTAAATTTCAATTATTTTCCGAATCACTTATAAAAAATTGAAGGAAAAGGGACTGGAGCAGGTCCCAGATAAATAAAGACTTTAGTTGGCGTTAAATGATATTCGGACCAGGTTAGGTTAGGTATTAGTGGCTGCCACCGCTCGTCCAGTTCGAAGATCAGGATTTAGGTACATTTTATGGAATAACATCCAAGTAATATAGAGGGCAAGCCACTGATCTTGAAGGAAACGTAAGAAGATTTGTCTAAGGAAATAGCGGACAATGTTTTCCACTTGGTACAGCGCAAAAACATTCTCTATAAGTAAGTATCTATTTTCGTTGGCCTCATGACACGTTGGGATACAACGTGGATCTCTGGATTACACACCATGTCGATGGAGATTGGACGCCTATGAAAGTGAACCAGCTTCTTCGCTTCGTATGGGGTAAAATGTGTTTGTGTTTTCTAGCTCTTCCAGACATCCAAAGGTGCATCTGTCGAGCAAGTGTACCTGGAGTTGAGCGGGACAAGAACTCTACGCTTTATACCTCCTCTTCAGTCCTGCAGTTTCGACAGAAATTGTTGGTAAGGAGAACCATGCGCGTTCCATGGATACCCATGAGACAGTAGCCTGTAATTATACCAACTAGAGGGCCAATGTGAAGGTGAAGTAGAAGAGATATATGTATTCGAATGAAGTCTATGAGTATCCTGAAAGCAGCAAGTCTTTGTGACACTCTAAGGTCAACGATTCTAGATAAAGTAGAAAGAAAGGTTGTGGATAATGCTTTACCTTCTACCACAATCCCATCTGAAAAAGTTAATACCTACAGTGCGAAAAGTTATAAACAACATTAAAAGACAAACCACTATTGGCTTTCAGAGATTTCTCATTATTTAAAAGAAAATAATTAAGACCACGGCTATCTTCGACAGGATGTTATAGATACCTTTCATGAATGGGGAAATTTACACACATGGTCTGATTTCCATTAACTTGCAATGCCCCTTCTTGTGGGTTATGTACCCAAGTATTTATTACAGAAAATAGTTTAACGTCCTTAGCCGTTTAACTGCAGAATTTATAATATATATGTATAATAATACACTGGCGCGTATGTAACTCTAAGGTCTTAAAGCCGAACTCTATTCCCGATTCGACGTTTTCTCTCCATTCCGGCTCCGAACGGCGAATGTATTTTTTGTGAAAAGCTATTTTATGGCAGAAACGAACACGGAGAGTATGTCAACCAGTACCCAGGTATTACCGCTAGTGGTAAAAACTCCAATAACTAAGTTTTAATTAATTCAATTAAATGTTTGGTATTTGTCCAGGCTGGGAGTTGAACTCACGACCCCTGGTATGGCAAGCGAGCACTCTACTACTATATAACAGTAATAAATACTTATGTATATGTAAATATATACATATTTTCCTTTAAAATGTATTGAAATAAGTAGGGCATGTGTCAGGGTTAGTTTTTCTTGTTATTGGAGCCTTTTGTTTATTTATTTATTTTATATTAGTCTTTAAATATTATCTCTAATGCCTTTTCTAAAGTTTTTTAAATAAAAGTATCCAAGTATCCCGATACAACTAGCACTAGACGTAATACGCGACAAGTGGAACATTATAAGAGAACACACGAAAATCCCAAAACAAATATTTATGGAAATTGTACAATTTTGTATTCAAGAAAATCGTTATTTCAAATACAATGATAAGATTTACACTCAATTAAAAGGATTACCGATGGGATCGCCCACATCGCCAATTATTGCCGATATAATTATGGAGGAGTTGTTAGAGAGTGTCATCAAGAAATTAAGAAAACAACCCAGATTAATCACAAAATATGTTGACGACCTATTTGCAATAATTGACGAAAATGAGATAAAAAATACACTGGACGCATTAAACTCATTTGACAAATATATAAAATTCACCACAGAAATTGAAGATGACGAAAAATTAGTTTACCTGGACTCAATAATAATAAGACGAGGGAATCAATTAAAGTTAAAGTGGTATAAAAAGACAACATCAACTGGACGAATCATCAACTTTAACTCAAAACATCCAAGGACGATGATAATGAATACAGCTATTGGCTGTATACGCAGAATGTTGCAAATATCCACAAAGACGTTAAGGAAGAAATAAAAATACTTTTAAGAGACAATGACTTTCCCGAAAATATAATAAATACGTTGATTAAGAGATGTTCGTCGGAAAATAAAACTCAGGACCACGAGAAACCAAAAATATTCAAGTCAGTAACTTACGTGCCACATTTATCAGAACGCCTATGTAAGTCAGATTGCTATAACAAAGAGACAACGCGAATAGCCCACAGACCAGTAAATACATTAAAAAGTATATATAATAGAACAAAATCTGTGATACCAAAACTGGAAAAAAGCAACGTAGTTTATAGAATTCCTTGTAGTGGCAATAGTAATGGAACATGTAACAGCGTTTATGTGGGAACAACAAAATCTAAATTAAAAACCAGGCTATCTCAACACAAATCTGACATTAAACAATGTAATAATACAATTGTACACAAAACAGCCCTTTCGTCCCACTGTGCAACAAATCACCACTTGCCGAATTTTGAGCGAGCGACGATACTCCAACAAGAACAACACTACAATAAGCGATATACATTGGAAATGTTACACATAATCATAGGTGGGCACTACCACATTCACGCGATGACCGAAAAATGAGCGTGTGTTGGTGCGCCTACTGTAGGCCAAAGTGAAAAATTATTACAGATAATCAGTCTGCATGCAGATGTTGAGCGAGCAGGGTCATGCGCGCACGCTTTGCGAAATTATGAATATGTACATGCGTATGTATGTATGTATTTGTGTACACACGTTATTTACAAATAATTTCAAGCGATGGCCACCTAACGAGCACTTGCTTTTACGCCAGTCGAAAGCCAACTAAATAATTTTTGATAAGCTACGATCGCCTAGTCCCATCGTAAGCGCTCGTTTTACGCTCTTTATTTGTCTGTGGTAGTGACAATCGGTGTGTATACGTACACGGGCGCTTACTCTCATTTAGCATGTGCTAAGGTCAGCGATGCCGTTCCAAAATTTATGAGCGGAGTGAAAATTGACATATAGCGGAGTGTTTCGGAGTGACGGACGAAAGAGCGGAGTGAAATTGCGGAGGGATGTCAAAAATAAGGAAATCAACAAGAAATGTAAATATGGGAAAGCAAACGCAAAAATTAAAGGACATATGTATTTATTAGAAATGAATTTAATTAAATTAAAATTATGTTTTTATTCATAGCACATTTGTTTATAAACTTTTGTATACATAAATTAGTGCATGTTATGCATTAGATAAATGTCTTAGATATAAAAGTACAAGTATGTATATATACGTAGGATAAGTTTTTTTTTTTAAATAAATTATGTATTTTGTGTTTTTGTAAAGACAATTCTGCCCTTTTATGACCATCAGAATTGCCATACCTTTCCAAATCAGAAATATTATTTCCCAACAATTTTACACAAATTTTACAGAAGCTTTTCTCATCTTTGTTTTCTAACCAACTAAATTTCATCTTCCATTTATCGATGAATTTTTGTTTGAACGGCTTTATTTTCACTGTCTTTGGTGTGAAAATCGCAGAAAACAGCGGCACTACAATTATTTACCATACATATGGTGTAAAAATAATTCATAGCAGCAGCACTACAATCACCCGAAACTATAGCAGCATCGAAGTCACCGTCTGTGGTGTGCAAATCATTCATAGCAGCAGCACTACAATCATCGGAAACTATAGCAGAAATAGCAGCATCGAAGTCACTCGTACAGACGGCAGCAGCCACAGGATCCAAATCGTATACATAAGTATGGTCATTTGCAACAGCTACATCATAGGCCAATTTCTGTGTTGTAGCAGCAGGGGAATTTTCATCTTTGATAAAATAGCTGGAAAGAGAATATGAGGTTATGAAATATGGAAAAGTATCCTTTAGAAATATAACTTACCTGTCAATGTACCTTTTTTTGCATTTGGTCCAGGGCAAACTTTTCTGATGAAAACAAAAAAATGTAAAAACCAGCTAATGTGTTTTTATAAATTTTAACTCAGCTATTCATTTTAGAGCAATTGATTTGAAATTTTCCATGGAAGCGCGCACAAAACAAAGATCAGTGAAAAGTTGCCACTGCGGCAGAATTATAAGACGTAAACAATAACGCTGCCAGATTGTAATTTTATACATACAAAATTGAAAGTTGATTCAAAATTTCTGAATTATTTCATACATGAAAAAGTGGGAGTGATTTAGTCCAAGAGGGAGTGGCGGAGTGAGGAGGTCAAAATCGGAGTGAAATCTTCCAATTGGAGTGACAGCGGCATCGCTGGCTAAGGTTTTGCCCACCTTTGCACATAATAAATACACCAACAGAAATACGAATGAACTACAAAGCGGACACAGACAACTGCGCTCACTTGTACCGACATTTATTAGAAAACAAAAAGACAGTACAAAACTCCACGTCAAAAGGTGCGGGCGTGTAAAATAATGTATGTATGCAATAAATTAATTGTTGACTATTTGATGTTTGTTTATATACATATGTATTTATTTATTATTGTGTAAAATGTGTTTATATTTGTTATTATAGTTTTTGGCCTGAAGACGGTTACAGCAGTGTGACCGAAATATATTGGTACGGAAACAGAAAAACTGTTTTTTATTCCGACAGACCTCGAGCCGGTAAACAACAATTTAAAATATAAAAAATATCAATAAAATTATAAATTTATGGTTTTTATAACGAAAAAGTAAGTGTCCGGTTACTGGGCCGTTACTGTCCGGTATCTGGAAAAAGGGGCCGGTTACTGGCATATTTCGACTTTTTTTACAACAATAATTTTTGTAAAAAAACTGACAGCTTTCTATGGAAATGGTTAACTTTATTAGATTCAGAATTAGTCAATACTTATTTATTAATTTAGGGTTAGCCAATATTAGTAATAGACTGTAATTCAGAGGAGTTTAAAAACAAAAAATGAGGTAAGTGGTCGGTAACTGGCATAATCACCCTATATAATAAAATATAATTTGATGCTAGATTCGTTACTTACATATTTATGTAGGTACATATTAATATAGGTAGGTATTTAATTATAAAGGCATGTGTCTGAATTTTTTACATACTCTGCAGGGCAGTTAATAAGTAACTAGAGAACAGAATTTCTGGTTCAGAACTAGCGAAAATGTGTCAAAGAGGCACTAGTTCATTTGCCGTCGGCTTTGCATATTTCTACAATTCTTATACATGCAGACATATGTATGTATGTACCCAACAAACACTGATGTTAGTTATCGATTTGAGAATGACTCGAGAACTAGCCTCATTCTCAAACCTCTAACGTTAGAGGACGACTCGAAAATCTATCGAGAATCATAGCGTTCTCAAACAAAAGGGTACCTAATTCTCAAATCGAATTCTAATGTAGTTCTCTAATGAGATTCTAATCAGAATATGCAAATACTTTCAATTGAAATGAAAAACAAAGCTTTGTCTCCTTTTACATGATTTTTTCATTTTTTAGATTTTATTAACGCAATATGTGCCTAAATTGCATATGATTATATATATTGACATGTATATTTTTACCGCATTTATAAGAACTGAAATTTAAACAAAATTCAGTCTTATTATTTAAATTAAAGGTACTTCGTGTACTTTTAATGGAAAACATTGTACGACGGTAATATTAACTTTACCATTTTTTAGTATCTAATTTCAAAATATTATACATACATAAATACATACAGAAATATTTTAGTAAATTTAATACACATAAAAAATAACATTTTAAGCAAAATTCGAATGCTCAAATTGAAATTGAAATTAGCAATTAACAAATGTCAGCTGACGCATGGTCGCAATTAATTTCCTACACTTCATAGCAAATAAATATACATAGGTTTTGGTGTAGCATATTTTTGAGGTCTAGTATAATGTTGTTGCGTGTTGTAAAACTTTGAAATCCGTGCTACGTGCTAGGGTTATGCTATGGATAGCGAATACTCCTATTGAGAATTGATAAAAGGCGTGAGATTTGGCTCCTTCTCTAATCACTCGCTAATCGAATTCTAGTGTAGTTTTCAACCCTAGTTATCGATTTGAGAATATATAGAGAATTACACTAGTTATCTAAGGTAATCTCGACAAAATTTCTAACGTTAGAGACTGTGTTTGCTGGGTATGTACATATTAACATATCGCACGTTTTATGCAATAGGGATTTAACTAAAAAAAACTTTTTTTTTTTGGGAAAACGCAAATAAATTTTTATAATTTGAAATATGTAGTTTCCTTCTACGGCTAACTACAAAATCATTTCTATTTCCGCCATTTTTATCTTTTTGAGTATTTTATAAGACTAGACTCAAAGGCACTAACCAGTTATTGAAATATATGGCAAAATCCCAGAAATCGAAAATTTCGAGTTAAATCCCTATTGCATAAAACGGGCGATATCATAGTTAAGCTTAGTAGTACGTAGGTGCATACCTGTGTACATAACTATTTTATATTATTATTGTTTTACTTATAGGGCCCTTCCACGATCAAATATTTGATCAAATCGTGTATATGTGGTAGTAAAATTGTCTATGTGTTTTTCACACGTACGTGTTTGATGCCGATTTGACCGAAATCAAAAATTTTTGTTTTCCATCAAATTGAATGGCTATTTGACGTGCGTTGTGGATACGTGTAAGGTGCTGTTTGATCAAATTTCAGTTCCAAATTAGCATTTGACGTGTGTTGCAAACATTTGATCAAATTTCAAATGTAAATAAACGTGTGTTGCATTACACTGGATCACAAAATGAAATTTTTTGTCTGTACTTTGGACGTGACCATCCTATCTATATGTAAAATCGGTCGCTGATTCCGAAAATCGGGCTCATTTTTAATTCTATGGGAAGGTTTTTGAGATATCGGCAATTTACCGTTATTTGGCCACTGGCTCCACTTAATCCTGTATACCTTTTTAACGCAGTGAGCTATCTTCCTTGGAGTGACACTCAACGAAAGAAAATTCGCATGTTATACCCGTAAATGGGCTTTTATCTACTGCGCTGCCAATGTGCTGCTACTGCAGATGTGTAGGTATTGGTATAACATGCATAGAATATACCCGTGCAGAGGCATTGCGCGACTTGGATGTATTTACTTGATCGCCTATAACTTTTCTATTTTACCATGGATTTTCTTCGTTGATAGCTTATCTTTTTCCCAATAGAATGGAGCTTCACGTAAAGGAGTAAAACCGAAGGTGAAGACATTGGTTTAAAAGATATTGCCTGACAAAGTCAATTTTTTCTTCAAAAAATCGTAAAAAATCGAAAAAATTCAAATTGAATCGTCAATATTTCAGAAACTATAAGAGTTACAGAAAAATGTTGTAGCAGCGATGAAAAGGAAATTTAATTTTCTTTCGTTGAGTGTCACTCCAAGGAAGATAGCTCACTGCGTTAAAGAGGTATACAGGATTAAGTGGAGCCATTGGCCAAATAACGGTAAATTGCCGATATCTCAAAAACCTTCCCATAGAATTAAAAATGAGCCCGATTTTCGGAATCAGCGACCGATTTTACATATAAATAGGATGGTCGCGTTCAGAGTATTTTTTGGCTGTAGAGCAGTGTTATATGCTAACGCAATATATGCAATGCAATCGTCAGTGTCACTCATTTTGTGCTCCAAAATTTAATTCTATAAACAAATTAAAAGAAATGTCAGCATTAATACGTGATAAAATATAACTATTGTAAATAATAGAAAGCTAGAATGAAATTTGATGGGCTATTTGATGAGCTATTTGACAACGATTTGATCAAATTACACAGACACGCGATTTGATCAAATGATTTGATCGTGTAAGGGCCCTATTAGAGTTCGGCTTTATGAAAAATAACGAATTTATTATTTTGGTATTAAGATTTTACCGCCTCTCACTTAAAATTTAATAAAAGGCGACTACCTAATCTACATACATTGTATAAAAAGAGGTCGTTACATATCTACATATGTATGTATATGCAAAAAAATTTTAAATTTTTACATGTAATTAAATGTAACATGTAATAAAAATTTTCAATTACAATTACTTGCAAATGTAATTGAAAATCTCCAAGTACAAGTAATTGTAATGGAATCACACCAATTACATTTTTCTTCGGTTTGAGAAAATTTTGTTATACAATTTGTTTTTGTTTCTATTCTTGTTCTTTTTGTTATTGTTTTTGTTTTTGCTTTTGTTCGTGCTTTTGTTTTTGCTTGTGTTTTTGTTTTTGCTTTTTTTTTTTAACTACTTTATTATTGAGCTCTCAAGACCATTTGTTTTTTTTTTTTTGTAAGGAAAAATTGGTATGAAAGATTAATACTTGTTTGGTAGAAGTTATAGATCCATTTCGGAGACCACCACGTCTCTTCATCAGACTTCTTTTTTTAACATTTTTATTCTTTGGCGTCCGCCGAGATCGAACCACGGATTTTCCGGTTGGAAATCTAATGGCATCACCACTAGGCTACCGCCGCCTTGCATTTTGCTTGTATTAATTTTTCTTTTTCATTTTTTTCCTTTTTACAACCTACCATCCAGCAACAGTGACCTTGCCGACGTTATCGGCATTTGTCACTTGTATGTTGGTGTGGTTGTGTGTTTGTTTGGTTTGTACAAATTCTATTTTAAGCACAAGCACTAATTAGTAGTTTGTTTGTCGGCTGGCTCATCCGATTAAATTTTACTTTTGGTTTTTGGTCGTTTTTATTTTGATAACTACTTTATTATTGAGCTCTCAAGACCATTGTTTTGTTTTTTTTTTGCTTTTGTTTTCGTTTTGGTTTTAGTTTTTGCTTTTGTTTTTGTGTGAGGAAAAAACAAAAGCAAAAACAAACAAAAAAGCAAAAACAAAAGCAAAAACAACAAAAAAAGCAAAAACAAAAACAAAAGCAGAAGCAAAAACAAAAGCAAAAGCAAAAGCTAAAGCAAGAAGAAAAACAAAAGCAAAAGCAAAAACAAAAACAAAAAATATATAAAAGCAAAAACAAAAGCAAAAACAAAAGAAAAAACAAAAACAAAAGCAAAAACAAAAACAAAAGCAAAAGCAAAAACAAAAAATATATAAAAGCAAAAACAAAACCAAAAGCAAAAACAAAAACAAAACAAAAGCAAAAACAATAACAATACCAAAAAACAAGAATTGAAATAAAAACAAATTGTATAACTAAATTTTCTCAAACCCAAGAAAAATGTAATTGATGCCATTCCATTACAATTACTTGTAATTGGAAATTTTCAATTACATGTAATTGTAATTGCCATTTTTCAATTACCAATTACATGTAATTGCAATTGAAAAATCTCAATTACAATTACATGTATTTGTAATTGTAGAATTTCAATTACCAATTATATGTAATTGGTAATTGAAAAATGGCAATTACAATTACATGTAATTGTAATTGAAGGTGTAATCAATTACAAAATGTAATTGAGGGTGCCCAGGTCTGTTTGGGAGCGTCTACGGCTACGCTCACACTGTAACCGCCTTTTGCCGTCCGGCAGCAAACACATCCACAAACACATCTGTTTTAAATGAGCTCACCCGATTTCACCCGAATGTAAACAAACTTTGCCCACCTGTCCTGGTCTTATTCTTACCAATACATGAAAGTAATAGAAGATGATCCAATAAAACTTTTTTCAGTACATTGTTTTGTTTTCTTTATTTATTAGCCATTTATTCTTGTTCAAAAAAATTAATATATTAACCAGAGGCCATAACAATTATAACAAATAAATATAAAAATCACTTGATAACAATTTTGAGCAATGGAAAAATTTTTCCATCATCAATAACAATTACTCAAAGATCGATATTTTTTCTATCAGATCATAATTGTTATGAGCAATTGTTATTTTTTTCGACGTTCCATAACAATTTCTGGATGATGGATATTTTTTAGATAAGCTCATAATTGTTACTAGCAATTAATATTGTTTTCGATCTTAAATAACAATTACTGGATAATGGATATTTTTTAGATCATCCCATAATTGTTATGAGCAATTTATATTTTTTCGATCTTCCATAACAATTACTGGATGATGGATATTTTTTAGATCAGTTCATAATTAATTAAGACCAAATGATAACCCTAGCCAAGCGCTTTCATTTGATACCCATTTTGCGATGTTCGGTATTTTATATTCGTATTCCGTATCCATATTTATCCACTTTTCCACAATTATGAGTTGACTCAGTTATCGGTAAATTTATCGAAATATATCGAAGTCCAAATGACACCTGGGGTCATCCCCCTTCTTTGATATCCATATTGTAGTGTAACACTGTGGAACAAATTTAGGTCAACAAAAGTTAACTCGGTTCTGAAAGTTAGGGGTGAAAATAGAGGCTAAATTAGAAGACCCGTATCGCGGCGTTTGCTTAGGTTAGTTCGAATTTGTTTTTAATTCACCTTTGAACTTTGCAGGCAAATGCCGATTTTCAGCATATTGTTTGTATGGTTTTTTTGCTATAACTCGTCGACTAATTGAGATTTTTTTGTTGGAGTGACAGCAAACGAAAGAAAATTAAATTTCCTATGCAAGGGGTCTATAACATTTTTCTCTACCTCTTATAGTTTCTGAAATATTGATGATTCAATTTGAATTTTTTCGATTTTTCAAAGAAAAAATTGACTTTGTCAGGCAATATCTTTAAAACCAAAATTTTCACCTTCGGTTTTACTCCTTTACGTGAAGCTACATTCTATTAGCAAAAAAATAAGCTATCAACGAAGAAAATCCATGGTAAAATGGAAAGGTTATAGGCGATCATGTAAATACAGCCAAGTCGCGCAATGCCTCTGCAGTAGCAGCACATTGGCAGCGCAGTAGATACAAGCCCATTTACGGGTATAACATGCATAAAATATACCCGTGCAGATGCATTGCCCGACTTGACTGTATTTACATATACGGGTATATTTTATGCATGTTATACCCGTAAATGGGCTTGTATCTACTGCGCTGCCAATGTGCTGCTACTGCAGATGCATTGCCCGACTTGGCTGTATTTACATGATCGCCTATAACCTTTCCATTTTACCATGGATTTTCTTCGTTGATAGCTTATTTTTTTGCTAATAGAATGTAGCTTCACGTAAAGGAGTAAAACCGAAGGTGAAAATTTTGGTTTTAAAGATAGTGCCTGACAAAGTCAATTTTTTCTTTGAAAAATCGAAAAAATTCAAATTGAATCATCAATATTTCAGAAACTATAAGAGGTAGAGAAAAATGTTATAGACCCCTTGTATAGGAAATTTAATTTTCTTTCTTTTGCTGTTACTCCAACAAAAAAATCTCAATTAGTCGACGAGTTATAGCAAAAAAACCATACAAACAATATGCTGAAAATCGGCATTTGCCTCCAAAGTTCAAAGGTGAATTAAAAACAAATTCGAACTAACCTAAGCAAACGCCGCGATACGGGTCTTCTAATTTAGCCTCTATTTTCACCCCTAACTTTCAGAACCGAGTTAACTTTTGTTGACCTAAATTTGTTCCACAGTGTAATTTTAATGTTTTTGGGTAATCACATTTTAAACTACTACTACTTGCTAGTTAAGCTAAGATCACACGATTTGTACATTTGGCTAAAAATTTGCCAAATTCATAGGCAAACCGTGTGAACGGTAAATTTCATTTGACACAAATCACAAAAGCCAAATATTTAGCCTCTTGTGGCAAATCAAAAACAGCCCTTGTAGCCAAATCGTGTGAACACAAATGTGATACAGAAGGTAAATAAAAATGATGAAAATGGACAAATTTTGATTTGCCACTTGAACACAAATGATTGTGGCAAATATACAAATCTTTTTTGACAACTATAAAATAAATTATGTTTAGAATAAAGAATATATAGAAATACAAGTTTTAAATTGGCCTCTTATAAGCTTCTGCTTTGGCCATAAGGGGAAAGAAGAAGTCCGGAAGAAACATTATACGGCGCACTGGCTTCTCTTTATAAAATGGAATACACAGATACCCTGCCATTTGAGATGCTTAATTTTTTTATTTCAGTAATTTGAATTCCAATTTCGAAAAAAATTAATTTTTGAAATAAATATTATTTTCATTTAGTTTGAAGTTTAATGTCAATCAAATTGTTTTTAATGGAGTACTTAGCTCTGTTCGTGGCCGCTGTAGTGCAGTGGGTAGAGTGCTCGCCTGCTATACCAGAGGTCTCGGGTTCAAACCCCAGTCCGAACAAACACCAAAAAATTTTTTTCTAATTAATTAAAACTCAATCGTTGGGGTTTTAGAAACAGCGGTCACCTCTCGGCATACCCTCCGAGTGTATTTCTGCCATGAAAAAGCTTCTCAAAAAAATGCATTCGCCGTTCGGAACCGGCATAAAACTGTAGGTCCACCCAATTAGTGGGACAAACAAAAGGAGCACACCTCGAATTGGGAGACAAGCCCGGCCATAAAACTCGTCAGAGTTATATTAGCGCCATTGTATTATTATATTTTTATTTAGCTCTGTTCAATAACAAAAAATTGTTACGAATTTTTCGTAAAAAATGACAGCTCTCCATATGAAAATGACAGTTTTTATGAAAAATAAGTTAAAAATTTTTAGTAATTGAACACAGGTTTTGTCTCTTTTCAAGAATTGTTTTTGTATTTTGACTTTCGGCGGGTTTTTCAAACCAAATATACCAGAGAAAAAACGTATTGTCATATAGGCCGAAGAAGCATTTTTTAACGTTTAGCTAGAAAAAATTTGGAATAATTTTTTATTCCTTATTGAGATAATAATAGTAATTGAATACATTTTTGACGTTATTCAATTATTCTTGCTAGTCACACAAGTATACTTTTTCATAAAGTGATTTTTCGAATACTTTCCCAAATTAGGAAAGAATATTTGCCCGAATTTGAACCGAATGTTTTCCCTAAACTGAACCGAATAATTTTCCAAATACTTTCCGGATCCTAAACCGAACCCCAATACTTTCCCAAATCAGGAAAGAATATTTGCCCGAATCTGAACCGAATGTTTTCCCAAATGCTTTCCCGAATCTGAACCGAATATTTTTCCAAATACCGGATCCGAAACCGAACCCGAATACTTAACCTATTATTTTTCTAATAATTTCCCGAATCTGAACCGAATATAAATAAACATGAACCCCTGGTAATAACTCAGTCAGTTTCCGAGCGAATTTAACAAAACTTTGCACGTGACTATATCCTACTATTACCCTAACCATTTCTAAAAATAATCGAAATTGATATATGATTTTGATCCTTCATTTGTTTCTAACTCCGAAAATAGTCATTCCGAGCAAAAAAGTAACATAATCACTTTCATTCAAAATGAGTACATAAACAATTTCTCATATACGATTTCGACGTATCTGCAACATTTCATTCACTTTTGTGCAACCAAAGTCAACATTTCACAATGACCATTTTTCTGTAGCTCGTTAGCACATGTATTCTATTGAATGAATTAAATTAACTTTATATCATCTTACAGAGAATTAAAAGAAGTATTATCCAGTTTTGAAATCGTGAAAATACATGTACTTATAATGATTTAATACCTATTTGATTAATTTTTGTTTGTTAATTTTTCATAAAATTTTCTTCCAAATAATGTCCAAAAGTATGCTTCTATATTTTTCATACGACTGTTTTATCATGATTGTTTAAATCGTGTGAACGAATGTGAACAAATTTGCCACTTTACTTCTATGTACAAATGTGTGGCAAATCAAAAGCTAATAAATCGGGCAAATCGTGTGAACGCAAAGCAAATCATTTGCACATCGATATCAAAATGGACAAATGTGGACAAATTTAAATTTGTCATTTTCTGTACAAATGCGTAAATCGTGTGATCTCGGCTTTAGCAATTCAAACCTTGCATGGAATAGTTACCGTTTGTTTGGTGCCTAGTGGTCACATTTCACATTTTCAATAAACTATCGATAGTTCAAACGATAGTCGAAAACCATCGATAGTGTAAACGATGTTCAGAGACCATCGATAGTGACGATAGTGCCATCGATAGTTTCCGACCACTACGTCTTCTTGTTCGTTCGTAGTACATAATGCAAACAGGCGAACGATTCGTCTCTGACACGAAACGAAAGTTCGTTTCGCGAACGGAAGCTCAGACGAACGAATCGTCTCGAGACGATTTCGTCTAGCATTGGCATTCTGTATGCTGTTCGTCAATTCTTACGTTGCTTACGTTATGACAAAATTTTAGACGAAAGCTTTTGTCAAATACCAATTGACCATATGAAAATAATTTAAGATTTATAAAAAAATGCTACTTTTTTTCAAAGATTCTATATTTTTTAAGCATTTTTCCGATAATCTGGCATCACTAGCTTTCCCGAGTTGTATAAGGATTTGTCGAAGGGTCGTAATTTCAGCTATAAAACATCTGCATATGGCTGGTAAATAGTACATATATCAAGGTGGTGTGATTATGTATGATGCTCTCATATTATTCGAAGATGCATTCATACATATTGTATCGATTAGCTTCTCGCTGCTTCGGCTGGCCTAGCAATTATATCATAGAAGCTGCGCTTTCGTCGCAGCGATGGTCTTGTCGGTGTAGTGTTGTTGGTTATGTGACTTTTGGTGGGGATGGTGTAATCAGTGATGTAGGTGGCTCTATTGTAGATGGAGTAGTCGTAGAAAGTGTTGTTGTTGAAGGGCCTCTTGTGTATGAAGTGGTACTGTTATAAGTGGTGTTGTCGGTGCTGCACGTATGCCTAACCAAGCTTTCTTCCATTTCAAATTCTTCAACGATAACAAAATAGTTTTCGTTTGAATTTGACATTTCTTTTCGTCGTTTTGCCGATTTTTCGAAATAGAGAATGTAAGGGCCTTATTTTGCAAAACGCAACGCGACGCAACGAGTCACCCAGAGTCACTTTTTGTCGTGTTCGTATTTTGTATCTCTTTAGGTGACTGAAAGTGACTGTAAGTGACTCGAAGTGAATGTGTTACGTTTTTTGGTGAGTATGTTACGTTTTTGGTATTTTATAAAACGCAAAGTGACGAAAACGGTCACTTTAACTGTCAAAAGAGTCACTTCCTTTTGTTCGAGTGAGCATTCGATATAGTTTTATTTGCAACGGCTAAAATTAGCCAAGCAAAAAAAAAACGGGGTATCAATCGACGCGTTTCAATCTCGCGAACCCGAATATGATGCTGAACTAATTTTTTCTTTGATTTAAATAAAACAGTTATTAATAAAAACGTTTTAACTTTTGTCTTGCTTCTTGCACACGCACGAACACACAAATGCATCTTATTTTTAACATTGGATAACTCGCACATATCTGTATATTTACTGCATTACACACACATTTTTTTTAATACATATGTTGCATATAAATAATATATTTTATTCAAAAAAACAAACTAAACAAAACACGTATGTATGTATTTACACACAATGTCAACAAATACTTTTTTTATTTTTGTTGACTTCCCATTAAACACTGAAAAAGAAATTCTAAAACGTTCAGAAAATTTTGTTTCTAAATTCACCCGCACGGGTAAATGAAAAACATCACATCAGAGTACAAATATGTAATACATATGTAATGTAATACATACGAAATGAACAAAATAATTTTGTTTCAAAAAATATCAATAAAAAATATCCAAAAATTATTTTGTTTTGTTAATTATCAGAAACAAAATTTTTGCGTTTCAAAAATTATCAATAAACCTTTAATCAGAATAATTTTGTTTCGTTGATATCAAAAAAAATTAACAAAAATTGTATTTGTTTTTATTCATGTACGTATGTACATTAGAGCTCCAGATTTTTTTTGAACATTTTCGAGTAGCCCGAACAAATGTTGTTCAAATGCTCGAACAGTTGTTTGTTTGTTTATTACCCGTATGTTTGTACGGGCATTTGAACAATTCGGGCATTTTGAAGTTTGTTTTTTTCTTTTGTTTATTATTTTTTTCTTCTTCATACGTAGTTTTTTTATTTTTGTTTTTCCGATACACATTTTTTTTGTTTGTAAGCTCGAATGTTTGTACGGGCATTTGAACAACAAACGGGCTTCAAACAAAAACGATCAGTTCGAATTGCTCGATACCCGGGTATCTAGGGCTCTAATACATACATCTATTTATTCCATTCCATTTCTGCGCTCATAACACAAACTCTCTCACTATCCCTCAATTTGTCTGTACTCTAGAGTAGAAATATGTAATACATACATACATCTATTGATTGCATTTCCTTTCGTACCAACTTTGAAATTGGAGAAAATGAAATCTATCAAATATGAATATCTATCAAATGAGAATCAGCCCGAAATCCCATACTAAAAATGTGCCTCAAATGAACCTCAAATTGAAAATGAAAAAAATGTTTATTGGGTTGCAAGCTGCCAATTTTCCAGGGTTAACCAATCAATAAAACAGTTCGATTAAAAAAAAAACACACCAAAAATTACTAAGGAAATGAAGAAAACCAGAAAAGTGGTAAATAGGCTACGTAAAGCGTTTGACAATCGTCGTGACTACGCAACGGAGCGAACGAAAAAACGTAAAAGCTTATAAAATACCAACTTTTGGGCGAAGGTGAGCGTGAGTGAGTGTGAGTGACTGCGTCGCAAAGAGTCACCGCGTTTTGTATAATAAGGGCATAAATTTCTTACGTTTTGGCAGCCGTTTTCGTCTTCGTGTTCGTTCGTAATACATAATACAAACATGCGAACGATTCGTCTCTGACACGAAACGAACGTTCGTTTCGCAACACAGAATGAGGGTGTAAGTGTCCTAAAATAACAGTTTCATGTAAACACAAAAGCATCCCAGCGAAAAGTATAATAGTCATTTGACCAGTCAAATGTCATGGAGGACTGACTAATTGAATCAGTCATCACTCCGGTCAATTTCTTATGGGCGTCGGTAGATTTTGTGACCGTTTTTTCTCATTCGTTCCTATCGGTGTGATTGTACATACTGCTTCCACTCATAGGCTACGACCTTAACAAAATGAATAGTTGCACTCTTCACACCCGTCAGGCCTGCTCTAAGTTTACTCGTCAAAATACTGTCATTTTCGAAGTAATTTATAGTCATTATGTAAATCATTTTACAGTCATAAAGCAAGTCAATTTACAATCATAATGGAAGTCATTTGACCAGGATTGGCTAATGTTTTTACGATCATTTAGGTTGTGGTTTTACTATCAAAATGACTGTTATTTAACTAAATAATCCCTGTAAATTAACTCACCTTTAACTTGAGACCTCAGATTAATAAAACACATATATATGTACATATCAAATAATATCACCCTTAAAATTAATATTTTATTAAGTTGTAGTGCTTATATTTAATATAATTCAGTCTTTTTATTTAAAAAAGGTCTTAAAAGATAACAATTTGTTGTTTAATATTTAATTTTTGCGAACAAAAAATGAACGAAAGGGAAGCTGAAATGACGATTTGTACATTTGCACAAAAAATTAAAAACATAAATATTTCCGCATTTGCCAATTTGCAATTAAACAATTTTTTAGCCAAATGTACAAATCGTTTGATCTTAGCTTCACTTTTACAAAAATTCAGTCTACCATGTATGTTTATATGAGAGGATTGATCATTTTTTACATATAATTCATTCTCTTTAATTAGAATAATTCTTGAAAGTTAACAATCTGTTATTTAACATTAAATTTAAAAAAAAAAAATAATAATAAATAAATAAAGTGAAGCTAAATTCACACGATTTGTACATTTCCACAAAAAAAAAATAAAAGTTAAATATTTCCGCATTTGCCGATTTGCAATTAAACAATTTTTTAGCCAAATGTACAAATCGTTTGATCTTAGCTTCACTTTTACAGAAATTCAGTATATCATGTATGTATTGTATGATAAGATTGATAATTTTTTACAAAACTTTGCAGGAACTTTCAAGTTTTTCTAAGAAAGTCGAATAACAAAAGTCATAAAACATATATCGCTAGCTTAGAGTGCAAGCTGTGTAAGTCCAATTTTATGAAAAATTAAATACGCACGGCGCTAAACAAGTATGTAATACTTGTCATATTTCTACTCGTTGTTATTCAGTGATACGCAAATTGGCTTAATCAAAAAAGCGAAGCAAATTTGTAAATCCAAAATATTTATAAATAACAGTTATTGAGGACTTTTATAATAAAAACTTAGTTAGTCTTTTCGTTTGGGTTTCTTTGCGAACATAACATTAATTGTTTAATATTTATATATATTGAGCGGTACTCATAAAAAAGAAAATAGGTTTGTAAATCTGTTAAAATAGAAAAATTGTATGAAAATGGCACTTTATACAATTGTTAAAACCTATTTTATATTTATGAATACCGATCTTCATCTTATACATTATTTTGTTTGGTTTTAACTTTCTTTGCAAAAACAATTATTATTTTTTAAGTTTTTCGATACAAGTCTTCAACTAACTGTCATTTGCAGACTTTTATTATAAAAGTCGTAACAGTTACGGTCCCTGATTGATACATTTCGTTATCTTAGGGCCGGTTTCACCATCTCCGGTTAAGTGCTTAACCGGAGGATTTCTCCCGGTTAAGCAATTTATTTGACAGCCCGCCATACAATTTATGTCAAATTAACCACCGGCTAAATTAACCGGAGATGGTGAAAACGGCCCTTAGTTATTGTTTAAAAAAAAAAAGAAATTATTACACAAATGTCCGCCGTAAATACGTTCCAACGCTTCGCCCATAATATGCGCTGAACTATGCCAAAACACTGCTTGCGCCTCCGGGTCATCGAATTTCAGTAGCTGTAAATTGCAATCTTCCTCAAGTACACGATCCAAATCCCATACAGCACCATTCACTTTAGCTACGACCGTGTTGTCGGCTAGACCCTGGCTAATACCTTTCGCAATGTCGTATGGTGTAGTCAGCCATGGGGTGGCATCCACTTGTTTGCCATCGGGTAATTTTACTTTAATGGGAGTACGGGTCTTGGCGGTAAATTCAGCTTCCCGTTCAACTTTTAATTTTTCCCAGAGTGCATTACGTTCTTCTATGCATGCGGGCCATGGGTCAAGCTCTGAAATTTTTAAAATATTTTTAGTTTGGGTAAATATTGCGTACGTTTTTATGCATATACACATTTGTCTACATATTCATACAATATGTGTGTAAAGCAAAAATTCTTAATACTCACAATTTTTTGCAGCTTCAGTTCTGGTATTCTTTTGCTTAATTAATTAAGTTGATATACAAAACTATGGAAAAATTGGCCGCTCGTTGCAGCATATTGCTCCATATTAAAATAATGAAAAAATACATTATATTTTAATAAATTGTGAAAAGTCAACACAATGGCGGAATGTACCACGAATGCCGTGCATTCATAAGCACTCAATGTGTGTAAAAGAGAAAGGCAGTAGACAACATTAAAGAATTTAATTTCTACTCTTTCACTCTCAGAAATATGGAAGTGGGATTGTTTCAATGGGTTAGTGATAACAGCAATGCAAGGATGCATCGTAACGTTAATTTTAACGCTAACCGAAATGTTAAAGTCGTTTTTGTTGAAACGACCTAGGTTTTCAACGTTATAAAAATTATCAAAATAATTTCCGTTTCGTTTTTAACGTTAACGAAACTCAAGCGTTAACGCTGAAACGTTGAAAAGTTGAGTGCGTTTATTTTTGAGTTGGCAATGCTCTAGCGAGTTATAAACAGAGTTGCCGAGACATCCCAGTAATTAAATCATAAAAAACACTACAAATGGTAAATTTTTTATTTTGTACTATGACTCAATGATAATAGTAAAATTATTTGAAAATCGCTCTTCTTTTTCCTGTTTTAAATAAATGTCAAAGCATTGTGTTTTGTTTTAGTATTTCATCTGTTTACTGCGCGGAAGAGCTTTAGTGTTGAGTGGCGCTTTTCAACTAGCACATAACACACACTGTTCTTAACATCTATCAAAAACGGTCATCGAAAGGCAATTACGTATTCTCTTTTAACTGCTAGGACCTGTATAGTTGCGCCTTATTTTTTACTGTTGAAATTACCATTTTTGATAAAAAGTAATTCAAACTAAAAGGTAACAGCTGTGTTCAATAACAAAAAAATTGATTCGAATTTTTCGTAAAAAATTACAGTTCTCCATATGAAAATGACAGTTCTTATGAAAAATTCGTAAACATTTTTTGTTATTGAACACAGGTAATGATTCTTTTGGTTTTTAGCGATATCGAATTAATTTTAACAATAGTTGATTTTTCTATTACGCTACCGTGAAAAGAACACTCAACTTGCTAAATATTTATTGCAACCACTCCCGTTAGATGGCTTCGGGCGGATTCGAATTTTTGCCATTCACCAGCAGAGTTCGGTTGTGTTACCGGTAATTACCGGCAGAGTTCGGCTGTTGCGGTAGTTACCGATAGTTACCAGTAGAGTCCGCTTGGTGCAGCCTCTGTATACCTCTGTATAAAAGAATACGGTCGGCTGATATTTATGCACTTGGTTGATGTTTAAGGTCCCCACAAACAGAAGTTATACGATACAGCCCACACAGCAAAATCGTACATGACGCGATACGATTTTGCTGTGTGGGCTGTATCGTATCGCTTCTGTTTGTGGGGACCTTTATGCTACAAGAACATACGTTCCAAAAACATAGATTCCAAAAATTATATGTTTCTATTCGCTCTTTTCCAAAGCAACACTGCTGTTGCAGGTTGACAAACAGATAAACGCTTTCAGTTCGACGCGCTTAACATAGCCAGTTGGCTTAGTTTTTGTTGTTGCTTTCCATGTTATTCGCTAATCTAGCGTGTGTTTTTTCGAACTTTCGTGCAAAAGAATGGGGCTAATGTAAAGTCAAAAAGAAAAGGATTGGCTTTGAGTTTACAAAAGCACATGTATAATACTACCCGACAAAAAAAAATATCCTCGACATTTGATGGGAAGCAACAAGATTCTCACAAAGATCTGTGTTTAATTAAGAAATCTGTACTGAGTTTCTGTAACTCATATCTTTTCTAGTATAAATATGTGGTGACAAAGTGTGGATCGTATTAGTGTGACATCACTTTAATTGATTTTGTTACAGAAACTCAGATTTATTGTGGCAATTTATAACTTTTTAATGTATAAAAATTGCAGAAGAAGACCACCAAGGGTTATCAATTAAGAAAATACCGCCACCATTGTGGATAAATACAATTTTTGCTTTAATTTTCAGTAATATCTTCATTTATTAGGAGTGTTCAATATCTCAAAATTTTTACATATTTTTACGAATAGTTACGAATTTATGTTCAATAACCCAAAAAATTCGCAAAAGAGAGCCAAATTGAGAGAGTAAAACCTCGAGAGAGTTGATAAACGCTGCAAGTAAAATTTTCACTTGCAACTACTAGCAGCTTTAAAAAAATAGAAGTGTCAAAAATATATGATCACAAAAATTTCAATTGGAAATATACAAACATTTTAAACGCAAATTTCTAATTGTGTACTAAATAAGTTAGCGCAAAAACGAATCTTGATGATGTTGTGGAATAGCCAAAGTAGAATTTTGTTTTCCTAATTCAGTTATTTCCATTCATTTCCAATTTCAAAAATTTCAATTACAACGTATCAGCTGTTTTCTTGCGAATGTTTACGATTTTGTGTTCAATTACTTTGGTTGATAATTTTCTCTTTTTCTCGTTTTTACTCTTAGGACCTTTTCACATTACTCGGTACGACATTTTTTGCTCGGTATTTTCAGCTTACCGAAACGATTCCGCGTTGCTGTATTTTTCACACTTGTGGGAATATTTTCGGTGCGTAATTTTCAGAAAATAAGAAAATAAACATCGAAGTTTACAATATAAAATTTTAAAATTCAACAAATCACTCAATAATAACAATAATGTCTTCTAGCGAAGACGAAGACATTATAACTTGCTACATTTATTTACCAAAAAGGGTTTTTTACTGACTTTGTTCTTCATCTTTTATTACGCCGCAAAAATGTATGCAGTAATTCCTCAAATTTTACTGACCGGTCTTACCGCGTTGCGGTATACCGAAATCAATCCGCTCAGATTTCATGTATGCAACACTAATGTGAAAGTGCCAATTGAAATACATGTGGTCGGCAAGGTTTCGGTATACTTTCGGTAAAAACCAAAAATGTCGATCCGATTCCGCACCGAGTAATGTGAAAGCGCTCTTAATTTGACATTGACGCTCTTTTTGCAAGTACTTGTAAGAAAAGTTGTTGAACAAAGCTATTATCTTGTTATTAATTTATATATATATATATATGTATTTACATTTTGTTTGGGATTTAAAAAAAATTTATAAACGTTTTCTTTCCTTTCTTTTTAAAAATTAAAGTAGAATTACATGTATTTGAATGAAGATCGACACAATCAGTACTTCAACTTTGCCGTAACAAATATATGAAATTGAAGTATGTGTCAGTTAAACGCTGCTGGATTGCCGGAAAAGTATTCATTCTGACGGGCCCATTTGTATTATGTATTACGAACGAACAAGAAGACGAAAACGGCTGCCAAAACGTAAGAAATTTACATTCTCTATTTCGAAAAATCGACAAAACGACGAAAAGAAATGTCAAATTCAAACGAAAACTATTTTGTTATCGTTGATGAATTTGAAATGGAAGAACGTTTGGTTAGGCATACGTTCACCACCAAAAACACCACCAACAAAAGTACTGTAAACAACCACTCCATCCACAACAGGCCTATAACAACAACAGCACTTCCTACGACCACTCCATCTACAATAGAGCCACCTGTATCACTCATTACACCATCCCCACCAAAAGTCGCACAACCAACACCACTACACCGACAAGACCATCGCTGCGACGAAAGCGCAGCTTCCATGATATGATTGCTAGGCCAGCCGAAGCAAACAAAAACAAACCAAAGCTACTAACAAATTAACATCAGCAGCTATTGCCGAATGTTTGCGCGAGATCACACCGTCGCACAATGGGACTTTTTGGCCAAACATAAATTCGAAATTAAAGTAGTGATAAATAAATATTTTTTAACTGCAATGGACAGATATCTTATGGGACAAAAAAAAAAGCCCATGTAAAATTTTTTGAGTTCCGTTTCGTTTAGCCATACAGGGTGCTCAAAGTTGAACAAAAAATATGTCATATGAATTATGAATTTTATGACCTGATACGAAAAGCTCTATCTAAGCCATTTATCGACGTATATATTTGGTTACTTTCGGCTACTTTTCTAGGAAGTAATCTCGTTTCTTCTAACTTTGAAATCTGATTTTATATGATTTTTCAAATACTGATAAAAAAATATAGAAAAAAATTTTCTTCGTCCACTTTAAGGAATAAAATAACAAAAACAAAAAAAAAGGTATCTTGGTTTTTTTTTTTGTGTTATGAACTAATATATTCTTTATAAGATCACATTAACAGATATTAATTTCACGCGCGCCTTCGCGTGTTTTAATTATTCTCCTAACTGGTTAAAAGTGCATCTTTCAAATTACATTTATAATGACATATTCAAAATTAAAAAAAATAAAGTGTATAGAAGATCTATCATCCAATTTACATCTGTAATATAGAAAATGGTTCACAATATGAAATACAGCAGCTCATTTTTGAATTAGCTATATAGATTCTATTATATATTGTTTTTTTTTGCAGGGTAAAAAAAAAAATTCAAAAAAATTCCAAAAGTTTGAAATCAAATAAAAAAAATAAAGAAAAGGTCTCCTCAATTTTTTAATATAAGTTCACCCCAAGTGTGCTTTATAACCCCCCATAGTCAGTTTCATCATTCATGCGTGCTCTTCTCACTAATTCATATTTTTCGACGAGGTGTATATGCGCGCTATCACTATGGATGTACATACATATGTACACATGTGTAGCTACCCAGCCAGCAAGGTTCCGTACATTTTACGAACATTGCGATTTACGAGCTATTCTCGAATAAGAAAACAATAACAAAAGAAACTTTTTTCTATCATGTCAAAAAAAAAAAAAAGAAAACGAAAAATTTCAAACTCAATATTTTAAAAGTAAGTATGTATGTTTGTAAAATTTCTACATTTACGATAAAAAAACGGACGAAAAAAGATTCATATACGAGTGCTTTTTCGATACATTTACGACACTCTTAGGCACTGAACATTTTAAAGTGAAACAGTATTCGTAGGCGAATCGTAAACGGATATCATAAACGATATTTTATTAGAGTTTTCTTCGAGAAAACATCCGTTTACGAGCTCGTTTACGATGATTTTGCTGGCTGGGTAGAGAGAAAAGCATTGATGAGCAGTTTTGACAGATGTTTATGCTTTAAAATCGCTAATATATTAACTAATGCAATTTTATATAGAATATTTACATATATACTTACTTTTAGCCTATTTACTTCAAAAGTATCATAACTCAAAAACGCGAGTTTTCAGGCAAGGATGGGTATGCATGTATGTGTGTGTATGTACATATATGTATGTGCATTATATGACGAAATTTCGGTCTGATATATTGAAAATTTAGAGTTTGAGATCAAAAAATTATCTGTGCTATATGTACTATTGATGTACATACATGTATAACGATCGAAAACTTAAAGGGCTTTATTTAGGTATGATAGTATAGAAGTACATGAGCGATATACTATCATTTGCTGCTTTTTATACCAGCCATGAACATGAAACGGATTGTTCATATGTACAAGATAAATTTAAGTATTTGTAACTTATTCAATTAAACCGATAAAATTTAATTTCTATCATTCATAAATGGTATAAAGTCTTTGGTACGCATAAACTTGTTGATATTTGCATTTATCTATTTCGTCTCCCACCTGTGGCGTTACCTTATAAATGGGAGTTTACGTGGGGATCCAAGCCCTAAGAGTACAGATTTTAAATAAGTATACATAAACGTCACATAGATAATTAAATAAAAATTTTTGAAATAGTTACAAATATATGCTTTTACCTATATATATAATTGCCCCTCAGCATTCCAACTCAATTAGTTTCGAAAATAAATGCATTTTAATGGTTTTTCGCGACACCCGTTATATGGAGGGTGGGAGAATTTGTCATCAGATTAAGTTGATTTTTACACCATGTACTAATATTCATCAAAGAAGCTTGCATACTGAATTTCAGCATTGTAACTTAATTAATTTCCAAAAAATTGCAATTTAATGGTTTTTCGCGACACCCGTTATATGGAGGGTGGGAGAATTTGTCATCAGATTAAGTTAATTTTTACACCATGTACTAATATTCATCAAAGAAGCTTGCATACTGAATTTCAGCATTGTAACTTAATTAATTTCCAAAAAAATTGCAATTTAATGGTTTTCGCGACACCCGTTATATGGAGGGTGGGAGAATTTTATCATCAGATTAAGTTCATTTTTACACCATGTACTAATATTCATCAAGGAAGCTTGCATACTGAATTTCAGCATTGTAACTTAATTAGTTTCGAAAATAAATGCATTTTAATGGTTTTTCGCGACACCCGTTATATGGGGGGTGGGAGAATTTGTCATCAGATTAAGTTGATTTTTACACCATGTACTAATATTCATCAAAGAAGCTTGCATACTGAATTTCAGCATTGTAACTTAATTAATTTCCAAAAAAATTGCAATTTAATGGTTTTCGCGACAACCGTTATATGGAGGGTGGCAGAATTTGTCATCAGATTAAGTTGATTTTTACACCATGTACTAATATTCATAAAAAAAGCTTATTTTCAAAATTTGAGCACTCTAGGTCCATTTTTACTATTTATGGCCGTTTTTTGTATGAAACGTTCCCATTGTGCGTCGACGCAAGCATTATCACCGTTGAAAAGGTAATCGCTACACAGGGCCGTGCGCACGGGGGGGGGGGGGTTTTGGGGGTTAAAACCCCCCCCATGACCAAATCTAAGTTGCAATGATTTTGCAAAAATTTTCAAAATACAGTTTATAAATTTTGCATTGAATTTTGACTCATAATTTTTGACAATATTAGTTACAATAATTTTACGAAAGAAGAATTGGTAAAAGTTGCAAAAAATAAGGTTGGCCAATACATAAGTTCGGCACTTTGAATTGCACTTGGAGCTTTCCGAAATTACAAAGTTGTGTAGCATATGTTTGTTTGGCATTTTTAAAAAAATTGTACTGATAACAAAAAATGTTCATTTTGTGAAAACAGTGAGTAGTTTCAATTAACAAATACTGTAAACAGTACACGGAAAGAAATTTGTATACTTGAATCAAGAAAAATGCTTTCTTGAACTCAATTTAGAAAATTTTTAGGGAAATAAGAAAAATTGACTTAATTATTACTGGAAATAAGAAATTGAGTTTTCCAAAAATGAGACAATTATTTTCTTATTCAAGAACACTAACAAAATCTATAGAAAAAAAATGTTGAAAAAAAATGTTTAAATAAATAAGAACATCTTTTCTTAAATTTACTTAAATAAAGAAAATCTTTTTGCTAATATCAAGAAGAATTTAAGAAAATTGTGTTTCGACGAATTGGAACAATAAAATACAGCGAAAAAAAATGTAAAATTAATAAGAAACCGTTTTCTTGAGCGAATTTTCTTGCTGAAGTTGCATTTCCAAAGTTACATGTATTTTTTTTCATTTGCCATCCGCTTTGCATATTTCTGAATATTTTAGAAATTCTCAGATTGTTAGTGAAGCATTTGGTATAAGGAGTTCACTATTTGCATCTTCATTTATATTAAATAAAATGTTGTCATTTCAATAAACAAGTCCTAGAAAAATACTAGTTGACTAATTATGGTTTTCTAATCCCTCATGATTAGTTTTCATTTTCCTTATTTTTTACGTTTTTAATATTTTTAGAAAATATTTGCTTAATTTAATATTTAATATTTTCTTATGCCTCAGACACACATGTGGTATGAATATTAGAATATCAATATTATGATTTGGCTATGCTATGAAAATTTTCAATTAAACTACAATATGAGGGTGACACATATGTGGTATAGATCGAAATATTACTATACTACGATGTGAGTCTCTCGCATTACTTACTTAAGCTCGTATAAGAAAAGTTTTACTTGCAACAAAAAAATAATTTCTTAATTTATTTCAAAAAACAAGAAAAAAACACTTACCCTAAGTAAATTATTTCTTATTTATTTAAAATCCAATTTCACTTGAAGCAAGAAATTTTCTTGGATTTTCTTGATATTAAGAAATTATTTTCTAAGTTCAAAATCAAGTCTAATTTTTCTCGTCTCGGCATTGATTCTAGTAAAATATTCTTTCCATGTACTATTCAGGACCTGGTTAACTAGGTTTTCATGAATCATAATGAGTTTCAGAAAAGTTACAGAACATTTAAATTTATGGTGTATGGGTCTGGATATCTGTTTCAGCAAATATGTTTATCTTAGCGAAAAATGTATGCGAATGCAAACCAAAATTAAAAACCCCCCCCAAGGCTAATTCCTGCGCACGGCCCTGTCGCTACAATATGTATGAATTCATCTTCGAATAATGAGAAAATACCGTCTGCAGTGTGGAAATAATTAAACGACGATGGATGAAAAATTGGGAAAGTGCCGCTGAACGGAACGACGGCCGTGCACCAGCAATAGCTTAGCGATGTGTGAAAATTGTGGTATGCAAAAATCACCGACAAGCGAAGCCTGTCTACCCTCACGTGCTTCATAATGTTTTACACCTCATTTTTTTCATTTTCAGTTATTTTAAAATTTTTAAACAAACTATTGAGAAAATAAACAAATGAAATAATACATATGAACATATGTATGTAAATATATTGACAGAGACAAGAAAACAAAGAAGACTAGTGTTTCCAGATTGTCGGAAAAATGCTTAAAAAAATATAAAAACTTTGAAAAAAAAGTAGTTTTTTTATAAATCTTAAATTATTTTCATATGGTAAATTGCTATTTGACAAATGCTTTCGTCTCACATTTTGTCATAACGTAAGCAACGCAAGAATTGACGAACAGCACAGAGAATGCCAACGCTAGACGAAATCGTCTCGAGACGATACAACCAAACAAGGTAGTTCCATTTCACTTTGACTTTGTCATTTTTGATTATAATATGGATTATTGACGTTTAATTTTAAGTCAAAAATTTAGGATAGCGTTGCCCAATCAAAAGTTTTTGGCTGAGGATATATTTGAACAAAATATTGGGTATTTTAAATGAAATGGTGTTTTTCACATATGCTAATCAGCAAAACAAATGAAGACAAGGTAATGGGTATATTTTAACATTTTAAATATATTGAAAAAAAGCTTTTCAAAGAAAAATAAAGAGTTATTCATAAAAAATTGAATAGATTTATGCAATTATTGAAGTTAGGAAATTTTATCAAAATGTCCTTTATACAATATTTCAAAACTATTTGATTTCTTATGAATAAGGGTAAGAGTTCTTGATTTTCTTTATATGTATTATTTATTGCGTACACACACACATACATATATATATATATATTTTTATATATATTTGGTTTCAATATTTTATACATATGTATGTACAAGAATATTTCAACATTTAAAAAACATATTTAATAACAAATTTATTAACAGTTATATACAAAGGAATGTAAATTTAATTATAATTTTAATGTTGCAATTTTCTTTACTTTTTTACTTGCGTTCCCGATTTTATTTTCCTTTATTTTATTATTTAAATACCTAATTCTGAAATAGGTTCTTCCCAAAAGAAATCGTTTTAGTATTTTTTCATCTAAATTTAAATTTGTATTTACTAATAAATTTTGCATATAACCATGCTCCGTAGTTAATTTTTCACCATTAATTTTTAAAAACGACGCGTTCGCTTGCTCCAAAAAATTTAAAAATTCTGGCTTTGGTTTATATAATCCACCCTCCGAAAGAAAATCTACATACGTTAAATTTTGACTGCTTTCTTTACCCGTTCTACTTCCAAATTGATTTAACCCCATTTTTGAAATGATGTAACCACCGAAATTTTCCAACCCATCGAATTCAACGTCCGTTAAATCAGGAAGTTGTTCTAGAAATTCGGTAGTTTCTTGCTGTTCCGCAAGCTAGAAGAGAGACACATTATAAGCATTGATCACATAATAATTTAATGTAATGCGGAACGATTTTTCTTTATTCGATGCTCTATTTTCCTGTCTTTTTTGTTAAAGAAAGACGGCGAAGATAACGCATATTAGCTCAAACCAAGGGATGAATGAAAATCGTTCCACATTACATCATTATGCTAGCCTGTCGGAAAAACAAACAAAAAAAATAAGCATTTTATATACCTCGATATGTTCTTCTGGCGACAAAGGAACGCTGTTTATTTCTTTGAAAATGCTGCTGGTTAGTGTTTCATTGTCTATTTCCTTAAAACATATTAAATCATCATTCGTCTGCTCTACGTTGGCATTCGAACACAGCATGTTTTCGTTCCGACCTATAAAATCAATAATACAATAATTCTGATACATGTCGGCAATATTATTATGCGTAATTTTACCCAAGAGATACGACCGAGAGCGATACTTAAATTCTAGTGGTGATGGGTGGTCATGCAATCCCCCTTTGCCTGAATGGCAATAAATTTGGGATTATGTTGCTCATGGATGCTAACGTGGAATTTTGTTCTTTAATTGAAAGGCCGTATGCTTTGCTAAGTGCTCGAGTGTCTTTTTGCGCTATTTTCGCATTGAAAATGTCAAACCAGTCATTGATCAATTGGAATAACTGAGGAGGTCCATAACAAAACGCAATAATTCCACTTTTCAAATATTTTTGTTTTTTAACTAAATCCAATTCTGCGCATTAAAACCTATGTAACCATTGCTATAAAACATACCAAACGTCAATAATTTTACAGTTATTCAACACCAAAAATATTAGTTCAGACCAAAATGAAACATTTCCATATCTATCCAATTAAATTAATTTTATTTTTATGGTTGTTAGAAATATTCTTTGATTAAACTACCTTTGTGAATAACTACTTTGCATTTAATATTGTAAACACATTTGCTAATTCTTTTTATGCTAAATATTTTGAGAAAACTTTGGCGAACAGTGGTCCAAAATATCTGAGTAGGAGTATTATACCAAGATATTTTTAGATCAGCAGGGAAATAGTGCCAATGGAACAGATGATATAAATTTATGTGATTGTTTGGAGGAGGACACTGCAATGAAAGTGTAATATAATGTGAATTTATTGTAATACTTGTATGTTAATATAGTGATTTAAATGCAATAAAAACCGTTGATATAAAACAGTTTTTAATTTTCCTATAGAATATGTATAAGCAATTAAAATCAAAAAAAAAAATTATTTAAAGCAAAAAGCCAAAATTCCAAACCTAGTTTATATCAAAACGCAACATTTCCATACATGTTCAGAACAAAATGAAATAAATACTATTGGACGGACCAAAACGCAACATTTCCATTTTTTTAATCTAAACAACTTAAAAACTAATTGCCAGATAAAATTTTTTTTTTATGATTTGTATTGTTTTTAGATAACTATTAAACTACAACAACAGTTTAAAAAAAAATATATATCCTATTGACTTAAATTAGTTTTTTTCGTTTATCCAAAAAATTGTTTTGGTGGAATTATTGCGTTTTGTTATGGACCTCCTCAACTCTGAACACGCGACAAAGCTTTGTGCGTCCGAACATTTGCCCAGGCTAGCACATCTTTTGAGCGTTGTGGCAGTGGTGTGGGAAAATAGCTTCGTAGCTAGCTTTACTTTTTGCCTACCTAAAATATACAAATAATATTTTTCTCATTATTGGTATTACTAATACTATTATTATTATTATTATTACATTATTACAATTACCTGGGCCCGTTACGTTCAAAGTTTCTAGCGTAAGATTTTTCCTAATGTTTAAATCTTTGTCCGATATGTCAATTAACTCTTTAATTACGTATTTATTTAAAAATGTTTGGCCATACAAAAATCCCTTATCAACGAAATGGCTTCGCATTAATTTTACAAGATGCGGCACATCTGAGAATACAAAAATTTTTTTGCTTTCGTCGGAGGGATGTTGAAAAAATGGTTTCTGTGCTGAAATTCCCATAGTCCTCCACATGTGCTGATTGTCAGGCCCCAAGTCGCTTAAGCCCATATGACACTAAATTTTTTTTCTGGTATTCTACCAGGTTTTTTGTGTGAAGGAGATGGTCAAATACAGTTTTGCGTTGGTGTAAGCGAGCAAACTATATTGAAAAAAACCAAACAAAATACCATCTAGGCGATTAAAAACCAACGAGCCAGCTTGTATTTCGGTAGGTTTTTTGGCATTCGGTCATTTTTTCTGACAATTTTTCCAATTTGACAACCATAAAATAAATTATATTTAAAATAAAAAAATATATGGAAATACAAATTTTAAATTTGCCTCTTGTAAGCTTCTGCTTTGGCCGTAAGGGTAAAGAAGAAGTCCGCAAGAAAAATTATATTGCGTACTGGCCTCCCTTTATAACACGGAATACAAAGCTATCCTGCCCTTTGGGTTTCATAACTTTTTTATTTCAGTAATTTAAATCAAATCGCCAAAAAAAATAATTTTTGAAATATTTTATTTAGTTTGAAGTTTACTGTCAATCAAATTATTTTTGAGGGAGTATTTGTCTCTTTTCAACCTATAGAAGAATTGTTTTTGTGTTTTGACTTTCGGTGGGTTTTCAAAACCAAAAAAACCAGGGAAATAATGTAGTGTCATATAGGCATTACAGCCGAAACTACGGTATAGCCAATTTTGAAAAGTTCCGAAATAATGTGCATTAAACATTCTTGTGTCATTTTAAAATCAAAATCGTAAAACACAGGTTGTTTCCAGCTTCCTCGAAGCCCACGTACCATCGCTACTTGCACCATTCTCTTTGGCCGGAGAACTACGTCATTTTTACGGTCGTATGCCCACTCCTCCCTCACCTTCATCTCATCGAAAGAAATAACACACAATTTTTCCTCCAAAGGCAAATCAAAAGCTTTCATGTGAGCCAGAGTTTGTACCTGTAATCCAGGCTCCACACATAATTTAGATGCCCATCTCCTCAGGGTCGACGGTGAAGGTAAGGGAATATGTAATTTTCTCAGCAATTTGTAGCATCGTGGCCCAGCGGAATAGATGCCTATTGCACACGATATATCATCAAAAGTGTAACGAGCTTCGCGAACAGATCTTGAAAACATTGCTAAAATTTTGTTATTGTTGGTTAAAACTTCATCTGCAACTGATTTCTTTTTATAGTTTGAACATTTGTGTTTAAGCTTCAGTATCTCTTCTTCAAGTTCTACACATTTTAGCTTGTATAAATCTAATGAATCGCTAAGATTAATCTATATATATCAAAGGAAGTGGCGTTAGTACAAACGCCTATAACTCAAGAACGCCTGCACCGATTTGGATGATTGACACCAATTCAGATTGTTCTCTGGCCAGAATAGGAGAATATCCAATAAAATTCCCGAAAAATGCAAAAAAAAAAAACAAATTTATTTTCCCATACATTTTGTATATCTATATCTATATATATAAAAGGAAGTGGCGTTAGTACAAACGCCTATAACTCAAGAACGCTTGCACCGATTTGGATGATTGACACCAATTCAGATTGTTCTCTAGCCAGAATAGGAGAATATCCAATAAAATTCCCGAAAAATGCAAAAAAAAAAAATTATTTTCCAATACATTTTGTATATCTATATCTATATATATAAAAGGAAGTGGCGTTAGTACAAACGCGTATAACTCAAGAACGCCTGCACCGATTTGGATGATTGACACCAATTTAGATTGTTCTCCGGCCAGAATAGGAGAATATCCCATAAAATTCCTGAAAAATTTAAAAAAAAAATTTATTTTCCCATACATTTTGTATATCTATATATATAAAAGGAAGTGGCGTTATTACAAACGCGTATAACTCAAGAACGCCTGCACCGATTTGGATGATTGACACCAATTTAGATTGTTCTCCGGCCAGAATAGGAGAATATCCCATAAAATTCCTGAAAAATTGAAAAAAAAAATTTATTTTCCCATACATTTTGTATATCTATATATATAAAAGGAAGTGGCGTTATTACAAACGCGTATAACTCAAGAACGCCTGCACTGATTTGGATGATTGACACCAATTTAGATTGTTCTCTGGCCAGAATAGGAGAATATCCCATAAAATTCCCGAAAAATTAAAAAAAAAATTTATTTTCCCATACATTTTGTATATCTATATATATAAAAGGAAGTGGCGTTAGCACAAACGCGTATAACTCAAGAACGCCTGCACCGATTTGGATGATTGACACCAATTTAGATTGTTCTCTGGCCAGAATAGGAGAAAATCCCATAAAATTCCCGAAAAATTCAAAAAAAAATTTATTTTCCCATACATTTTGTATATCTATATATATAAAAGGAAGTGGTGTTAGTACAAACGCGTATAACTCAAGAACGCCTGCACCGATTTGGATGATTGACACCAATTTAGATTGTTCTCTGGCCAGAATAGGAGAATATCCCATAAAATTCCCGAAAAATTCAAAAAAAATTTATTTTCCCATACATTTTTTATATCTATATATATAAAAGGAAGTGGCGTTAGTACAAACGCGTATAACTCAAGAACGCCTGCACCGATTTGGATGATTGACACCAATTTAGATTGTTCTCTGGCCAGAATATCCAATAAAATTCCCGAAAAATTAAAAAAAAAATTTATTTTCCCATACATTTTGTATATCTTATCTTATCTTATATATATAAAAGGAAGTGGCGTTAGTACAAACGCGTATAACTCAAGAACGCCTGCGCCGATTTACATGATTGACACCAATTTAGATTGTTCTCTGGCCAGAATAGGAGAATATCTCATAAAATTCCCGAAAAATTAAAAAAAAATGTATTTTCCCATACATTTTGTATATCTATTATATAAAAATAATTCGCATTTTCCTCCCTGATGATTTAACTCCAGAACGGCTGGACTGAATTAAATGAAATTTTGCACGTAGTTTTCGATTGAGCCCGAGATGGTTTATGGCCAAAAAAAGTATAAGAATCCGGGAAGGTTTTGGAGATATTCCACAAAATGTGGACCAGGGTAACCCTATAACGGGATCGTACGATATGGGTATCAAATGAAAGGTGTTGACGAGTGCTTGAACAAGGTGTAGTTATTGGTCCCATATAAGACCCCGTATTCGAGGTATTTCCTGAAATATGAACCAGGTGTGACCCCAAACGGGTTTTCTACAAAATGGGTATCAAATAAAAGGTGTTGGTGAGTATTTAAAAAGAGGTGATTTTCAAGACCCTATGCGACCCGTTTTCCGAGATATCGACCAAAATGTGGACCAGGGGTGACCCTAGTAAGTTTGGAGGGATAGAATAGTCATAGGGATAGGGCTAGAGATCTGGATAGGGATAAGGATAAGGATAGGGTTAGCGATAGGAATAGGAATAGGGATAGGTATAAGGATAGGGATAGGTATAGAGATAGGGATAGGGATAGAGATACGGCTACACGGCAATCTAGGACTTTTCCTTTATGTTTTATAGGAATAAATTTTAGGCAGAACGTCTGGCGGGTCAGCTAGTATATAATATCAGGGTTTGAAATTGCTTAGCTACTTTTGCTGCATTTGCTTTTGCTTTGCTTTTGCTAACGAAAAGTAAATTAGCAAACTCGGCCAGCCAAGTATTCAGCTGAGCCGTGTTTGCTTGTATAGTTAAGCAAAACAACGCGATTTGGGGGATTTCATTTTACTTCCAGCAATTAGTTGTGTCTTTGCATTTTTTCTGCTTTTGCTTATTCTGCTGAAACGATTTGTTTACGCATATTTCGATTTTTTATACATATTTACTTATGTGTATGTATGTATATACACATAATATGTATGTATGTCCATTTGTAAACATCTTTTCATGTTGAATTTTGCTTAAAAACTAGTTTCAGCAAAATAAGCAACTGTAAGCAAAAATTTACTACTCAACTAATTTCTGGAAGTAAAAGCAACCCTCTCAAATTGAGTTGCTTGGCTTACCCGGCGTCTCCTCAAAACAGAATTCTGTCATCACAAGCACCATTATAACATAGATTTCAAATGGAGACCGCCTCTGTCTTCTGGTATAACAGAGATGCCAAGGCAATTGCTTTAACAAGATTGCCTTAACATGAGCTGTCAGTTTGGTGATTTGACAGCTAATTTTTCATTTCAACGAAAAATTCACAGTGGCAACATCTCCACATTGAACGTGAAATTTCGCACGGCGTCCATTTGGCTTGAGTGTTTGGGCTTAAAAAATAAATAAAAAGAACATTAAGTGCATATATACAGTTTGCGAGCATCATCGCCAATTTTAAACAATTTTTTTTTAACTTTCTAAGTGCTTCTGCGTACACGGCATGCCAATTCGGCGCCATTTTGCAAATTATGTCTAACATAATGAAGTGCCCACGCATATGCAAACATGGATTTTAGACATGATTCTGGTAGACAAAATTAACATAATTTTTGTTTTGTGGAGTTTCGGCGTTAACTATACAAGCAAACACGACTCAGCTGAAAACTGAAGCGAATGATTCGTGTTTTCGTTTTTGGCTCGGCTGAATTCAGCAATAAGCAAAAAACATCGGCTATTGCTGTTTTGCAGCAAGCAAATTCAAACCCTGTATAATATATATTAACATTTTTAATGAGCATATGATTAAATACATGCGTTTCTCTTTATACTTTTTATCTTCGGTGTTTCACCAACCGAACTTAGTTTAATAATATTTTATTTTTTTTTTTCATTTTATTTTATTTTATCTTATTTTATTTATTTTTTTTTTTTTTATTTTATTTTATTTATTTTATTTATTTTATTTTATTTATTTTATTTATTTTATTTATTTTATTTTATTTTATCTTATTTTATTTATTTTTTTTTCATTTTATTTTATTTTGTTTTATTTTATCTTATTTTATTTTATGGTTTTTTCATTTAATTTTATTTTATTTATTTTATTTTACTTTATCTTATTTTATTTTATTGTTTTTTTCATTTCATTTTATTTTAATTTTTTTATTTTATTTTTTTATTTTATTTTATTTAATTCTTTATTTTATTTTTTTATTTTATTTTATTTTATTTTATTTTATTTTATTTTAATTTATTTTATCTTATTTTAAGTTATTTTATTTTATTTTATTTTAATCTTTTTATTTTATTTTATTTATTTTTTTTCATTTTATTTTATTTTATTTTATTTTATTTTATCTTATTTTATTTTGTTTTTTTTTATTTTATTTTATTTTATTTTATTTATTTTATTTATTTTATTTTATCTTATTTTATTTATTTTTTTTCATTTTATTTTATTTTGTTTTATTTTATCTTATTTTATTTTATTGTTTTTTCATTTCATTTTATTTTATTTATTTTATTTTATCTTATTTTATTTTATTGTTTTTTCATTTCATTTTATTTTATTTATTTTATTTTATTTTAATTTTTTTATTTTATTTTTTTATTTTATTTTATTTAATTCTTTATTTTATTTTTTTATTTTATTTTATTTTATTTTATTTTATTTTATTTTATTTTAATTTATTTTATCTTATTTTATGTTATTTTATTTTATTTTATTTAATTCTTTATTTTATTTTTTTATTTTATTTTATTTTTTTTTTATTTTATTTTTTTTATTTTATTTTATTTTATTTTATTTTATTTTATTTAATTTTATTTATTTTATTTTATTTTATTTTATTTTATTTTAATTTTTTTATTTTATTTTATTTTAATTTGTTCCTTGGGTTCTTCGGGTGCATTCCTCAAATTTGTTTATTCCTTAGTTTTATTAGAGCCAATTATCTTAAGGTAAAAAGTTGCGTGCGCGAACTATACAACCGAGAGTCTTGTTTAAATTTACGCGTACAACTTTTATCCTTGTATTAGTATATTTTCCTTACCTTCTGCATTTCGGCACTGCACTCCTTGACAATCTGGATCTTTTATCCTTACCAAAAATTTCATCACACGAAAAGTGGTTGGAGCACACATAAGGGACTTTTGGTAACTCACATCCCTTACACCGCATGCCTGCAACCACTTTTCCCTAACGTGTGGGATTGCCGGAAATGTAAAAAAATTGAGTTGTTTGCATGAATTCTTTGTATTGCGGCAGTTATTAAATAAACAGCTCATTTTTTTTTTTTATTGCGAAGAAAGATAAAATTATTATTATTTTTTAAATAACTGACACAAAAAAAAACGATTTTTTCGTCGATGGGTGGCAGCACGAAATGTCATAATCCATATAATTGTCAGGTGGCTAATATGGCGGAAAATTTTTGACGTTTAAACTACCTTCTTTCTTGTATCATGCGTCTGAGCTTCCGTTCGCAATACAGAATGAGGGTGTAAACGACGATGGATGACAAACTGGGAACGGAACGACGGCCGTGCACCAGCAATAGCTTAGCGATGTGTGAAAATTGTGGTATGCAAAAATCACCGGCAAGCGAAGCCTGTCTACCCTCACGTGCTTCATAATGTTTTGCAGTGCAAAATTTGCACCTCATTTTTTTCATTTTCAGTTATTTTAAAATTTTTAAACAAACTATTGGGAAAATAAACAAATGAAATAATACATACATACATATGTATGTAAATATATTGACAGAGACAAGAAAACAAAGAAGACTAGTGTTTCCAGATTGTCGGAAAAATGCTTAAAAAAATATAAAAACTTTGAAAAAAGTAGTTTTTTTTATAAATCTTAAATTATTTTCATATGGTATATTGCTATTTGACAAATGCTTTCGTCTCACATTTTGTCATAACGTAAGCAACGCAAGAATTGACGAACAGCATAGAGAATGCCAACGCTAGACGAAATCGTCTCGAGACGATTCGTTCGTCTGAGCTTCCGTTCGCAATACAGAATGAGGGTGTTAGAAAAAACTTAACAGATGTTGGACTCTGCTTTATTTTTTACAAGTTCAATTAATTTTTCCGTTTCTTCGTCCTCCATTTCGAATTTCTGTCATTAAAAAATTGAGCTGTCAAACTTGTAGCGCGCTACAAAGTTAAAGTAAACTCTACTTCTACTACATACACAGCTACACATTGTGAGCATTGCAATGCAATTATACTGTTTTAACTTTTGACAGCTCTTACTACGTACTACAGGAACTTCATTCTGGGAAAACAGTAAAAAAGTTATTAAAAGCATCAGCTATATCCATATATATATTGATAGTATTCGATCTGTGCAATGTGTATGAATTCATGCAACAATTTTGTGCCACTGGCAGTTCTGCGCATGCGCTTCAATTACATTTAATGTCATCTGTGAATATGTGTGAAAAATACATTCAATTGAGTTCAGACCCTGCAAAAATTCCGAGTACTCCATTCGCTAATCCATGGAGTGCTCGCTATGGACCAACCGATTACTCCATAACTTGCCACATTTCATACAAAAAATATGGTCCATTTAACATTGCATGTCATTGCAATGGATTATATACTCCAGTCCCGCATAACAATCATATTAATCCATGGAGTACCTACATTGGATTAATTGATGGAGTACCTAACAGTTAGCCGAACATAACACCAAAAAACAAATCTTTATCGCGACGACGACGAATGACGTGTATACATTCAAACATATGTATGTATGTAGCTATGTATGGATACACATATCGTCTTCGTCGCGATAAAAATTTGGTTTTTGTTATGTTCGGCTAACTACGAACCGATGCAGATACATGAATCGGTCGTTTGGGCTATGTTAGTGGTCACTTTGAAAGTACTCCAACTTACCACAAACGGAGCATATAATCCAATGATTTTTGCAGGGGAGGCGTTTGAAAAAAAAAAAAAAAAATTGAAAGGCATCATTGTGTTCTAGGCAAGGCTGCTCAACGAAATGAACAAAATAATTTTGTTTCAAAAAATATCAATAAAAAATATCCAAAAATTATTTTGTTTTGCTAATTATCAGAAACAAAATTTTTTCGTTTCAAAAATTATCAATAAACCTTTAATCAAAATAATTTTGTTTCGTTGATATCAAAAAAATTAACAAAAATTGTATTTGTTTTTATTCATGTACGTATGTACATACATACAAACTTATGTAAAATTTTTTTTTCTTCATAGAAAACGAAATTATTGAAAAGTCAATTTTTTCGTTTAAATTTGAAACTATATATATATCGAACAGGTTAGCGAACACATCTAAAATTTGCATTGTGAGTGGCGAATGAACTTTTTCGCGTGCCTTGTGATGTTGCCATTCAAACAACTTGAATAAGTTCATCCGAATTTGACGTTTCTGTCACTTACTAGAGGTGGGAAACTATCGATAGTCCCACCATCGATAGTTTTTGATAGTTTTAAAAAAACTATTGATAGTGTTCGATAGTCTTAAAAAAATAAACCATCAATAGCACTATCGATAGTACTATCGTATTGAAATAAATATAGATTTGTTCACTGAATCTCTTATAACATTGTCATTTTTCTACTGAAAACAGCTATTAAATCACAGTGTAAAATCAGGATGATATTTAATAATTCGTTAAAATATTTTTGTACGGCAAACCTCGAATTTCAATCGAAGATTTTGTGTCAACCTCGAAAAAAGTAGATAATCTCGTATATGTAAATGGCCTATTAAAAAAATAAACCATCGATAGCACTATCGATAGTACTATCGTATTGAAATAAATATAGATTTGTTCACTGAATCTCTTATAACATTGTCATTTTTCTACTGAAACCAGCTATTAAATCACAGTGTAAAATCAGGATGATATTTAATATTTCGTTAAAATATTTTTGTACAGCAAACCTCGAATTTCAATCGAAGATTTTGTGTCAACCTCGAAAAAAGTAGATAATCTCGTATATGTAAATGGCCTATTAATAAAAATAGGTAAAAAAACTTTTTAAGTTAAACGGTTTTATGTTATACATACATTGCAATGTTTAAGATAAATGTACATAAAACCAAAAAATAATAAAATAGATACAGTCGTGGGAATTATAAACATTTGCATAGACTAGACTAAAATAAAACCGTGGGGCACGTCAATTGTCTACAATCGTTGATTAAAATGTTTGTTTTGTAATGTTACACTATAATTAGGCAGTTGTTCAACCGACAACGATGGACGTGTGATAAGTAGGGCTAGAATGTGGAAAAAAGCTAGCAAGCTCGATTATAAGCGAGTTTTAGGGTTTCATAGTGGTGAGCGAGTAGTACTTTTATCATATGTTTTGTCGATTAAAGACAAACTACGAGCAGTGAAACGATTCCTCGTGTGAATGTCCAACGATAAACTAGTTGAAACATCTCTTTTATTAACATGGAGTGTATAACTATTGGAATTTCCATGAGCAAGAAAATAGTAAGTATTTTCCTTACCGTCTGCGGGCCAACTGCCTAACGACGAATTAAACGATTCTTCTATCGCACATTAAGTCGATAATTTGTAGACAATTGACGTGCCCCCCGGTTTTATTTTAGTCTAGTCTATGCAAATGTTTATAATTCCCACGACTGTATCTATTTTATTATTTTTTGGTTTTATGTACATTTATCTTAAACATTGCAATGTATGTATAACATAAAACCGTTTAACTTAAAAAGTTTTTTTACCTATTTTTATTTTCTAGTTTTTAGTTTTTATTTCGCATTCTGTTTAATTCATTTAGTGCTTCATTATTGCAAGGTTTCTTGCCCGTTAGTTTATTGCAGTCCAACGCCTCTATAGCGACCCACGCGCCACCTATCGGAAGTTTTTTTTAGGAAAATATTTCCTTTCAAGGTAGTAATACATGTTCCGAATTTCAGCCAAATCGGACCATAAATGCGATTTTTGTAAATATAGCGACCCACGCGCCACCTAGCGGATTTTTTTTTTTAAGAAAATATTTCTTTTCAAGGTAGTAATACATGTTCCGAATTTCAGCCAAATCGGACCATAAATGCGATTTTTGTAAATATAGCGACCCACGCGCCACCTAGCGGAAATTTTTTTTAAAGAAAATATTTCTTTTCAAGGTAGTAATACATGTTCCGAATTTCAGCCAAATAGGACCATAAATGCGATTTTTGTAAATATAGCGACCCACGCGCCACCTATCGGAATTTTTTTTTTCATAATATTGCATTGTCATCGGGGTTATACATGCGTGCAAAATTTCAGGTTAATCGGTTGACAGGAAGAGGGTGAAATTTGAATTACTAAATTTGACCCAACAATAAAACAAACGGGGTGAGCTAAATAAAACCGTTTAAAAAAAATAAACCATCGATAGCACTATCTATAGTATTATCGTATTGAAATAAATATAGATTTGTTCACTGAATCTCTTATAACATTGTCATTTTTCTACTGAAAACAGCTATTAAATCACAGTGTAAAATCAGGATGATATTTAATATTTCGTTAAAATAATGAAAAAAGAAGATGAATGCCGGAAAAATAATTAATAAAAAATTACAAAAAAAATGTTTAGTTCGCCATAACTCCGTCACTTTAACGTCGATTTTAATTATTTTTGCTTTGGTGGAAATGATATTTCATCCTCTGCAAACGTAACATAAAAACTGGTAATAGCGAAGAAATTGACAGACTTGTAAGTGTATTTTTTTTTCTTAGCTCAAAAACTGAAACTTTAAAATATTTCGAAAACTGTTTCTTTCAAAAAATCTACAAAACTGGAACCGCCTTTTATTCAGTCTGCAAAGGTATAAATCAAAACATTTTGTAAATATGTACACACTAAATTCATACAACTTTCAATAGCTGGTACTCTGAAATAGCAATGTGCAATATGGAGGTGTGTAAAGGTTGTAAAACTATCGATAGTACACATTACCATTGATAGTTTTGAAAAAACCATCGATGGTCTTCGATAGTCTGAAAAAAATAAAATATCGATACTATCGATAGTGCCATCGATAGTTTCCCAACTCTATCACTTACTACATATGTTTTGATTTGTTTACAATATATGTATCTATTTGTGTATAAACAAAAGTTTAAGAAATTAATATAAACGTGATAAATAAAATAAATAAAGCGATGATCACCCCGCTCCTCCTGGTGGACCCAAAATTCTCCTGCCCCCTTGTGACGTATGGATTGTTTTTCGTAAGAGCAATCAGCTTTTGGAACTGCTGTGGTGTTGTGCGTTTCATCCTGAAGTTTAAAAAAAATGATATACTCTCTTCTGTTTTCTTTAATGCTATTAAATACTCACTTTTAAATAGTTTCTACTTTCTTTTTTTTTTAGTTTTTTTTTACCGAAATAAATGCAAAGACGTGCAAAAGCGAACAAATTAGACATTCGCCAGATTTTGACAGATCTAGCGAAGCGAATTAAATTTTTTCGCTACCGGCAATTCGCAAAATTCATTTTCGTCACTCATTCGCAATTTGTCAGCGAATTCGCTGCAGATTCGCATCCCACAATTCGAGACCGCGAAGTTCGCCTAAATTTTCATTCGCTTCGCAAGTGACAATATACGTATAAAATTACCAAAAAAAAACTACAATTTTTTTTACAAATCGTCGTACCATACGAAAACTAACATATTTAAAATTTCTGGCGAAAGCTATCAATAAAAAAATTCTGTACGAAAAGTAGAACATTTGACTTTTGGCCGACGAAAAGTAATAAAATCGAGTTTTGGCTGACGAAAAGTAATAAAATCGACTTTTGGCTGACGAAAAGTATCAGTAATTATATACTGTTTTTACATTAAAATTGTTGTTGTTTATACGAAATTGATAGTTTTCGTCAGCCAAAAGTTGATTTTATTACTTTTCGTCAGCCAAAACTCGATTTTATTACTTTTCGTCGGCCAAAACTTGAACTTTTTACTTTTCGTCAGCCACAAAAAATCTGATGTTAGTTTTCGTATGGTACGACGAAATAATAAAATCGCTAGCTTAGAATGCAAATTGTGTAAGTCCTTTTTTAAAACTTTGTAGGAGAGACAAAAAACAAAAAAGAAAAAAAATTCGAAATGAAAAAAAAATTCTGTTCATATAAATATTTTGGACTTACACATTTTTTTTCGCTTTTTGGACTTACACAATTTTTTCGCTTTTTGGACTTACACAATTTGCGTATCACTGAATAACAACGAGTAGAAATATGACAAGTATCTCAGACTTGTTTAGCGCGGTGCGTATTTGATTTTTCTAGCGTTCTACATAAAAATACAATTTTTCATAAAAGTGGACTTACACAGTTTGCACTCTAAGCTAGCGAAATGTAATTTTTTCAGACTATAATTTAACATTTTAGTACACAAATATCGCTTATAGGGATGGCAAAAAAAAATTAAATAACCGATTAACCGCTTTTTAGGTTAATCGAAAGCGTTCGATTATTAATCGCGAATAATTGTGGGGAACTAACCGATTATAACCGTTTTTCGATTACAATTATGACTTAGAAAAAAATCGCCATTTATTAGGAGAAATCGTCAAAATGACGATAAAATCGTCTATTCGGGACCTGGAGGGAACATTTGTTGCGGTTTTTTTGGATATACTCACAAAACCGTAGGTAACCGAATTGGGACTCGGATGAAAATGCGGAAACTCTCAACTTCGATTATTTCCTTTCGATTATTTTCGACTTGAGAGGAAAAAGGTTAATCGTAAAAATAATCAAAAGGAAAAAACCGATACATTTTAACCGTTAACCGAAAGAAATTAACCGATTATAATCGCTTTTTTCGGTTATTGTTGCCAACCCTAATCGCTTATAATACATATATCAAACTCTTAAGGCCCTTGGCCACTTAAAATCTGGAATGTTAAGAAGTGTATACATATGTGTGAGTGTCGGGTGATTGACGCAAATATCTAAAAGATTTGATTCTCATCAACGCGAGCCCGAACAAGAACGTGTAGCACGACGACTGCCGATTGCACTAGCACACACAAAAAACTCACACATACACACTGCTTGGCATGCCAGATTGTCAGTTGCCAAGGGCCTTTAACTATACTTCAAAAGTAAGTCTCATATTCTCTTCTGGAAATCTACGCGCATAGGTAGATTTTCAAGTTTTATGCGCCCAAAATTGAATTTTGTAAAATTGTTACAATTACAGAAAAAAAACATACCCACATATTGGAAATAGAATGGGGAACAATAATTCATCGCCGACCCCATACTCTGCACTTGCCCCAGATGGTCGTAACTTAGCATATATGAAGTTAATTTTTTTGTTTTTTTCTTACATATTTTTAAGTGCTAGTTTCAACTTGAATATTTATTATTTAAAGAATTTCATTTAAGTAATCGTGATGAATCCTAAAGGTTCAAGTAATTATTAACACTTTTCAATAATATCCTTGGTTTCCAATAATTCTAAGTTTATAGTTTTACAGCCTTTTTTATTAAAAACATATCAAAGGTTTATAAACTGTTTATCAATCAAATAAGCAAACACATTATTCATAAACGCTTTATAAATTTAAAATGCTTTTAAAAATCAGATAAAATGGAAACGAATTTATAACAAGCTTTGCCCTTGTATAAGCTCTTTATAAAACAATTACTTCAAAAAATAAAGAAAAATTTAAAATTCAAAAAAAAAAAAAAAAACCGAAACGCCCAGTATTGGTCAGCTGGAAAGCAGCACATATTTCCTACTGAATATTAAGTAGAGCTGGCCACTGTGGTGCAGTGGGTAGAATGCTCGCCTGCCATACCAGAGGTCTCGGGTTCTAACCCCGGTCCGGACAAAAACTAAAACAATTTTTGTAATTAATTAAAATCCAATTATTGGGTTTTTAGAAATAGCGGTCACCTCTCGGTGGTGGGATACCCTCCGAGTATATTTCTCAAAAGAAAAAAAAACAAGAAACGAAACGCCCGTGATACAATTTAGGTACATGGAAAAATGAAAGCATTCTATGCAATACATATGATCAATGAAATCGATATGTGAATGCATTTTGTAGCATAACAACCTACTGGGCCACAGCCGCCAATAATAGGACCAAGTATAGCAGGCACTGTGAAGTTCACCAGGGACTTCAATAAGGAAATTCAGGGGAGACGCTGTAACCCTACAGATTCCTACAAAGTGCTTTCTGAAAAAGCTTAAAAGGAGGTAGCAAACTTCCTCCTCAAGCAAAAGAGGAGGGAGCTTCGAGCTATTGTGGGGGTGGTTGCAGGACACAACAGGATAGCACATGGCCAGCATAGGCATCATCGAGAGCTCACTATGCCTATTTTGTCTTGAAGTGGACGACGACGGCACAGTGTATTTTCTCCGCACCTGTCCAGCCCTCGCTAGACTAAGATTGCGCATTCTCTACCACTCGAAAAACTTCTCGGATTTATTAGAGAATTTGGGAAGTTTATAGGGGAACCCTATTACAATATCCCACCCTTTTTCCTACATTCTGATCCTTTCTAAAAGCCTTAAGTACAATGGGCACATATGCTTGAGTGCTTGGGAAAGACATTTTTCCTGGCGTACCACAATTCCATTCTATGTATGTATGTATAATGATCTTTTTTTAGATGTTATAAGAAACATTACTGGGGGCACCTTCCGCAAGGAAAAAAAGGTATCGTGAAAGGACTGTCCCATTGTTGTTGCCCGACGATGAATTTAGAATCAAGTATCGCTTCACCACGGAAGGTGGAAAAAATAGTTAATTTGGTAAAAGCTGATAAAGGAGGTTTAGGGACTTCAGCAATATTGCAGGTGGTAGTGGCTTTGCGATGTTGGGGTCGACGAGAAGTGAGATATGTATGTACATATGTACATATATGCATCATTAAATGCTATGTTTGCGTGTATTACATACATATGTACAGGCTCAATCCGACGCAGGTGATCTCCACGGCCAGACTACTGTATGCCGTATTTGTATGAGGTTGGCGGCTGCACTTGCTAAGTCAATTTGTTCCTCTACTGCGCCTATTCTTTTGTATTACACTTTCATTTTCCGCATCCATTTTTGTTTATCAAATTTGTTGAGGACATGAACCTCATCGAATTTTAATGACGCTGAAATGAATAAAAAACAAATAAACATATCTACATACATACGTATACACATAATTTAAATGGTTTTATCTCACCTGCAATAGCCTCGCCCATGGAATTACCCCTTACATATGTAAATACTTACCTTACCAACATATAGGTACCCAAATACTCACCCGTACGTCCCCACTTGCTCTCTCTGTGGAAAAGTCCCGCTGCCGATGGAAATGACACAATGATGACCACTCAGGCGATGAAAAAAAAAGGGACCGAATCAGTTGATCAAGAATCTTCAACAACGTCCATCGCGCCGCGCTGACACAAAGTTTAAAACCAAAAAGTGTATAACAAAAATTTAACCGAAAAATAAAGTGCTTACATAAATTGAACAAAAATATAAAGTGACTAAATAAAGACAAAATATTTAAATAAAAAATCTACATAGTGGTTTCATTGAAAGAAAGGGAAAGGGATAGAAGGAGAAAATAAAATAGGAGACGAGAAAGTGGAAAACATAAGATAACCAAAACCAAATTACATATACATACGGTGGCGCCAAATATAGCCCATTGGCGCGAGAATTATACAAAATTATTTATTTAAATAAATAATAATAATTAATAATAATTATTTGTTTATTTTCAAATTGTATTTTTTTGTTTGATAAATGTCAGATTGACATTTTTTGTAACCAACATTGCCACATTTATTTGGAATTTGAACAGCAAAAACCTTATAAATCAATGATAGTAATAAATCCTTTATAAAACGTTTATGAATAATGTGCAGTATAGGTTAGGTTAGGTTGAGGTGGCTGTCTCCGCAATTCATGAAAGCGGGGGCACACTTAGGCCGAGGTGGCCCATTGTGATACCACACGGGAGCCCTAGCTTCCTTATCCCTGTTTACAAACCTTTCCGGAAGAATTAGATTCAAAAGTATGATAAGATTAGATGCCCGTGAAGCTAAACCAGCGCGTTTGTTTCATGAAGCGCAGAAAATCTAGGGTCCTTGCATTTTCCATCTCCGCCAGGCACTCGAAAAAGTGTTTATGGAGGAAGCGGTACCTGGATATCGACAGTGCGGGGCAGTGGCATAGATAGTGCTCAACATTCTCTATTTCCTCCACGTCCCTACAGCTGCGACAGAAGTCGTTTTTATATAGGCCCATGCGAGAGGCGTGAGTGCCCATAAGACAATGGCCTGTTAGAAGTCCCACCAGCGGACCTATAGAGAGCCGATTCAGATGCAGCACCGATACAGACCTAGCCTCATCCGGTCTAAGCCAGATTTGCCTAGAAATCACACAAGTTGACTCCTTGGCCCATCTAGCGTTAGCCTGTTCAATGGAGCGAGATCTCAACCAATGCTTGCATGAGTTAAGCGGGGGGCCAACCCATGCCGCAGATGTGATATCCTGCAAGCTTGTGCCTTCCCTTGCCAACTCATCTGCAATGCAGTTGCCCCGAACGTTGCTATGGCCTGGAACCCAAATGACGTTCAGGTCGCACCTTTCGGCTAGTTTGTTCAAAGACTCCCTACATTTCATTGCAACTATAGATGTAGCATTGTTACTCTGTAAGGATTTTATGGCAGCTTGGCTGTCAGAGAAGATTTTGATAGAATTTATGTCTGGCAGATCTGTCAGGCGACGAGCTGCTTCCCATATGGCTATTAGCTCAGCCTGATAGACGCTGCAGTGATCAGGTAGGCGCAAACTTACTTTCAGATGAAGCTTTTTGCAGAAAAACCCACTTCCAACTCTATTGTTCAATTTAGAGCCGTCCGTGTAAATGTGCAGTGTATTAGGGTCGGGATCCCCTAAGTTCTTCCACTCGCTCCTCTCCGGGATTCTTGTGGAGAATTTGTTATCCCAACAAAAGGCTGGTATTGCATAGTCCAGCTTTAGAAAATTGGCAGGGACGTTACTAAGAATTTGAGCGTGCCCGAATCTGGTGTCCCTCCAGGGTTCGGTTGCATTGAGCCTTGCCGCGTTGCAGCTGGCAATGAGTTTCCCTGTATATCCGTGGGGAGAAGAAATAGGATGGTTTCGAGAGCTTTAGTTGGGGTGGAGGGAAGGGCTCCGCTAATAAGCATGGAAGCCATTCGCTGCACTCTAGTTAATTTGCTCTTATTGGTTTCGAGTTCCAGTGCTGGCCACCATATGGTGACTGCATAGAAGAGAATAGGTCGCACTACCGCTGTGTACAGCCAATGGACGATTTGGGGGTTAAGTCCCCATCTCTTGCCTATCGCTGATTTACATGCGTAAAGTGCTAACATGGCTTTTTGGGATCGTACTTCTACGTTCCGTTTCCAGTTTAGTTTTCTGTCTAGAATAACACCAAGATATTTAACCTCGGTAGAGAGTTTAATCTCCTTCCCATTTATGGACGGAGGTTTGAATTCAGGTATCTTATGTTTGCGGGTAAACAGAACCATTTCCGTTTTCTCAGAGCTGACACTGAGCCCGCATTTCAGAGACCAGGTTTTTACAATGTTGAGTGCATTTTGCAAAAGGTCGCTCAGCACCGGTATATGCTTGCCAGTCGCTGTCAGGGCGATGTCATCGGCGTACGCAATGACCTGGCAGCCCGTGTGCTGAAGTTTAGAGAGCAGGGTGTTCACCGTTAGGTTCCAAAGCAGAGGAGACAAAACTCCACCCTGGGGTGTTCCCCTGTTGGCATACCTAGTTATCGATGAATTACCCATTTCAGAAATAATGGCTCTTCTACTAAGAAGAAGTTCGACAAACCTCACGAGAGCCTCTTCTACCTCCAAGTCCCGTAGGGCGGTGGTAACGGCTCCCGGTAGAACATTGTTGAAAGCTCCTTCTATGTCGAGAAAGATGCCCAGTGTGAATTCTTTAAAGGCTAGCCCCTTTTCTATCTTGGAAGTGATAGCGTGTAGAGCAGTCTCTACGGACTTGCCTTTGGAATAAGCGTGTTGAAAAGGAGATAGAGTATTCGCACGGAGCCTGATATAGACATCCAGCAATCTCTCAAGAACTTTGAGTAGAAAAGAGGTCAGGCTTATCGGCCTGAAATCCTTTGAGCTGCTGTAGGAGGCTCTGCCCCCTTTAGGAATAAAGATCACCTTCGCCTTGGTCCATTCCAGAGGAATGTATGACAGGTTGAGGCAGGCTTTATAGATAGGAACAAGTAGAGGGGTTAGAGTATCACTTGCTGCCTGTAATTCAGCAGGAAAGATTCCATCTATTCCCGGAGATTTGAAGGGTTTGAAGGATTTAATTGCCCATTTTACCCTTGTGTTAGTAATTATGTGCTCCAAGTCATTAGATGTCCTGGGGTTAGAGTAGGTTCTATAAGGTTCCGAGGTGCACCCTGGGAAGTGTGTGGTGACCAGGGTGTTCAGAATATCAGTACTAGATGTGGCCCAGTCCCCATTTTGCATTCGGATACAGCTTGGGGGAACTGGGTAAGTAGAGAGGAACTTTCGTAGACGATTGGCCTCAGAGATTTCTTCTATGTCGCTAGCGAAGTTTTTCCAAGAGTCTCTTTTAGCTCTTTGGATCGACTTCTTGAAAATTTTTAAGGCATCCTTGTAGGCTTGCCAGTTGCCAGTTGTTTTCGCTTGGTTGAAGAGTTTTCTGCTGTTAAGCCGAAGCTTGGAGATCTCCGGGTTCCACCAATAAGGTTTCTTTTTACCCCGAACTTTGACCTCCGGGCAGGCACTCTTGAAAGCAGCGTTACAGGATTTAGTAACAAAGTCAACTGCTTCATCGATTTTAGACGATGTGTCCAGCACACCGAGAGAAACAGACCCGTTATTGGAGATAGGCGCTTCATCAGTTGTTAACGGTAGGCTTAACATACCGAGAGAAGCGTGCTCAAAGAGCGTAGCAGACAGTTTCTGATTAAACAGAGCCCAATCCGTACGCCTCCTGTTCCTGTATCCCGCTCTAAGCGGAGGTCTCAAGAGTAGATTAAAAGTTATATACATATGATCAGAGAAGGAGTTTTCTCCGGACACCTGCCATTCCTTGACATAGTCAGAAAGCGGGCCTGTGACCAGAGTGATATCAAGTACCTCACTCCTGTTTGCGGTGACAAAAGTAGGTTTGCCTCCAGAGTTACATATAGATAAATTATTAGATATAATAAAATCAAAAAGAGACTCACCCCTCGCGTTTACATCCGATGAGCCCCATGTTGTGTGGTGGGCATTGGCATCGGCCCCGATCAGCAGTTGGAGCCCTAAACGTTCGGCTTCCTTAACCGCACCAAGTAGCCGATCTTGCCCAGAAATGGGGCGGTCATACGCCAAATAGACAGAGGCGATCTATATCGGTTTACCTTTCAGCTCGAGGCTGATGCAGACCATATCTTCGTCGCTGAAAAGAGATACCATAAAGTAGGAAAGAGTTTTGTGTATTAGAATACATGATCTGGTCCTACCTGTCGCAGGTGCTGCCACCACATGGTAGTCCCCAGATTTGAGGCCACAGACCCTGGATCCAACGACCCAAGGCTCCTGGACCAGAACGATCGCCTCAGCAGTCTTGCTGAGACGTAAGAGTAGTGCAGCCGAAGCTGCTTTGGAGTGATGCAGGTTAATTTGCAGTACCTGCATCATATTGGTCGTCGGAATGCATCTCGACGTCCGCCGCTACTGTACCCGCTCCTTCGGAGACCTCAATGACTGTGGAGTCAAAGTCGGCCTCCTCCGGATCCGAATCCAGCAGCGTGCATTCGTCGAGCATGTTGTAGAACGGGCCTACCAACTCAGACACCGAGAACGTATCGCTCTCGGAGTCCAGAGTGCTGTCTGCCCGTTCATTAGCGGCCCCATGTCCACTCGAGGTGTTGCATGGAGCCCGGACGTCCATAGTTAAGGGGGTAGTGGGTTCGCTCATGGCGTTGCCCCCTACCTCCACAGAATTGGAATTGGATGCTTTCGTAGAACACCCCCCATCCCCAGAGCCCTGCGGATCGGGTGCGCTCAAGGCGCTGCCCTCAGCCCCAAGGCTCGGAAGACCAGGGTTGTCCTCGTCGGCTACCAATTCATCCTCCTTCTGGGGATCATCCCTTCTGATTTTCGGCGTGATGGTAAAAAGGCCGTAGCGGATTGTACCACCTCGCTTCTCAATCCACGGGAGAGACGCCTCGCTTATGACAAGCCCAACCTGGCGTTGCATCTCCCTCACGTCACCAACACGTACTACCCTCCAATCGCTTGTGGGCATTTCCGCGTTGGAGCGAGAGATGATCCTCAGAATTCTATCCGGATCAGATGGCTCAGCCGGGACCCAGACCCAGGCTCTCGGTCTGTTCGGAATTTTTTCCTTACTGACCGCAACCAAGTCAGACCCGGGCCACAGCTCACCCACCTCGGACATAGCCAGTTTATAAAGCTCGTACGAGCGCTCATCTGCGCATGTTACGAGCTTTATTCTGCCCTGATGCCATCCGCCATCCCGGATATCAGGAGGAGGCCCCGGAAAACGGTCCAGAAGCTCCTCATAGTTCCTGAGAAGACCCTTGAGGATCATCTTCCACTTTTCCGGGGACAGGTTCCCGTCCGGGTGGCCGCGGTCCATAACTGCCAGCGTTAAGGTGGCTTTCGCCGCCTCGCTGAAAGTTTTGGTCAGGGCAGGAGGTGTGTTCGAAGGCCTGTGCCTCTTTGGAACGTTCGAAGCGTTCTCTAGAGATCGGGGTCTCTTTGAGGTCAGTGCCTGGTTAGATGTCGAGGGACCAGACTGGGGGGTGGTTGTCGGACCGGAAGTCGCTTTAGCCTGTTTGGCAGCGAGAATCTTCTTTGCCCAAACCAACGAACTCTTCTGCTCCGACGTCAATTTGTCGTAGGGAAGATTTTTAGTCCTCTCTACGATCTTGGCGGCGCTGCGAACATTTCGCTGGCTGCGCACCGACATCGGAATCCTCTTACTAGCCTTAGAACACTCGGGGTGTTCAGCGGGCTTGGTAAGAGAGTCCCTGGCAGGAGCAGGGGCTTGCACTTCGTCCGTGGAGGACTTGGTGCTGCTATCCACTGCCTGCCGTTCAGAGGTGCCCGGTTGAGGGATTGGGGAGACCACCCGTGCCAGCTCAGCTGGTGGTTGCTTTCCCTCAAGGGGCTTAGCTGTACCAGCTTTGACGGCAGTAGTCGGCTTACCCTCAAGGGGTTTAGTCTTCCTGCTTGCTTGCATAGGTGGTCGAAGTTGTGATGTGGGCCGTGAAGGCCCGCTCGGCGCCGTCTTAGCGGTACCCGAGGGGTTGGTTACTACTTTATCGCCAAGTCCAACGGCGGCATCGTTACCCGTGCAGGGATCCGAGGCTATTTGTTTTTTATTCATTTCATGTTTTGTGCGGTCGCCTACTGAGACGAGACCTTTCGGCGACCTGAAGTAAGGAAAGGGGGGAAAGGGAACGGTCGACTACGGTAGAGCCCCTTACCGCAGCAAGTCCACCGTTACTCCCGGAGGTGGACCGGTATCCGGGAGGCTCCGTAAGAATACAGTCGGTTACCCGTGACTGCAAACCATCCAATGGGCACGGAAACGCATAACACCCTGGATTAGGGGGTTTCTGTGTGTGTGTTGGTGCGGTGATCTCCGCATGGGACACCTGGGATACAACCTGCTTGCCGCGACAGGCAGGATGCGCCCAAGGGTACCATACGGAGCTTCCCTCTTAGTTCATGGAGAGACAGGGCAGGTCCCTCAAGGGGAATTCACCCTGGTCCCCATTTAAGCCCCATCCCCAACGACAAGGAGACCAACGTGATGGAGAATGTGCAGTATAACGGCTTTATAAAGTTAAAATGAGTTTTTACTATTAAGCGTTTATAATGTGTTATAGGATTTTTTTTATGAATAAGGCTGTTAAGCTTTTAAATTTGGGATATTTAAAAAAAAATTATCACTCTTTTTCATGTTAAAAATTGGTTTTGTTATGTTGCTCTGTCAGACTCAGTCAAATTAACCCTCGGACATGTTATCTAGTACAATTAGTAGTTAACCGACAAAAAATTACGTCGCACAAAGCCGCACTTCACTACTAGATACAGGGTTTTTCATATGTACCTACAATAATTTTCTTTTTGTGCTTTATATTTAATTTTAATGTTTATATTTCTAACGCATATCTTGGTTAATGTAGGTGATGCTCGAAAGTAACCCAGATATTTAGCAGCGATTATTGTTAACTTTTTAGGCAGTATTTTTAGTATTTCCAATTTTTCAAAGTTAAGGAAGTACTTATCATAAAAAGGGGCTAAGAATTATAAAGCTACATTTTTTAGAAGATTTTTGAGTACAATTTTGCAGCTCATTCAATTGTAATATATTAATATGCAACATTAAACTTTTTGAAAAATTTCATTGGCTTTTCGGAAATTTTAATTGGAACGGTCTCACGTACATATAACGCAAACACCCTACAGAAAAAAATTACTAAAATCGACGGAAATTTTTACAGCATTGAGAATAGCACTTTTTACACTAAAATTGGTTGGCTACATAACAGTACACTTAGAAATCTCCTCAAAATCTTCTATAAATTCTGGCCGCGCTTTGAAATTTTTAATCCACTTTTAGAAATTTCTACGATTTTTCGGATTTTTCCATAAGCTTAGAAATCCTGCTTAAGGCGATTTTTATTGAAAAATTGTTTACATTTTTAAACGAAAATAAGAGTCAAATTTTCGACAGAATTGTTTGAAATAAATTTAAAAACTCTGGCGTATGATTTTTTTTTTGAGTCACTGTATATATTTTTCAATAAAATCGACTTTTAACTAGAGCCCTGGATACCCGGGTATCGAGCAATTCGATCTGATCGTTTTTGTTTGAAGCCCGTTTGTTGTTCAAATGCCCGTACAAACATTCGATCATTCGAGCTTACAAACAAAAAAAATGTGTATCGGAAAAACAAAAATAAAAAAAACTACATATGAAGAAAAAAAAAAAAATAATAAACAAAAGAAAAAAACAAACTTCAAAATACCCGAATTGTTCAAATGCCCGTACAGACATACGGGTAATAAACAAACAAACAACTCTTCGAGCATTTGAACAACAACTGTTCGGGCTACTCGAAAATGTTCAAAAAAAATCGAGAGCTCTACTTTTAACACAAATTATTAAAATTTTGCATTAAACAATTTAGTTTTTTAATATTCCATTTTGACAGACATTAAGTAAAATCTCAAGTTCAGATACTCTTATACATTGCATATTTATTCCCATTGTAGTTTATACTAATATTATTTGATTAAGATGATAAGTAATTGAAAGAAAACTTGAAATTTAAATAATTGGCGTTACTTTTATGTTATTAGCATGTTAATGACAGCAATACCGTAGGGAAGTGCAGGAACCGTAGGAATTTTACCACAAAAGAGCGAATATAAGTACAAAGAATGTAAATTGTGGTAAAATTCCTGCGGTTCTTGCACTTTCCTACGGCTCAACAAACGCTAGAATTATAAGTAATACTTCGTGAAAAAGCGCTAAATTTCGAATTACCAATTTCGAAAAATTACTATTCTCATTGATTTTTTCCTGAAAAAGAAATGTATGCTAATAAAGTCAAAGATGGTTTTATGGTCAAAACGAATCTTTCGTCCCCAACCCCCGCCCCCCCGTTACTACGCCACTGTTTCATGGCCGGAGCACCTTCAGCCATTCTCACGACATTACCTACCCACTTGCTTCCAACAAAAAAACCTAACTGAAGATAATAACGCATGAAATGAGAAAAATATTCTAACAAAAAAACCTAGTCATCTCGAGATGAATTGTGTAAAAATAAAAAAAAATCACTTAAAATAACCTATTTCGACTTAATATAATATAATACAATGGTGCTATTATAACTCTGACGAGTTTTATGGTCGAGCTTCTCTCCCAATTCGAGGTGTGCTCCTTTTTGTTTTTTCCTACTAATTGGGTGGACCTACAGTTTTATGCCGGCTCCGAACGGCGAATGCATTTTTGTGAGAAGCTTTTTCATGGCAGAAATACTCTCGGAGGGTATGCCGCCCACTGCCGAGAGGTGACCGCTGCTCTTAAAAAACCCAATAATTGGATTTTTACTAATTAGAAAAATTGTCTTTGGTGTTTGGCTCGGACCGTGGTTTGAACCCGAGACCTCTGGCATAGCAGGCGAGCACTCTACCCACTGCACCACAGCGGCCTATTTCGACTTAGTCTATGATAAAAAAAAAAATTATAATTCCTAACTGAAGTTAAGTTTTTTTAATAAACTGAAAACGCAAATAAATACGTCCATGAAGTACCCACATAACTCTAGTTAGGATGTTTTAATAACACGATTTTTCATACAATACTAGACTTAAGAGATTTGCTAGAAGATAAGTTGTTTTAACTGGTGCAAAATGTGTCTATCTGAGTTAGGATAATTTTTATATCTTAATAACTTTTTAAATATTACTCCAATTTAAATGGGGATAAGACAGATCGATGGGTTTTCCTCAAAAGATTAACACTATAACAATAACTCAATTTCACATTATCTCAAGTTAGGCTACTTCAATTTGCGGGCACAGAGTTGTCAATATTTATTGTCGAATCAGAGGTGGATAATTGCAAAATTGTTTCGAAATGCTTTTGTGACAAAAAGTTTCTTTGGTTTGTTTTGATTAACTTAAGGCTAGAAAAGCCTTTTTTGCAAATATATGTGCTTCCGAACATGGATAAGTATTTTAAAATTTCATTTCTTATGAGTGGATACTTGTCATATTTTATTTCTATCATGTATGTAACTTACCTTAATTATTAATTTATATATGTACGTACCTATAATTAATTAGCATAGACTGCGACTCGCAATAATATTTCACCAAAAAAAGCTCTAATTCCTATTCTTCTTATTAAAATCTACTTTTATTTTTCTTCGAATAATTTGAAATACACTTTTGCCACACAATAATTTGAAATACACTTTTGCCACACATTTTTCAATATTAACTAGAAATTTTGTTCAGTTTTTTCGATTGTCTTCAAATCAAAAAATTGCACAACTAAAATTTTTTTTAATCCATGAATAACGTTTTTAGGGACTGCTAAATGTTAGTCTCCTCCCAGCAACAGTCTTCTTCCTTACCCATGGTTTTATGGGCTAAACAGAATCAGTACTTCTCCGTCATGACGGACAAGGAAGAAACTGACAGCTGAGTGGACTGTGTATATTTTGCTCGTGCATCGCTACATTGGCAGTCGCCGGATCCGGCATACTTTGCCAATTTTCTATTTTGCCGTACGTCAGTAATATAAGATGTGTTCGGTGATGGCAGTAGAGTACACTAGTGCAGAAAATTGCGTTCGATAACTCGTTTTTGTACTAAACTGTGCAGAACTGTGCTTTGTAACCAACTTAAAATTAAATATTAGTATTAAATTAATACTATTAATACATATTCCATGGGATCTCGCTCTTAGCAATTCGTTAATTTTCGTTTTTTGACGCCTTTACATAAAACTTCTGCGACAAATGTCTGATATTGTTCTACCCTACTTTTTTAGTGCATTCACCGAACGCATATTTTATGTGCCACTCTTTCCGCTACGTACGTCCTGTCAGTCGAAACGACGTACGTCATGACGGAGAAGTACTGATTCTGCTTAGCGCTTTACCTCAAAGCTTCGTTTGTAAAGAAAAAGGTTTTCTAGCATTTCTTCCATTTCTTTTATTTATATTTATTTGGGGTTTGAGTTATGTCGTTTTTCAATTCAAGAATTCAATTTTTTCAAAAAAATTTTATATTCAATTTGTTAGTGTAATCATGGTTTATATCTATAAGTTGCGACACTCTTTGACATGTTGTGCCTGTCACCCTGCAGTGCTGTGCAAAAGTTACAGAAAAAAATTCAAATAAATTTTGAAATCTTTAAATCTTTAAAATTATTGGGTGAATTGAATTTGTAATGCTCTATTTGTAGCGATAATAACAAAAAATTAACATATTTTTGAGTTTTAATTGATTTTATTCGGAATTTTGGCTATTTTATTGTGAAGATTTTGCTACGTTTGAATACAACACTGTGGTCGATTCTTCTTCACATTTGGTTTATTTAGTTTCCCATTCTCCCATTGACACATAATGTGCCTGTCACTTTTTGCAACAACAATTCCCATGGTTGAAGTTTGTTTTGATGGGGATACAGTGAGTCACAGAGAAAGTGAGTCATTAATTATTCAGACATTTTTATTATTAAATATCTTTGTTAACAATTACTTGACTTTCCTAATTTTTTTGCGACGGAAAAGTTTCAAAAACATGCCAGAAATGATGAAAAACAAAAGCATACACGTATATACGCGTCACAATCAAAGCAAGCTTTCTGGCAACTCCAATTTAAATACTTAAACTTTCTCTCTAGAACACCGATTTCTCTCTTATATATTTTTACAGTTCACATTTTACATTATGTGTTAATTATATAAAAAAAAAACAGATCAGGCAATTTTTTTCCATTCTTAAAAGGTGTACTTATAATAAAACACACGCTAGAGCGCGTAAAAATCGTGTTTTGTTAGTTGAATAAAACACATTGCTTGCTAATAAAATTTGTATTATATTTAATTCAAGTGCGCCAATAGATGCATTAGTTGTATTTTTGATGTCAATGTGCAAAGATGGGCCGACAAACAAGTTTAGATATTAGGGATAGAGTAATTGAACTGTTGAAACAAGGCAAAAAAGTATTAAAACCGTTTTAGGGCATATTCCTCTTAGTGGCTAACCTTCACTGTGAGCCCGTTTCATGAACTTTTCCGGTTTTAACTATTATTTTTATAACTAAAAAATAATGTTCATCAAATATTTTTTGAAATTCTAAATTGTGGTTTATTCTAAAATATACCAAAGTACATAAATTTGTTTTTCAATCTGTTTGTGTATAATCTTTTATTTGCATAAAACTTCGGACAACATAACGTGGGCCATTTTCACTGCGACTTACTGTATGTATCAAAAATATAGATACACATTTATTTTTTCAAAACAAAAATGAAATATCCATGACGCAAATCGTTGCTACCCAATAAGCATTTTTGAATGCATTTGAATTTCATTGAGATCAAATCCATTTTCCAATTTCCAACAATAATTTTTAACTTGAATTCAGAAACAGCCCATTTTTCGATATGAAAATGTTTCTGTTTCTCCACTTGAAAAAAATATTGGAATTTGACTTGAACTTTATCGATATTCTCCAACCAAAATCAAACGTCAGAATAAAGCTTTTGAGCAACAAACTCTCATCCGATTGAAATAAAGGAACAAAAATGTAACAATTATGATTTTCTGCTTGACTTTATTGCTCAATTTTTTGTTATGCATTTAACAATAATAACAATATTTTATACACAAAAATTAGTTGAATTATACATTCCTCTTTAAATTTTATTCTTCACTCACTTTTTCGTTTACTTATTGCTAGTATGATTGAATTTAATTAATACTAATTATGCAATCAGTTCAGTTTGGAAAAGTATTGTACCTTAAGTGTAAAAACATGTTGGATATAAACTTGATAATTGAGACTTTTTCCCCACATTGGATTCGTGCTAATTGGGAAATATCCAAATGTAGGAGAATGTAGAGTTTCCAAAGCAACCAAAGCGTTCGAAGGCATCCAGGCATTAATCAAAATGTATGAATTGGTACAGCGTTTTATCAGCGAACACAATCTGAGAGTGTTAGAGAGTGTAATTCTCAAACTTATCTCTAATCCAAAGCGAAGGTAGAAAACCACACTAGAGATCAATTGGAGACTGATTAGAAAAAGAAATATTTGCAAATTCTCATTAGAATTTCATTAGAAAACTACATTGGATTTCAATTCGATCGATATGTTTCTCGACAGCTCCTCGAGTCGTCCTCTAACGTTAGAGATTTGAGAAAAGGGCTAGTTCTCGAGTCATTCTCAAACCGATATCTAACCTAAATGTTTGTTGGGTTTTCACCATCAAAATGGCCGTTTGAATTTAAATTTTTTTATTTCCTTTTGAACATTTTCGTATAAGCAGGGTTGCTCTTTCTCGTACTGTTCTGTTAATACATTTTTCCAGAAATATAGAAAAGGGAATATACGGATACCATTGCCTTTACTACTTCATTCGCGTATATGCAAATTTTATTTCATGTAAGATTAACATGATCGATCTTTACACATAGAATAGCAACAATTTTTTTCAAATTACACGATTTTTCAAACGTGATTTTAGCTTTTTAAACATCATTTGACATTTTGGTAAATGCAACCAAATTTTAGTGTTGATGCAACATAGAGCAATTTTAAAATATACGCTATGAATTAAATATAAAATTTTATTCTTAAATGTCATTTGGAATTTGGTTTCTTTAACATGATGATAGTGTCAATATAAACAAAAAAAATGTTAAAAAAAAGAACTTCAAAACTATTTTGAAACATACACAATTTTTTTGAACATTTGGAGTTCTGCTGTTCGTGAAAAACGCAATTATTATTCTTTTTTTTTAAATAAAAAGAGAATCTGGTGTCGTGGGAAGAGTTTACCATCAGTGGAAGTGCGTGATAATGGCGTTTCCACTTATATTTTCAGTTTTCAGGTGAATTAAAAGTGAAATGCATTTTTATTTCTAAAAGTTTTTAATGTAAAATATTTTCTTTTTTCTCCTCAAAGTTTGCAATTTTACCACGAGGAAGTCCTTCCATATCTCGCAATACCGAAGCACCTTTTTTTTTATTGAATGTACATATCGCACCCTAAATCATAAGGTGACACAACTCAAAATTTTTTGAAATCGAGTTTTTTCATAAATGTTACACATAACATATCTCTAGCGATTGCCAAAAAAACTTTTCACTAAGTGTCTCTTCTGACCGAAAAATTACCATAATACGTGGTCTTTTGCCATACGATTGCTTGTAAAGAAAAAAAGTTTTTTGGCTCTCCTGAAAATATTTGAATTTTGAGTGGTGTCACTTTATGATTTAGGGTGCGATATATTGTATTTTTGTAAATTGTAAAATCAGTCCAGTTAATTTAACAATAAATTTAAGGTAAAATCAAAAAAAATTCCGTGTTAATTTAAATAGCTGAAATTGCAAAATTATCTAGTTAAAAATGTAAAATCAACAGGAAAACATTTATCTGTTATTTTATGCGCACGTGGGCCGATATGCGGAAAAAATTAATATATATCGCATACTAAATCATAAAGTGGCACAACTTAAAATTCAAAAATTTTCAGGAGCCAAAAAACTTTTTCTTGACAACCAATGAATTGGAAAAAAGCCACGTATTTTTCAGTCAAAAGAGACTCCTAATGAAAAGTTTTTTTGTTGGCAATCGCTAGAGATATGTTCTGTGTACCGGTTTATGATGAAAAGTCGATTTAATAAAATTTTGAGTTGTGTCACTTTATGATTTAGGGTGCGATATATTTTTATTAAAATCGTTTTCGTAGTGAAGAAAAAAATTCAGTAAAAACGAAGTAAATCCTAACGACTTTGCTCCCATTTTGGTAGTAACAGCAATTATACGAAATTGCACAGCATTGATTCCTTCATTCTCTTCATTTTCGCACAAACACATACGCATTTTTTAAATTGAAGAAGAAGAAGACCATTTGAGTGACCAAACTATTTAGTATAAACAATGAGTGTAATTTTCAATTTCATATCGACGGCTGAGAATAAGATCGCCATATTTCAAAAATTGTTTCAAAAACGCCCTATTCCAAAAATTGTTTGAATAATGTCCTATTTCAGATTTTGCTTCAAAAACGCCCTATTTCAGAATTTGTTTGAATACGGTCCTATTTCAGATTCTGCTTAAAAAACGACCTATTTCAGAGAAAATTCCATACACAGCCGCGGAAAAAATTCATTTAGTTCACTACCTTATTTTCAGATTCTATTGATGTAGTCTTATAAAAAAATGTCCAAATATGAACAATTCATGACTACTTTGCAAAAAGTTGATTTTTTTTTACAAAATAATGGTATCAGAAATAAAAAAAATTTTATTCAACAAAAACTGCTTGAAATTTTTGCTAACTTTAGCTATAAATTTTCCTTATAACTTATATCTCTATTGTCCCTGTTGTGAATTTAAAAGAAAATATAGCACTTCCTTGACTAATTAAAGAAAAAATCAGTGCAATCGACCAAATATTAAAAAAAATATAGGCATACAAAAATGCTACTTCATAGATGCTACCTTTTCTAACTTCGATGGACAAAAAGTTTGTGTGTTACAGCGTGCCACACTCGCTAACTGCAATAAAATGAAAGTTTGCAATGTCTTCTATCGATTTCTGTTAAAAATGTTTTCCCATATTTTCCCCAATCGATGTAAACTTGATTTAAATGTCGAAAGTCCCATCAAATTTTGATAAAATTGACAAAATGTAGCATGCTTTTAGGCTCATGCGTATATATTAACGTTTACAAATTATGTGACATTTTTTTGTTTACGAATATGAAGGCACAGAGGGGAATAGATAAAAATGCAGATTGGTAATAGCCCCGTCACAATGAAATTTTGACGGAGCAGCATGCATTGACAGATGAGTGGAATGTATGTATTTGCATAGGGATCGACACATCCAGCAGCACTAGCGCCATCTACCATAAAAAAGTTCCCAATTTTCAACTTTTGCTGCATGTAAGGCATAAGAAGAAGCATTTGACATTTGTTCGGGGCAATGGAGCGCAGCGCTGCGAAGAGCTAGGAGCTAAAATCATTGAAAATAGCGGAGTTGGAGCTAAAATCACTTACATACATATTTGTGGGTATGTATCAGAGTTGAGCAAAATTTTTTCGAATAACGAATAATAAGTAGATGAATAATTTTTTTTTATCTTTATTTGAATAATAAATAATTTCGCTTACTGCAAAAATAATTATTCGAATAATAAATACTTTTTATTTACATACATTTTTGTGATAAAATGGAAACCATGTACATATATACATATGTATCTATATGTTCTTCAAATGCTCTTTTTTTCTACCGAGAATTTTTATTTCTTGGTTCGTATTAACAAAAATATAGCAAATGCTTTTACTCAAGATTTCGGAAATTTGACATTAATTTGTATGAACCAAATTTCAAAATGTGAGTAAAAGGTCTGAAATCTGAAGCAAAAGCAAATGCTTGGCTTTTATTAATATAACCCATTATTTTAAATAGCAAATAAAGTTCCGAATAATTTATTCGTAACTAATTTATCTAAATAAAAATTTTTAAAATATATTTTTATTCGAATAATTATTTAAATAAAAATTTATTCGAATAATGCTTAAGTCTGGTAGACATGCATCCCTATTAATTTTTGTTTGTGTTATTTATTTAATTTTAATAGGTTTTTTTCTTTTAACCGATTTAGCACATTGTAAGAGGAGGAAAAATTTCATATGGACTCGTCATGTATTGATACATCTCGTAAGATGACAGCGAATAGTTTTTTATTATCGCATTTATTTTAAAAATCATCGTCCACCGGTCGATATACTATATATATTTTTGAATTTCCATTACAACATGAAAATTTCACTTTATATGTATCACATCCACATTTTCTCTACTAACAGCTTTTATACATTTAGTATAAACTTACTTCCTATACCAGTTTGGTAAGAAATGCCCACAAACAGTATCCCTGATCATCGCAAAAAAGAAAAATTAGGAGCTAAGAGCGGAGCCAGCAAAAAAATCTTTTGTGAGCGGATTTAACAAAAAAAAAAAACTTTCGCTCCGATGCCCTGATAGCAAAGAAACGGAAGATGGTTGTGGCGATGCACCTACATGCAGCAAAATGCTACTATATCCAGCAGTTGATTGTGACGGGGCTATAAATTATACACCTAATTTGTCAGAATCAATGGTAATGCAAACAAAAATAACGATAAACACATTCATCATAACATTGCGGGTTTCAAACAAGAATAGCAACAAACATATTTGTTTAAGAATGTGTACACATAGAGAGCATTAGATAGCTTTGCAATATATACATATTATTTAAAACAATGAGTGCATTTTCAATTTCTTATAAAGAATTAAGTGAGGAATTAATAAAATGTGATCGAAATGTGGATTCGTTAACGAACTTTATCGATTACATACATGCCAAGGCGCTAACGAATGATGAAAATGATATTGCAGTAGTGAAACGAAATATATCGCAGCGATTCGTAGGTCAATTTAAAAAGCGATAGGACGATTCGAAGGGAGATATTTCGATTTTTTTCAACACGAACTTTGGCTTAAAAGTATGTTTGGAAATTCCATAACACACTGATGAAATCTAATAGTTTTCCATTCTTAGTTAGATATATTTGAGGTGGATTTTCCATGTAGCAGTCAGTCTACTTGTGTGAAGAGAGGAAGAAAGAGTAAGGAGTTCAGTGATTGCAGTGATCATGCTAAACGATACAAAGTTGCTGCTTTAGTCGATCAGTATGCACAATAACAACTTTCAAAGGCAAGTAAAAGGCTGGAGAAAGGAAACAGTGAACAAAACCATATTAGTGCTTCAGTTGCACTGGGAATATTAATGGATGCAGATTTAACAAAATTTCTATATGAAACTATAAGAATTGCCCTCAGGTCGGAAGGCTTTAACATTTTACCAGCTTATTTTAAGGTATTAGATGAAAAAAAATCTTATCCCGACGAAATTGTAGTAACAGAAACATATGCTGCTGTTAATTTGCAAAGTTTACTTGATCACACAACAAGAAGACTTATTGATACTTTCTCAGCAGAAAAGTTGAACTCAGTGATGCCAGATAATCTCCGCTAAAATTCCCACAGAAATTGCAAAAAAATCCCTAATTTCCGTCATTTTAATTAAAAAAATCCCACAAAATTCCCACCGAATTTGAAGCATTTATTTCAGTAATATAAGAATATATAACAGTCAAATACAGTTTTTTTTAAGTTGAAGCAATTGATATTTTTGGATTGAAAGGCAACTCTTGCTTTACTTATACTATTTAACATATCACTATATAGTTTGTTTCGCTCTTTTACATTTAACATCCGTTACTGATTCAGCATTTGAATGGGGTAACGTGAGTACAATTTCAACCAATTGCTTAACATTATGAGACAAAAATTGTCATTTAGTTTTTAAAGTTTAATATTTTTTTTAATCGTCTTTTTGTGTTTCGGTTAAAACTATACAAATACTTTTGTATTCCGATTCCGTGAGATCAGGATTGATATTTAATTTTTCAATTAGAGCAAGAAGTGATACACGACTGTTTTAAGAGAAATCGAAAACAATATCGGGATCTAAAACTGCAATTCTTCGAAAACACCGTCAAATGGAAAACGCGATATTATCTGAAAAGTAGAAGCTTCATAAAAGCGCAAACACTTTTTTTGAATACAATCTTTTCCTCCAAATTTAAATTTGACAAAATATCTTCGCATTCATAACCAACGTAAACGTTATAGACGTCAAGTAAATATGGAGTTGGAAGTTCCAAAACTTTTAGCTGTAATTCCCTTGGAATTGTAAAAAAGTCGGGTTTTAAGAAATTTCTTGCAATTTTCAACACAAGTGTTTTAGCTTCTTGCCCTAGTCGGTGTATAAGTACATTTCGGCTTTGGAACAATGCGTTAAATTCATTGAAAAAGTTAAGAACATACTTCAAAAATCTAAAATAAGCCTTGTTTTGAATTCATTCCAATTCTTCATAAATAGTTTCTGCTTTTTACGCTTATCTTCAAATCAGGCCAGGCGAAAATAGCTTTTAAGTGGCTCCTAATTCTCCAAATTCTTTCGATTATTAACAATACAGTACGAATGTGCACAATGAAAAAAAAATTACTTAAGAGTGGCAATTGTTAACACGCTTTTATTAGTTTCACCTGTATGTATATATGTATGTATTTATGCAAACAAGTTACGTATAAGCAGTGTAGTTGACTGTATGTTTACTTGTACGCATGTATGTAACCGACTCCTTTTTGCATTGCATAAGTTAACGCGAAAGCGTGTGTATTCATACACTGAATGGGAGTTTTTCAGTGTGAGATGTGCTTATTTTAAGTTATACTATAAATTATACATATGTATGTAGGTATGTAAACAGTTCTGCAACCAAAAAATCAGAGACGAAAAATAACTCTTATTGAATTTTTTGAAATCAAAAACGTTGGGCACATTTCAATGAAAAAATTTTTCTCTTACATTTAAAAGTTATTATGGGAAAGAAAGATGTTTCTGTTGCTCATAACGATTCTATTCAGATTTTTATACTCAGCTGTACTAGTACACAGAGTATTATAATTTTGATTTCATAACGGTGGATTGTAACATAATGAAATAATCGAGATAGATATGGACTTATATATATCAAAATGATCAGGGTGAAAAGAGAAATCGATTGAGCCATGTCCGTCCGTCCGTCCGTCCGTCCGTCCGTACGCACGATAACTCGCGTAAAAATTGAGATATTTTGATGAAATTTGAAATGCAAGTTGGTATCGAGACTGGGACGGTTGGTATTGAAAATGGGCGAAATCGGACCATGACCACGCCCACTTTTCCTATATAGAAAAAATCGGAAATTTGGTATCTCAGCCACTAATATAGCTAGAGTGATAAAATTTTACCCACGTATTGTGCTCAGCCCCTTATGAAGAAATTTGATGAAGTTTTGGAAAATGGGCGGTGCCACGCCCACTTATTAAGGGTCAAACATTGAAAGTTTTATATGTCATAACTCAGAAACAGTTGAAGATATATTGATGAAATTTGGTATGCGTAATTTGCTTACTTAGACAAATGTTTTGGCGAAAAATTATCAAAATCGGTTGACGGGCACGCCCACTTTTATATATGGGAACTATAAAGGGGCCTAATAAAAACATTTTAAGCGATATCTCTGTCAAATATAAAGATCTGTCACTGAAATTTTGTGGCAGGAGTCCAACTACGGACATAAAACAAAAAGTATAAAAATTTTGGCAAATGGGCGGTGCCACGCCCACTTATTAAGGGGCAAACATTGAAAGTTTTATATGTCATAACTCAGAAACCGTTGAAGATATATCGATGAAATTTGGTATGCGTAATTTGCTTACTTGGACAAATGTTTTGGCGAAAAATTATCAAAATCGGTTGACGGGCACGCCCACTTTTATATATGGGAACTATAAAGGGGCCTAATAAAACCATTTTAAGCGATATCTCTGTCAAATATAAAGATCTGTCACTGAAATTTTGTGGCAGGAGTCCAACTACGGACATAAAACAAAAAGTATAAAAATTTTGGCAAATGGGCGTTGCCACGCCCACTTATTAAGGGGCAAATATTGAAAGTTTTATAGGCCATAACTCAGAAACCGTTAAAGATATATCGATGAAATTTGGTACGCGTGCTATATTTTTTAGCCAAATTTAGAAAAATTACCAAAATCGGTTGACGACCACGCCCACTTTTATATATGGGTATTATAAAGTGACCTAATAAAATCATTTTTAGCGATATCTCTGTGAAATATAAAGATAATTCATTGAAATTTTGTAACTTGAGTTCTACAATAGACCGGAAACAAAAAATAAAAAAAGTTTATAAAATGGGCGTGGCACCGCCTCTTTTTAGACGAAGGAATATACGAGCCTATTACTCGACAAATAACTGAGATATTATGACGAAACTTGGTTTATGCACTTTTATAACATGTGTTAATAGACACGCAAAAATGTGTTGAAATCGGTTTATGACCACGCCTACTTTTTAACAAAGATATTTCTGGAAAACCCTTTTGGAATTTGTAACGTGAAGTCTTTGTAACTAAAAGTCATAGAGGGATGCAATTTTGCACTAACAATAATATTTATATGCTTATTTGGATGATTGATACAAATTTTAAAAATGGGCGTGGCTGCGCCCTGTTTATGCAGCACTCGTTTCATATAAAATACACCCTATATCGAACAAACGCAAATAAACAATGAAAGCATACAGCTGAGTATCTAATGTTCGATTCCACTCGAACTTAGGCTTCCTTACTTGTTATTTTTTCAATTGCCTCATAACTGTTATTCATAAGAAAAAATTTTTTCCGTTGCTCATAACGTTTATTTTGAAATTTTTATTTTTTCCGTTGCCTCATAACAGTTATTCATGAAAATAAAGTTTTTCTGTTGCTTATAGCTAATTTCTATTTCAGATTTTTGATTTTTACATTGTATTGTGAGTATTATTTTGTGGAATTGGTTCCTTTTTTGCTCATAGGAGTTCATCGTTCGGTATCTAGTGTATATAATTGGATGGTGCTATGTAATACAGTATATTTATTTTATTCGCACCCCCCGAAGCTAGGATGTTTCAATTGGTACTAGCTGTAAATATATCCTAACTAAAATTAAAAATGCTGATTAAAAATCGGTTTAGGCCCGTGGTTTCATATGCAAAGTTACTTAGAATAATCCGTAGGATTTTTTTTCGCGCAAACGATTTTTCGAAAATAAAATAATCGATCTCGTGATAAAAATCGATAGCAGTAAGAAAACAAATCATTGTGGTAGTCAGACTTAGCACGATATTGCCCGGAAGCGTTGATATATATGTACATTAGAGTGCGTTTAAAATTCAAATTAACGATATTTTACTGTATCGCCCCCTCAACATGGTTAAATAAAGCATTGTGATGAAAAATCTATGAAGGTTAAAAAAACCAAAATATTTTTGTAAATTATCTAATACCCAAAATCAATACTTCTATACCCAAGGATAACAAATATAAATTTTGGTCCTGATTGATAAAGGTTTAGTGGTCTTTCACGGGTGTCAAATTTCAGATGGCCACAGAACTTAAATTTTTTTACCCCTGTGACACTCCACTAAACCGTGATCAATCGGGACCAAAATTTATGTGTGATATATTTGACCATGCTACTACCGATTGAGGGGCGATACAGTCTTTTTATGAACTTTTAATTTTTTCATACAAATTAAACGGACTCTAATGTACATACATATAACTTTCCATAATCCATACCCGCGAAGTCTTCCGCGGAAGAAAATTCAACATTTTTTTTTAATTATAAAATATTTAAAGTAAAATTGGCAATACACCAAAATTAAAATCCAAGCGAAATCCATTTGAAACCTAAATTAAAATCGAATTAATTTATGATCTTCCATCTTCAACCAAGCTTCAGTTTTCCCTCTTTCTCTTTCTCTCTCTTTCCCTTTCCTATTCCCTCTCTCTCCCCCCTCAATCTTTAACTATCCCTATCCCTATCTCAATCTTTTTTCACTTTCCTTAGCCAGATGGGCTAAGAAGGATGGGTGACAACGCACACTTTTCCAAAGTTGTCTAAGTTCGATGTAGTGGCCCATATACCAAATGTGGCATTGTAACTTAAACCTTATAAAACTTGCTGTAAATAAATATAGGAAATTATGTATTCAGAGAAATATTGTTCCAGAGATATTTCAAATAATGAAAAAATGTATCATATAAAATATATAATTGATTGAATAAAGACATCATAAAATATAATATCTTCGTAAAATAAGAATTACTACAAATTCAGAAGCGGCATGAACCCAAATGAAGATCTAACGTTAAAAATATTAAAAACGTATACTGTGGCAAATTTGAAATCCATCCTTGAAAAAATCGGCGAATCGACAAATGGTACAAAAAATGAGTTGGTGCTACGGGATATAGGTGTTGAAATCACAAATGAAAATGGAATACGAACAGAAAGCCAAATGAGTGAGTTGGAACTATTGAGAATGGAATTATCATTATTGAAACGAGAAACCGAGATTCAGAAGAAAGAAAATGAGGTAATGAAGAGAGAAAATGTCTTGATGAAATATGAGATAGAACGCGTCAAGTCTGGCAATTTAAATTCACTTTCCGTTCCTGGAAATGAAAGTTTCATCCTTGCCAGGGAAATAATGCCAGATTTTACGGGTAATGGTGAATCCTTTGATCATTGGGTAAAACAGTTAAATAGTGTAGGCAATGCTTATAATCTAAATGAAAATATTATGAAGACACTTATCTCAACTAAGTTGAAAGAGCGAGCTTTGAGATGGTTTCGTTCACGTTCAGATATTATGACACTAAGTGTTAAAAAATTAATAGAGGAAATGCAATTACTTTTTGAAGATCGTTCAAGTCGTTTGGCACTGATGAAAGATTTTGAATCAAGAAAATGGCAAACAAATGAATCGTTTCAGGAGTACTTTAATGAAAAGTTAATTCTCTCAAATAAAATTTCAATCAGTGATATGGATTTAATTGAACATATCATTGACGGTATCCCTGATTATATTCTACGTTCGCAGGCCAAAATGCAACGATTTAAAGATAAGCAAAGTTTGTTGGAATCATTTCAGAGTGTAAGGCTAAGAAGAGAAAACCCTTTCAAAAATGATGCTGTTAAGCAATCAAAATCCATTAGATGTTTCAATTCAATTCTTTAGGCCATTTAGCAGTTGAATGTCGTAAGCCGAAACGTGATAAAGGAGCTTGCCATATATGTGCACAGTTGGGACACTTTGCTGCAGAAAGTCCACAGAGAAATATCCATAATGTTAACGAGCAAAACGATGAAACTAATGACGATTATGTAAGGCATATTAAATACTAGCAAATACCCGTCACACTTCGCTGCGACAAATCACACTATGCCACTCCCTTCCCTATCGTTATCCCCACCAGTCAGCATTTCCCGTTCCCCCTATCTCTCTCTCTCTTATACTACTCTCTCTCTCTCTCCCCGTCTCACGTTCCTTATCAACAACTTTCCATGGCCATCCGGTACTCATATCGGTGTACATCATGATTACTAATATATTTTGGATAATCAACTGGAAAATTGGAATGGAATGAACTCTCTATTGAAGCTCTGATTGATACCTTTAATTTGATACCAGCAATGCCCAAAAATATTTCGGGGGCTATTTAACTCGCGTAAAAATTGAGATATTTTGATGAAATTTGAAATGCAAGTTGGTATCGAGACTGGGACGGTTGGTATTGAAAATGGGCGAAATCGGACCATGACCACGCCCACTTTTCCTATATAGAAAAAATCGGAAATTTGGTATCTCAGCCACTAATATAGCTAGAGTGATAAAATTTTACCCACGTATTGTGCTCAGCCCCTTATGAAGAAATTTGATGAAGTTTTGGAAAATGGGCGGTGCCACGCCCACTTATTAAGGGTCAAACATTGAAAGTTTTATATGTCATAACTCAGAAACAGTTGAAGATATATCGATGAAATTTGGTATGCGTAATTTGCTTACTTAGACAAATGTTTTGGCGAAAAATTATCAAAATCGGTTGACGGGCACGCCCACTTTTATATATGGGAACTATAAAGGGGCCTAATAAAAACATTTTAAGCGATATCTCTGTCAAATATAAAGATCTGTCACTGAAATTTTGTGGCAGGAGTCCAACTACGGACATAAAACAAAAAGTATAAAAATTTTGGCAAATGGGCGGTGCCACGCCCACTTATTAAGGGGCAAACATTGAAAGTTTTATATGTCATAACTCAGAAACCGTTGAAGATATATCGATGAAATTTGGTATGCGTAATTTGCTTACTTAGACAAATGTTTTGGCGAAAAATTATCAAAATCGGTTGACGGGCACGCCCACTTTTATATATGGGAACTATAAAGGGGCCTAATAAAACCATTTTAAGCGATATCTCTGTCAAATATAAAGATCTGTCACTGAAATTTTGTGGCAGGAGTCCAACTACGGACATAAAACAAAAAGTATAAAAATTTTGGCAAATGGGCGTTGCCACGCCCACTTATTAAGGGGCAAATATTGAAAGTTTTATAGGCCATAACTCAGAAACCGTTAAAGATATATCGATGAAATTTGGTACGCGTGCTATATTTTTTAGCCAAATGTGTGGGCGAAAAATTACCAAAATCGGTTGACGACCACGCCCACTTTTATATATGGGTATTATAAAGTGACCTAATAAAATCATTTTTAGCGATATCTCTGTGAAATATAAAGATAATTCATTGAAATTTTGTAACTTGAGTTCTACAATAGACCGGAAACAAAAAATAAAAAAAGTTTATAAAATGGGCGTGGCACCGCCTCTTTTTAGACGAAGGAATATACGAGCCTATTACTCGACAAATAACTGAGATATTATGACGAAACTTGGTTTATGCACTTTTATAACATGTGTTAATAGACACGCAAAAATGTGTTGAAATCGGTTTATGACCACGCCTACTTTTTAACAAAGATATTTCTGGAAAACCCTTTTGGAATTTGTAACGTGAAGTCTTTGTAACTAAAAGTCATAGAGGGATGCAATTTTGCACTAACAATAATATTTATATGCTTATTTGGATGATTGATACAAATTTTAAAAATGGGCGTGGCTGCGCCCTGTTTATGCAGCACTCGTTTCATATAAAATACACCCTATATCGAACAAACGCAAATAAACAATGAAAGCATACAGCTGAGTATCTAATGTTCGATTCCACTCGAACTTAGGCTTCCTTACTTGTTATTTTTTCAATTGCCTCATAACTGTTATTCATAAGAAAAAATTTTTTCCGTTGCTCATAACGTTTATTTTGAAATTTTTATTTTTTCCGTTGCCTCATAACAGTTATTCATGAAAATAAAGTTTTTCTGTTGCTTATAGCTAATTTCTATTTCAGATTTTTGATTTTTACATTGTATTGTGAGTATTATTTTGTGGAATTGGTTCCTTTTTTGCTCATAGGAGTTCATCGTTCGGTATCTAGTGTATATAATTGGATGGTGCTATGTAATACAGTATATTTATTTTATTCGCACCCCCCGAAGCTAGGATGTTTCAATTGGTACTAGCTGTAAATATATCCTAACTAAAATTAAAAATGCTGATTAAAAATCGGTTTAGGCCCGTGGTTTCATATGCAAAGTTACTTAGAATAATCCGTAGGATTTTTTTTCGCGCAAACGATTTTTCGAAAATAAAATAATCGATCTCGTGATAAAAATCGATAGCAGTAAGAAAACAAATCATTGTGGTAGTCAGACTTAGCACGATATTGCCCGGAAGCGTTGATATATATGTACATTAGAGTGCGTTTAAAATTCAAATTAACGATATTTTACTGTATCGCCCCCTCAACATGGTTAAATAAAGCATTGTGATGAAAAATCTATGAAGGTTAAAAAAACCAAAATATTTTTGTAAATTATCTAATACCCAAAATCAATACTTCTATACCCAAGGATAACAAATATAAATTTTGGTCCTGATTGATAAAGGTTTAGTGGTCTTTCACGGGTGTCAAATTTCAGATGGCCACAGAACTTAAATTTTTTTACCCCTGTGACACTCCACTAAACCGTGATCAATCGGGACCAAAATTTATGTGTGATATATTTGACCATGCTACTACCGATTGAGGGGCGATACAGTCTTTTTATGAACTTTTAATTTTTTCATACAAATTAAACGGACTCTAATGTACATACATATAACTTTCCATAATCCATACCCGCGAAGTCTTCCGCGGAAGAAAATTCAACATTTTTTTTTAATTATAAAATATTTAAAGTAAAATTGGCAATACACCAAAATTAAAATCCAAGCGAAATCCATTTGAAACCTAAATTAAAATCGAATTAATTTATGATCTTCCATCTTCAACCAAGCTTCAGTTTTCCCTCTTTCTCTTTCTCTCTCTTTCCCTTTCCTATTCCCTCTCTCTCCCCCCTCAATCTTTAACTATCCCTATCCCTATCTCAATCTTTTTTCACTTTCCTTAGCCAGATGGGCTAAGAAGGATGGGTGACAACGCACACTTTTCCAAAGTTGTCTAAGTTCGATGTAGTGGCCCATATACCAAATGTGGCATTGTAACTTAAACCTTATAAAACTTGCTGTAAATAAATATAGGAAATTATGTATTCAGAGAAATATTGTTCCAGAGATATTTCAAATAATGAAAAAATGTATCATATAAAATATATAATTGATTGAATAAAGACATCATAAAATATAATATCTTCGTAAAATAAGAATTACTACAAATTCAGAAGCGGCATGAACCCAAATGAAGATCTAACGTTAAAAATATTAAAAACGTATACTGTGGCAAATTTGAAATCCATCCTTGAAAAAATCGGCGAATCGACAAATGGTACAAAAAATGAGTTGGTGCTACGGGATATAGGTGTTGAAATCACAAATGAAAATGGAATACGAACAGAAAGCCAAATGAGTGAGTTGGAACTATTGAGAATGGAATTATCATTATTGAAACGAGAAACCGAGATTCAGAAGAAAGAAAATGAGGTAATGAAGAGAGAAAATGTCTTGATGAAATATGAGATAGAACGCGTCAAGTCTGGCAATTTAAATTCACTTTCCGTTCCTGGAAATGAAAGTTTCATCCTTGCCAGGGAAATAATGCCAGATTTTACGGGTAATGGTGAATCCTTTGATCATTGGGTAAAACAGTTAAATAGTGTAGGCAATGCTTATAATCTAAATGAAAATATTATGAAGACACTTATCTCAACTAAGTTGAAAGAGCGAGCTTTGAGATGGTTTCGTTCACGTTCAGATATTATGACACTAAGTGTTAAAAAATTAATAGAGGAAATGCAATTACTTTTTGAAGATCGTTCAAGTCGTTTGGCACTGATGAAAGATTTTGAATCAAGAAAATGGCAAACAAATGAATCGTTTCAGGAGTACTTTAATGAAAAGTTAATTCTCTCAAATAAAATTTCAATCAGTGATATGGATTTAATTGAACATATCATTGACGGTATCCCTGATTATATTCTACGTTCGCAGGCCAAAATGCAACGATTTAAAGATAAGCAAAGTTTGTTGGAATCATTTCAGAGTGTAAGGCTAAGAAGAGAAAACCCTTTCAAAAATGATGCTGTTAAGCAATCAAAATCCATTAGATGTTTCAATTCAATTCTTTAGGCCATTTAGCAGTTGAATGTCGTAAGCCGAAACGTGATAAAGGAGCTTGCCATATATGTGCACAGTTGGGACACTTTGCTGCAGAAAGTCCACAGAGAAATATCCATAATGTTAACGAGCAAAACGATGAAACTAATGACGATTATGTAAGGCATATTAAATACTAGCAAATACCCGTCACACTTCGCTGCGACAAATCACACTATGCCACTCCCTTCCCTATCGTTATCCCCACCAGTCAGCATTTCCCGTTCCCCCTATCTCTCCCTCTCTTATACTACTCTCTCTCTCTCTCCCCGTCTCACGTTCCTTATCAACAACTTTCCATGGGCATCCGGTACTCATATCGGTGTACATCATGATTACTAATATATTTTGGATAATCAACTGGAAAATTGGAATGGAATGAACTCTCTATTGAAGCTCTGATTGATACCTTTAATTTGATACCAGCAATGCCCAAAAATATTTCGGGGGCTATTTAACTCGCGTAAAAATTGAGATATTTTGATGAAATTTGAAATGCAAGTTGGTATCGAGACTGGGACGGTTGGTATTGAAAATGGGCGAAATCGGACCATGACCACGCCCACTTTTCCTATATAGAAAAAATCGGAAATTTGGTATCTCAGCCACTAATATAGCTAGAGTGATAAAATTTTACCCACGTATTGTGCTCAGCCCCTTATGAAGAAATTTGATGAAGTTTTGGAAAATGGGCGGTGCCACGCCCACTTATTAAGGGTCAAACATTGAAAGTTTTATATGTCATAACTCAGAAACAGTTGAAGATATATCGATGAAATTTGGTATGCGTAATTTGCTTACTTAGACAAATGTTTTGGCGAAAAATTATCAAAATCGGTTGACGGGCACGCCCACTTTTATATATGGGAACTATAAAGGGGCCTAATAAAAACATTTTAAGCGATATCTCTGTCAAATATAAAGATCTGTCACTGAAATTTTGTGGCAGGAGTCCAACTACGGACATAAAACAAAAAGTGTAAAAATTTTGGCAAATGGGCGGTGCCACGCCCACTTATTAAGGGGCAAACATTGAAAGTTTTATATGTCATAACTCAGAAACCGTTGAAGATATATCGATGAAATTTGGTATGCGTAATTTGCTTACTTAGACAAATGTTTTGGCGAAAAATTATCAAAATCGGTTGACGGGCACGCCCACTTTTATATATGGGAACTATAAAGGGGCCTAATAAAAACATTTTAAGCGATATCTCTGTCAAATATAAAGATCTGTCACTGAAATTTTGTGGCAGGAGTCCAACTACGGACATAAAACAAAAAGTATAAAAATTTTGGCAAATGGGCGGTGCCACGCCCACTTATTAAGGGGCAAATATTGAAAGTTTTATAGGCCATAACTCAGAAACCGTTAAAGATATATCGATGAAATTTGGTACGCGTGCTATATTTTTTAGCCAAATGTGTGGACGAAAAATTACCAAAATCGGTTGACGACCACGCCCACTTTTATATATGGGTATTATAAAGTGACCTAATAAAACCATTTTTAGCGATATCTCTGTGAAATATAAAGATAATTCATTGAAATTTTGTAACATGAGTTCTACAATAGACCGGAAACAAAAAATAAAAAAAGTTTATAAAATGGGCGTGGCACCGCCTCTTTTTAGACGAAGGAATATACGAGCCTATTACTCGACAAATAACTGAGATATTATGACGAAACTTGGTTTATGCACTTTTATAACATGTGTTAATAGACACGCAAAAATGTGTTGAAATCGGTTTATGACCACGCCTACTTTTTAACAAAGATATTTCTGGAAAACCCTTTTGGAATTTGTAACGTGAAGTCTTTGTAACTAAAAGTCATAGAGGGATGCAATTTTGCACTAACAATAATATTTATATGCTTATTTGGATGATTGATACAAATTTTAAAAATGGGCGTGGCTGCGCCCTGTTTATGCAGCACTCGTTTCATATAAAATACACCCTATATCGAACAAACGCAAATAAACAATGAAAGCATACAGCTGAGTATCTAATGTTCGATTCCACTCGAACTTAGGCTTCCTTACTTGTTTTTAAACTATTTTGGATTAAATAAAATTGTAAAACTTCTCATAGTTTCAAAATAAGAATTTTTGGCATTAAAATTCATATTTAATTCCAAGAATGATCAAATTAAATACCAAATGATATTAGAAATAAACATTTTTTACTGTGTACTTTTATTTTTAATGATGGGGTCATGGTGATATAGTAAGTGATGTACTCGTCTTATATACTAAAGTTTTAACGGCCATGGGTGTCATTCAATTTATTGTTAAGATATAGAGATTTCATTTAAACAACTAGGGACATCGGATATTTGCTGTGGTTAGTAGTATTTAATGCAGGATTATAAAAGGTTTAGTTGTACTATACAATGATACATGCAGCCAAATAAAGTCCGAAAAGCTTTCGCAAAACTTGAGATTTACATATCGACGACTGAGAATAAGATCGCCCTATTTCAAAAATTGTTTCAAAAACGCCCTATTCCGAAAATTGTTTGAATAACGTCCTATTTCAGATTTTGCTTCAAGAACGCCCTATTTCAGAATTTGTTTCAATACCGTCCTATTTCAGACAATTATTCAAAAACGCCCTATTCCAGACAAATATTATATATCGACGGCTGAGAATAAGATCGCCCTATTTCAAAAATTGTTTCAAAAACGCCCTATTCCAAAAATTGTTTGAATAACGTCCTATTTCAGATTTTGCTTCAAGAACGCCCTATTTCAGAATTTGTTTCAATAACGTCCTATTTCAGACAATTATTCAAAAACGCCCTACTCCAGAGAAATATATATTGAATTTTCTCTGAAATAGGGCGTTTTTGAAGTAAAATCTGAAATAGGACGTTATTGAAAAAAATGTTCAAATAGGGCGTTCTTGAAGCAAAATCTGAAATAGGACGTTATTGAAACATTTTTTTAAATAGGGCATTCTTGAAACAATTTTTGAAATAGGGCGTTCTTATTCTCAGCCGTCGATATATGGAATTTTCTCTGAAATAGCGCGTTTTTGAAGAAAAATCTGAAATAGGACGTTATTGAAACAATTATTCAAATAAGGCGTTTTTGAAGTAAAATCTTAAATAGGACGTTATTCCAAAAATTTTTGGAATAGGGCGTTTTTGAAACAATTTTTGAAATATGGCGATCTTATACTCAGCCGTCGATAAGTAGGTCAGAACATCTCCTTTTGTTAGTTTCCATACGCTCACCATAATGCATGTACATTAGAAAACGGCTTCAGAGCTTAAAAGGATATTACAGAGAAGTAACAATAAAAAAAATTTAGGCTGTATTTCGAAGGACAAAAAAATTTGTCCCGAAACCTCCTCAACATAAGCTTCAAATTTAGGCGCGGACTTTAACAACTTTTTTTCGTACGGACACCAAACCTACTACATATGTATGTATGTATGTATGTCCGATCGGCGGATATTTCACCTCAGACATTCGTTAATGGACACTTATGTACTAAAATGGTAATAGATTTTGTCTGCAGTGATTATAAAAGCAATAAATTACACCTGGAAAAAATCTCATGCGTGTTGTATTTCTAGTACCATCAGGGAGCAAACAATTTGTCACCAACATATGTACATATTAGGGATTCCAAACCCGGGATCCCGGGATCCCGCCCTTTTTGACACCTCAAAAATCCCGGATTTGCTAGAATTTCATCCCGGGATTTTCGGGAGAAAATTAAAACAGAATATTCCCTATTATAGCAAAGAAAAGTTGTATTGTATATAATTTTTACTGGTCTCAGATCTGTATACTAATAGCATTTCCTATTTTGAATGAAAATGTTGCATTATTACATGGCAGCATTATCAACATGTGCCCTGCCTGTGCCGTATGAAAATGGTGCATTTTTCATGTGATGAATGAAATAAAAATAATGCAACCCTTTACTTGAGCTAAGAGCAGAAAATGTTGCCCCGTAGTCGGGCCAGTTTTACATTTTGTCAATAGAACAAACAGCCTTGTAGTAATTGCACCTTACCGCGCTGAATGAAAATTTTGTTAATTTTTGCGCTTTTTAAAAAAATATTTTGATTTTCAAATTAAATTTTTTATAAGAAGTTGTAAAAATCAGGAAAGTTTTATTCTTTTAAAAGTTAGCCCGTTTGACTGTAAACACTTTAAGGGAAATATTACTAAGATCCGATGAATATTAAATTTTTGGCGATTTTTTCAGGTGAAAGAAAAATGATAACTTTGTACCAAAAACTTGGTGAGGTGGCCCAACTATGTGAAAAAGACTTCATAATTAAAATTGATTTTAGAGCGAAATATAAAGACTAAAATACTAAAATAATGACATATCAATTTTAAAAATCGGATGTTAAATAAAAAAGTTACAATGAAAAATAAATAATATTTTTGCGGTATTTCGCGGAATAAAAAAAAATTTTGACTTAACCCTCTCAATATGAGCTTCAACTTTAGGGGCGGAGTTTTACTACTTCTTTCGTTTTTACATGGTTATCCTTTTTGTTTCACCTGAAAAAAATCGTCAAAAATATAATATTTGCTATTAAACAGGCTAGTTTTTAAAAGAATAAAACATTCCTCATTTTTACAACTTCTTATAAAAAGCTTTATTTTAAGAACAATTTTTTTTTTTTCAAAAATCGCAAGAAATATGTAAAATTTTGATTTCGACCAGCGCATTTTAATTGTCTTTCGAACGAGGTACTTTGTGGTTATCGCATTTCTGACTTCCGACAATAATTTGTGAATGATGTGATAACCAAAAAAACACAAAATTACCTAAACAATACAAAACATTAAAATAAAATAGGCCCATACCTACCTGAATTTCTAGGAATTTTTTGGCTGTAATAGCCCCGACACATAGCATACGTCACTCCGTCTACGTCGACGTATGTGACTGACAGCTCACGTACTTGACGGAGAGGTCGCCACATAGGAAACGTTGACGGATATACATAAATCAGCTGTTTGATTAACCTTTAACTACAGAGGTGGTGGAAAAAATTTAACTCTTTAGAATATTTTGTAATTCCTCTTTTAAGTTGCCCTATTGAAATTCAGTTTACAGTAACTTCACATCTCCTGATAATTATTGACCATTTTGGTTTTATGGAGGAATGTTTTACTATTGAGAAAAAACTCGAAAAGCAAATTGCAAAAAAAGTAAAATTCAAGAGTAGCTAAAGGTTAAGGATCAAAAGCAATCAGCTGACATAGCGACGGATTGACATATGCAGGGATGCCACTAAGAAAATTTTTTTCCTACCAAAAACCTACCAAAATGGCTTCGAGCCTACCATTTTTTTTATACTCAGCTGTACTAGTACACAGAGTATTATAGTTTTAATCACATAACGGTGGATTGTAACAGAATGAAATAATCGAGATAGATATAGACTTATATATATCAAAATGATCAGGGTGAAAAGAGAAATCGATTGAGCCATGTCCGTCCGTCCGTCCGTCTGTCCGTCCGTCCGTCCGTCTGTAAACACTCTAACTCGCGCAAAAATTTAGATATTTTGATGAAATTTGAAATGCAAGTTGGTATCGAGACTGGAACGGTTGGTATTGAAAATGGGCGAAATCGGACCATGACCACGCCCACTTTTCCTATATAGAAAAAATCGGAAATTTGGTATCTCAGTCACTAATATAGCTAGAGCGATGAAATTTTTCCCACGTGTTGAGCTCAGGCCCCTTTGAAGAAATTTGATGAAATTTTGGAAAATGGGCGGTGCCACGCCCACTTATTAAGGGTCAAACATTGAAAGTTTTATATGTGGAATTTTGAAATTTGGTACGCGTGATTTACTTACTTAGGTAAACGTTTGGACGGAAAATTGTTAAAATATATGTGAATTATAAAGTGACCTAATAAAAACATTTTAAGCGATATCTCTGTCAAATATAAAGATATATTACTGAAATTTTGTGGTATGAGTCCAACTACGGATGTAAAACAAAAAATTTGGAAAATGGGCGGTGCCACGCCCACTTATTAAGGGGCAAACATTGAAAGTTTTGTGAGTCATAACTAAGAAACCGTTGAAGATATATCGATGAAATTTGGTATACGTGATACACTTACTTAGGCAAAAGTTTGGACGAAAAACTGCCAAAATCGGTTGACGACCACGACCACTTTTATATATGGGTATTATAAAGTGACCTAATAAAAACATTTTAAGCTATATCTCTGTCAAATATAAAGATATATCATTGAAATTTTATGGCAGGAGTCTAACTCTGGACATAAAACAAAAAACATAAAAATTTTGGGAAAATGGGCGTGGCACCGCCTCTTTTTAGAAGCAGGAATATACGAGATTTCTGAGCCCATAACTCGACAAATAATTGATATATAATGACGAAACTTGGTGTGTACACTTTTATTACTTGTGGTAATACATGTTCAAAATTTTAGCGAAATCGGTTGACGACCACGCCCACTTTTATATATGGGTATTATAAAGTGACCTAATAAAAACATTTTAAGCGATATCTTTGTCAAATATAAAGATAATTCATAGAAATTTTGTGGCATGAGTTCCACAATAGACTGGAAAAAAAAATAGAAAAATTTTGGAAAATGGTCGTGGCACTGCCTCTTTTTAGACAAAGGAATCTACGAGATTTCTGAGCCCATAACTCGGCAAATAATTGAGATATTATCATGAAACTTGGTTTATACACTTTTATAACTTGTGTTAATAGACACGCAGAAATGTATTGAAATCGGTTTATGACCACGCCTACTTTTTAACAAAGATATTTCTGGAACACCCTTTAGGAATTTGTAACGTGACATCTTTGTAGCTAGAAGTCATAAACGAATGAAATTTTGCACAAAGAATAATATTTATATGCTTAGTTGGATGACTGATAAAAATGTTGAAAATGGGCGTGGCTATACAGGATATACATTTTGTGGAATAACATTTCAGGAATAATGAGGGCAATCAACTGATCCTGAAGGAAACGTAAGAAGATTTATCGAGGGAAATACCGGACATTGTTTCCACTTGGTACAGCAAACGCATTTACTACCTAAGTAGGCCTGATGGCCTGTTGTGATACCGCATGGAGCTCTTTATTACACATCATGTAGACGAACAGCCTTGTTTGCTTCATATAGCGTAAAACGTCAGATGCTTTTCTGTTTTCAATCTCCTCCAGTTGTGTCTGTGGGGGCAAGTGTACTTGATGCTCAAAGAAAACGTTTCTATTTAGCAGAGTTTTGTGACAAAACTCTACTGAGAAGGCATGTTTTCTCAACAGTGTTGTGGCAAAGTGAACAAATGTACCAAATAAATTATGTTAGTTGAACGAAGGCAAAAACCATAGTGTATGGAGAACAGTGACTTGACTCTGGGATGTGTGTCAAAGAGGTCGAACAGCTGTGCTCAGCTCATTTTGAAGTTCTTGTTATGGCCCAATGACGATCATGAATGCAGTATAAGTTGCTCTTCTTCTTTATGCTTTGTAGGCTGTTAAATTTACATTCTTGCACATGTTATTCGTGGAATAGCTGGCGTTTACGCCCTCTCCGGGAATTGCGTTTTAGAAACTCAGCCTTAATTTCTTTTCGGAATTATTAATTGTTTTTTTTTCAAATCCCAATTCCGGAATTGCGTTTCTGTTTTGATTGCTACGACAATGTCATTATGGTCCCTTTTCTTACAAAAACCACATCCGGCCGCCATACCAATCTGTACCCCCGAAAGTCGCCGCTAAGTATACCAATCTGTCCCCGATTTTGACATTTGCCAATGACATATCGACTTTTTTTTATCGATTTTCGATGAGCTGTGGGACTTGTATATGTTGACAATGGCAAAAACCTACCAAAATTCAAATCGTCCTACCAACCTTCCAAAAGGAACAAAACCTACCAGTTTTGGTAGGAAAAGCCCAAAAGTGGCATCCCTGGACATATGCCGAAAGTTGAGTGTTCGGCAACTTTGGTACGTTGCGGCGACGGATCCGTCGTACTTGTACCGATGTGCATTTAAATGCCCACAGTTTACTGAGCTGTCAGTCACATAAGTCGACGTAGACGGATTGACGTATGCTATGTGACGGGCCTATAACCTAGTGTAATCCAATTTCTTTGTTGTAAAGTACGCGTTGAAAGGAAACGTACGTTAGGTCAAAGAGCGTATATGGATAAGAGGGTGCAGTCTGTGAAACTTCACACTAGATGTCACATTTCGCGTTAGATGGGACCCGCGAAAATTTTTTACTCATTTAAAAACAAATGGGCAAAATTTTTCGCGGGTCCCATCTCGCGTGAAATGTGACTTCTAGTGTGGAGTTTCAGCAGACTGCACCCTCTTATCCATATACGCTCTTAGGTTAGGTATTTTTTAAATTTTTAGAATTCTTGTGGTAAAATTCATTTGATAATTTCTATTTCCTGATTTTTGGTCATTTATTTCCTAAAGTTTTTTGGAATTTTCTCCGATAAAATAAAAAATATTAAAAAACCAGGAAAATTTTTGATATGACTCGAAATCCATCTCAAAATTTGTGCCTCCGATTTTTCGAAAGTTGCTTTAATTTTCAGAATTTTTCGGCAACCTTGAAAATATTCGCATAAACGAAGTGCGTTGTTAAATTCTACAATTTTTTATTAGAAATTATTAAATGATCGTTAGCCTTCTTGTTAATGGGCCTAATGAATAAACATCAAGCCAATGCTTTTCTGGACCTTTTGCTTAAATTTCTATGAATAAAAATTGAAGCAAATGCTTTTTTCACTAGCAATTGCTTTTGCTACAAGCATTTGCTTTTTTATTTCAGTATTTTCTGAAATCTGTAAGCAATAGCTGAATTCCGTATGAATAAAATTAGCATTTGCTTTTTTTTATAAGCAAAAGGTAATGATTTTTAAGCATGCCCTACCCCATGCTAAATTTTTCAGAAATTAGTTTTCGCTCGATTTATCTTCTAAGTACAATGAACGAAGGTAAAAACTTAATAGAATTAATATCGTCCTACCAACAGGAAAACACCTACTAGTTTTGGTAAGAAAAGCCCAGAAATGGCATTTCTCTTACCTATTTGTACAACGATGTTGTTGTAAAGTTTATGACGTTGTTGTTGTTTGTGCCAAACCAGAGTTGCGTGATTTTGATTTGGCTGAATCACGAATCAAAAATATTTTCTGATTCCTGATTTAAAGTATTTTCAAATAAAAGATAATTTTTATTTGTGATTCGTTAAAAAAAAAATCAAAAATACCCTTTGATTCTTGATTCAAACTAAACAAATGATAAATTTTTTGATTCTTGATTCGAATTTGATTTCAAATCAAAATTATTTTGAATCAAAAATATTTTTTGAATCTTGATCAAATTTTTGATTCGAATCAAATATACATATATGTATTTTCAATCAAGAATTAAAATATGTTCTTGATTCTAAAAAAAATGTTTGATTCTTTTGAGAAATGAATCAGAAATAAAATTTACCTTTGATTTGAAAATCGCTTGAATCACGAATCAAAGGGTTTTTTCAATTCTTTTGTGAAATGAATCACAAATAAAAATTATCTTTTTTGATTTGAAATCACGCAATCTGTTATGTTTTATCATTTGGTCTCCTTCTAGTAAAAGCTTAAAATTTGTAGCAAAAGCAGCAATGACTGAAATATTATTCATATAATAAATTAGCAAATGATTATTCTTTTCAGTAAAAGATTTTTAAGCAATTGCTTTTGCTAATAAGCAAATGCTTACTAGCAATTACTTTTTTTTATTCATTAGGCCCAATATCTTAAAAGTACCAACTGTAAAGGCAAATGTTTTGTTCACCAAATGTAAATATGTAATTTTCTTTGTTGGTCGTATTTTTTAAAGTAACTCTTAAGTATTATTAAATAATACGCATGATTTTACGTTCCCATTTTATTTTGGTACTACTGAAATAATAAAAAATGGCAATAAAAATCATCTACCTTTTTCAACCCTAAAATGTGGGAAAATAATTAATGTCCAAATCCCGCGACAAATCCCGGGATTATAAAAAAAATCTCGAAAATCCCGGAATTGTCAAAATCGGGAGTATGTATGTATATGTACATGGTATTTTGCGGTGGCAAAAGGTGTGACAGGGTGCAATTGTATCTATTAGCACGCCCATAAAAAACAAATGTGCAAACCCAAAAACAACAAGTGAATTGAAAGGAAAGGGGTCGCATGTTGACAATTAAGTCGTGTAACCTCGCTTGGCATACATAAAAACAGGTAATAGACCATAATACACCGATAATAAATTATATGTTCTGTGATAAAAGGGTGAATGGTTAAATGTGCTGGATGTCACACTATACATTTACATTTCGATGAAAAATATGAAGCAGGTGACATTTTATAGTACATACATTCATACATACATTGTACATAATCACGTGCATACGTATATATATTAGACCGGCCCTTATATTATCAAATATATATTTTCCGATTTTAAACCTGCCGGGCTTAGAAAGTTTCCATTTTACCTAAATACTTAAAATATAAAATTAGGTGAAGATCGGATAAGATTTACTGGCGCGCACAACCCGCTTTTATTTCAAAATCCCTCACTTTAAGCGTAATGCTGATGCCAGTTAAACCATTTTTATCTTCACTTTACGTAAAAGTTAAAGTCCAAAAGTTGGGAAAAATCATCTCTTTTCTGAATATCATAACCAAACACCAAATACCCCTCCCTACGTACCCCTCTCCATACAAAAACGGGTTAACGTAGCGTATGTAATTAAGCAATTGTAGTAGGCAAAATTTCATAATAGAAATTGATTAAAGTAGAATAACCTAGGAATGTCTACGCGGATATGAAAAAGTTATACATACATATGTCGTTGAAGACAGAATTAAACGCAGATTGCTAACGTTCCTGTTGAGCACAAATGTTGTGTAGATATCACTAATCGGAAAGTGATACAATTTACGCCCTCTGAACGAGCTAGATACATTAAATAAACAAATTATTGTTATAATTATCCCCAACGTAATCGGCAATAATTTCGCGGCTTTGAAACATTTTTATTATATTCAAAAATTCCTAAATAATATTTACATTTTTGTACATATGTCAAAAATGTAAGCTCAACATGTTGTCTAAAGTGAGCATAAAAATTTATGATGGAAAAAAGTCTCCAAACTCAGAACTTGTTGTGTTGATCAGAAATATTCAACTTTGCGTTCAGAAGATAAAAACAAAACTGTTGCGCAACCGTTGCGACTTCTGAACGCAACCATTGGGTGAGTTTCTAAGACAAAGCTGCTCCGCAACTGTTGAGCTCAACAGTTGTGTAGCAGTTGAGTTAAACAGTTACGTCTTAGAAACGGCTTGATGAATTTATCAGCTGTTTGGCTTTACACAACACGTTGAGCTGAAGTAGCGAACAAAATTTGTGATGGAAAAAATGGCGAAAAGTTGCGAACTGTTGAGCTGAGCGGAATTACTCAACAGTGCGTTTCTAAGACAAACACTCAACAGTTGCACAACAGCTCTGTCTTAGAAACTCACACATTGTTTCGAAAGAGCTTTTTATATACACTGGTAAACAAATTATTCGAGAAAACTGTTATTAAAAATGAAAAAAATTTTAATTTCCGATTTAATTTTTACAGTTTCTCTGGCTTATAAGAAGATAAATTAACAATTCGTTTACTTTAAAAGCGACAAAATGATGTCTTTTCGCAGACATCAAACCCATTTTTATGGAGCAAAAGAAAAAAGTTAACTTACAGAAAAGGGGATTTTGGCCCCTAAATCCAGATTTTGAAGGTCTATTGGAAATTTTGAGTATGCAGTTTTCGTATACTTAGTAAGGCTTACATCAATATTTAAATCTCGCAAAAAGTACTCAAAAAAATTTTTTTTGTCACGGGGTGTGATTATTGTTTGACTTATCTGTAATAACTGCGATACTACAAACTTATGCATTTCTCCCATAACTTTTGAAATTTTTATCTGCTTTTAGTGTTTGATAGCTTTTTAGATAGGGAATTTCAATGGAAATAGTAATTAACTAATTGGAAACATATAGTTGTATTTGATTAAGAGTTAAATAGCTTAATTTACTTTTGTGTATGTACATTTCGCCTGATGAGCCGGCCACTAAATTTTATCCGATCATCACCAAATTGTATATTTTATGTATTTAGGTAAATAGGAGCCCGGCGGTTTAAAGTTTAGTACCTGGATGATCGAGCTTAACTCCGGCTGGCAATTTTTCACAGGTCTTCGCAAGAGAAATAAAAAGTTAAAATAAAAAAATTAGTGGAAAAGTAAACTTTTCAGAGGTTGACGACCGAGACCCCTTGTATACTTAATGTCATAAAAATTGTTGAAGCCGTTTGCGAGATCCAGAACTAAAGTAAATCCGCCTCGCTTGGTCGCGATACCTCTACCTCTTCATGTCCTTCTCCCTTGCTTCTTCGTCTTAGACTTCCACTTCTTTGCTCTACTTTACTTTTTCCTTTCTCATTCATCTCCGTTTCCTTTTTCTTTTCCTTTCCCTATCGATCTCTCTTACCCCTCCTTTTATCTCCCCCTCCCATTCTTTATCCCTTTCCCTCTCCCAATCTCTCACCGCTTCCCTCTCCCATTCTATTTGCATTTCCTTTCCCCTCTCCCTTTCCCATTCCATTCCATTCGACATTCTTCTTCCTTTTCATCTTCCCTTTACTTAGGGAACAAGGTTGAGCATTACATCGAAGATATCTCTATATTGAAGCCATGATTCACAATTTTCGGAGTCATCTATGTTGAAGTCCCCAGTAAGATCGTTCATTCGATATCAATATCGCTCAGAGACATTCGAGGATCAACCGGGTCCACGTTTTAACCCATATCTGGTGACCCGGCCTAGGCATCACAATTAAAACAGCTCTATATTGAAGTCCTCATCAAAACCTTTTATTCGATATCAATATCGCTCAAAGACATTAGAGGGTCATCCGGGTCCACGTTTTGAACAATATCTCGGGACCCGGTATAAAAGTGAGTAAAAAAATTAAATTTTTCGGGAGTTCACCCCGAAGCTATCTGCATACCAATTTAATGAAAATCGTTGGAGCCGTTTCCGAGATCCTGATTATATATATACATATATACAAGAATTGCTCGTTTAAAGGTATTAGATAGATTTTTAAGGGCCGGTCTAATGTATATATGTACAAATATATACATATATGTATGTACCCTGCAGTAAATATGGGGATAGGTGTCTCCAAGTCATAATAATTCAAACTTTCTAAGATTACGATTACTGTAATCGTAATAATCTCGTAATCGTATTCCTTATCGCCCAGCTCTGATTTTCATGCAAAGCCCTTTTAGTAAAATTTTTTAATAAATTACGAATTTCCAGCTCAAGCCCTTTAATATGGTACCTACCTGAAATTTAAAAATCAAGCAAACTATGCAGTATAAATAAATATTTAAACAGGTTACAACTTGCAACTCTTTGCAAAAAAATTAAACCTTCCTGCACATCTACAGGCCAAGCCCTTTAATATGGGACCCCATTTTCGGTATAACAGTGTAAAAGTTATGGTGGTTACAAAAATTAGCTTAGCGTAATATAGAGGATATACCAGGGATGGGCATTATTCCAAATTTGAATAATTCAATAACGAAAATATAAAAATAAATTTTTATTCTTAATTCTCATACCCTTCAATAAATAATAAATTTTTATTCTTCATTCTTATACCCTTGAATAAAAAATAAATTTGTATTCATCATTCTGATACCCTTGAATAAAAAATAAATTTTTATTCTTCATTCTGATGCCCTTGAATAAAGAATATTTTTTTTTATTCTTCATCCAAAATTGGTTGAAAAATATTCGGTTCGGACCCGGAAAAGTATTCCCCCCCCCCCGAAAGATTCGTTTTGACCATAAAACCATCTTTGACTTTATTAGCATACATTTCTTTTTCAGGAAAAAATCAATGAGAATAGTAATTTTTCGAAATTGGTAATTCGAAATTTAGCGCTTTTCCACGAAGTATTACTTATAATTCTAGCGTTTGTTGAGCCGTAGGAAAGTGCAAGAACCGCAGGAATTTTACCACAATTTACATTCTTTGTACTTATATTCGCTCTTTTGTGGTAAAATTCCTACGGTTCCTGCACTTCCCTACGGCTCAACAAACGCTACAATTATTATACGGTATTGCTGTTATTAACATACTAATAACAGAAAAGTAACGCCAATTATTTAAATTTTAAGTTTTCTTTCAATTACTTATCATCTTAATCAAATAATATTAGTATAAACTACAATGGGAATAAATATGCAATGTATAAGAGTATCTGAACTTGAGATTTTACTTAATGTCTGTCAAAATGGAATATTAAAAAACTAAATTATATAAGAAAATTATTATTTATAACCGTAGCACATACATAGGTAGAAATATTTTATTGTGTACATCTATTCCAAATTGCTTGTTTAATGCAAAATTTTAATAATTTTTGTTAAAAGTTGAGCTCTCGATTTTTTTTTAACATTTTCGAGTAGCCCGAATAAATGCTTTCAAATTCTCGAACACTCCTTTGTTTGTTTATTACCCGTATGTTTGTACAGGCATTTGAACAATTCGGGTATTTTGAAGTTTGTTTTTTTCTTTTGTTTATTATTATTTTTTTTTTCGTTATACATATGTAGTTTTTTTTTATTTTTGTTTTTCCGATACACATTTTTTTGTTTGTAAGCTCGAATGCTCGAATGTTTGTACGGGCATTTGAACAACAAACGGGCTTAAAACAAAAACGATCAGATCGAATTGCTCGATACCCGGGTATCTAGGGCTCTATGTAGTTAAAAGTCGATTTTATTGAAAAATATATACAGTGACTCAAAAAAAAAATCATACGCCAGAGTTTTTAAATTTATTTCAAACAGATCTGTCGAAAATTTGACTCTCTTATTTTCGTTTAAAAATGTAAACAATTTTTCAATAAAAATCGCCTTAAGCAGGATTTCTAAGCTTATGGAAAAATCCGAAAAATCGTAGAAATTTCTAAAAGTGGATTAAAAATTTCAAAGCGCAGCCAGAATTTATAGAAGATTTTGAGGAGATTTCTAAGTGTACTGTTATGTAGCCAACCAATTTTAGTGTAAAAAGTGCTATTCTCAATGCTGTAAAAATTTCCGTCGATTTTAGTAATTTTTTTCTATAGGGTGTTTGCGTTATATGTACGTGAGACCGTTCCAATTAAAATTTACGAAAAGCCAATGAAATTTTTCAAAAAGTTGAATGTTGCATATTATTATATTACAATTGAATGAGCTGCAAAATTGCATACTCAAAAATCTTCTAAAAAATGTAGCTTTATAATCCTTAGCCCCTTTTTATGATAAGTACTTCCTTAACTTTGAAAAATTGGAAATACTAAAAATACTGCCTAAAAAGTTAACAATAATCGCTGCTAAATATTTAGGTTACTTTCGAGCATCACCTACATTAACCAAGATATGCGTTAGAAATATAAACATTAAAATTAAATATAAAGCACAAAAAGAAAATTATTGTAGGTACATATGAAAAACCCTGTATCTAGTAGTGCGGCTTTGTGCGACGTAATTTTTTGTCGGCTAACCACTAATTGTACTAGATATCATGTCCGAGGGTTAATTTGACTGAGTCTGACAGAGCAACATAACAAAACCAATTTTTAACATGAAACAGAGTGATAATTTTTTTTTAAATATCCCAACTTTAAAAGCTTAAAACTATAAACTTAGAATTATTGGAAACCAAGGATATTATTGAAAAGTGTTAATAATTACTTGAACCTTTAGGATTCATCACGAATGAAATGCTTTAAATAATAAATATTCAAGTTGAAACTAGCACTTAAAAATATGTAAGAAAAAAACAAAAAAATTAACTTCAGATATGCTAAGTTACGACCATCTGGGGCAAGTGCAGAGTATGGGGTCGGGAAAAAAGCGATGAATTATTGTTCCCCATTCTATTTCCAATATGTGGGTATGTTTTTTTCTGTAATTGTAACAATTTTACAAAATTCAATTTTGGGCGCATAAAACTTGAAAATCTACCTATGCGCGTAGATTTCCAGAAGAGAATATGAGACTTACTTTTGAAGTATAGTTAAAGGCCCTTGGCAACTGACAATCTGGCATGTCAAGCAGTGTGAGTTTTTTTGTGTGTGTTAGTGCAATCGGCAGTCGTCGTGCTACACGTTCATGTTCGGGCTCGCGTTGATGAGAATCAAATCTTTTAGATATTTGCGTCAATCACCCGACACTCACACATATGTATACACTGCTTAACATTCCAGATTTTAAGTGGCCAAGGGCCTTAAGAGTTTGATATATGTATTATAAGCGATATTTGTGTACTAAAATGTTAAATTATAGTCTGAAAAAATTACATTTCGCTAGCTTAGAGTGCAAACTGTGTAAGTCCACTTTTATGAAAAAGTGTATTTTTATGTAGAACGCTAGAAAAATCAAATACGCACCGCGCTAAACAAGTCTGAGGTACTTGTCATATTTCTACTCGTTGTTATTCAGTGATACGCAAATTGTGTAAGTCCAAAAAGCGAAAAAATTGTGTAAGTCCAAAATATTTATATGAACAGAAATTTTTTTTCATTTCGAATTTTTTTTTCTTTTTTGTTTTTTGTCTCTCCTACAAAGTTTTAAAAAAGGACTTACACAATTTGCATTCTAAGCTAGCGATTTTTATCATTTGTAAAAAAATTGTAGTTTTTTTTTGGTAATTTTAATTTTGGTAAATTTTTTACATTGGCTGTGACCCCCCCGAAAAATTCTCTAGCTACGCCACTGAGTGTGAGCAAAGTAATATAAGCGACGAAGAATTCACTTTCAGAGCTCTGAAACTGCTTTCATAAATATATCTAAATTTGGAGGACATCGTCATTTTTGGTCTCGGTTATCATAGATAAGAAGATGTTTTGGGGATTAAAGTAAAGTGTGTTGTTTTCAATTGTAGGCTGAATAATTAACTGCATTTCTAGGGGCAGACGACGCATCCAGCGCAAGTATTGATAATGCATTTAGACTTCCGTTGTCTCTTCTTAGGCGCGTATAATTTTACAACGAACTATAGCAGTTTTTCTAAATAACTTGGATGATTTTACGATACGCACGGATGCAGAAATCGTGAAGCCGTTGTAAGCCAGCGCGTTGTGCTTAGAGATCCCACTTGAATACTTACCAAATCTTCACTACAGCCATTATCATTCAATATAAATAACGTTGAGCAGCACGAATAGTCCAATCATCAATAATTTTTGGCATATCATGTATCCAGTATTGGTAGCTGTTCCATCGCGGTACAAGATTCTCAAGTCAAGCGAGGACTTAGAATACTTTTTAATCAAAAACTCATACTATATGGCGTTACTGCCTCATATAAATAAGAACTTGGGATAATTTTTCAAAAAACAGGTTCTCTGATTTTAAAACGGTATAACTTTTTTGTTTGTGAGTAAAGGCTACAACTTTTTTAGCGGAGTCCTCATGGTTTTTGAGAGCTTTGTATTAGTGATAAAAATAAAAAAATCTAGGGATAGTAACTCCACAATTTTTAAAGGTAAAACTCAGAACAACCTTTGAGGTCGAAACTTTATATGGGCCAAATATAGTGCTGAGCGAGACCTTTTCTGCGACATTAAGATCATAGAGATCGGACATCAAATAAGGAAGTTATTACAAAAAACGCGATTTAGCTGTTTTTAACGCGGGCCTAAAAAAAAAAATTTTTACACCATAAATATTTTTTCGACGTAAGTGTTCAAATAAAACTGACACACGCAAACTTTATTTTCGTGATACGGCTTAATATACATATCGTTGGCTTCGTGAGCAAATGTGCTAAGTCCATTTATGGTAACTTTTCAGGAGAGGCAAAAAACCTCCTAACTTTTTTTGTTGTTACTAATTTAAAAATCTGAAAATGCAGTTTTCTCCCTCAGGTGGTCGTGCTAAAATACCAGTTATCGGCACATTTTAATATAAAGCTTGTCCAAAGTTATGAGCTTCTTTAGGACTTAGCACATTTGCTTTCTATGATTTTTTTTTAGGTGGACTTAGCACATTTTTTCACAAATTATTATACTCAACTGTACGTAGTAAAATTGAAATATTTTGATGAAATTTGGTACAGAGGCTCCTAACTAGACAGGAAAGGTTGATAATGAAAATAGGCGAAATTGGATGATAACCACGCCCACTTTCCCTATATAGTATATATCGAAATACGCGCAAAAAGTGATAATGCATGAAATTCCATCCATGCAATGAGCTTACGTCGTTATAAAGAAATAAATTGAAATTCTCGAAATTGGGCGGTGCCACACCCACTTATGAATGGATAAACTCTAATAGTTTTATAAGTGATAAATAACTCAGAAACCGTAGTAGATATACAGATGAAATGTGTAAGGCGTAATTTACTTGCCAGGGCAAAGGTTTGGACGAAAAATTGTTCAAATCGGTAGACGACCACGCCCAGGGCCGTACCCAGGAATTTATTTCGTGGGGGGTTACATCGTCGTGGATTTTTTTTTTTTTTTTTTTTTTTTGAGAAAAATATATAACTTATTTCGTGCACTAAATAAAAATAATAAAAAAAATTCTGGTTTCTCAAGTGCTATTTAGAAGAAATTTTTTTTACGAAGCTTTTGATTTTCAAATTAGGATTTTTATAAGAAGTTTTAAAAATCAGGAAACTTTTATTCATTTAAAAATTTGACTATTTTATTACAAATACGATGAATAGATATGTCATTATTTTAGTCTTTTGAGCAAGGCTGCAAAATAACGTTATTTTTAACAATAAACAAAAAAAAATTTGTTTCTGTTGAAATATTCGATTTTATAAACGTAAAAAGCATAACAAAATCCATTTCGTTTCAACTGTTATCAAAAAAAATTAACAAATTTTTTTATGTTTTGATAGTTATCAAAACAATTATTTCAAAAATATATAGTTTCAAATTTAAACGAAAAAATTGACTTATCAATAATTTCGTTTTCTATGAAGAAAAAAAATTTTTCATATGTTTGTATGTATGTACATACATACAGGAATAAAAACAAATACAATTTTTGTTAATTTTTTTGATATCAACGAAACAAAATTATTCTGATTAAAGATTTATTGATAATTTTTGAAACGAAAAAATTTTGTTTCTGATAATTAGCAAAACAAAATAATTTTTGGATATTTTTTATTGATATTTTTTGAAACAAAATTATTTTGTTCATTTCGTTGAGCAGCCTTGCTTTTGAGCAGGGTTTGAAATTATTTTCAACTTTTTTTTCATTTCCATTGAATTTCATTTTCATTTGAAAATTAAAAAATTAATAGCGCAGCAGAAATATAAAAAATAAAAAGTTCTACTGTACTGCATCTGCGCAGCCTTAAGTTTCAAAAAATTATAGTCTACTGTTGCTGTATTGTGGAAATTTGTACAGCACAGCAAAGGGCAAACATAATTTCGAGTTTTTACAGTACTGTTGTTATTGTTTTTTTTTTTTAATTTATGGGAACACAATCGAAATTGTAATGTACAAAAAAAAAACCAATTTCAGAAAGTCGCACTTAAAACTAAAATTCTGTTTATCTGTGTTTTACTGTCGACTGATCTGTTTGAAATTACACAGTAAAGCAACAGCACAAAAAACAAACAAATATATTCGACTGTTCTGCGCTTCGACTTAAGATATTTTCAAAGGAAATCGAAATTCAAAAGTTCTCAAAAAATTATGATAACTTTCGCAAAACAGCAACAGCTTATTTTTGAGACTGTTGGTGTTATGCTGGCAAACAGTGCTTGGGAAGCTTTATATTTCCTCCTACGGCCTTATTCCGGTGTGGTAACATAATTTACTTTACTGGTGAAATAAAGAATCTGGTACTTTAAACACTCTTTTCGTATTCTGGCAGCAGAAAATTAAGTTACCACCTCAATACGTGGTAACAATTTGTTACCATTTCAGCCCGATTCCATTCCGTTCGTATGGAAATGCTTTGACAGCGTTACCATTTGTGCCAGAATACCAATTGAAAAGATGGTAACAATTTTCAGCAACATAAATTACCAGTAAAGTAATTTTCCGGTAACGCTCGGAATAGCAGTGCTAATGTCCTTTTATCTGTGAAGTCGTTTTCATATAGTTGGGTCACCTAACCGAGTTTTTCGACCATAAAACATCCTTTTTGTGTAAAGTATTTATCGCATCTTTTTAATATTACGCTTAAAATGTTTGCAATAAAACAGAATAATTTTAAAAAGAATAAAACTTTCCTGATTTTTACAACTTCTTATAAAAACCCCAATAAAAACCAAATTTTTTCAATAATCGCAAAAAATCAAAAAATGGTGACTTTGAAAATTTAGTATTGAAAATAGGTGAAATCGGACTACATATAAAAACGCACACATCCCATATATGGGATCTTTCGAAAAACACACAAAATTTTATAATTCAGAAACTAATATAACCCGAGTAATGAATTTTCAGCCATGACTTTATGAAGTTATAAGGAAATATGCTAAAATTTTAGAAATGTAACATAATTTAATTTATAAGTGGTATGTCAGAAGCGTACTTTAATTATCTTTCGAACGGAGTAGATACGGTTTGCGGGTATTTGTAACTTCAGCGAAAAGAATTTTTGATTGAAGTTGTAACCAAAAAAACTCAAAATTACGTTATCTTAAAACCCTAACCATAAGAAAATGGTTTTGATCTCAGCAGGTTCATACCAGCCCTCCCCTATACCTGAAATTCTTGGTATTTTCTCAAATTAATTATTCGTAAACTAGTGTTTTCAACATATAGCTTTGAATATGATAGAAGTAAAATTTATCTGCCAGAATTTCGTGGGGGGTTCAAACACCCAACCCCCCCCCCCCCCCCCCCCTAAATACGGCCTTGACCACGCCCACTTTTATATATGGAAACTATAAATGGAATGTGGTCGCTGTGGTGCAGTGGGTAGAGTGCTCGCCTGCTATGCCAGAGGTCTCGGGTTCAAACCCCAGTCCGAGCAAACACTAAAAAAAATTTTCTAATTAGTAAAAATCCAATTATTGGGTTTTTTAAGAGCAGTGGTCACCTCTCGGCAGTGGGCGGCATACGCTCCGAGAGTATTTCTGCCATGAAAAAGCTTCTCACAAAAAATGCATTCGCCGTTCGGAGCCGGCATAAAACTGTAGGTACACCCAATTAGTAGGAAAAACAAAAAGGAGCACACCTCGAATTGGGAGAGAAGCTCGGCCATAAAACTCGTCAGAGTTATAATAGCGCCATTGTAAAATTATTATTATATTATTATAAATGGAACTAATAAAAACATTTTAAGCGACATCTTTGTCAAATATGAGGATAATTCAATGAAAGTTTTTGGCGTGAGTCCAACTATGGACAAAAACAAAAACCATAAACATTTTTGAAAATGGGCGTGGCATCGTGAATCTAAGACATTTCGGAGCCCATAACTCGACAAATAAATGAGATATTACGGCGCAACTTGGTGTAGGTACATATGTAATTTTATTATTTGTAGTAAAATTTTAGCAAAATCGGTTTGTAACCACGCCTACTTAAAATATTTTTTTTTTTAAATCCCTTTGGAAACTTGTTGCGTGGCATCTGTGTAACTAAAAGTCATAAAGGGATGAAATTTTACACTAACAAGAATATTTTGGCTTGGTCTGATGAGAGATAAAACTGTTGATAATGGGTGTGGCCACGCCCACATTATGCTATACCCTCTCTATATAAAATAGGTGCACCGCCTTTCGATCAAATGCATACAATTATAATAAAAATGAAAGAAGTACCGAAAACTACTTTGCATATCAAATTGGTGGGAAAGCTAGCCACTGCCGTAAATTATTAACGTTTACGGTCCCAAGTCATGCTTATTAAAGCAATGTAGTAATAATTCTATATCATTCTACAAAACAAATTAAAAAAACCAATAATTTCTCATTTTCACCTGGACCTAGCACGTAGATTTTTGAAAAAAAAATTTTTTATGAACTTAGCACATTTGCAAAACACTCCATTACACCATGAAAAACAGATATAATGGAAACTTCTTTTTTGCAGACGATGTATTTTTAGTTGTACTATCTTACTGCATTAAAATCTCAGTTTTGATAAAAATTGGACTTAGCACATTTGCTCACGAAGCCAACGATATATCGTCGCTTAAAGTACAATACCCTGTATCGACCAAATACAATACCGCGTATCTGCTGCCATCCAAATTTTACAAGAGACAGTAAAAACTGTTTTAATTCAAAACGGTTCGGAATTTTAAAACCCAGATTAATTTTTTGGATTATATTCTTAATGCAAATATAATTTTTGGCGAAAAACAGTTAAATGTGCAGTTATTGGCTTACATATCGTCGGTCTTCTGCCAGAAACACGAATGTGAAAATTTTTTTAAGTACGTACATATCATGTATGTGCATAAGCATATATACAAATATTAATTGTTATTATATCAATATATACCTGATAAAGAGCAGACATTGCACTTAAAAAAATTTTCGCATTCGTGTTTCTGGCAGAAGACCGACGATATGTATGTATTTATAAGCGGTTTTCCGTCTTTTATTTTGTTCAATAAAAGAAAGTTATAATACATTTTGTGTTTATGAAAGGTATAATAAACTTTAGTACATAGAGTTATGAAGCACTAACACCTGTTATTTGCGGTATTGGTTCCAAAAATTTCCTCAATTCTTGAAAAGCGGTTTTATAAATTGTGCCGTTATTTGCAATTGCGTCGCCCGAATCCCACATTTTTGCATGAATGGATGGGGAGGGACGCCAGGAATGTATTTTTGGCGTGTGTAGAAGTCCACGTAAGTGGGGAAAGCTTCTGACTGCCATCCACCGGGGGGTGGCCAGAGCGATTCTTTTGCATGCGGAGCAAGCAGCTCACGACTTCCGCGCAGTGTCCTCTGGATAGCCACCGAACACCCGTTTGGTGGTGAACTAAAGTGCACAGTAAAAAATGATAGTTTAATTCTAATATCATTTGGTACTTGATTTAATCATTCTTGGAATTAAATTTGAATTTTAATGCTAAAAAGTCTTATTTTTAAACTATGAGAAGTTTTACAATTTTATTTATTCCAAAATAGTTTCAAAATAAAGCCTTGAGAAGTATTAAAATTCTCTCTAAAGAAATTTAATTATTTATGGTTTAAAAACAAATCCTAAAAAGTATAAAAAACTTTCTCTTTCTCTATGTATATTACCATCAAAACTTTTTTGGTTTGAAATCAAAACCAAAAAAATATTAAAACAAATTTTCATAAAAAAAGTCAAAATAAATACATATGTACATATGTACATAAACAAAATGTTTCTAAAAGTTCCCTACGTGATCCCTACGTGATCCAAGTAAGAAAATGTCCAAATCGGATACTTATCCCAAAGCAGTAATCTATCTAACAGATGATGCAGATACCATAGTGGAAAAGGTAAAAAAGCGTCGAACATTAGGTCCGTTCGGCGGCTGCAATTTGCAGCAATTTGCAAGCAGGGAAAAATATGTTTTGCTCTCCCGAAGAGAGAAACTTATGCAAATTTACTGGCATTTCAACGAACAGAAATTTGTCAAAATTTGCAGAAAATCAGCTGTTTGTCTTCACTCACAAGTGCATAACAAAATAAAAATTTGTCGAAATGCAATCGAAGGGGAAACTAGATGTGCATTGTTCTCCGGGGACATTCCCAAAAATTTCAAAACAGTAAGCAATGGTGGTATGCATATACATACATATGTGTGTATAATTTTACATATGTACAACAATATATGACAAGTTAAAACGGTCGGACATATCCCGGAAGCTGCATGCTTCGTGACCAGCGAACCATAAAAATAATAATAAATAAGTTTTTTCGGGTAGTCTTTTGAAAGGGTCGAGATTACAATAGGGCTCGCTTTGGATGATTTTGTCACTTAATTCTTTGAAAAGTCTTTTTGAAATACGAAAATGAGTTCGGAACTCTCTTTCCGTATAAGCCGGAACTGTTTGCTCGACGTATTGCTTTATGGAATTTCTTGAATTATTTTCACATAAAACCAAAGCAAATTCCAGGAGTTCCTTGTTTTTATTTCTAAGTCTAACCAAAGTTTCATTTTCAATCTCGTAGAAGTATAAATTGTCTTTTATTACTCAAAACTATTTATTTAAGTGGACCGGCTTTCCATTAAGAAACCACACCCCGAGAAAAATCACTTCCTCAGAGGGGTAGAGGGACTCCTACAGATCTCAAAATCAAAAGTTGCCGGAGGCTTATAGTTTACGAGATATTTGTAGTTAAAGTTGGATGGGTTCATAGATATTACCCCAGAAAGATAACTCTGCCGGCTGATTGTTCTTTTTTTAAAGCGCGACCCAAGGCCGCCACGCAAAAAGATGTTCTACACAAAAGCACTGTGGATCACTGTATACATATACATATATAACACCAGAAAGGGATTTCTGCCGGCTGAGGTTTATATTTTTAAAGCACGGCCGAATGCCGCCAACGCAAAAAGGTTTTCCTCGGTAATAGTGCGCAGTTTTGGTGTTTTGTTTGGTGGATTTTACAACTTTACCAACAAATATCTCATAAACTATAAGTCTCCGGCAAGTTTTTATTTCTGTTCTGACATCTGTGAAAGTCATTTTTTTCGGGGCGTGCATCATTAATGGACAATTTTTCCATTTAAGTAGTATATGTATCTCCTATTTGCGATTCAACAACGCAGAATCCCGAGAGTGCAGACGATGATCCCACTGCGGTGTCATTAACAGGTTTCCTTTTAGCTGGTACCTTATTAACAAATTAAAACATTTAAATAAACTTTATAAATTAAAATAATATAATTTTCTCACTTCATTTTCTATTGAATCACATATATTCCCGATTTTCTTAGTTTTTTGACTTGAAATCACTTTTGACTTTTTTTTAAATTGCAACCATATGATCGCAAATCATATGTTTTTTCAGTCTACTGAACTTTGCAACGACAAATTTCGTCAGTAAAACTTTGCAGCTTTCTCCGTCAATGAACTGTCAAAATTGCGCTCTCTTCTGCACATTTTGACTGAGCTTTTGCCTCAAAAAACGCGAATTTGCAGTTTTTTCTGCAATTTGCAGCAATTTGCTGCCGGCGAACGGTCCTATATTTGTTGCTTAAGTTGAACGGATACATATGTAGATATTACCCCAGAAAGAGAATTATGCCGGCTGAGGGTTAATTTTATTAAAGCGCAACCGAGGCCGCCAAAGAAAAAAGGTGTTCTACGTGTTTTTATATGTAATTTCCTCGGTAATAGTGGGGTAATATGTAGATATCCAACTTTAACAACAAATATCTCGTAAACTATAAGCCTCCCGCAAGATTTGAAAGTCATTTTTTTTAAAGTAAATTTAACATTACGCGTGTTCAAAAACAAAAAATTGTTAAGCTGATGCCACATAGAGCTTTGTGTTGCGCTACGTGACACTTTCTGCGTGACAGCTGAGATTAAAATACATGTATCTATATGAGGTTTCTCACATAACAAAAAGTAACGCAACGCCGAAGTTACGTAAAGCACAAAGTTGCCCAAATGTCAACTTTTGGGGGCGTTGAAATTTTTTTTCAGTTTCACTTTAATTCAAATGTAAATAAACAAATTTAAATTTCACACAATTGAAAAATAATTTAATAGATTTTCATTTTCTTATTTACTTTTTTGTAAATAAAATGGAGAATGAAAGATTTTTCAGAAAATAAATATTTTTTGAGTGATGTTGCAGCGTTCATTGTGGCATAGTTTTCAGTTTTACGTTGTTTGACATAGAAAGCGGCGTAACGCAAAGCGGAAAAAGTTTTATGTGGAATCAGCTTTACGAATTTTTCATAAAATGTGTCATTTTCATATGGAGAACTGTAATTTGTTTTTGAAGAAATAAGTATGTATATCGTAAACTATAAGCCTCCGGCAAGTTTCGAATTCAGTCATGAGATCTGTGAGAGCTCGTCCGTGATCAATCGCAAGCGAGCATGCGACTAATACAATTTTACATCCCTTTATATGGAGTGAATTGATCGCATTTATTCGAGCATGTCCTATGAAGAGACTAATTGTTCAAATTGTATACCCGAACGGGTACAAATGTAGATTAATCGCTTTCATCCCCAACGGGCACAAATGTAGATCAATCGCTTTCAGTACGAACGGGTACAAATGTAGATTTTGCCAAGTTGTTAGCCAAGGAAATTTTTAGTAACAATCTTTAAAAAATTTTAAATGTTCATGCATATTTAAATAAAGATTATATAATGTTTTACTTTTGTAAAAAAAAATCTCAATAAATAAATAAAAAAAAATCTTAAGTTTTGAGTATGCATTATATGAGCGTAATGTAAAGGATTTTTTCATAGGATATTTTAGGCAACATTTTGTTAAAATTATTATTCATCATTGCTATTAAAAGAAAGAGTGTTCAATTCGTTTTACCGGTTGTTCTACAATTTTTTAAATACATTGCATATTTTTTTTCTACATTTCTACATTTAAAGAATCTAGATTTGTAGCCGTTCGGGATGAAAGCGATTAATCTACATTTATACCCGTTAGGGAACAATTGGTCTACAATTAGTCTACATTTATACCCGCTCGGGAACAATTGGTCTACAATTAGTCTACATTTATACCCGTTCGGGAACAATTGGTCTACAATTAGTCTACATTTATTCCCGTACGGGAACAATCGGGGACTAATTGTGGACCGATTGTTCTCGAAAGAGATCAATCCGGGACAAATATCTTTCGGTATTAATCGCACATTTTTTTGCAGGCATACTATAGAACTTATTTACATACATACCTACATATGTTTCAGAAAAATTCAGGAATTCATCTCGTTGATCTCTTCTGCTCTTTAATCCCAATTAGTTCTTACTAATTCTGTATTTTTCCCTTCTTTGCAGATTCTGGTGGCATCGCAAACATATTTTTCGTTTACTTGCACACACAGTGTTGTTGTTGGTTGTGATGTCAAGTCAATATCCGATAACCCGCCATATTTAATAGGTCCGTTCGGCGGCTGCAAATTGCAGCAATTTGCAAACAGGGAAAAATATGTTTTGCTCTCCCGAAGAGAGAAACTTATGCAAATTTACTGGCATTTCAACGAACAGAAATTTGTCAAAATTTGCAGAAAATCAGCTGTTTGTCTTCACTCACAAGTGCATAACAAAATAAAAATTTGACGAAATGCAATCGAAGGGGAAACTAGATGTGCATTGTTCTCCGGGGACATTCCCAAAAATTTCAAAACAGTAAGCAATGGTGGTATGCATATATATACATATGTGTATATAATTTTACATATGTACAACAACATATGACAAGTTAAAACGGTCGGACATATCCCGGAAGCTGCATGCTTCGTGACCAGCGAACCATAAAAATAATAAATAAGTTTCTTCGGGTAGTCTTTTGAAAGGGTCGAGATTACAATAGGGCTCGCTTCGGATGATTTTGTCACTTAATTCTTTGAAAAGTCTTTTTGAAATACGAAAATGAGTTCGGAACTCTCTTTCCGTATAAGCCGGAACTGTTTGCTCGACGTATTGCTTTATGGAATTTCTTGAATTATTTTCACATAAAACCAAAGCAAATTCCAGGAGTTCCTTGTTTTTATTTCTAAGTCTAACCAAAGTTTCATTTTCAATCTCGTAGAAGTATAAATTGCCTTTTTTTTCTCAAAACTATTTATTTAAGTGGACCGGCTTTCCATTAAGAAACCACACCCCGAGAAAAATCACTTCCTCAGAGGGGTAGAGGGACTCCTACAGATCTCAAAATCAAAAGTTGCCGGAGGCTTATAGTTTAAGCTGGGTATCCACATCATAAGAAATTGCTCAAGAAAAAATTGGCATTTATTTCTTAAGTAATTTTGACGTTTCATTTTTTCTTGAAGAAATATATACAATCGTATATATTTCTTGGCAAAACCAGCGTTGCCAACCCCATTTTTCGTCAAAATTTGTAATAGATTTTCTTGTGAAGTGGATACTGCCTAAAGAAAATTTGACACAAGAAAATTTCTTGACCATTTCTTAAGCGTTTTTTTATATGGAGTTTTAGCATTTCTTGTGATGTGGATACCCTGCTTTACGAGATATTTGTAGTTAAAGTTGGATGGGTTCATAGATATTACCCCAGAAAGATAACTCTGCCGGCTGATTGTTATTTTTTTAAAGCGCGACCCAAGGCCGCCACGCAAAAAGATGTTCTACACGAAAGCACTGTGGATCACTGTATACATATACATATATAACTCCAGAAAGGGATTTCTGCCGGCTGAGGTTTATATTTTTAAAGCACGGCCGAATGCCGCCAACGCAAAAAGGTTTTTCCTCCGTAATAGTGCGCAGTTTTGGTGTTTTGTTTGATGGATTTTACAGCTTTACCAACAAATATCTCATAAACTATAAGTCTCCGGCAAGTTTTTATTTCTGTTCTGACATCTGTGAAAGTCATTTTTTTCGGGGCGTGCATCATTAATGGACAATTTTTCCATTTAAGTAGTATATGTATCTCCTATTTGCGATTCAACAACGCAGAATCCCGAGAGTGCAGACGGTGATCCCACTGCGGTGTCATTAACAGGTTTCCTTTTAGCTGGTACCTTATTAACAAATTAAAACATTTAAATAAACTTTATAAATTAAAATAATATAATTTTCTCACTTCATTTTCTATTGAATCACATATATTCCCGATTTTCTTAGTTTTTTGACTTGAAATCACTTTCGACTTTTTTTTTAATTGCAACCATATGATCGCAAATCATATGTTTTTTCAGTCTACTGAACTTTGCAACGACAAATTTCGTCAGTAAAACTTTGCAGCTTTCTCCGTCAATGAACTGTCAAAATTGCGCTCTCTTCTGCAAATTTTGACTGAGTTTTTGCCTCAAAAAACGCGAATTTGCAGTTTTTTCTGCAATTTGCAGCAATTTGCTGCCGGCGAACGGTCCTATTTACGTCCCATACGCAATAAAATCCAACAGCTGTTGCGGCGTAATGAGTTAGTTTATTTGCTTGAGATGGGCGCAGAGAAGGCGCGTGAAACGGCTGCGTCAACGATGGCGGAAGTTAGGCAAAAAATTGGTTTGGGTGCACATACGCATATGCCATTGATGCAGCAGGCGTGTAAGGCGGAGGAGCAGGACCAACGTGCTATGAAAGCTTTGGCGTCAGTTACAGCTAAAAAGCCAAAGACTGAGTTGAAAAAGATGCTGGGTGATATTGAAGTGCCAGTGGTGCCCAAACAGATGCTGAGCGTCGAAAAGAAACAGCAAATACAAGTCGAAATTCAAACAAATGTAGATTTGGAACAACCATTGAAATTGGATGTTAAGCCTGTAGTGGCAGCAACAACAGTGGCCAGTAATAAGACCGAAACAACAAAAACGATAAATGAAACGGCATTCAGTTCAGAGACGCCAGCTAAGACGGATGCTTCGACGATGACACCAACAATGCCTGGGCCCGACAAAGAGACAAAAATAGATGATAAACAACAAAAAGTTTAATATTTAGATAAAGGCTTTTTGTATAAGCCAAATAATTTGTTGACTAAGAAGCTGCTTTACTCCCATTTTATTTGTATATATGTATGAGTGCGTGTATGGCTAGTGTTTATTAAAATTTTTAGTATTTAAAATATATATGTGCTATTATAAATCCAAAAAAGTCTAAAATTTATTCCAATTTGCGGATAGATCTTATACCATTTCAGCTATTTTTATTACCAAAAATATTATAAAAATAATCAAATTTGGTTTTGATTTAATTCCATAAAAGTATAGAATTTATTCCAATTTTTGTATTGATCTTATACCATTTCAACTACTTTTAATACCAGAAATATTCTAAAAATAATCAAAATTTGGTTTTGATTTAATTCTAAGAAAGTATTAATTTGACACCAAGGATAATTTCTGTCTCTCAATATTCTCTTCTTTTTTTTAAGCCAGAATGGTTTTAATTTAATGCTTTTTGGCATTGTTATATATAAATACCAAAATGGTATTAAAATTAAACTAAAATTTTTACTGTGTGAGAAGGCGACAACTCGACAAGGTCACTCCGACATATTCGGTTTAAGGGCTTGTTGAGGGGAATAACTGCAGCGTCTGTTCGCCAGAAGGTGCGGCTGCGAGCGGGCGCCTGTCTTGGAGCAAGCGGCTCGCTATATAAACGTGTAACAATATACAACTCCCGCAGGGCGGGTTGTGCGTCGGGCTTGGGACCCACCACGTAAAAATCCTATCCAATGAAAACAACAACAAAGCCTTGGATGAGACCACCCCTTTCTGATGACAACCACGGCAAACGTTTAAAGGACCATGATTTGAGGGTAAGCACCTGGAACGTCCGGACCCTTAATTGGGAAGGTGCCAGCTGGTTGATGTCCTCGAAAGAGTGAAAGCTGACATCACCGCCATACAAGAGATGCGGTGGAAGGGGCAAGGCAAGAAGAAATGTGGGTCTTGCGCTATATATTACAGTGGCCATGCAGAGGAGCGTATATTTGGTGTTGGTTTTGTGGTGGGAAAGAGACTCAGCCGCCGAGTACTGTCGTTCACGCCAGTGAACGAGCATCTAGCCACCATCCGCATGAAAGCGAGATTTTTCAACATATCTCTCATCTGCGCCCACGCCCCGACGGAAGAGAAGGACGATGCGATCAAAGACACTTTCTATGAGCAGTTAGAGCATGCTTACGACCGCTGCCCCCGTCACGACATTAAGATTGTGCTTGGCGATTTTAATGCCAGGGTGGGTAAGGAAGGTATCTTTGGCAGCACAGTCGGCAAATTCGGTCTCTACGACGTAACCAGTCCCAATGGGACGAAGCTGATCGACTTCGCCGGGTCACGAAACATGGTCATTAGCGGTACCAGATTCCAGCACAAAAAAAATACACCAAGCCACATGGCTGTCTCCTGATCGAAAAACGCGAAATCAAATTGATCACGTCATGATCGACGGCAAACACAGCTCCAGCATCCTAGATGTGCGCACAATCCGTGGTCCCAATGTCGACTCCGACCACTATCTTGTAGCAGCCAAGGTACGCACCCGCCTCTGTGCAGCAAAGAATGTGCCAACAGGACAGCAAGGAAAGTTTGAAGTCGAAAGGCTGCACATGACGCAGACAGCCAATGAATACACCACTCGGCTCTCACTCCTGCTCTCTGAGAGCAACACTTCACCAAACGATGTATCTGAGGAATGGGAACACATCGCTCGTTCACTTCGTATCGCCGCTGAGGAATCTATAGGATACAAGCGAGCCCACAAAAACGCCTGGTACGACAAGGAATGTCGCGATGCCTCGGAAAGAAAGAACGCCGCCTACAGGGCTACATTGTGTGCGGGCGCAACGCGAAGCGTATGGAAGCGTTATCGAACGGCGAAGAAGGAAGAGAGGCGCCTTTTTCGAAAGAAGAAAAGGGAGGCTGAAAGGCGCGAGTGTGAAGAGCTTGAGATGCTGGCGGGTAGGAACGATGCTCGAAAATTCTATCAAAAAATCAGGCGGATGACTGAAGGTTTCAAGACCGGGGCAAATTCCTGCCGTAATGATAACGGTGATCTGGTAACTGATGTCCAGAACATACTTAAGTTGTGGAGGGATCACTTCTCCTCCTTGCTATATAATGGCAACAGTGAAAGTGCGGAAGGAGAAGATGTACGACCCGAATCCCCAATAGCAGATGATGGTAGGCATGTTCCACCACCTGATCATGACGAAGTGCGAATAGCAGTATCTAGGTTTAAGAATAACAAGGCCCCGGGCGCTGACGGCTTGCCAGCCGAGCTATTCAAACATGGTGGCGAAGAGTTGATAAGGAGCATGCATCAACTCCTATGCAGAATATGGTCGGATGAGCGCATGCCCGACGATTGGAACTTAAGTGTGCTCTGCCCAATCCCCAAAAAAGGAGACTCCACAGTACGCGCCAATTATCGTGGGATATAATATAATACAATGGCGCTATTATAACTCTGACGAGTTTTATGGCCGAGCTTCTCTCCCAATTGGAGTTGTGCTCCTTTTTGTTTTTCGTACTAATTGGGTGGACCTACAGTTTTATGCCGGCTCCGAACGGCGAATGCATTTTTTGTGAGAAGCTTTTTCATGGCAGAAATACACTCGGAGGGTATGCCGCCCACTGCCGAGAGGTGACCGCTGCTCTTAAAAAACCCAATAATTGGATTTTTACTAATTAGAAAAATTGTTTTGGTGTTTGGCTCGGATAGCAGGCGAGCACTCTACCCACTGCACCACAGCGGCCACGCTCGTGGGATAAGCCTCCTGAATATCGCATATAAGGTCTTAGCAAGTGTATTGTGCGAAAGACTGAAGCCTATCGTCAACAATCTGATTGGACCTTATCAGTGTGGCTTCAGACCTGGTAAATCTACCATCGACCAGATCTTCACAATACGACAAATACTGGAAAAAACCCATGAAAAAGGAAGCGACACACACCATCTCTTTGTCGATTTTAAAGCCGCTTTTGATAGCACGAATAGGAATTGCCTGTATGCCGCAATGTCTGAATTTGGTTTCCCCGCTAAACTTATACGGCTATGCCAAATGACGTTGAGTAACACCACCAGCTCCGTCAGAATTGGGAAGGACCTCTCCGAGCCGTTCGAGACCAAACGAGGTTTCAGACAAGGTGACTCTCTTTCGTGCGACTTTTTCAATTTGATGCTGGAAAAGATAATACGAGCCGCAGAACTTACCCATACAGGAAGCATCTATATCACAAGAGTGTGCAACTGCTGGCGTACGCCGATGACATCGACATCATTGGCACTAACACGCGCGCCATATATTCTGCCTTCTCCAAGTTGGATAAAGAGGCTAAGAAAATTAGTTTGGCGGTCAACGAGGACAAGACGAAGTACCTCCTGTCATCACACAAAGAAACAGCACGCCTTGGCAGCCACGTCAATGTTGATAGCTACAAATTCGAAGCTGTTAAGGACTTCGTCTATCTGGGAACCAGCATTAACACCAAGAATGATGTCAGCACGGAGATCCAACGAAGAATCACGCTTGCCAATAAACGCTACTTCGGACTAAGTAGGCAACTGAAAAGTAAAGTCCTCTCTCGACAAACAAAAATCACACTCTACAGGACGCTCATCGTTCCAGTCCTCATGTACGGCGCAGAAGCATGGACAATTTCAAAATCAGATGAGATGGCACTTGGAGTATTCGCGAGAAAAGTTCTTCGTAAGATTTATGGACCTTTGCGCGTTGGCGTGGGCGAGTATCGACGGAGATTTAACGATGAGCTGTACGAGATTTACACAGACATCGACATTGTTCAGCGAATAAAGATCCAGCGGCTGCGTTGGGCAGGTCATGTCGTGAGAATGGACGAAGGCGCTCCGGCCAAGAAAGCATTTCTATCGAAACACGCTGAACGCAAAAGAAAAGGGAGACCTCCACTGCGTTGGGAAAATCAGGTGGACAGCGATGCTGCCTCCCTAGGTGTTCCCAAGTGGCGCCATGCTGCACGAAACAGAAGCAATTGGCGCGCTCTGTTGGACTCGGCCAGAATCGTCTAGACGGTTGAGCGCCAATTAAGAAGAGAAGAAGAAGGTTCCAAAAATTTCCTCAATTCTTGAAAAGCGGTTTTGAAATTGTGCCGTTATTTGGAATTGCGTCGCCCGAATCCCACATTTTTGCATGAATGGATGGGGAGGGACGCCAGGAATGTATTTTTGGCGAAATCTCTTTTTTTGGCAAAAATGTCACTTACGCGGTATTGTATTTGGTTGATACGCGGTTTTGCACTTTAAACGACGATATATATATGTATACTCTTTTAGTCAATGAATTTCAATTTTAGGGGCTAGCTTCAAAAAACAAATTACTTTCTCACTTGTGATGCAATCTCTCTAAAATAATGGTTTGATCCAATATCCAGCTGAGTGCTGTGCAGTTTTATTATTGATTTATGTACATACATATACTCGTACTGCTTCATGTACAAAGGTGTCTAACATCCAACAATTTTGACTTCGTGAACTACATAGATGATGAACTTAAACTGGTAGCGCTGATCTTCTGCAATTCAGAAAGCTGATCCCATGTTATACTAAAGTTACGTGGTGTGTGGGCCAATGCCAAACTGGCAAACGGACCCAAAGTTCTGTATCGATTGTTTATGAAACGCACAAAACCAGTTGCCGATAGCTCTTGAAGTGCCATCCTTACTTGTGCAACAATATCGCCACAACAGTAACCCCTGCATTTGACCAAATATAAGTACATACTACATATTTAATAATTACAGTGGGACTCAATGTGAAACTTAACTCCTTTTGCACCATATCAACTAAGTGACATTCCTTTAAACCACTTTGAAATTTCGGATGATCCTGAAATAGCCGCACCGCATCAAAAATCAACAGATGCACGTCAAGATGATAAATATTACGACGTAAGCACGATGTTGCTGGTTCGGAATCACGAATGCTTGAACGCATATTTACATAGAAATGTAATGTATGTATATAAGTATGAATGTTGTATACTCTTTGCGTCGCTATCAAAGCACTTTTGCAAATTATATATGTAGGTAACTATGTAATTTTTATTTAATTTTGGAATTCTAAATTCTGTTAATTACAATATCTTTAAAATATGTATATATGTATAAATATGTGTGTATGTATTTACCCAGCCAGCAAAATCATCGTAAACGAGCTCGTAAACGGATGTTTTCTCGAAGAAAACTCTAATAAAATATCGTTTATGATATCCGTTTACGATTCGCCTACGAATACTGTTTCGCTTTAAAATGTTCAGTGCCTACGATGTCGTAAATGTATCGAAAAAGCACTCGTATATGAATCTTTTTACGTCCGTTTTTTTTATCGTAAATGTAGAAATTTTACAAACATACATACTTACTTTCAAAATATTGAGTTTGAAATTTTTCGTTTTCTTTTTTTTTTGACATGGTAGAAAAAAAATTTTGTTATTGTTTTCTTATTCGAGAATAGCTCGTAAATCGCAATTTTCGTAAAATGTACGGTACCTTGCTGGCTGGGTATTTACATATGTCTCCTTTCAAAATACATACATACTTCATTTATTTTCTTTTTTTGGAAAAAAATTATATTTGAAAACTAAATGATTACCTACTTTTTGGAAAGAGGTATTTTCTTGAAAAGTTACCACAGTAGTCCGGAAGTTTTATAGTGAAGAACCGTACACTGGTTGATGGCTCCATTTGAATTATGTAGTTAACGAGACTTGAGGAAATATTATGAATTCCATCCACCAGTGGATGCAGGGATGCCACTAAGAAATTTTTTTTCCTACCAAAAACCTACCAAAATGGCTTCGAGCCTACCAATTTTCTTTTTTTTTAATGCGAGATTTAACCATATTCAACAAATTCATTTAGGGTAACTGTGTCAGTAACCGACCACCCTGCAGTGACCGGACACTTTTGTTTTTTTACCGCTTAAAATAAAAAAAACTGTTTATTTTTTTTTGAAAACTTTAGTATTAGATTTAATATTATTTGTACAATTTCAATTAATTTTAGAATGAGTGATAAAAATGTGAAGGAAGCAGCAGTTTCCAGATAAACAAAAACTTTGGTTGGCGTTAAATGATATTCGGACAAGGTTGGATTGGGTATTAGCGGCTGGCACCGCTCATCCAGTGCAGAGGAAATCAGGATTTACATTATGTGGAATAACATTTGAGGAATAATGAGGGCAAGTAACTGATCCTGAAGGAAACGTAAGAAGATTTATCGAGGGAAATAGCGGACATTGTTTCCACTTAGTACATCAAACATATTTACTACCTAGGCAGGCCTGATGGCCTGTTGTGGTACCACATGGACCTCTTTATTACACACCATGTAGACGAACAACCTTGTTTGCTTCATATAGCTAAAATGTCAGATGCCTTTCTGTTTTCTATCTCCTTTAGTTGGGTCTGTGGGGGCAAGTGTACTTGAAGCTCAAAGAAAACACTTTTTGGTTGCTTGTTTTTCCGACAGGGTAGGAATATGATGTATTGTGGAACGATCTTCCGTCATCCCTTGTCAAGTTTGGTTTGGAGACAACCCGGTTTCGGCTAATATGCACCATCTTCAGTGTCTTTTTTCGTTCTGAGTTATTTTGTGTAAGTTCGATAGTACTAATAGTAACTAACTTCCATCGTTTGGTCACGTACTTCGTGTTCGTGTGGTGTGTTCGTGCATTCGTGCCACATGGCAGAAAACAAGTGTACACCCATGAAAATAGGAAAAACAGCTAAAATTCTCCACATACAACATAAGGGAAAATAACTTAACGTATTAGAAAATATGGAGATATACAAACAGAAGACATTCGTAGGTAAAATAATAAATGAACAAATAAACACCGCATCAGATACATTATTTGCTACCAAAATATATGTAATTTTTAGTTGAAATTTACATTTTTTTTCGTAGATTTACACTACAAGTGTGTAATTTACAGTTCTAAACGAAATTTTACGCACTTTTCAGCAAAAGTGAGCATATCATGCGATTTTACACGCATTTTGGATTAAAATTGCATACAGAAATTGTAATTTCAAATCTCATGCGCGAAATTACAATTGAGTGGGGTAAAATTACATAGTGAATTGGTAATTTTGTTTAACTTATATGCGAAATTACAATTTATTACTCGATTGGTGTTTAGATTTAAAGTTTGTTTGTGTAGTCTTTACACTTTTATTGTTTAAATTTAAACAGCTTATCTGTTGAATTTTTCAGTGTGCGATTTTGCGCATAATAAGGTAGGAAAAAAGTAACCTACCTTTTTGTATGCAAAATTACACGAAAATTTCTAAGAGTGTATACCGAAAAGAGGACAGGAAACCTACAACCGACATAAACAAAACAACACAAAAGAGGACAATAACGGACTTTTACCTACCTATTTAATGAGGATACAAAAAAAAAAAAAAATAGATTTGCATACCTAAACGGACAGACTCGCACGCACGCACACAGGCACGTCGCGCGAACGCACGAATGCACGAACACACCACACCACATGAATACGAAGACCAAACGATGGAAGTTAGTTACTATTAGTCAGAGACATAACTGTTATAAGAAATATTCAAAAAAAATTGCCTCATAACAATTAAAAAATTCAAAAATCTTTTTCTTTCATTTCTTAAGAGTTATTTCAAACCGAAAAAAAATATTTTTCAGTCGTAACTATTATGTTTGAAAAATATTTTTTCTGTTGCTCATAACGATTATGTTCAGATTTTTATTTTTTCAATTGCCTCATAACTGTTATTCATGAGAAAAAAATTTTTCCGTTGCTCGTAACTTTTATTTTAAAATTTTTATTTTTTCCGTTGCCTCATAACTTCTACATTTCAAATTTTTTTTAATTTTTTCGTTATATTTTGAATATTATTTTGCAGAATATGTTTCCTTTTTTGGTTATAGGACTTTATTTATCGGTGAATAATATGAGATACATATGTACGTGAATTGACGATTAGATGGCTTAGTGTGGTAGGAATTTGTTATCCATGCTAAAGATCTTCGGTTATGATTTTTAAAAACAGCGTTTACTCCTCGCAAGTGAGTTTTAGATAAGCGTTCGTGTAAATCATATATGGTACACAGAAAAGACACCCTACTTTCCTTCCCCTTCAGTAGAAGTCCTTAAAATCCTTATAACTCGGAGTCTATTTGCGTAAATCAATGATATTTGGTATATGGGCCACTACATCGAGCTTAGACAACTTTGGAAAAGTGTGCGTTGTCCCCCATCCTTCTTAGCCCATCTGGTTTTTTTTTTTTTTGTTTTTCATAGATTTTTCACCCTAATGCTCCACGCCTTAACCGCCACCAATCTGGACCAAAATTTATCCGTGATTTCTTTAACCATGTTGAGAGGGCGATACAGTAAGATATCGTTTATTTGAATTTAAACGCACTCTAATGTACATACATATCGACGCTTCCGGACAATATCGTGCTAAGTCTGACTACCACAATGATTTGTTTTCTGATTGCTATCGATTTTTATCACGAGATCGATTATTTTATTTTCGAAAAATCGTTTGCGCGGAAAAAAATCCTACGGCTTATTCTAAGTAACTTTGCATATGAAACCATGGGCCTAAACCGATTTCTAATCAGCATTTTTTAATTTTAGTTAGGATATATTTACAGCTAGTACCAATTGAATCATTCTAGCTTCGGGTTTGGGAATAAAATAAATATACTGTATTACATAGCACCATCCAATTACATACACTAGATACCGAAAGATGAAGTCCTATGAGCAAAAAAAGGAACCAATTCCACAAAATAATACTCCAATACAAAGTAAAAATCAAAAATCTGAATTAGAAATTAGCTATAAGCAACAGAAAAAATTTATTTTCATGAATAACTGTTATGAGGCAACGAACTCTGAAAAAAAAAAACGTTGTAAATCTAAAGACTTTCGCTGTTAAATCAACTACTTTCCGCAATTGAAATGTGCCCAACAACGCTCCGTTGTTGTTTCAAAGGTGCGAGCGTTGTTGATTTAAGTCAATAACGGAGATTGTTGGAAAAAAATTTCACCTAAAAATAAATTTTTGTTTACATTTTACTCTTCATCTTCTCTCCACCCGGGTCCCAACTGCAAATATGTAGCCTCCGCTTGTTCTCCTCTTCTTCTCCCCTTTTTATCATTCACTGGTTTCTATCTTTATTTCTTATTCTGCGTTTTCTTCTTTATTTTATATTCTCCTCCAGATTCGAACTATGACATCAACCTGAAATTTTATCCAATCATCACATAGTGGAACATTCAACATTATATTGAATTGTAGTAACCTATTTATACTTCCATTTCCTAAAAAGGAATCCATGAATTATTTGAATCATTGTAAAAACAAAATTTAAAAAAAATTGTTCTCATTAGTTTTGTTTACAACGGAAACTGTTGGGTCAAATACGTTTGCCTTTAAATCAACAACGGGGAAAAAATTGTTGCTAAAAATAAACTTTTGTTTGGATTTTTCTCTTCATCTTCTCTCCATCATTATTTTGTTTGTTGGTTTACTCACAAAAAAATGTTTTCTCACAAAAAATTTTTTTAAAAGCAAGCAAGTTTTTGAAACAACAACGGCCGTTTTTGAATAAGTTGTTGGATCAAAAACGTTGCTGTAAAAACAAATAATTTTGCTGTTGAATCAAAGACGGAGATTCAACAGCCGAAAGTTGTTGGTTTAACTACGGGTATTTTTTTCAGAGAAAAAAATAAAAATTTCAAAATAAACGTTATGAGCAACAGAAAAATTTTTCTTTCCCATAATAACTTTTAAATGTAAGGGAAACATTTTTTCATTGAAATGTGCCCAACGTTTTTGATTTCAAAAAATTCAATAAGAGTTATTTTTCGTCTCTGCTATTAGTACTATCGAACTTACACAAAATAACTCAGAACGAAAAATGACACTGCGCATATTAGCCGAAACCGGTTTGTCTCCAAACCAAACTTGACAAGGGATGACGGAAGATCGTTCCACAATACATCTCAAAGAAAATGTTTATATTTAGCGGAGAAGACACGTTTTCCCAACAGTGTTGTGGAAAAGTGAAGTTAGTTAGTTGAACGAAGGCAAAAACCTACCAAAATTCAAATCGTCCTACCAACCTACCAAAAGCATACATGGGCGTAGTTAAATAACTGTCAAGTACCACTAATATGCCATTAGTGGATTTTAAAAATTTTCAACTACCACTACGTGTAGTGGGATTAATTTTTTGTCCACTACCACTAACAGCGATTAGTGGTAATGGAAAATTTTTCAACTCACTAAAAAGCCATTTCGTGGTAGTGGAAATTTTTTTAACTCAATCTTCTGGAAATGAGTGGTAGTTGAAATCAAATTGAGTGGAATTAAATTATTTCCACTAAACCATACTAACATATGCATGTCTGCTAGTAACTAATAAAACTGTTATCTTCAATAAAATATTTTCCGGGAATGTAAATATTTTTACATATGTACACATTTATTTAGTCATACGTTCATAGACGCTTACAATTAAATTTACTCATACGTTCATATACCTACGGTTACTACCCTGCAGCGAAAATAACTAGTTGCATACTAGAATTATACCAGTATACCGTAACCAGTCAACTACTTGCCCGACTGTAAATTTCCCATTGTCCTACGAAATGGCAATTGTCTTCCTCTGCATAAGCTCATACCAGTTAAAATACCAGTCGAACACATACCAAAAAAAAGTTAGTTCACATATACAGTTGAAGTGCAGCTTTTGACATGCTCAGCACAAGTGGTGCGATAGCGCACTGGTAAGGCGTCTGGCTTCGAATCCAGCAGGTCGCGAGTTCGAATCTCGTCGGAGTCAGGTGACTAAAGTTTTTTTTTTTTAATTTAATTTTTTTTTTTTTTTAAATGTAAAAAAATATTTAATAAGTAAAATAAATAAATAAAAATGAAAAAACCTGAGGGATCGGAAAACATAAGTAGTCAACTAGTATTTTCCTAGGACTTATTCAGACAAAGGGCAACATCTCATTTAATATAAGTGAAGATGAACATAATAAACTCTTTATACCAAGTGCTTCACTAATCGTTTGAGAATTGTAGAAATATGTAAAGCCGTAGTGAAATCGACGAACGCAGGAAACACATCGAATTTGTCTTTTGCATACCAGCTGAACAACTAATAGAAAGCAAACTGGTATGTTTTTTTCCGTCTCCTACCAGTTGATCAACTAGTTTACATGCATACCAGTTCACGTTTTCGCTGCAGGGTATATTTCAAAATATACATCATCACATACATACATGCACACATATACACGATTTCTGCAGTCATGCACATAAACGCCAAATATACATACATATGTATGTGTGTTTATCGTGCACAAAATACATAAACATATACATTTATACATAGTATAAAGCTTTCATATGTTGTTCGCTTTCATTAAAACAAGCTTTTCGAAATTAGATCCAAGCAAATTTTTTCTGCGTGGAGCGTTTACAATCCCTGCAAAAGAAAAAAGTCGTTCTACAGGAGCAGAGGATGGAATCGGGGTGTTAAATTTAAGGAACATATTCCGCACAACACCATAACTCTCTAGACTCTTGAGTGACTTATTTGGATCAAGCAAATACGTATCAAGCTGCCTTCGGACCTCATCCTGTTCAATAATTTCAGGGGCTGCTACTGTAAAAAAAGGTTAAAATATATTTCAATTTAAGGAAATAGTCTTACTATTTGCATCGTCGAACTCCAAAAATGTATCAGTTGGTTCTGGGGATTTTTCTGAATCTGTATTTTGGCTGTCACTTTTCACAAAAAACTTAGCAGCCTGCAATTGTGAAGTATTTGTACCCATATGGACCCAAACGGGATTGCCGAAAATTGTTAAGATCGGACCACTATAACCTATACCTCCCCTACAACCGATTGTTCAGATATACACATTTTGGTGTAGAACTCCTCCATTTTAACAGTTAACGGCGTGAAATTTTGAAGTATTTGTACCCATATGGGCCAAAACAGGGTTAGCGAAAATTGTCAAGATCGGACCACTATAACATATAGCTCCCCTACAACCGATTGTTCAGATATGGACATTTTGGTGTATAACTCCTCCATTTTAACATCTAACGGCGTGAAATTTTGAAGTATTTGTACCCATATGGGCCCAAATGGGATTACCGAAAATTGTTAAGATCGGACCACTATAACCTATAGCTCCCCTACAACCGATTGTTCAGATATGGACATTTTGGTGTATAACTCCTCCATTTTGACAGCTAACGGCGTGAAATTTTTAAGTATTTGTACCCATATGGGCCCAAACGGGGTTACCGAAAATTGTCAAGATCGGACCATTACAACATATAGCTCCCATACAACCGATTGTTCAGATATGGAAATTTTGGTGTATAACTCCTCCATTTAAATAGCCAAGACACCATTTTTTCTAATAAATCTTTCCATAAATAACCCACAGAATTAAAATTATAAATTAAACTTAATCCGGCTATGTACATACATAGGTAACTTTACATTTCCCCACTCATGAAAGGTATGAAGTCTTCGGTACGGCCGAAGACAGCCGCGCTTTTACTTGTTTTATCATCAGGTGTGTCCTAAATATTTCCCTTTATAATGAAACGATACAATATTTCGCGTTATTTCTGCCTCAAAAATTCAAAAAATCGTGCGAACGTAACGTCCGCACCGCCCAGGAAATGCCCACATACATACATATGTACATGCATAGATATACGAGCAAAATGAGTCATATTTCTTCTCAGAGCAAAAATGAACTATTCACATGTATGTATTTCGATATACAAACTTAGTGATTCTACGCATATAGTGGAATCAATGATTTTTCCACTATTTCGTGATTTAGTGGGAACAAGTTTTCAGTCACTAATTGAAAATTAGTGGAAATTTTTCAAGCCCCAATCCCACTAAGCTGGGATTTGAAGCCCTATCCACTACCACTAATATTTTTAGTGGTAGTGGAAAAAGTTTCAACTTCCACTCACGTTAGTTGTTTGGAAAATTTTCAAGCCCCACTATCGCGACGGTAGTGGTAGTTAATGGCGTAGTGGTGACACGGATTAGTTAACTACGCCCATGTGTGACCAAAAGGAATAAAACCTACCAGTTTTGGTAGGAAAAGCCCAAAAGTGGCATCCCTGAGTGGATGGCCAGAACAGTCTCCCGCAGTTTCTCGTGGATAGAATGAGACGTCGGCATACTCAGTTTAAGGGCTTGTCGAGAGGAATGATTGCAGCATCTACAGCGTCCAAACGTGGAAAAAACTGCAAAAATCAAAAGCCTTGCATCTTGGATTTTTATACCTTTCATGAGAATGAAATGGTATTATAACTTAGTGCCAAAAAATTTTTGTCGAAAGTACCAGAAGGAAGCTTGGGGGACCCACCAAAATATATACCGATACGATCAGAATCACGAGCTGAGTCGATTAAGCCATGTCCGTCTGTCCGTCTGTCCGTCTGTGCTTCTGTCCGTCTGTCCGTCTGTCCGTCCGTCCGTCTGTGTGAACGCAAACTAGTCCCTCAGTTTTTGAGATATCTGAATGAAATTCGGAATACAGGTATGTTGTTATATGCAGCTGATCATTTGTCGGAACCGGCCGAATCGGACCACTATAGCATATAGAAAACAACCGATTATTCAGATATACATGAAATTTTTGGATGTAATTTGTGCATAACTTCCCCATTTAAACAGCTATGGACATGAAAGTTTGAAGTAGACGTGCCCATTTTGGCCCAAAGAAGGTTACCGAAAATTGTCAAGATCGGACCACTATAACATATAGTTCCACAACATCCGATTATTCAGATATACACATTTTGGTGTATAACTCCTCCATTTTAACAGCTAACGGCCTGAAATTTTGAAGTATTTGTACCCATATGGACCCAAACGGGATTGCCGAAAATTGTTAAGATCGGACCACTATAACCTATAGCTCCCCTACAACCGATTGTTCAGATATACACATTTTGGTGTATAACTCCTCCATTTTAACAGCTAACGGCGTGAAATTTTGAAGTATTTGTACCCATATGGGCCCAAACAGGGTTACCGAAAATTTTCAAGATCGGACCACTATAACATATAGCTCCCCTACAACCGATTGTTCATATATGGACATTTTGGTGTATAACACCTCCATTTTAACAGCTAACGGCGTGAAATTTTGAAGTATTTGTACCCATATGGGCCCAAACGGGATTACCGAAAATTGTCAAGATCGGACCACTATAACATGTAGCTCCCCTACAACCGATTTTTCAGATATGGACATTTTGGTGTATAACCCCTCCATTTAAATAGCCAAGACACCATTTTTTCTAATAAATCTTTCCATAAATAACCCACAGAATTAAAATTATAAATTAAACTTAATCCGGCTATGTACATACATAGGTAATTTTTCATTTCCCCACTCATGAAAGGTATGAAGTCTTCGGTACGGCCGAAGACAGCCGCGCTTTTACTTGTTTGGTATCATACAGTGGCTTAGCTACCGTTGTGTTAAAGGCTGCATCTCAGAGGGTCCTCGGAACCTGACTAGCACTTTTGCTCACTGGTTATTGATTTCCATGCAGGGATCCGCCACATCTGTGTTTAGGTGCAGTAAAATAACGCCCGTGGAATTAACGCCCGCGGGCGTTTTTTCCTTTCTTGAAAAAGAAAAAGCGTCTGCGAATAAAACGAAATTAAACCCGGGGGTTTTATTTCCATTCAGAAAGGGAAAGAACGCCCGCGTGCTCTATTCGGCGATGTGGGCTTTATTTCTCTTGCGAAAGGGCAATTAAGCCCGCAGACGGGCTTTTTTTTAAATATGGTGTATTAGTGGGAAAAGCGCCTCAGGCGAAAAATTGAAATAAAAAATCGCGCGATACACAAAATCGGATATATACATACAAAATAGATTTCTAATTCTAATTTTTCGTTTCTTTTTAAATACATATGGTGTTTGTTTTATTGGGAAAAGCGCCGCAGTCGAAAAATTGGAATAAAAAATCGATTTTGTATATATTTCCGATTTTGTATATATTTGGAATGAAAAGTCGCTGAAGAGTTATGACACACGTCCGGACTTGGATGGCGTAGCCCAGGGTTATTTTTTATAAGCGCGGCCGAAGGCCTCCAACGCAGAAAAGTGTTCTGCGCAAAAGCACTGTGGACTGCGGCGCTTTTTCCCTAATACACCGTATTTAAAATAAACCCGTCAGTATGCTTAATTGCCCTTCCGAAAGAGAAGTAAAGCCCATGGCCAAAACGAAATAACGCCCGCGGGAATTATTTATTTTTCAAGAAAAGAAAAAACGTCCGTTGGACGAAAAATTGCCAAAATCGGTTGACGACTACGCACACTTTTATATATGCGTATTATACAAGGGTGTAACTGAAACATTTTAAGCGATATCTTTGTCATATATAAAGTAATTCATTGAAATTTTGTACCATGAGTCCAACTATGGATATAAAACTAAAAACACAACACTCTTTTCGGAAGTGGATGCACCGGGGATTGAACCCGAGTCCATTCCAACTTCAGCCGCAATGACCCAACGGATAAACACACTCGGCCATTGAGACTCTGTGCAAGCTGTTGGATTTTCCCCACTTTTGCTTTTTTCATTTTCAACATTAACGTTAGGGTGTATATGCTTTTGCATATATTCTCCACGAACGTGCTGAATTTTTGTTGTAGGCAGTTCGCAATGAACATTGTTGTTGGTATTTATTTTCACCCCGATTCTAAATATCCGCCAGGATCTCAGCCCTTGTGGATTTTTTTGTTCACCAGGAAAATTTCCTCCTATTCTCTTTCACTAGCGAGAAGAAAAACTGGCGAACAGAATTTCGAACATGTGAGCGGATTTTCGAAGTCAGCTGTTTTGTTGCAAGGCAGATCTAGGAAGGTATTTCCGATGCATTTTGCTATTGTATTTGGTAGTGTGGTGTCAAAATCATATTTCGCCTTGGTTAAAACCTGAATTCACTTGGGACTGGCCCATTCCTATTGGGCCATGATGTGAATTCGCTTTGATTTTAACATTACACTCTACCTTTGTAAATAAAAAAGTAGCTTCGGAATTTGCCTATGCGCCTACCTGTGTCGCCTTCGATATTATGCGAATGCCGTATTTATTTTCAAACCACCAAGAATTTTTCAATAAAATTTTCTGGAAATGTTATGTGAATGTTAATTTTACAAATTTTAAAACCTCACTATGCAAAAATGCTGTGGACTGCTCCAGAAATATAAATCCAGAAAAGGAATTCCGCCGGCTGAGGGTAATTTTTTTTTGAAGCGAGGCCGAAGGCCGCAAACGCAAAATGTTTTTCTACTCAAAACAACTGTGGATCGGTCCGAAGATTTTACTCCAGAAAGAGAATTTTGTCGGCTGAGGGTTATTTTTTTTTAAGCGCAGCCGAAGGCCGCCAACGTATTAGGGTGTACTACGCAAAAATAATTTATTATTAATAAACTATAAGTTTTCCCAAGATTTCGTTTGCATTTTAGTGATCCATATGACCCCCCTACCCTGAAATAAAAAAAAACCGAAAATTCAGGGGCCTGGCCCATATCGAAATTTCCCCACAAATTTTGCATTTTTGTTAAAAAATTGCAAATTTAACAAAATTAAGAGTGAGTATACATGGTATTGCTTTTCGGAAGTAGCAGAGGTCTATAAGAGGAAGATTGCGCGATGGTACGAATCCGTTTGACGGAATCTTTATAATAAATTAAAAAAGTTTTTTGAGAGTATTGCATTGATTTTATTAATTTGCAGATTTATTAAATACTATAGAATTAATAAACCTGCGTTCAAATATTTATTGGACATTTTAATATCACATACACAGCAGCCAAAGAAACTATTTGCAATCTCTCCTATAATAAAACTATGCGCATTCTTCCGTTTTTTTGCTTGAAGACGGATATCAAACGGGAGTTGGAAAAAATTCTGACGTTTGATTGGCTCAATCCACCTTCAGCAAAGTTCTTAAAGTTGTTGAAATTTTTGAAAATGAGTTGTATCCGATTTGGATTCATAAAGCTATGAACATCGACGAAAAAGAAAATTTTTAAGTGCGGTTTTTAAAACTACGACATCTCTAGTGTCCTTGAATGTATTGATGGAACTCATGTCCGTATCATCGCTCCATATCAAAACAAGCACCCTTACTACAACCGGAAGGGATACTAAAGCCTACAAGCCGCGAAATATCCGGCTGCCCTTTCAATAAACTTACTAAAATATCTATTTGCTGTTTATACTTTCCGTCATAAAAATAAGCAAACCAGTACATAATTAATTCAATTATGTATTTTTTATTAACAAAAGTTATTTATATTCACTCACATTTTGTTCAGCATTCACTTAAAATTGTCTTGTGAAAAATCTCACAAAATAATTGCATAACTTTTCGCTTTTATTTTCATTCGTGATACCTACTTTTCTTCCTTATTCGCTTTTCACTTTTTCGAACATCATTTAGAATAGCCGGAAAGGGAGAAGCGAAAAAATCCACAAGGAATTTGTGTTTAGAATAAGGGAACAGGGAGAAGCGGAAAAATCCTTGTGGATTTTTCGTTTAGAATCGGGGTGTTTATGTATATACCAAACAACGTTAACAATTTTACTTGAAAGAGTTTTTAGTGCTTAGCACGAAATTTTTATTTTTAATTCAATTTTTAATTGTTGGGGTAAGTGGAAAAAAATTCAACAACTATTTACAGCATACCTCGGCGTTTCATAGATCTTAAGATCAGACAAACAAGTTACGCTCTTCACACAGACAGGTTGCGCTCCTTGTTTAAAAAATGATTTAGTCGTCGCTGAACAAGTGGCCAAACAACATCGTGTGTGGCTATCGCATGTTTGCGCAGCGAATGTTAAAAATTTGCATGTACGTATGTTTGTTCGCCATACCCTGCAAAAGAATTTGCGATTAATCTCCCGAAAGAGATTTGTCCCGGATTCATCTCTTTCGGGAACAATCGGTCCACAATTAGTCCCCGATTGTTCCCAGGCATGAACATTTATAAATTTTAATGATTGTTATAAAAAATAGCCTTGGCTAATTTTGAAAAATTCGTCACATGTATTTTACACTCGCATAATGCATTCTCAGAACTTAAAATGTTTTGAGGAGATATTTAATTTTTTTAAAAGATTTCACTACAGGATGAAAGCTAATCGAATAAACTTTCTTCTAACATTTATAGCAATTAATAATTTTTACATTTTCATAAAAAATAGCCTTGGCTTACAACTTTGGATGAAAGCGATTAATTAGTCTCTTCACAGGATATTCTCGAAAAAATGCAATCAATTCGCCCCATATAAAGGGATGTCAAATTGTACTAGTCGCATGCTCCCTTGCGATTGATCCCGGACACGTCCCGTATTAATCGAATTTTTTGCAGGGTAGCGATCAAAGCGCTCTCACTTATACACTTGCATTTACAAATTTGCCGAGCCCTGATTTACAGCGAAGGTTGAGTGGCTGTCGGCAGTGGGCAGCATACACTCCGAGAGTATTTCTGCCATGAAAAAGCTTCTCACAAAAAATGCTTTCGCCGTTCGGAGCCGGCATAAAACTGTAGGTCCACCCAATTAGCAGGAAAAACACAGTAGATACAAGAATTAGCGACCGATTTTACATATAGATAGGATAGTCACGTCCAAAGTACAGACAAAAAATTTCATTTTGTGATCTAGTGGACTTTTTCCATATCATCGGCTATAAAAAATAAAAAGTTTTTTGGCTCTCCCGAAAATTTTTTAATTTTGAGTTGTGTCACTTTATTATTTAGGGTGCGATATGTAAATTTGGAGCTACATATCTCCAATGTAATTCCCAATCCAGTGCTCTGAGCTAAGGGAACGACAAGAGAAAATGAAAGAGAAAGGGAAATGGCGGGGAACGGAATGGGAGTAGAAGAGGCAGAGAAAAAGAAAGAGAAAGGTAGAGGGAAAAACTCATGGTATAAGACTTATACTATAAGTATACCAGGTAAAACAAACGTCAAGTTTTCGTCACCATATTAACCACCTGACAATTAAGCAGATTATGACATTTCGTGCTGCCATACTCAATGATAAAAATCCTCCATTAATGGCATTTTTCGCTGCTTTGTTTTAAAAATAAATTGCAACCATGGTATTCAAAGTAACGAATTTTTTCAATTTGAATTGAAAGAATTTTTTTCAATTTGAAAAAATTACACATCCTGCAGTAAATTTGTTTCACTGCTGAATGATTTATATGAAAAAATTCAGCAGTCTTTATTTGAAAATACTCACTGATGCCTCCTCAGTTATAGATGAATTTCATCAGTGATTCATAAAAGATTCATTTCGGATTTTTACTTCACGGAATATCAGTTTGGCCGTACTACAAAGTAGCCCCTTTTCGGTATTCTCGGTGAGTTTTTAATTTAGTTTAGTAGTTACGATCACTTTTAATTTAGGCTTTGTGATCACTCTGGTATATAGTTTGGGGAGGTTTTGGAGATTGATCTATTATAACTCCATATCGTCGCATAAAGTGCAATACCGCGTATCCGCTACCACCCAAATTTTACAGGAGACAGTAAAAACTGTTTTAATTCAAAACAGTTTGGAATTTTGCAAACCCACATCCAAACCAAGGTAGATTTTTGGATTATATTCTTAATCCAAATATCATTTTGGCGAAAAACAGTTAAATGTGCAGTTATTGGCTTACTTATGTATTTATAAGCGGTTTTGCGTCTTTTATTTTGTTCAATAGTGACGTATAGGCGGTTTCGCAGGCGTACGTAAAAACTTTTCTTCAATAAAGCAAAGTTATAATCCATTTCGTGTTTATGAAAGTATAATCAACTTTAGTACATTACAGTACAGTTATAAAGCAATAACACCTATTATTCGCGGTATTGGTTCGAAAAATTTCCTTAAAAAAAGCGGTTTTGAAACTGTGTCATTACTTGGAATTGCGTTGTGTGAATCTCAAAATTGTTGCATGAATAGATGGGGACGGACGCCAGGAATGTATTTTTGATGAAATCTCATTTTTGGCGAAAATTCCACGCGGTTTTACACTTTATACGATGATATGTATGCACACCACCATACCAAGTGAGCATTTCAGTAAATATATGTATGTGTGTACATATGTCCAATTCAATTACAAAAAAATATGTACCCTAGATTTTAACAATATGAGTTGCTTATTTCCGCGGTGCAATAATACCAAATATGGCTGCAAAGACGGTGATATAAAATTTTTCCAATTTCCGACGATACTCTTTATCCGCGGAGAGTGGATGAATATTTGTGGAGTGAGCGAAGAGGAGCTACCGGAAGTTCCATAAATCTGCTCACTAGTGCCCTTTCTCTTTCTGTCCTTTGATTTCTGAAATACCCAAACTTTCAAACAAAAATCTACTCATTCAAAAAATAAAAGTCTGGCATCGCTATACTCCAAAACTGACATAAGATCAAACTTCAAAAATCTGCTTTTTAATCAAAAAGACAGCGTCAAAATGACAATGCACATACCTGTATTTTTTATACCATGGGAAAAACTCATTGTGACATAAAACTATTATTTGCCATTGCGAAGCGGGACGGGTATTTGCTAGTACATATAATATAAAAATTACATTCATTGTTCATTAATACGAGTACTAATTCAAAACATTTTGCTTTGGAAGTATAAGGATTTATCTCATGAAGATAACTATTTAATTATTCTACTGATATGGTTTAAATTTTTAATAATGCCACTTTGGCCAGGGTTGGGCAAGCTGCATTCAATTTTGATTGCATTCAGCCTTGCAGCCCCCAATCAATGATGAGTGGTAGTGCAAAATTTATTTGCATTATCATTCAGTAGTGAATGGAAATGCAAATGTGTTTCGCATTCAGTAGTGAACGGGAATGCAAATCCGATTTGCATTACCATTCAGTAGTGAATGGTAATGCAAATATGATTTGCACTACCATTTAATAGTGAATGCCAATGCAAAGGTGAATGCATTCCCATTCATTGCATTCCCACTGCAAATGTGATTTGCACTGGACTAGTAATCTATTCGGAAAAGTTGGTCTGAGATGCATCCGCTTTCATAATAACTAGCGTTTGTTCGTGTTGAGTAAAATATTTGCAAATTTGTTGAACTGTGTAATTATAACCTCAGAAGTTGAAGGAAATACTTTTACATACAGGTATAACATAGAACATATGTACATATTACTATGCCGTGCTCCTCTGACCGTAAGGATGGTCAAATCAACAGATATTATTTTATGGGGCATGTTCGTAACTTTTATCACAACTGCATCCAGTTACTTGGATTCAATTAAAGCAAAATCTGAAATGGGCTGATGTACAGTAGACATAGCAACAGTTATTGGTACAGATGCCTACAGTTGCTATGACTTTGAAAGAAGATAGTTTGTTCGACGAAGTAAGTTACGTGGCAAATTATGTGAATAACGAAGTCTTAAAGAAATGGGAGGAGATGAAGAGCAGTGCAGAACAACTATGGATAGAGGTGTTCAAAAATTTCAAAGACAGCGGAATACCATTCCAGAATTGCCTAGCCATCATCCAGTACCTTCTTTGTTTGCCGGGAACAAACGCTCCTACGGAACGAGTATTTTCCTTAATGAATAGCTTATGGACATCCGAAAAGTCGTCATTAAAAGTAGAAACATTACGTTCAATACTAATTATAAAATTTAATATGGGCAGCTGGGAAAACTTTTTGGATATTCTAAGCCAAAACCCAGAACTAGTAAAACAATGTCACTCATGTGAGAAATATGACTTTAAAAATAAATGTTAATTCAATAGTAGTGTTGTTTGTTTCTAAATCAATTATACCACCAAAAAATCCTCAGTCTTGTTGTCAATAGAGGTAGGTGTCCCGCATTGATGCATCATAAAGTTGGCCGCCTTATTCTTAGGTTTATTGGTCGGTTTTTATTTTAATAACTAGCTGTACCCGGCCAAGCTTTGCTTTGGCCCACTTCCTATTATAGGCATTAGAAGCGAAAAATGGGAACCGGGTTTAACATAACATAGCCCTATATTCCATTTCTCATTTGATACCATCGCTGCTTAAAAACATTCCGTGGAATCCGGGTCCACTTTTTTACCCAAAATTGAGTACCGGGCCTAAGAAACACTATGAAAAAGCTCTATTTAGCAGCCCAGCTCAACACCTTTCATTTTATATCAGTATTGCTTAGCAGCATCCCGGGGTCACCCGGGCCCACGTATTGACCCACATCTGGGGCCCGACCTAAGAATAATGAGTTCATACCTATGTAAAATCCCAGCTGAGAACCCTACCAATATCGCTGGGAAATATTCCGTGGTCATCCGGATCTACGTTTTGAACCACATCTGGGGACTTGACCAGGAATCATAATGGATACGGCTCGATATAAAAGTTCTGCTCAACACATTTCATTTGATACCAATATTAGTGAGATATATCCCGGTGTTATCCGGGTCCACGTTCTGAAACAAATCTGAGTACCCGACCGAGGAATCACAATGAGTTCATCTCTGTGTAAAATCCGACATATTGGGACCCGACCTAAAAATCGTAATGAGTTAATTTCTAAGTAAAAGCACTGCTCAACACCTTTCATTTGATACGAATATCCGTGAGAAATATTCCGGGGCCATCTGGGTGCACGTTTTGACCCACATCTGGGGAACCGACCTAGGCATCACAATTAAGACCCCTAGTACCCGGATGACCGAGCTTATCTCGGGCTGCCAAGCGAAATAAAATGTTAAAAAAAAAATGACCGGAGGAATGAAACTTTTCAGAAGCTTGCCCCAGAGACCCTTGTATAATAAATTTCGTGAAGATTGTTTAAGCCGTTTGTGAGATCTACACCTTTTCAAGTCCATAATGAGAAAATGTAGGGAGCGTAACGTTTGCCTGTTTTAGAAAATTCTACCTCGCAAAATCCTGCAAAATGTTAGCAGGATTTTGCTTTCGGGATTTTGCGAAAAAAAGGATTTCGTTACCAACCCGAATACGTAAGATCGTATTGAGAACATGTAAGATCATATTGAGAAATCTAAGTTCAAAATGAGAAAACCGAAATTCAAATGGGAAAGTATAGATTCATATTGGGAATGTATAAGTTGATATTGAGAAATATAAATTCGTATTGAGAATGTGTAATTTCAAATTGGGAAATGTAAGTTCAAAATGAGAAAATCGAAATTCGAAAATTTTTGCTCCTCTCTTATTCGTTTCCCCTTTCTCTCTCCCAATCTCTCTCTCTCTCTCCTCTTCCCTCTCCCATTCTATTTTCGTTTCCTTCCCCTCCCTTTCCCATTCCATTCAATTTGACTTTCCTTTTCCTTTTTATTGCCCTTTACCTAGGGAACCAAGTTGAGCATTACATCGAGAAGATCTCTATATTGAAGCCATGATTCCCACCTTTCGGTTTCATCCGGGTGCACTTTGTGACCCATATCTGGGTACCCGGCCTATGCACCACAATTATAATAGTTCTCTGTCGAAGTCCTCATGAAGACCTTTCATTTGATACCGATATCGCTCAGAAATATTCGAGGGTCATCCGCGTCCACGTTTTGACCCATATCTCCAGGCCCGACCTATGAATAACAATGAAATGAAATTTTTATCGCTTCCTTCCATTTCACCAATACTGTTGAAACCCGCTGAACGCAGAAGAAAGGGGAGACCTCCACTGCGTTGGGAAGATCAGGTGGACAGTGATGCTGATCCCTAGGTATTCCCAAATGGCGCCACGCTGCACGAAACAGAAATAGCTGGCGTCCTATGTTGGACTCGGCCAAAATCATCTAGACGGTTATGTGCCAATTAAAGAAGTAAGTAAGTTTTATAACATGAATATCTAATGAGTACCCGCGCTTTTATTTATGTTGATAGATATACAGAAATGCTTTGAAGAAATACGTTAAAGGTATGCTTAGATTGAAATTAAAGCCTAATACTGAGTTCACCGCCGTGAAATTTCGTCAGCAACATGCATTTATTTTGCTGTGAAATGTTTTAAGAAATTTTTTTTTTTCAAATGAGAATAAATGCCAAAACGAAAACTGAGCAGATGTAAAAAGAAAAAAATTGGAGCATCGCCTCAGAACCAACATTCAAATTTTGGCCAATAAAAAAATTGTATACAAAATATAAATTTCAATTTCAACAAATGTCACTTTTCACTCGAAAATAAATGGCATTGTATATTTAATTTGGCGTGAAAAAATGTTGCTGGCATGATGTTGCTAGCATGTTGCGCAACGTTTTCACGGCGGGAACTCAGTACAACTTTGTCGTGAAATATCTGTGAAATTTCACAAATGTTTCACAACCAGTTTTTTTGTATGGATTTTGACAGCAGTTTCACGTGAAACTCGAACTCAGTACTATGCTTTAGATCCAAATGAACTAAGGGCTAATATAAATCTTCTTCAAAATATTGCTTTTCAGTAAATGTTTATAATTATATTAAATAAAAGCTTTTTAAAACAATTTTTTACTTTGTTTTATTTTTATCTTTTTAGTTTTACAATGCATATTACATTTAATACAACACTCCCACTATCAATATATGTAGTCCAACAGTTTTTAATACGAAGTGCACTATGTTTAACATTTTGATGGTTTCTTTTTTTATTATCCAATTCCTGTGGAGTCTTTTAAGTGGTTGTACTATACTCTTTTGCGAATAGATTACTTCGTGCAATCTTACCTACATATGTATGTATGTATGTATGTATGTTGGCGTTGTATCAGTGTTTCAGAATCTCTCTTGTTAGTTTTTTTACTTTCGCGGATCAATCTTAATCAATAGACCGGCCTTATAATTTTGTTTATTGCTAACGCTTCCAATGTTTCAAGATTGTCGGTATTTTTCCGTGTTTATAGTTTTTCCTGCTACTGTTCCGTTATTCATAAAACTTGCTTCAATATGTCGACACCTGCGTTATTTATCGGCAAAATTTTATTACGGATTTTGTCTATTTTTTGTAGGTAATACGTGTTCAAAATAGGAATAAAATTGGTTCATAAATAAAAACTTTCTAAATATCTTGACGCCAGCGCCATCTGTCGGCTTTTTTATTTATTTGACATTGCATTGTCTTCGGGTCCTGAACTATGTTCCAAGTTTCAAGTACATAACTCAACTGGAAGTATCTTAAAAATTCGTTGCAAACTTCCACGGCATACATACAAATGTACATACAAAATGAAGTTAAATAAAAGCTTGTAAAAAATATATTCATCTTGTCGTAGATTTGCTAGATCAAGTAAAAATAAACAAAAATATACACCAATGTTAATTGTATTTTTGAAAAAATTTTCAGAGTGTAGTGTAGTTAACATCGCACATTCCTACAAAAAAAAATTAAATGGAATTGCGGTTACATCAAAACACGGTTTTCTTATCTTATCACAGACATATCGGTCGTGAACTCATACACTTTGCAATTTATTTATTTTGCAATGCATGTTTCCAAAGACAGATAGTGATGTTTGCTCGGGGTTTGATGATAAGAGCGTATATTTTTGTATGTACATATACATATATGGCGCGGATATAACTCCAAAGAGTATTAGGGAATCTTCTCTCAAGTCCGTGGTGCGGTCCAGTCTACCAATGGGCCATAACGTCCATAAATCACATTAAAACCTTTGTTATTAAGTTTAATTATTTATTTCTTCCTTTAGTAACCGTCTAATCTATTTTGGCCGAATCCAGCAAAGTGCGTCGGTCGTTTCTGCTTCGTGATAACTGGCGTTAATTAGAAGCACCAATGGAGGCCAAGTCATTCTCCGCCTGATCTTTTTAAAGCAATGGAGATCTCCCTCTTTATCTGCCGCCGCCGCACAGTGGGGGCACCTCCATACAAACGCGGCCAAAAATAGTAATAATTAAGCTAGAATCTTGAAACTCGGAACTTAAGCTTTTTTGGTTGAAGTTAGTAAACTGTGAAAATTTGAACAAAATCCACCCACAAATACGCCCACCTCCCATATAACGGTATTTTTGAAATTTCAGCATTTTCCTAACTATTATAGCTAAAATGCTCCATTTTGATTAGTGTATACATTTTTGAAATATAAATCAAAGGCGGTAATCATTTTGGAAAAAGGGTAAAGCACTTCACCGTTTTTAAATTAAAAATATATGCACTTTTAAGTATGTTATAAGCATTTATCATAAAACTTTCATACAAAAAAATCGCATTTCAAAAAAATTTTATACCGGAAATGAAATTACACTTTTCTAAAGGATTTCAGTGTGATAAACCTGAGTCTGGAGTCAGATTTTCCAAATTGTTTCTAGTTTCTGAGATATTCATGCCCAAATAGGAAAAAAACACGTTTTTTGGCTCTATTCCCTGCTTAATATCTTTTATATAATTACTTTCCACTCAAATTCGATTTAACCAGTTGAAAGCACAATCATTACCCTTGAAAACAGCGTTTAGTTTCTTCGAATATCTTAATTAGAATTGGAAATATCGATATTTAAGTTTCACCATTTTGACAAATATTCCCCATACAAAAAAATTTAAACTTTTTGAAGCATACTTCTGGGCATTTTGTATGGGAAAAATGTACCAAAACTCAAAAAACACCTTCCATAAAAATGTTCATAAAACAAAATGGAGCAAACGAATTTTTACAATTTTTTCGCCAGTTTTTAAAAGACATTCAGGAGCATCAAATATTAAAAAATTGAGGAGGTAATATTTTTTGTTTTTTTTTAATTTCATTTTAAAATTTTACAATTTTAACAATTTTTTTTTTATATTCTAAAATAAAAAAGCTGCCAAAGATAACAATTAACGCTGATAAAAAAAATTACCTCATAATTTTAAAGTATGGACCATTTGCTGAAAGACGATAGAGAAATATTCGATTAGTCGCCTAAATATACACGTTTTTCATAATGTCAAAAGTAACATAATTAATGCATTTACAAAAACACAGTTTTAGGCAGATGGGAAAAAAATTATAAAAGCAAATGGAGCAAGTGGATTTTTAAAGTGAAAATGCAGTTTGATTAAGAATATATTATTTCAAAGCATAAAAAAAAATTGAGGAGGTAATATTTTTTGTTTTTTTATTTTTTTATTCAAAGTCGAGGAAAATTTTTTTATCATCGACATTTTTTGTGAATATTTGAAAATTCATATAAATTCAACAGTGAGCGCTATTTACAACTAAGTTATTTTTTCTGAAAGAGAAAATCATTATCTATGTAACGATGTATCATTCGTGTATGTAGGTTAACAGTTAAATGAGAAAGAGCGTTTTGTATGAGGTGTGTTCATTGAGAAATAAAAGGACCTATTTTTTGCTCAACTTTGGGCACCCTGTACGGCTAAACGAAAAGATACTCAAAAATTTTTATATAAGCTTTTTTATTACAATTTGATGTATCTGTCGATCTCTGTTTAAAAAAATGGTTTTACTCATACTTTAATTTTGAATTTATTTTTGGCCGCAATCACCCATTGTGCGCCGGTGGGTGCCGATGAAATTACTTTTTGGGCGAAACACATTTATTCAGTTGCGTAACGTGAACAACTTGTACAGCGTGATTTAATATCATCGGTCTTATTAGTTTGATACACGTTTATACATAAAACGAGCCGCTTGTTCTAATACGGACGCCCGCTCACAACTGCACCTTCTAGTGAACAGACGCTGCAGTTATTCCCTACGATACACAGTGGTCGATTCGCTTTCGCTAGCGGCGGAAAACTAATAACTTCCAATTCCAAATATATCACTTACTTTTTTAACGAACGCAGGTCCATGTTATTTAATTTTAATTTTATTTTTTTTTCGGCAAATTAGCCGTCTTAGAGAAATCTAAGGTGAAACAGCTGTCGCTACATCCACCGCTTCAATAAGTTGTTTGGATTTTTTTTTCTAAAATAAGAAAAAAATGAATACGTGAGTAACGTTTACTAGTGAACATTGATGTGCAAACAATTCCGAAATCGGATTTTCACTCCATTTCTGGTATTCTTGGGATAAAATTCTTATAATTATACTCAGCCGTACTAGTACCTACACAGAGTATTATAATATTGATTTGCTAACGGTGGTTTGTAACTACACTCAAATAAATTTTGGTATAAATTTTAAACTTTTTTGGTCGATATATAGGACACGACCGAAAAATTATTAAAAATTTAAACTTTGAAAAGTTTAAAAGATTTTTAAACTTTTAAGGTTTCGATTTCATTCCAAATTAAAATATATTTTAAGACTTTCAAAAGTTTAAAATTTAAACCTTTTTTTGGTTTAAATTTAAAAAATGTCTGCTCCCAAATCCTCTTCATGCTTTTCCCTATTGTATCTTCTTTCCTATCCTTTTTTCTCCTTTTATCCCATATTGTTCTCCCCCCAACATCTCCTTAATCCTTTTCCATATTTTGTCTTTTTCCTATCCTCTTCTTCTCCTTTTCTTCCTTCTTCATTTTATCTGTTTCCATAATTATTTTGTGTTTGTTTGTTTCTCCATTCATTCATTCAAATTGTCTAATAACTATAAATGAGCTTTTTATATTGTTCATTTATCGAAAAAGCATTGGAATTTCAAATCCATAGTTAAATTTTAAAAGCCGTATGAACATTAGATATGTAATCTTGTCGAGTGTAAACACAGCGTAAGTTTAAATCTTGTGCGGAAATCGATAACTTCTTTCTATCTCTTATTCAGTGTCATAAAAGCACATTCAGACTACATTTTAACTTACGTTGATTAGCCGAAATTATTTTCCGAAATTACGTGCGCTCACACACGCTTTTGAGTAATTCATTTTAGCCGTGTTTCATTTAACGCCGATCCTGTGCCAGATAAAAAATTTTACATGCGAATACAATAACTACGATTTTAGGTCAATAAAACCATATAAATTTCTGGTGCAATATATAACCCCGTTTGTTCGAATTGTCACAATTATATTTCATTTATACTACTTGTGCTTTTGGTGCTATTTCCTTCAACATAATTTAGATAAGTCATCAACAGAAGAATCTAATAGAATTAATAAGCATAAAAAGACAAATTCTTAGCCCATATTTGACAAAAACAAGTAAGGAAGCCTAAGTTCGAGTGGAATCGAACATTAGATACTCAGCTGTATGCTTTCATTGTTTGTTTGCCTTTGTTCGATATAGGGTGTACTTTATATAATACGAGTGCTGCATAAAGTGGGCGTGGCCACGCCCATTTTCAACATTTTTATCAGTTATCCAACTAAGTATATGAATATTATTCTTTGTGCAAAATTTCATTCCTTTATGACTTCCAGTTACAAAGATATCACGTTACAAATTCCCAAGGGATGTTCCAGAAATATCTTTGTTAAAAAGTTTTAAAAAAGTTTTAAAAAATGTATATAAACCAAGTTTCGTCATAATATCTCAATTATTTGTCGAGTTATGGGCTCCGAAATCTCGTAGATTCCTTTGTCTAAAAAGAGGCGGAGCCACGCCCATTTTCCAAAATTTTTCTATTTTTTGTTTCCGGTCTATTGTAGAACTCATGCCACAAAATGTCAATGAATTATCTTTATATTTGACAAAGATATCGCTTAAAATGTGTTTATTAGGCCACTTTATAGTTCCCATGTATAAAAGTGCTCGTGGTCGGCAACCGATTTCGCTAAAATTTTGAATATGTATTACCACAAGTAATAAAAGTGTACACACCAAGTTTCCTCATTACATATAAATTATTTGTCGAGTTATGGGCTCAGAAATCTCGTATATTCCTGCTTCTAAAAAGAGGCGGTGCCACAAACATTTTCCAAAATTTGTGTGTTTTTCGTTTTATGTCCGCAGTTGGACTTCTTCCATAAAATTTCAATGCTATATCTTTATATTTGACAGAGATATCGTTTAAAATGTTTTTATTAGGCCACTTTATAATACACACAAAGTGGGCGTGGCCGTCAACCGATTTTAACTATTTTCCGTCCAAACGTTTGCCTAAGTAAGAAAATCACGCGTATTTCATCGATATATCTGCTACGGTTTCTGAGTTATGGCTTATAAAACTTTCAATGTTTGCCCCTTAATAAGTGGGCGTGGCACCGCCCATTTTCCAAAATTTCATCAAATTGCTTCATAATGGCCTGAGCTCAATACGTGGGTGAAATTTCATCACTCCAGCTATATTAGTGGCTGAGATACCAAATTTCCGATTTTTTTATATAGAAAAAGTGGGCGTAGTCATGGTCCGATTTCGCCCATTTTCAATACCAACCGTCCCAGTCTCGATACCAACTTGCATTCCAAATTTTATCAAAATATCTAAATTTTTGCGCGAGTTAGGGTGTTTACAGACGGACGGACGGACGGACATGGAAGGAAGCCGAACACTTAGGGCTCCAATTGCTGATATGGGCTAATGCCAACGCCCACCACACAACATGGGGCCCATCGGATGTAAACGCGAGGGGTGAGTCTCTTTTTGATTGTGCTGGACACTTCGTCTCAAATTGATGAAGCAATTAACTGTGTTACTAAATAATGTAACGCTGCTTTCAATAGTGCCTACCCGGAGGTCAAAGTTCGAGGTAAAAAGAAACCGTGGAACCCCGAGATCTCCAAGCTTTGGCTTAACAGCAGAAAACTCTTCAACCAGGCGAAAAGAACTGGCAAGCCTACAAGGATGCCTCAAAAATCTTCAAGAAGTCGATCCAAAGAGCTAAAAGAGACTAGTGGAAAAACTTCGCTAGCGACATAGAAGAAATCTCTGAGGCCAATCGACTACGAAAGGTCCTCTCTACTAACCCAGTTCCCCCAAGCTGTATGCAAATGCAAAACTCGACTACCAATTTTTGTTTTGCGTGAGTATTGAATCTGAACATTGTGAGTGATTGTTTACCAAAAAATTGATACTTGCTTACGATATCGTGCATGCTAGGTACATACATATTCCACAAATAGCAAGATTTTCTGTAATTTTTAATTTCTTTATCTGTATTGGACGCTTGTGTTTTTATTAGGTAGCGCTGTTAAGGAGCACGCCTGGAATTGTGAGGGAAGCTCGGCCATTAAGCTCGTCAGAGTTGAGATTTAACTTTTTCTTGAGATGCTGGTGGGTAGGAATGATGATCGAAAATTTTAAAAGGGCCAGGTGGAAGATTAAAGTTTCAAGTCTTGGAAAAATTACTGCCGGAGTTATAACGGCGATCTGGTAACTGATTTACAGAGCATATCTAAATTATGAGGGGATCACTTCTCCTCTTTCCTAAATAACTTCCACAATGAAATTGCTGAAGGAGGGGATATACGAACCGAATCCCCAGTAGCATATGATGGAAGGCAAGTTCGATCATGACGAAGTGCGAATAGCTGGTGGCTTTCCAGCAAGAATAAAAATTGCCTATATACCGCAATTGCCTATATAACACCACTAGATCCGTCAGAATTGGGAAGGACCTCACCGAGTATTTAGCGACCAAACGGCGTTTCAGACAAAGTTACTTTCTTTCGTGCGACTTCTTAAACTTGATGCTGGAGAAGGTAATTCGAGCTGCAGAACTTAACCGCAGAGGAAGTATCTTGTATTACAAAAGTGGACAACTACTGACGTAAGCCGATGATATTGACATCATTGTATGTTCTGTCTTCTCCAAGCTAGACAAGGAGTTTAAGAAAATGGGTTTGGTCAACGAGGACAAGACGAAATATCTCCTGTCATCACAAAAAGAGTCAGCGTAACTGAAAAATTGTTGAAACATCTCGAATGCTCTCGATGGTTTTCATTCGTATTCGAGTCAAGTCGTAAATGGCCGTCACTCGAAACAATCGCTAAAACATCTCGGACTCGCTGCAAAAATACATAACATTTGTTGTTGCCGCTTGAATATCAAAATTGGTTTATAAAACATACAGAGTGGTACAAATTAGAGCTCTAGACAGGGCCCCCGAGAGAAAAAAGACTACGGGCCCCCATACTAAATGAAGAAATTCTCAAAATCAAAATTCAATGAATATATAGTTACCAACTTTAATTTATCTATATATTAATACAGATCAAGTAAATATGTTTACATAGAAATATACATTAAGATGGAGTGAAAACATATGGAGATTTTTTTTTGTTCTTTTTTTGAACGTACCAGCAATGAAAAGTTGCTTTTATACGAGTTAATGAACCCCACAAAATTTTATGGCGATAGGATGACGTTTTGAACTGCCCCCAGCCCCGCAAAGTTGAAAGCAATAAGCACGATCTCGTACAAATATGAAATTTTGAAAATTATAAATTCAAAAACAGAAGTATGAGGATTGATAAAGATGGCTAAGCTGAGTATTAACTTGATTTTTTTTTTTGGAAACAACAACCATAAAAGTTATTAAAGGTCAAAGTTTATATTATGCATTTTTTAAATTGCAATTACTTAACTCTTTCGGATATTCTATGCCGTACGGCATAGTCGCAATTCAGTGGCAGGTTTATGATATAAAACTGCAACAACCAATTTTTTCTTAAATTTTTTATTTTTCTATGAAGAATTCTGAATAAGAAAGCATTGAAAAATTTTTGATTACTGCAACCAGTAACTCGCGATAATTACAAAATCAATCATCTCTTTTGAGTCTTGCTTTTTGCAAAAAAAAGTAACTTCATAAATTCTGTTATTTCACGGAAAAAAAACTTATTTGGCAAATTTTTGTACATATATTAGTAGAAAATTGTTGATTTTAACATCTCGAAAAAAATTAAGACCCTGGACTTTTTAATAAGGCTGTAGGATTTTTTTCATTTCCTACCATGCCATACGGCATATATTTCACTCAATGGAAATAAAAAAAATGTGTGGGATGAAATTAGTCGCAACGATTGAGTGTTTTTTTGAGAACAGAGGCCAACAAAATTGTCACTCGGAAACCAGTGTATACTTTTCCGAAGGTCCAACTATCTCAATTCACTCCAGTTTTCGGGATATCCTGACCTAAAAGTGTAAAGATTGGGGTTTTTCCCCTTTATTTGAGGTAATGTAGCATAAAATGTCTCTTTCAGTCAAGAAAATTAAGTTTGTCTAAAGGTACGAGTTACCACCTTCCATATTCCATTGAGCTTGCTAAAATATCATTTTTCCACGCTGAGATATTGCATTTTTAAATGTGCATGTTTGCAAAGGATGCGAAGGATATTCGTGTTGCGCATTCTAAATGGTTTCAGAGGATACCATAAAAGATAAAGTACATAAGTTATATTTGCTTCTAAGAGATATGTATATATATATTTTATCTCACTTTTATCTTTTTTCTTCTTTGTTTCAGGACTGATACAGGGGTGGATCTAGTAACTTACTAGAAGAAGAGCTGAAATCGTTTACACTATAATCCTAACGTTTTAAAGCGAATTTAAGCTCTTATCTTTAATGTTTTTTGTTTTATGAATGGTTTATGTCAATGTATTTTATTGTGCATGACTTCTACCTTTTAAAATAAATACATTATACCTTTAAATCGAAATTGTATCTCGAATATCCTTTTGCATCCTTTGCAAACATGCACATTTAAAAATACAATATCTCAGCGGGGAAAAATGATAATTAAGAACGCCCAACGGAATTTAGAAGGAAAAGACTCATACTTTTAGATAACTTTAACTGTTTCTTGATTGAAAGAAAAACTTTGATGCTAAATGATCTCGAAAACTGACAAAAAATGTAATTTTTACAGTTTTGGATAAGGATATCTCGAAAACTAAAGTAAATTGGAATATTTGGACGTTCGGGAAAGTATATTCTAGTTTATGGGCCACAATTTTGCTTGCTTTTGTTATCAAAAAACACGAATTCACTGCGGCTTGATTTCATTCTATACATATTTTTATTTCCGTTGAGTGAAATCTATGTCATATGGCATAATGCTAAAAAACCACTTTTAAGAAAATTTTTGTTTAAAATTCCTTTTGATTATTCATAACAAACCCTTTAACAGTAAATAAAATGCAAATATAGATTTTTAAGGTCAAAAACAAAAAAGAAGTTCCGAAAGGGTTAAAAACTACTGAACCGATTTCAAATAATTTTATACCATTCGATAGGTATTTCGATTCCCTCTAATTTGATATATATGAAAAGTAAGGGGGGGTTGAACCCCGCAGGGTGTGTGTTATTAAACCCACATAAAATGTATATCAAATTAAAGGGAATCAAAATACCTATCGAACGGTATAAAAATATTCGAAATCGGTTCAGTAGTTTTTAAGTAATTGCAATTTAAAAATGCACAATACAAACTTTGACCTTTAATAACTTTTGTGGATGTTGTTTCCAAAAAAAAAATCACTTTAATACTCAACTTAGCCATCTTTATAAATCCTCATACTTCGTTTTTTGATTTCATAATTTTAGAAATTTCACGTTTGTAACAGATCGTGCTATTTTTTCAACTTTGTGGGGCTGGGGGCACCTCTAACCATGCGAGTAGGTCAATAAAATTTTACAAGCTTATTACTGGGCTAGAAAGGTGCCGTTCTGGCTTTGGAACAAATTGAATTTCCAAAAAAATTTTCACTCCACCTTAATATACATTAGATATGGTTGGTTGTTATGTTGAGAGGGTTAAGGGACACAAAAAAAAATAATTATTTTTGATCCCGCGAAATACCGCCGAAATTGTTTTTTTATTGTAACTTTGTTATTTTTCATCCGATTTTTAAAACTGATACGTCATTATTTTCGTATTTTGCAGCTCTACACTTTCTTCTAACGCTCTTTTGAGCTCTGAAGTCGATTTCACATAGTTGGGTCAGCTAACTTATTTGTATGTCCATGAATTATCCTCTTTGTTTTGCCAAATGACAGTGTAGAGCTTCAAAATACGAAACTAATGACGTATAAATTTTAAAAATCGGATGATAAATAACGAAGTTACAAGAAAACAGAATTTCGGCGGTATTTCGCGAGGTAAAAAAAAATTTTGTTTTATAAGCTTCAAATTTAGAGGCGGACTTTTACAACATTTTTTTCGACCCTATCTAATATACATATTAGGGTGGGTCAAATTTATTGTTCAAAAGGCACAACCAGTTTCTGAATCCATGGGTCATACTGAGTAATATTGTGCATGGGACCATAGGTCTGAATGAATCTTGTTTGTGGTTTCAAAGTATTGCCCGACTGATTCCGTTGAACGCTTTAGTACAACAGCAATCGAATTCAACTGTTAGAAGTACCAAAGCAAATTTTAGCTTCGCAAGCTTCGTTTGTTTTCGGCGTATCGCTGTTTACATACATACACTGAGGGAAAAAACCACGTATATCCAACAAAAACGATGTCAACTCAACAAAAAACAGTCATGATAGTCAGCCTACCTTGAAAATTGTTGCATCGACTATAATAATTGCTATTTTCCCATTTTACAAATATTACAATGAAAACAACCGCATTTATATTTAATATGACTGTGACGATTGCCAATTTAACATATCATGTCAGTGGATAATGCATCAGGACATTGACAATTTAAACATATTCCATTATGAAAGAACAACTAAAATTTTAATTCAACGTTTTGTTGGTCGATGCAAAGTAGGTATCGTAGTTATTTCAAAGCAGACCTGGGTAATATCAAGTACCAGTACGACTTATGACAAGTACATTTTAAAAGAATTGTACTAGTACTGGTATTTGCATTCCCATTCTGAAAGTACTTAGTACGGACTCATTTCTTCAAGATCAAAATATAAAGTATTTAAGTACGTAATAGTCCAATTACTACTCAGTATTATCCAGGTATGTTTCAAAGTGAAGATTATTTGAAACAACATTAAAATGTCAATTTTAAATTGTTGTGATGTTAGGTAAAAGTGTTTTTATTGTTGGGTTAACAATGATACGTTGATGTAACGTAGCTATCGTAGTTATTTCATAGTGAAGATTATTTGAAAAAAAATTGAATTGTCAATTTGAAATTGTTATAATGTTAGGCGAAAGCTCTTTTATTGGTGGGTTAACAAACGGCATTGTTGACTAGGTTAATATGAAATATAAATCTATTTTCAATTTAAAAACGCAGAGTGTTTGTTGTAGAATTCATTGCTTTTTATACTCAGCTGTACTAGTACACAGAGTATTATAGTTTTAATCACATAACGGTGGATTGTAACAGAATGAAATAATCGAGATAGATATAGAATTATATATATAAAAATGATCAGGGTGAAAAGAGAAATCGATTGAGCCATGTCCGTCCGTCCGTCCGTCCGTCTGTCCGTCCGTCTGTCCGTCTGTAAACGCTCTAACTCGTGGAAAAATTGAGATATTTCGATGAAATTTGAAATGCAAGTTGGTATCGAGACTGGGACGGTTGGTATTGAAAATGGGCGAAATCGGACCATGACCACGCCCACTTTTCCTATATAGAAAAAATCGGAAATTTTGTATCTCAGTCACTAATATAGCTGGAGCGATGAAATTTTACCCACGTATTGAGCTCAGGCCCCTAGGAAGAAATTTGATGAAATTTTGCAAAATGGGCGGTGCCACGCCCACTTATTAAGGGTCAAACCTTGAAAGTTTTATATGCCATAACTCAGAAACCATTAAAGATATATCGATCAAATTTGGTACGCGTGATGTACTTACTTAGGCAAACGTTTGGACGGAAAATAGTTAAAATCGGTTGACGGCCACGCCCACTTTTATATATGTATATTATAAAGTGACCTAATAAAAACATTTTAAGCCATATCTCTGTCAAATATAAAGATATATCATTGAAATTTTATAGCAGGAGTCCAACTGCGGACATAAAACGAAAAACACAAAAATTTTGGAAAATGGGTGTGGCACCGCCTCTTTTTAGAAACAGGAATATACGAGATTTCTGAGCCTATAGGTTAGGTTAGGTTAGGTTAGGTTGAGGTGGCTGTCTCCGCAATTCATGAAAGCGGGGACACACTTAGGCCGAGGTGGCCCATTGTGATACCACACGGGAGCCCTAGCTTCCTTATCCCTGTTTACAAACCTTTCCGGAAAAATTAGATTCAAAAGTATGATAAGATTAGATGCCCGTGAAGCTAAACCAGCGCGTTTGTTTCATGAAGCGCAGAAAATCTAGTGTCCTTGCATTTTCCATCTCCGCCAGGCACTCGAAAAAGTGTTTATGGAGGAAGCGGTACCTGGATAGCGACAGTGCGGGGCAGTGGCATAGATAGTGCTCAACACTCTCTATTTCCTCCACGTCCCTACAGCTGCGGCAGAAGTCGTTTTTATATAGGCCCATGCGAGAGGCGTGAGTGCCCATAAGACAATGGCCCGTTAGAAGTCCCACCATCGGACCTATAGAGAGCCGATTCAGATGCAGCACCGATACAGACCTAGCCTCATCCAGTCTAGGCCAGATTTGCCTAGAAATCACACAAGTTGACTCCTGACTTCTGAGCCTATAACTCGACAAATATTTGAGATATTATAACGAAACTTTGTTTATACACTTTTATAACTTGTGTTAATAGACACGCAAAAATTTATTGAAATCGGTTTATGACCACGCCCACTTTTTAACAAAGATATTTCTGGAACACCCTTAGGGGAATTTGTAACGTGACATCTTTGTAACTAGAAGTCATAAAGGAATGAAATTTAGCACAAAGAATAATATTCATATGCTTAGTTGGATGACTGATAAAAATGTTGAAAATGGGCGTGGCTACGCCCATTTTATGCGGCACTCGCTTTATATAAAATAATCCGTGTTTCCATCAAACGCAAACAAACAATGAAAGCATACAGCTGAGTATCTAATGTTCGATTCCACTCGAACTTAGGCTTCCTTACTTGTTTTTATTTAGATAAACCAGAGACGAAAAATAACTCTTATTAAATTTTTTGAAATCAAAAACGTTGGGCACATTTCAATGAAAAAATTTTTCCCTTACATTTAAAAGTTATTATGGGAAAGAAAAATTTTTCTGTTGCTCATAACGATTATATTCAGATTTTTATTTTTTCAATTGCCTCATAACGTTTATTTTGAAATTTTTATTTTTTCCGTTGCCTCATAACAGTTATTCATGAAAATAAATTTTTTCTCTTGCTTATAGCTAATTTCTATTTCAGATTTTTTATTTTTACGTTGTATTGTGAGTATTATTTTGTGGAATTGGTTCCTTTTTTTGCTCATAGGACTTCATCTTTCGGTATCTAGTGTATGTAATTGGATGGTGCTATGTAATACAGTATATTTATTTTATTCCCAAACCCGATTGGTACTAGCTGTAAATATATCCTAACTAAAATTAAACAAGTAAGGAAGCCTAAGTTCGAGTGGAATCGAACATTAGATACTCAGCTGTATGCTTTCATTGTTTGTTTGCGTTTGATGGAAACACGGATTATTTTATATAAAGCGAGTGCCGCATAAAATGGGCGTAGCCACGCCCATTTTCAACATTTTTATCAGTCATCCAACTAAGCATATGAATATTATTCTTTGTGCTAAATTTCATTCCTTTATGACTTCTAGTTACAAAGATGTCACGTTACAAATTCCCCTAAGGGTGTTCCAGAAATATCTTTGTTAAAAAGTGGGCGTGGTCATAAACCGATTTCAATAAATTTTTGCGTGTCTATTAACACAAGTTATAAAAGTGTATAAACAAAGTTTCGTTATAATATCTCAATTATTTGTCGAGTTATAGGCTCAGAAATCTCGTATATTCCTGTTTCTAAAAAGAGGCGGTGCCACACCCATTTTCCAAAATTTTTGTGTTTTTCGTTTTATGTCCGCAGTTGGACTCCTGCTATAAAATTTCAATGATATATCTTTATATTTGACAGAGATATCGCTTAAAATTTTTTTATTAGGCCACTTTATAATACACATATATAAAAGTGGGCGTGGCCGTCAACCGATTTTGGAAATTTTTCGTCCAAACATTTGCTTAAGTAAGTATATCACGCGTACCGAATTTCGTCCATATATCTTTATCGGTTTCTGAGTTATGACTCATAAAACTTTCAATGTTTGCCCCTTAATAAGTGGGCGTGGCACCGCCCATTTTCCAAACTTTTTGTGTTTTTTGTTTTATGTCCATAGTTGGACTCATGCGACAAAATTTCAATGATATATCTTTATATTTGACAGAGATATGGCTTAAAATGTTTTTATTAGGTCACTTTATAATATACATATATAAAAGTGGGCGTGGCCGTCAACCGATTTTAACTATTTTCCGTCCAAACGTTTGCCTAAGTAAGTACATCACGCGTACCAAATTTGATCGATATATCTTTAATGGTTTCTGAGTTATGGCATATAAAACTTTCAAGGTTTGACCCTTAATAAGTGGGCGTGGCACCGCCCATTTTGCAAAATTTCATCAAATTTCTTCCTAGGGGCCTGAGCTCAATACGTGGGTAAAATTTCATCGCTCCAGCTATATTAGTGACTGAGATACAAAATGTCCGATTTTTTCTATATAGGAAAAGTGGGCGTGGTCATGGTCCGATTTCGCCCATTTTCAATACCAACCGTCCCAGTCTCGATACCAACTTGCATTTCAAATTTCATCGAAATATCTCAATTTTTCCACGAGTTAGAGCGTTTACAGACGGACAGACGGACGGACAGACGGACGGACGGACGGACGGACATGGCTCAATCGATTTCTCTTTTCACCCTGATCATTTTTATATATATAATTCTATATCTATCTCGATTATTTCATTCTGTTACAATCCACCGTTATGTGATTAAAACTATAATACTCTGTGTACTAGTACAGCTGAGTATAAAAATGCTGATTAGAAATCGGTTTAGGCCCATGGTTTCATATACAAAGTTACTTAGAATAATCCGTAGGATTTTTTTCCGCGAAAACAATTTTTCGAAAATAAAACAATCGATCTCGTGATAAAAATCGATAGCAATAAGAAAACAAATCATTGTGGTAGTCAGACTTAGTACGATATTGTCCGGAAGCGTCGACATGTATGTACATTAGAGTGCGTTTAAAATTCAAATTAACGATAGTTTACTGTATCGCCCCCTCAACATGGTTAAAGAAATCACAGATAAATTTTGGTCCAGATTGTTGGCGGTTAAGGCGCGGTGCATTGTGGTGAAAAAAACCAAAATATTTTTGTAAATTATCTAATACCCAAAATCAATACATACTTCTATACCCAAGGATAACAAATATAAATTTTGGTCCCGATTGATAAAGGCTTAGTGGTCTTTCACGGGGGTCAAATTTCAGATGGCCATAGAACTTACATTTTTTTACGCCTGTGACACTCCACTAAACCATGATCAATTGGGACCAAAATTTATGTGTGATATCTTTAACCATGCTACTACCCATTGAGGGGCGATACAGTCTTTTTATGAACTTTTAATTTCTTCATACAAATTAAACGCACTCTAATGTACATACATATAACTTTCTATTATATTTATTGACTAATCTATACCCGCGAAGTCTTCCGCGGAAGAAAATTAAAATTTTGATTTTTTTTAATTATAAAATATTTAAAGTAAAATTGGCAATACACCAAAATAAAAATCCAAGCGAAATCCATTCGAAACCTAAATTAAAATCGAATTAATTTATGATCTTCCATCTTCCACCAAGCTTCAGTTTTCCCTCTTTCTCTCTCTTTCCCTTTCCTATTCCCTCTCTCTCCCCCCTCAATCTTTAACTATCCCTATCTCAATCTTTTTTCACTTTCCTTAGCTAAAAAGCCAGATGGGCTAAGAAGGATGGGTGACAACGCACACTTTTCCAAAGTTGTCTAAGCTCGATGTAGTGGTCCATATACCAAATATCATTGATTTGGGTCATTATTTTACAAATCGTACGGATTTGTTGAAAAAAAAAATTTCACATTTTTAAAAGACACCAAATTTATTTCTTGGAATCTTTTCGCAATTTAAGTAAACACCTATATCAGGATTTTGGCAAATTTTTTTTCATTTCAGAGATCTGCATGTGTAAAGATTCGATAGTTAAGCAAACATGCCCACATTCAAAATTCCATATCTTTGGTTCGGCTCGTCGTATCTTGTTAATTTTTTTTATTTTGAAGGTAAGAATATTTACTTTATAACTGCGTTAAAGAAATATTTAATTTTACAAAATCCAAATAATGAATTCAAACTAAATTTTTTAAAGCATTATTACATACTGATCGGGTCAACGAATATTTTCGAAAAAATATACATAATATGCGCTGAACTTTCATCTAAAAAACGCATTTTATTTCGAGGTGGAGACTTTTATGGTTCAAAAGATATTAACTCATTTCTGACATGACCTCGAGCAACTTGCCTACGTTCCACTAAGGGTGTACCGCCAACGTGTGCCTGTGCGCATGGTGATGTTAACCACCGCATACATACCTATGTATGTATGTGCATGTAATTCAACCTGCTTATCACTTAATAGGTAGCTAGTAGTTATATTTTACCAAATCATTATTGTAGCATAATAGACGGTCTAGTAAAATAGATAATACAACTATTTATGTATTTAGGACCAAGGACGATCATTAAGATGAATATATTATGTTATACACATATTATATGTTATGCCTGCGAGCCAGTACCTTTAGTATAAGTAGATATCAGATTCTAAATATGAAATCTGACAGGGAAAAAATTAAATTTTCACTTAAATATTTTCGTGAAACTGGCTGTAAATTTTTAGTAATATTTGATATACTTATTTTATTACGACGGTTTTGAAGTGTACATCCCTATTACATTTGTCAATGAAAGTAAAATTTATAAAAGCATTAAAATAATAGAAAACATTTATTTACTTATTTGTATCCATATATATATATTAGGGTTGGGCAAGCTGCATTCAATTTTGATTGCATTCGGCCTTGCAGCCCCCAATCAATTCAATAGTGAATGGGAATGCAAAGGTGAATGCATTCCCATTCATTGCATTCCCACTGCAAATGTGATTTGGACTACCAATTAAAAATGAGTGCGAGGGATTTGGACAACCATTCATCATTTAATAGCAGTTATGTAAAACCTGTGACCATAGTTAAGGTATTAAGTGGCTAATCTATTTATTAACGGAAAGGAAGTTTATGGGATATTATAAATATGGAATTAGGCTTAGCAAAGTAAAGGGAAACCAACACGGCATAGTAATATCTATATATCGACGGCTGAGAATAAGATCGCCCTATTTCAAAAATTGTTTCAAAAACGCCCTATTCCAAAAATTATTTGAATAACGTCCTATTTCAGATTTTGCTTCAAGAACGCCCTATTTCAGAATTTGTTTCAATACCGTCCTATTTCAGACAATTATTCAAAAACGCCCTATTTCAGAGAAATATATATGGAATTTTCTCTGAAATAAGGCGTTTTTGAAGCACAATCTGAAATAGGACGTTATTGAAACAATTCTTCAAATAGGGCGTTCTTGAAGCAAAATCTGAAATAGGATGTTATTGAAACAAATTTTCAAATAGGGCGTTTTTTAAATAATTTTTGAAATAGGGCGATCTTATTCTCAGCCGTCGATATGTTCTCTATGTTATACCTGTATGTAAAAGTATTTCTTTCAACTTCTGAGGTTATAATTACACAGTTCAACAAATTTGCAAAAATTTTACTCAACACGAACAAACGCTAGTTATTATGAAAGAGGATGCCTCTCAGACCAACTTTTCCGAATAGAGTACTAGTCGAGTGCAAATCACATTTACAGTGGGAATGCAATGAATGGGAATGCATTCACCTTTGCATTTGCATTCACTATTGAATGGTAGTGCAAATCACATTTGCATTCCCATTCACCACTGAATGGTAATGCGAACCACATTTGCATTCCCATCCACTACTGAATGGTAATGCGAACCACATTTGCATTCTCATTCACCACTGAATGGTAATGCGAACCACATTTGCATTCCCATTCACTACTGAATGGTAATGCAAACCAATTTTGCACTACCATTCACTATTGAATGGTAATGCACTTTGAATGGTAATGCAAAAATGCCCATCCTTGATATATATATATATATATACATCCATATACTAACATCTTTGATCACACTACAGCCTCATGCACAGGTATACATATGTATGTATGTACATAAATAGTTGCATTATCTATTTTACTAGACCGTATATTGTGCTACAATAATGATTTGGTAAAATATAACTACTAGCTACCTATTAAGTGATAAGCAGGTTGAATTACATGCACATACATACATAGGTATGTATGCGGTGGTTAACATCACCATGCATGCGCACAGGCACACGTTGGCGGTACACCCTTAGTGGAACGTAGGCAAGTTGCTCGAGGTCATGTCAGAAATGAGTTAATATCTTTTGAACCATAAAAGTCTCCACCTTGAAATAAAATGCGTTTTTTAGATGAAAGTTCAGCGCATATTATGTATATTTTTTTGCAAATATTCGTTGACCCGATCAGTATGTAATAATGCTTTAAAAAATTTAGTTTGAATTCATTATTTTGATTTTGTAAAATTAAATATTTCCTTAACGCAGTTATAAAGTAAATATTCTTACCCTCAAAATAAAAAAAAAATGAATAAGATACGACGAGCGGAACCAAAGATATGGAATTTTGAATGTGGGCATGTTTGCTTAACCATCGAATTTTTACACATGCAGATCTCTGAAAAGAAAAAAAATTTGCCTGATATAGGTGTTTGCTAATTTCGTGCAAGTAACTTAAAAAAAAAGTTTGAGCCGAATCAGAAATATGAAATCCCAAAAGGTGTACGATTTGTAAAATAATGACCCATTTACGCAAATAGACTTCGAGTTATAAGGATTTGAAGGACTTCTACTGAAGGGGAAGGAAAGTAGGGGGACTTTTCTGTGTACCATATGCAGGGCCGCCGAGAGAAAATCCGGGCCCGGGGTCAAAATAACTACGGGCCCCCATACTAAATGAACAAATTCTCAAAATCAAAATTCAATGAATATATAGTTACGAACTTTAATTTATCTATACATGGCCGCTGTGGTGCAGTGGGTAGAGTGCTCGCCTGCTATGCCAGGCTTCTGTTTTAGCCACTCAAAAAAAAAAAATGGACGTGTTTTTGTAGCGTCCGGAACGCAGTTTAAGTGGCTAAAACAGAGGCATTAAACTAAATTTCTGTCGCTAACATACTTTAATCATTAGCTGTGGCCTAAATCTTTCCTTTTATCATAAAACGATACAATATTTCGCGATATTTCTGCCTCAAAAGTTCAAAAAATCGTGCGAACATACCGTCCGAAACGCCCAGGATATACCCATATCGCTGTATAAGAATTTGCATCATACCGAATTTTTCTGTTGCAACAGAAAACGAATTCAAATTTATGCTGCAAAGTCGACGCCAAAAACCAACAATTCCTTAAGTGGGGTGCAGACACTTTAAGAGATTTATAAAATTTCTTGAAATTTAAAATGATTGCTATCTACGAAAGGTGATTAAAGATGTTGTTCGTTTATTTTCTGTAAGCAAAAACTTGGATATCATTTTGAGATTCCCGGGCACTCTAAAGCCCGGGTCCGGGGCAATTGACCCCCTCAGCCCCCCCTCTCGTCGGGCCTGACTATATGTACACCCAGTGCAAAAATGCGTTATATTATTTTCTAGCGCAAAAACGAACTTTCGTACGAACAAAAGACGCGAAAACTCGAAGCGCAAAAACATGCCGACAAAACTTTTTAGTTCCTTTTATCCCCTAAGATAAAAGGGCAAAAACGAACTAAAAAGCTTTTTTAAAAATCATAACCGAAGATCTGTAGCATGGATAACAAATTCCTACCACACTAAGCCATCTAATCGTACATTCACGTACATATGTATCTCATATTATTCACCGAAAAATAAAGTCCTATAACCAAAAAAAGAAACATATTCTGCAAAATAATATTCAAAATATAACGAAAAAATTTGAAATGTAGAAGTTATGAGGCAACGGAAAAAATAAAAATTTTAAAATAAAAGTTACGAGCAACGGAAAAATTTTTTCTCATGAATAACAGTTATGAGGCAATTGAAAAAATAAAAATCTGAATATAATCGTTATGAGCAACAGAAAAAATATTTTTCAAACATAATAGTTACGACTGTAAAATATTTTTTTTCGGTTTGAAATAACTCTTAAGAAATGAAAGAAAAAGATTTTTGAATTTTTTAATTGTTATGAGGCAATTTTTTTGAATATTTCTTATAACAGTTATGTCTCTGAGATAAACACAAATGTAATGTACATTTTTGTTATTTTAATAGATTACACAGTAAACATATTTACATAACCCTCAGCCGGTAACTACCTACAAATTACCAAAAAATATCTCGTGAACTATAAGCCTCCATCAAAATTTGATTTCGGGTTTTATATCTGTGAGAGCACCCTGGTTGAAATGATTGCTATCTACGAAAGGTGATTAAATGTGTTGTTTGTTTATTTTCTGTAAGCAAAAAGCTTGGATATCATTTTGAGATTCCCGGGCCCTGTAAAGGCCGGGCCCGGTGTAATTGACCCCCTAAGTTAATTGCCAAACCGTTTAAAAAATAAATAACGAAAAGAGAAAATATATTTTATTTTGAAAAATGTTTACCATAAGTTCGATATGGAGGAAGATAAAGTCGAGATATCGTCGAAACAACCTCCGACTCGCCGACTCGGAACAATCGCAAAAACATTTCGATTGTGTAGTCGAGGAGCCAGTCAACTTTTGACTCGATTATGATTTTGCAACGATGGCGATTCTCTCGATTGTTTAAATATCTCGCACTCGCCCATCACTAACTCAGGATGTCAGATATCAAGACAAACTTGGCCAAAATGGATTCAAAAAGGATCTGGTCACGCACCTAATGCTGGAGGAAATCTCTCACTTTATGGGATTACTTACTGGGTACTGCCTCATTGGAAAGCATACAGATATTTCAGGAGTACCTTACCACAGATGCTGCAGAAGCTGCAAGGATTATGAGACGATCGAACATCTCATTTGCAACTGGCCACATCTAAGTGGCTCCGGACGGGGATCGTGGGGGGAACCGAAGAAGCAGAGAATACAATGCATTGTTATTCATAAAAAAACAAAAGTTCTCGAAAATATGTATTTGAAATTTAAACGAAATACATGTGTAAATCGCTGAGTCAAGGCAAATTCATTCATATGGTAATTGTACGTGAACAGCTGACTTCTTCTCGTTTTTAACACGCCGTGTACAGAAGAATACAGAATAATTGCGAGCAAAGAAATATTTGACTTTGAGTTTGACATTCTGATGGACAAAAACTTAAAGCGAATCGAGGCGAATATTGCCGAATTCGCCCTGCCATTACCATAATGAATTTGCCTTGCGCTGAGTAATACATACAAGGATAATTAATATATGTATATGCATATATATGTACGCTTCCATAAATTTAAATTTTATTTTTTTGTACTTATAAAATTATTGTGTTATAAATTTAAATTTTAAAAGTTAAAAAAGAAACAATAAGTTTGATCTACCAATATACATATGTATGCTTTAACAATAGAAAAATGTGGAACTCTCACTTAATTTTTAAAACCGCTTGCAGTTGATTCATTTTAATTATAATCTTCCGATTCGTTGGAATTATATTCAACTGACTTAGCCTCATCACTCTCTATCGATTGATTAGAGTTTGTTGCAGGTATTTCGGTTGTATTTCTAGCATTCGATTCATTGGAGTCCAAATTCGCTTCTGAACTTGCCTTCAAATCATTACGAGTTTTGGAAGTAATTTTTTGCAGGCATTTGTTGAGAACACGCCACATTTCTTTATTATCAAAATTTGACACAGAAAATGTAAACCGAAAACATTCGGTTAACTTAATTTTCTTTGGTGGCGCAAAACTGATGTTCTCATAGTCATAACGGTCACTATTCTCTAAATGATCAACACGCCCATCTTGCTCGAATTTATTCATTGTTGTCGGTACGAAAATGGTTTCATAACTGTTATGCTCTCTGGCGTCATCGTCTTTTTGTTCATATGAAGACTTGCTATCAGCTACATCAGAATTCAGGTTTTCATCGCTCTTATTTCTTGTATCTCTATCAATCGTGTCTTCGTTTGATTTGTAGTAGTTTCTCGGTGATTCGGTTGATATTCTACGATAAACTGTATTGAACCATGTTTCAAAGTTTTCCTCAGATTTTTCACTAGACTTCTCTTGCTCGCTTGACTTATTAAAGACCTCTTCTATTTCCTCATCGCTGCCTTTTTTGTTTATAGTAAGGCCAAAATGGTTGTTAAACCAATCATCCAAGTCATCAATGCTGCGATCGACCTCACTTGAATTTTCGTCAGTACCAGTTTCCTCTTGGCTTTCCGTGGTATTTTCAACGGAGTTGTTTTCGGTGGTAGGTTCTGATGAACCAACATATTCAGGAATGTCTTCTATATATTCTGTAATACCCATAGCTCTGTTTTCACTACTTTTTCCTGTGATCGTCTTTGCCAACTTAAGAAACTCTTTCAATAGGGCCTCAAGAGATGGATCCAATTTAAAATTTACATTAACGGTTTCCTCTATATGATCACTTGATTTTTTTGTAATTTGGTTATAGTTTTTGAGATTAGATACCAGACCATTTATAGAACTTTTAACTTCGGAAAGATCTTCTGCAAGAGTGTTTTGTTGTCGTTTTTGAGTTAGACGCTGCACTTTCATATAGGAATGCCAACCATTCCATGAATGATATGACTGTGGCGTATATAAACGACGCAACATTCCATTTGAATTTGGACCTAAGAAGGTTCAGGAACGGAAGAAATTATTATTATATATATATATATGCATGTATGTATGTATGTATGCATGTACAATTGCATTTATTAATTAGAATTGAAGGGGTTATAACTAAAAGGATCTAAGTATGCCTGACATTATTTTGAGATAACTTATGGTAAATTGAATACAATAAAATTTATTGCCCGGCCAATAGATGACACTACAATTTGGGGACGTGGATCTCTTTGCAAAAATAACTTTATTTTCAAAAATGCTACTTAGACCTTTATGATTCCAAGCCCATCAATTATAATAATTGCGATACTATGGCTTAGTGGGAGCTGTGCTAGAGACCCGTATACGGATCTTGGCCCCGGCAAACACGAACATTAAAATAATTACTTCTATTAGTACTGGGTACTCCAACACAGCGGTAACTTCTCGGTAGTGTGCAACATACCCTCCTAGTGTATTTTAGCCTTTGAAAAGTTTCTCACAATAACTGTCATTCAGTGTCCGCATAAAACTATAGAATCACACAATTTGTTGGAAAAACATAATATTTAGGAATTCACAGGGTATCAGAAAGTTATAAGTAGAGCATTTCTTTATACTAAAAAGAAAAAGTTGAATGGACCCATGGTGGAATAAACAGGTGACGTAAATAGAAGAGTGCGACACTATTCTTAAATAGTAAGCTCTTTGAAACGGTAGGGTTGCATTTCCAGAGGGAAAAGGGGGAAAAATGTAGGGCTAAATTGGCCGGATCCGGTCCAAAAAGAGGAGTAAATTATTTATATATTTGTCTTATTGTTAAAGGTAAAATACTATATTTTATATTATATATATTATTTACAATTCTTAATTAATTCTTGAGAAACAAAAAAAATTGGTGAACTGCACCAATATGAATATACAAATTAAAACAAAACGCCTTCAAACGACGATATATTTCACATTTAACCAAATATATGTATTGAGTTCAATATCTGGTAAAAGTTATACTTAATCATTAGTATCAGGTTTCGTTTTTCCGAACTCGGTACAACTTACTGAAAAAATATAAAACCCAGCGAGTTTTGTATGAAAAAGGCAAACATAAAGCGACGATATATTGAACTCAATATCTGGTAAAATTTATAATCGTTAGTATCAGCGTGTATTGTTTGGACATTCAATATATCTATCCAATCTCAACGGATATGGTGATCCGGGTATTACAATTTTCGGAGCTGTTCTGTAAAAATATTTTTGACACCTTTCAATATTGTTTCGTCTAGTGCCCTTTCGGCTTTTAGATTGTTATTTTGGCTTTCTAGAAGTTTTATTTGCAACTTTAATCTTGCTATTTGAAGAAGCATTGGATCCTTGGAAACATATTCCTTGGTGGAGCGAAACCCGTTCCCAAAAAAGTTTTTAAATAATACATATGGAGAGTAATATGTAATGTTTGTGTTGCATGGTCTCGCTTTTCAAATACCATGGTTTTCGAAATCCCAAGATAAAGCACACCACAGGCATCGGCACTGCTTCCTTTGTCAGCAAGCGTCGTTTTGCTGGGTTATGCGCATTCGGCAAAATGCAGCACGCACACTTTTGAATTTTGTGTAGGCATCACACCGCTGCTTTCCCTAGCAGAATTATATCTGGGTCTGTGGGAGGGCCAAACATTCTGAAACTCGCCGCCGTCTATGGTTTTCTACAACGGGCGTAGCTTGTTTTTGGCATTTTTGAAATGATGGCGCGAAAATTTAAATTTTAACGATTTTTTTCTTCATAAATAATAAAATTGTCAAAGGAAATAAAAATGTTACAAAACAACTATTGTTTTAAATTTTTTCCAAAAGTCGCTCCTTCATACACCTAAAATACACATAAAAACAACACTTTTATGGGATCAACTGGGGCAACATTGGATGTTCATTTTCAAAGAGCCGAATGACAGGAGGAAGAGGAAAACAGAATGAAATAGCTGCCTACTTACGTCACCTTGTTATTACACCATGGAATGGACCAAATTATATAATTATTAGAACAAAACATTGCAGACTGACAGAAATCATTTACATATCGTCGGTCGCCTGCCAGAAACACGAACACGAACAGAGCAAGTTAGGGTACGAAAAATTGTCATGAAACACAATTTCGTCATCTAGAACAAGCTAGAGCAGCTCAATAAACAAACCTATTATAATTTTAGGGGCTTACAACTTGTCATATCTAATCGTAAATCTTAAAATTATAAGCTTAAAAATTTCGTTGTTGCTTACTATCGTTTACCATAGAGTATATTTGTTAAAAAATTACAATCCTGATCGCTTCATTTGGTTGGGTATACATATCGTCGGTCACCTGCCAGAAACACGAATGTGAGCAAGCATATGTTCGCCTACGGTTTCGTCTGACGATATAACAAAATATGTCTGTACTCATGCTGGCTTTGAAGAAAAATTTCGGAAATGCTTTAAGCTCACTAAAACCAATGCCAAACTCGATGAATTAAGCAGTGTCAACTTCAAATTGGGCCTTTCAGATTGTGTTTATGATAAGGTCCTATCGGTGAATATTTGGCCAGCCAATGTAAAAATTCGGCCCTTCCATTTTTTTCCAAGGGACCTAATAGTGCGAAAACTCCCATAAGCTCTGAGGCTTTTGGTACAATAAGGCATCTCAACATATATTTCCAAAATGCTTCTGGACTACGAACAAAATCAGCCTCGCTTTTTAACATGAGTTCTCTATCTGACTACGACATCTTCGTCATTATTGAAACTTGGTTGAACTCGAATTTTAACGACAATGAATTTTTTGATTCCAATCTATACACTGTCTACCGTAAAGATCGTGACTCTTCCAAAACCGGTCTTTCGGGTGGTGGAGTAGGTACTTATTGCGGTACATCGTCGGCTTCGTTCGTCACTTGTGAATTTGGCTAATACGGACTCACTTCTGGACCAGATCTGTGTATCAGAGCGTGGGATGAGTGAAATATTTATTTGTGCCTCATATTTACCTCCATCCAGTGTGGACTTGTTATATTAACAACATGTCGATAATATTGTAGACCTAGTTAATAATAATAGTAGTAAGAGTTTTTGCATTCTAGGAGATTTTAATTTATGTAATTTGGAATGGTCTTCCATTAGTGACAATGCCACTTTACGTGCTAAATCAGTTAATAGCTTTTCAGAAATGTATCTTGTTGACAACTTTGCTGGTGTTAACCTTTTTCATAATTTTACTAACAAGCTCTCTAGAATTTTAGATCTTGTTTTTGTTAATTACAATTAAATTTTTCTCTAAATGAATGTCTTGACCCTCTTTCATGTTCAAATACACATCATATTCCGCTTGTGCTTTCTCTTGATTATTATTCGTTTGATACGGTCTCTTCAGATGAACAAGAAATCTATTATAGTTTGAGCGTGGTAATCTAGCAAATGTCGATTTGAAGTTTCCTCCATTGATTGGAACCCTCTTTTCTCTCATGCCAGCGTGGCTGAAAGTTTTTCTATTCTTAAAACCTTAACAAATGAAATATGTCTGAAAACATACCCCTTAAAAGACAAAAAACTTATAAAATTCCTTGGTATAATGCCAAATTAAAGAAATTTAAAAGACTTAGGAACAAGTATTAAAAAAATTTAAATCAACTAATTCTGATAATAAATTCTATATAAAGGTAAATATATTCGGTTTTCAAATAAATTTAAATTGCTAAGCAAAAAGCTTCATTCGATTTACGTTCGAAATTTCGAAACGAATATTAAGTCAAACCCCAAGTCCTTTTGGAGTTATGTTAACTCTAAAAGGTCTTGTTCTAGCATTTCCTCTGAAGTTTTTTATAATGGGGTACGCGCTTCTGGCTCCTTTGAAGCAGCTAACTTATTTGCTAATTTCTTTTACGCGAATTTTGCACCTCATACTGGCACCTCCATCAATTTTTTTAATATACAAGAATCCTCAATTAATTTTGAGGCGCTCGCTTTAAATCTTGATGATGTGCTTGATGGTATTATGCACATCAAACCATCTTTAAATACAGATGGTTGATGGCTTATCATCTCATCTTCTAAAGAACTGCCATGCTTTTGCAAAGCCGATCCTCTTAATTTCTAACAAGTCATTTGAGTGGGGTGACTTTATCGATGCCTGGAAGGTTACCGCGTCCTGTTTACAAAAGTGGAAACAGAAGTAATATCTGCAATTACAGGCCTATTGCTAATCTGTCAACTATCTCTAAGTTATTTGAATACATTGTAAAACAAAAGATATATTTCGCGGTTAAACATTTAATATCTGACAACCAGCACGGTTTAATGGCTGATAGATCCACCGTCACGAATTTAGCGACTTTTTCACATGGGTTTTCACTCAACATTTTTGTCGTGGATTAAATCGTACCTTCATCATCGTGAATGTGTTGTCGTTGTTGACAATACGCGTTCATACTCTTTCATAGCCTCATCTGGAGTCCCACAGGGTAGCATTTTAGGCCCGTTATTATTCGTAATATTACACAACAATCTCTAGTGCTGTCGACTCTTTCAAAATCCAGTCAGACTTAAACAAACTCTCAGATTGGTGCTCTACCAATGGCTTACAGCTAAACATTAGTAAATGTTTTCATACCTCTTTCTCCAAATAGGTCTATGCTTATTAATTTAAAATCTCTTCAGTGCAGAAGAACATCCTTGTCGCTCATTTTCATCTTTGATATTATAAATCGTGTGGTAGACGCGCCGTTCCTGTTGGAACGTATTTGTTTCCATACTCCCCACCGAACTCTCCGGAATAGTAATATTTTTTATACAGAGAAAGTGCGAAAATTATATGCTTAAAATGCACCTATTTTCCGAGCACTCAATGAATTCAACAGCCTTGCTAATTCCTTTTCTGTCGATTTCTCAACTTCTAGAGCTAAATTTAATTTGTTAATTAATGATATAACTATGTGAATTTTCAATTTATTATTATTTTATATTATCTTCTAAGTAGTCTGTAAGTACTTGTCTACACTTAGATTACCTTGCATCAAATAAATAAATAAATACATAAATAAATATTAACTGTTATTATATCAATGTACATCCGATAAAGAGCAGACATTGCACTTAGAAAGAAATAAGCACATCTCACACTGAAAAACTTCAGTGTATGAATACACACGCTTTGGCCTAAAAGTATGCTATGTTTACATACATACATACATATACACATATATACATACATACAGGTGAAACTAATAAAAGCGTGTTAAAAAGAATTATGCTAATAGTTTTTATTGGCAAACACTTTCTCAGAGGTACACCTTCTTTCAAAAAGCTCTGGAAATCCGCTACCTGGCCAGGAAATTCAGCATACATATGTACATACATACATATGCATATGTTAATATAAGGGTTCGATATCAATTGCAATGCCGGGGCGCACAGTGTAAGATTTTGCTAATCTAGGATGATTTTAAGCAAATTATTCAATGATATTTTAGTACCTGTTAGAAAAATATCCCACTATTACGAAAGAAAATAAAATGAAAATAAAATCATCAGCAAGTTAACGGCTATCAAAAACGTGATATTTCCAAACGCGCATCTAAACCATTTTGATAGCTTGCATTAGTGAAAAATTTTAAGAAATTAAAATTAAGTGATCCGTGTTGTTTTGACAAAAAAGATTTTTTTCTTAAACTTCAATAGTGAAATCGTATGAATTAACTTTCACTTAATCATCACGTAAAAAGTTATAAAACTTTAAAAAGCTTCTATTTTTCACAGACTGTAACTCTATGGTGTTCTGCGTTGCCATCACATAAGAAATCAGCGGGAATGTTGAATGTTTTCGAAAAATAAAACCTTCCCAATTTGCCTAGAGGCATAAGTTTTTACCGTTCGTGTGAAACTATACACTAAACAGCCTCACCTACCATTTGACGTTGACCTGCACCATTCGATTTTTGACTTATACCAGAATCAAAATTTGGCGTTCCGTCGGTCGCGCTTTTGACAGGTGACTAAAAATCTATGGAAATACCTGGAGCAAATAGCATTATAAATTGATCGCAAAATTTTGGTAAATATCGTATGTTCATTGCAACCCTGTCTAACGCCTGAGTAGAACATTTCTCTACTATGTCGGGCGTTTGACATTAAAGAAATTCAAATTGTTTTTTTTTTCGATGAAAAATTACACTGGTCGACAAGTTTTGTAAAGGATTTCGGTGCGCTGAATCTGAATCAGAAGTCAGATTTACGCTAATACGTACAGTTTTTGAGATATTCATGTTTAAAGAGGCCAAAAACGCGATTTTTGGCTATATTCACTCTTCAATATCTTTTAAATAACTTACTTATTTTAAAAATCCATTAAAGCTATTGAAAGCGCGGACATTTCTCTTGAAAACCTCATTTTAATATTTCAGATATCTTTCTTGTAACTTGCAATATTGCATATTAAGCTTCATTAGTTTTGGAATATTTTCTCCATACAAAAATAATTAAAAATTTTGAAGCAAGCTTTTGGGCAGTTTATTATATTATGGCTTCGTAAAAAAAATTGTTCCGCTAAGCAACTACAAAATTTGATTGCGCCTATAACATGCTACAAATGCTGAAGTTGTTTTCGATGAAAAATACCTTATTGTGCAAAAACATATATTACTACATACCTAAATTAGATATCCGAAAAATTAAAACGTTGTCTTCAAGAAAAATGGCCGAGCTTTCAATAGCTTTAATCAATTTTTAAAATAAGTAAGTAATTTAAAAGATATTGAGGAGTAAATATAGTCAAAAAACGTGTTTTTCGCCCATTTGGGCATGAGTATCTAAAAATCTGTACGTATCACAGAAAATCTGACTTCAGATTCGGATTCAGCGCACCGAAATCCTTTAGAAAAGTAGAATTTTATTTCTGTAGCAAAAATTTGTTGAAATTTTGTCGACCAGTGTAATCAGAGGGGCATGTAACTCTCCAAAACCATTTCAAGTTCATACGCAACTACACGACGATTTTTTAAACTTCATTTATTTCAACCAAGGAGAAACTGTCCTTTCGAAATATTTGATGGTCGAGGTGCATATCGTCCTACCATACGAAAACACATTTAAAATTTCTTACGAAACTGGCAATTAAACAATTCTGTACGAAAAGTAGCACATTTGACTAATTGCATACTGTTTAGAGTCTTTAGACATTAAAATTGTTGTTTAAACAAAATTGTTACCTTTCGTCAGCCAAAAAATTAAAGTGCTTGTACGTCAGTTATTCGACCAATCTTAACTTACGCGTCATTGGTGTGGTGGAGAGGTGAACTATATGGCTGATATGCTACGGAAAGTTCAACGAGCTGCTTGCGTTGCAATCACAGGGGCGATTAGATCGTGCCCCACGGAGGCTCTGAATGTGATCTGCAACTTTGCGCCCATTGATCTCTTTGTGAAGGAAAAGGCATCCCAGAGTGCCATGAGATTAAGGGAGTAGGGAATTTGGAAGGAGCGTACATGCGGTCATGGACGTATTCTGCTCCACGTTAACGACCCCTATATCAACAGGAAAACAGATTATATCTGTCCGATAACAGTCTTCGACACAAATTATGAGATTATCTTTCCATCAAGGAAGGATTGGGGAGTTGGTAAACTCGCTCAGACATTCGATGTTTCAGTTTTCACGGACGGGTCTAAGATGGCGGGCGGAGTAGGAGCGGGTGTCTTCGCAACTCAGCCAGCTATATCCAAATTAATCAGGCTCCCGGACACGGCGAGCGTTTTTCAATCTGAAGTTTTCGCGATACGGGAGGCATGCACGGCGTTACTTGCAACGGAAAGTGCCAGTGTCGGAAACAGGATAGGAATCTTCTCGGATAGTCAAGCAGCTCTGAGGGCTCTGGGATCTGTAGCGGTATCATCAAGCCTGGTCAGGCAGTGTAGGGAGTGGGTCATGGGCTTAGCAAGTCGACATAGCGTGTCCCTGATTTGGGTGCCGGGGCATCGTGATATTCAGGGAAACGAAATGGCTGATGGGCAAGGCTCGGCTCTTGACGTTGCAGAGGCGGAGGAGGTTCTTGCGCCCTTGTGTTTCGTCAAGAGCATAATCTCTCGGCACTGGTCTGATGAGGCTAAAACAAGATGGAAACGGTTGCAGACCTGCAGAGTCTGCAGAAGTCTGTGTCCCTCATATAACGAGATGCGATCTTCAGCCATTCTAAGGATGGAAAGGAAAGACATTTCCCGCTTAACTGCGGTGTTCACGGGACACTGGGGTATTGGCACCCACGCGGCCCGGATGGGTCTAGACCATAACACTCAATTCTGCAGCTGCATTCTTCCTGGTACGGAGGAGACGGTGGTGCACCTGCTGTGTGAGTGTCCTTCGCACTGTAAGGGCAGAATGAAATTCCTTGGTAAGCTCTTCTTCGACAGCCTCTCTGAACTCAAGGATGTCAGGCCGGAGAGTCTTCTTAGATATCTAAACTCAACTGGATGGATATAAGGCGTGGGCCGCCCTCGCCTCCGAATTAATCTTCTTAATCTATTCTTCTTGTTTTAGGCACGAGTCGTGGTAGCAAAACGGCGCTTCAGCGCTAATTGGAGTCATTGGGACTCGCCACTCAAACCAACCAACCAACCAACGCAGGGCCGTGCGCACGGGTGGGGGGGGGGGGGGGGGGGGTTGGGGTTTAAACCCCCCCCCCCCATGACCAAATCTAAGCAATGATTTTGCAAAAATTTTCAAAATACAGTTTATAAATTTTGCATTGAATTTTGACTCATAATTTTTGACAATATTAGTTACAATAATTTTACGGAAGAAGAATTGGTAAAAGTTGCAAAAAATAAGGTTGGCCAATACATAAGTTCGGCACTTTGAATTGCACTTGGAGCTTTCCGAAATTACAAAGTTGTGTAGCATATGTTCGTTTGGCATTTTAAAAAAAATTGTACTGATAACAAAAAATGTTCATTTTGTGAAAACAGTGAGCAGTTTCAATTAACAAGTACTGTAAACAGTACACGGAAAGAAATTTGTATACTTGAATCAAGAAAAATTTAATTTTAATTTCAATTTAGAAAATTTTTAGGGAAATAAGAAAAATTGACTTAATTATTACTGGAAATAAGAAATTGAGTTTTCCAAAAATGAGACAATTATTTTCTTATTCAAGAACACTAACAAAATCTTTAGAAAAAAAATGTTGAAAAAAAATGTTTAAATAAATAAGAACATCTTTTCTTAAATTTACTTAAATGAAGAAAATCTTTTTGCTAATATCAAGAAGAATTTAAGAAAATTGTGTTTCGACGAATTGGAACAACAAAATACAGCGAAAAAAAATGTAAAATGAATAAGAAAACGTTTTCTTGAGCGAAGTAAATTTTTTCTTGTTGAATTTGCATTTCCAAGGTTACATGTTTTTTTTTCATTTGCCATCCGCTTTGCATATTTCTGAATATTTTTGCAATTCTCAGATTGTTAGTGAAGCATTTGGTATAAGGAGTTCACTATTTGCACCTTCATTTATATTAAATAAAATGTTGTCATTTCAATAAACAAGTCCTAGGAAAATACTAGTTGACTAATTATGGTTTTCTAATCCCTCATGATTAGTTTTCATTTTCCTTATTTTTTACGTTTTTAATATTTTTAGAAAAGATTTGCTTAATTTAATATTTAATATTTTCTTATGCCTCAGACACACATGTGGTATGAATATTAGAATATCAATATTGTGATTTGGCTATGCTATGAAAATTTTCAATTAAACTACAATATGAGGGTGACACATATGTGGTATAGATCGAAATATTATTACTATACTACGATGTGTGTCTCTCGCATTACTTACTTAAGCTCGTATAAGAAAACTTTTACTTGCAACAAAAAAAATAATTTCTTAATTTATTTCAAAAAACAAGAAAAAAACACTTACCCTAAGTAAATTATTTCTTATTTATTTAAAATCCAATTTTACTTGAAGCAAGAAAATGTTTTCTTATTTATTTAAAATCAAATTTCACTTGAAGCAAGAAAATTTGTACTTATTTATTTAAAATCCAATTTTCTTGGATTTTCTTGATATTAAGAAATTATTTTCTAAGTTCAAAATCAAGTCTAATTTTTCTTGTCTCGGCATTTATTCTAGTAAAAAATTCTTTCCGTGTACTATTCAGGACCTGGTTAACTAGGTTTTGATGAATCATAATGAGTTTCAGAAAAGTTAGAGAACATTTAAATTTATGGTGTATGGGTCTGGATATCTGTTTCAGCAAATATGTTTATCTTAGCGAAAAATGTGTGCGAATGCAAACCAAAATTAACAAGTAAGGAAGCCTAAGTTCGAGTGGAATCGAACATTAGATACTCAGCTGTATGTTTTCATTGTTTGTTTGCGTTTGATGGAAACACGGCGTATTTTATATAAAGCGAGTGCCGCATATAGTGGGCGTAGCCAAGCCCATTTGCAACATTTTTATCAGTCATCCAACTAAGCATATGAATATTATTCTTTGTGCAGAATTTCATTGCTTTATGACTTCCAGTTACAAAGATGTCTTGTTACAAATTCCCAAAGGGTGTTCCAGAAATATCTTTGTTAAAAAGTAGGCGTGGTCATAAACCGATTTCAATAAATTTCCTTATAATATCTCAATTATTTGTCGAGTTATAGGCTAAGAAATCTCGTATATTCCTTTGTCTAAAAAGAGGGGGTGCCACGCCCATCTTCCAAAATTTTTATATTTCTTGTTTCCGGTCTATTGTGGAACTCATGCCACAAAATTTCTACGAATTATCTCTATATTTGACAAAGATATCGCTTAAAATGTTTTTATTAGGCCACTTTATAGTTCCCATGTATAAAAGTGGGCGTGGTCGCCAAACCGATTTCGCTAATATTTTGAACATGTATTACCACAAGTAATAAAAGTGTATACACCGAGTTTCGTCATTATATATCAATTATTTGTCGAGTTATAGGCTAAGGAATCTCGTATATTCCTGTTTCTAAAAAGAGGCGGTGCCACGCCCATTTTCCAACATTTTTGCGTTTTTCGTTTTATGTCCGCAGTTGGACTTCTGCTATAAAATTTCAATGATATATCTTTATATTTGACAGAGATATCGCTTAAAATGTTTTTATTAGGCCACTTTATAACACATATATAAAAGTGGGCGTGGCCGTCAACCGATTTAGGAAAATTTTCGTCCAAACATTTGCCTAGGTAAGTAAATCACGCGTACCAAATTTCATCGATATATCTTCAATGGTTTCTGAGTTATGACATATAAAACTTTCCATGTTTGACCCTTAATAAGTGGGCGTGGCACCGCCCATTTTCCAAAATTTCATAAAATTTCTTCCCAGGGGCCTGAGCTCAACACGTGAGTAAAATTTCATCGCTCCAGCTATATTAATGACTGAGATACCAAATTTCCGATTTTTTCTATATAGGAAAAGTGGGCGTGGTCATGGTCCGATTTCGCCCATTTTCAATACCAACCGTCCCAGTCCCGATACCAACTTGCATTTCAAATTTCATCAAAATATCTCAATTTTTGCGCGAGTTAGAGTGTTTACAGACGGACGGACAGACGGACGGACGGACGGACGGACATGGCTCAATCGATTTCTCTTTTCACCCTGATCATTTTGATATATATAAGTCTATATCTATCTCGATTATTTCATTCTGTTACAATCCACCGTTATGTGATTAAAACAAACCTGTTAAATAATGATTATTAATCGTAATGATTACCGGTTTGATTGATTATTTTTTCAGGTATCTATTTAATGATTGATTACCCATTGTTTTCAAATTTTAATGATTGTTTTGCAATTACCATTAAAAAAAATCAAAAAAAATCATAAAAAATCAAAAAAAATGAAAAATAATCATAAAAAATCAAAAATAATCAAAAATAATCAAAAAAAATTATTTTGATTGTTTTTGATTATTTTTGATTTTTTATGATTATTTTTGATTTTTTTTGATTTTTTATGATTTTTTTTGATTTTTTTTGATTTTTTTTAATTTTTATCAACATCGTTGTAAAGAAAGATGCACATTTGTACGTATGCAGGTATGTATGAAGCCTTTTCAGGCATACTGAGGGCAATAACGCAACTATTGCGGACTTAAAGCCTGGTGCTCAACCAACCTCACGACGGTAGCTTGATAGTACCGTGGGGGAGGGGGCGTTCGGTACGACGACAGCAGGTTTAGTGCGGGTGAAGTCCCACACTGGCAGGGTAAATGCTTTAGATGCTTCCTCCTCGTGAAAAAAAAAAAAACAAAACAAGTAAGAGCGCGGCTGTCTTCGGCCGAATATATTTTGGTGGGTCTGCCGTATGCATAGACTTACTCTCTGTCCTCTTAATTATCCGGGCTTAGCTTAAAAAAGGTGGGTGAGCGCAGATGAGAGATTTGAGATGATAGCAATACTTTTAGTGTGGCTTGCACCATATATACATGGTATACTTTACATACATATTATTATGCTTATAAGTTCATGTTTCACTGCATTTTAAATTATATTTTTTGCACTCCCTACATTTATATGACAAAACCATATATGTATTTTCACTGCATATAATTATGTGCATTTTAAAAAAAGTGCCTAGCTTTTTTGGGGCCATACCGAGGCAATGGAATCATAGATTCTCTATACCATCGTGGTGTTTTCTAATGAAAATTTATTGCAATTTAAACATTTAGATACATCAATAAATAAAGAAATGTATATTTCTTGTATTAGCTAATTTTTGTAATATTAAGGAATATATAACATTAATCTTTAGTAAAAACTGAGTGAATTATCTCGGATTAATCATATCTGGATAAACATTTAATTTCCTGTAAACAAATTCTCTAAGCATCGTGCATTCTGCTGATCGCGGAACAATGATACAAGCCCACGATCTTACTTTCCCTATAAAGTGAAGGACGTTGCCTCAAGAAATACCTCCAAGGCCACAGATGCCTTCACGACATACCCATTTTCCTCAAATAGGATTATTAGGGAATTTGTATGCCGCTTCGCATGCCTACTACATAATAAAGCAGTAGACGATTTGCTATGCTGCAAATAGATCTGCGTAAAGATAATCTCTGGCATAATCAGAATTATTTATTCGCTCTTCCCTGTCCTTTTCCTGGACCTAGAAATGAATTTTCCCCAGGTGTAAGAAGGGTTTGTATCCGTATCTAGTACGAAAAACTTCCAACGAGCCAAGGTCTATACAAATTTTGTACTTCTAAATTTGTCGACATTTTAATTAGTGCAGTTGTCGCTGTAGAATACACAATGACTTGGATACACCTGTCCCCATATTTACTGCAGGGTTACGTACTTTAATATGCGTTCACATACATTTGTACAAACAAACTTTATGCCTCTCTGACCAAACATGCATGCCTACCAAATTTCTTTACAACAATATTGAAAAAAATCAAACAAAATGAAAAAAAATCAAAAAAAAAATCATAAAAAATCAAAAAAAATCAAAAATAATCATAAAAAATCAAAAATAATCAAAAACAATCAAAAAAAATTATTTTGATTATTTTTGATTTTTTATGATTATTTTTGATTTTTTTTGATTTTTTTTTTGATTTTTTTTAATCGTAATCATTAAAATTACTTTTTTTCTGCAAAAGAATTAAAATAATGATTACCAATTAAAAAACAAAACAATTTAATTGATTACTAATCCTAATCGGAATTTAACAGGTCTGGATTAAAACTATAATACTCTGTGTACTATTACAGCTGAGTATAAAAGCCCCCCCCCCCCCCAAGGTTAATTCCTGCGCACGGCCCTGAACCAACGTCAACCACAAAAAATCGTGTGCTAGTTTTCGTATGGTACGACGGTATATAAGAGATTAACTCTACAACATTTTTTACAAAAAAGAATTATTCTGAAACAAAATTTTTAGTGGTTTATTTTCCATTGAATATTGGTGACCGCCGCAATAAAACCCACGCCCGTTTATTCGGAGACATTGCCTATCGCTGACGCGAAAGCAACGGATTTGAATAAAATTTGCGAAACCTTGGTGATTCCAAAGGAATACCACAATTTTTATAAAAATTTGAAGGGTAACAGCGGAGTTCGCGATGCTCTACCTGATCTGACCTTTCAGAGCACTCTGATTTTGAAGATTAGGAATAGTTCCACAAATAAAATATGAATTTAAATTTAATGTATTTGTTTTACCTACTTTTGGAAATTTATTTTCAATGATTTTTTTTTTTATTTTTGTTGGGCCAGAAACACGAATGTGCCAAATCTCGAATATTAGAAGGAATAGAAGTATAAAAACTAGATCAGGACATCCAGCTAAACAAGGTTCTAATTTGCAGATATACTTTTATATTAGAAACAAATTTTTCAAATTTTGCGAGAAGAATAAACTTTAAAACTCGATTTCCCAACATTTTAATTTTAGCACATTCGTGGTTCTGGCAGGAGGCCGACGATATGTTAGTGGCAGTGAACATATTCCCACTCCAACATGTAATATGAAATGTCAGTGTATAGCGGATTTGAGGTACGATCAACGCGCGACCGACCCAACGCCAAATTGTGATTCCGGCATTAACGTTCTGGTACATTTCTTTATTACTCACGTTAGGTAGACTATTTACTTATTAATTACAACTATTGATTTGGTAAAAATCCTTTTTCATATATCATGTGTAATTTTTTGTGTATGTTAAAACACAAATAAATTTTAAATTAAGTTTACATTTAATATTGATGGTATTTATAATATTGATGTTTACTTAATTTCTTTGGACAGTCTGAATAATAAAGATCTTAAAAAATTTTAAAAAATTTAATATAAAAAAAAAAATCGAAAAAATTCGTTTACATTCCAAATTTCAGCTCGATATCTCTTAAACTATGGCTGTAATTGAATTAAGTACCCTTATGCCTCAGACACACATGTGGTAGAAATATTATAATATCAAAACTATGATTTGACTTTACTATGAAAATTTTCAATTAAACTACAATATTAGAGTGACACATATGTGGAAAAATCTTACACCGTGCGGTATTAGGATAAAAAGTAATCACAGAACTCTAACCTTCGTTTTCTGGGTCTGCTGCGTTTGGGAAATAGTTGGACCCGAACTCATGCACTCTTATACCACATATTCTTACTGTGCGCAGTAGCGCAAACGGATCTCCGCTAGGTATCTGGTAATCCTTACATACGAACCCTTCTAGATTGCGCGCAGTGATCGCTTTCATTAAGCAGAGTAAGGACAGTAATGTTATTTTGAATTTCATTGCTTTAAATGCGAACCTCTTTTACGTTTTGAATTTGTAATTATTTGAAGAAGTTTTTACAATTATTTAAAAAATGTTATATTGGTAAGTATATACATACACATTTATGAATTAAAAGATTGTTTGCTATAAAAATTTAGCTACTTTCATGGGCAGTTCCCGGCAAAGACTGTGTTAAAAGCAGGCAAGGGCAGCAATTTTGCTCAAATTGAGCTCTAATTCTAAGTTTAATCTAATCTAAGTTTACTCGTATACGCAAGTGTATGTATATATGTACATACATACATACATATATACATACCCTGCAAAAAATGCGATCACTCCGGGATACATCCGGGACAACTCGCAAGGGAGCATGCGATTACTACCCATTTGTATCTCTTTATATGGGTTGAAGTGTTCTCTTTTGTTTGAGCATGTCCTATGAAGAGACTAATTGTACCCAGTTTGTGACCGAACGGGTAGCAAAAGCTCACAATTGTACCCGTTTTGTACCCGAACGGGTAGCAAATGCGACACATCCATTTGTGCGACTAATTGTACCCGTTTGATACCCTTTCGGGTACAATTCGTCTACAATTAGTATACATATGTACCCGTTCGGGTACAATTGGGAACAATTGTAGACTAATTGTACCCGAAAGAGAGCGCTCCCGGACAAATCTTTTTAGAGACTCGTCGCACACTTTTTTGCAGGGTATATGGAGATACATATATGCACATTGTATACATATATACCCCACCGGAAAATTGATAACTAGTGCGAAATTATACTATATCACTAGGACAACTATGTAGTAAAAAAATTATACTAGTTTCTGTTCTACTAAAAAAAATATTTCAATAGTAAACAAAAACCTTCGCAATAACAATACCTACACTCGTTCAAATATAATAGAGTTTTCTATTCTGAACGAAAATCTTCGATTATTACATGGCAACATTATAGACAAGTGCCCTAAGAAAAGTTTAAATTTTCCATGTAATGAATGAAACAAAAATAATGCAATCCCTTTAATTGTGTTAAGAGCGGAAAATGTTGCCCGGTAATCGTGGCAGTTTCACATTTTGTCAACGGAGCAAACAACCCCGAAAATATGTGTGGAATAGAACAAACAAATTTGACAGCCCAAAAAAATTGAGAATAAGTACGATATTTTCGCAAAAATCGAAAACGCTATTAAACGTTTAAAGAAACGTTTTATGTCGAGATAATAGTTCGAGGCCAACTTTATTTTTGGCACATAGTAACTAGGTTCTATGTACATATATGTATGTATATGTATTTATGGCAATATTACTGGAATTATGAATTAAGACGAAATCTCGCTCTTGCTCAAATTGAGAAATGATACACAAAAGTCTTTTTCCATACATTTTTTTTAATATAATATACGTATATAATACAATGGCGCTATTGTAACTCTGACGAGTTTTATGGCCGAGCTTCTCTCCCATTTCGAGGTGTGCTCCTTTTTTGTTTTTTCCTACTATTTGGGTGGACCTACAGTTTTATGCCGGCTCCGAACGGCGAATGAATTTTTTTGAGAGGCTTTTTCATGGCATAAATGTACTCGGAGGGTATGGCGCCCACTGCCGAGAGGTGACCGCTGCTCTTAAAAACCCCAATAATTGGATTTATACTAATTAGAAAATTTTTTTTAGTGTTTGCTCGGACTGGGGTTTGAACCCGAGACCTCTGGCATAGCAGGCGAGCACTCTACCCACTGCACCACAGCAACCACATTTTTTTTTAACTTATTAGAAAACTCAAAAGTTTACTTTTCTCGATTAAATGCTGCAAATTCACTATTATATCCTCGTAATCCAACATTGCAGCAGTTTCACTTTCGATTGAAAGAATTGCAAGGTTTGATAATCTATTTTGACTTATGTTTGGTCTCAAGAAAGATTTGATCAATTTAAGTTTGCTGGAAGCAACTGAAAGTGGTATGGTTAGTAAAATTTGCAATGCTGTCGCTAATGTCCTGTAAGTATGCCGTGCCAGTGTTGAAATGTATAACAGAAGTCAGAAGTTGTTCAGGCTAAAACCCTTCTTTTTAATAAAAGTAGGACGTCTTGAATATCGTTGTCCAAGTCATCTGGATAAAACTCGGCAAGTTGCTTACATTTTCCTTCTATTTAAGTAAACGAAAATTTGGAATTAAAAGTCGCGCGATTTTTCATTCCCAATTTTGGCCTGCGGACGTTTTCTTCCATCATAAAAAGCAGTTTCGGAAAATGAAAATGTGGAATTAAAAATCCCGCAATTTTTATACTCAGCTGTACTATTTAGTACACAGAGTATTATAATTTTGATTTCATCCACCGTTTGTAACAGAATGAAATTATCGAGATATATATGGACTCATATATATCAAAATGGTCAAGGTGAAAAGACAAATCGATTGAGCCATGTCCGTCCGTCCGCCCGTCTGTCTGCACGCACTCTAACTCACGCAAAAATTGAAATATTTTGATGAAATTCGGAATGCAAGCTGGTATCCGGACTGGGACGGTTGGTATTGAAAATGGACGCAATCAGACCATGACCCCGCCACCTTTCCCTATATAGTAAAAATCGGAACTTTGGTATCTCAGTCACTAATACAGCTGGAGTGATAAAATTTCACCCACGTAGACCCTTATGAATAAATATGGTAAAAATTTGTAAAATGGGCGGTGCCCTTACCTTTTGTAACATCAGCGACGCGAACCAACACGGACCGATGCGAAGCTATTATTAAAAGCTCGAAAGTGGAATAATGGCAATAGATATTATTTCTTTTTTGAAAACACAATAAGGTCAATTGGCTTTATTTCACAACCGAGTTGGAAATAGTGTCAATTGACATTATTTTCGTTGACCGTTTGGGAAACGTGTGGATGTTTCCATTGAAAGTTTATCCAATCATAGATTGCCGCATTTCTTCTTCTTTTGCTGGTGGTTGATTGAAATCTGTGCAGCCTTTCTCGAGCGTTGAAGCCTGTTACACATTATCAAAGGTGGGCAAAACCTTAGCACATGCTAAATGAGAGTAAGCGCCCGTGTACGTATACACACCGATTGTCACTACCAGGGTGACCAGATTGGGAGCTTTAGCGCCAATTGGGCGCTTTTTCCTGGACCTTGGGCGCTCTAAAATTTGATAAAGCGCATTATGCGCTTTTGGGCGCACTTATGTCGACTTTATGTGTTTTATAGGATTTGTGAATTTTGGGCGCTTTTTTCTTCTAAATTTACGCTTTCTTTTTTAATAATCTGGGCACCCTGGTCACTACCACAGACAAATAAAGAGCGTAAAACGAGCGCTTACGATGGGATTAGGCGATCGTAGCTTATCAAAAATTATTTAGTTGCCTTTCGGCTGGCGTAAAAGCAAGTGCTCGTTAGGTGGCCGTCGCTTGAAATTATTTTTTATTATTATTTGGGTAATTTTTGGGGAGTGCTATGATTTGGGGAATTTTGGGGAATTCGCCTTTTAACAGTTTTATTTGAATAATAATACCTACATATAAAAAAATTAATTATTTTCATGAGTTTCTATTACATTCGCATTGTGCGAAAGTGTGCATGAGTTTTTGCAGCATTTAATTAATCTTGAATTACCGGGTGGTCGAACATGTACAAGCAAATTTCATAAGCCCATTAAAGTAAGAAGTTAGCTAGGAAAAAAATAGGCAATTTTATACCTTTCACGAACATGAAACGGTATTATAACATTGTCGAAAGTTCCAGAAGTAGAAAAATTAGACCCACCAAAATATATACCGATATTATCAGAATCATGAGCTAGTTCCTCAGTTGCTGAGATACGCTGATCATTTGTCGGTTTCGGCCAAATTGGACCATTATAACATACAGCTCCCCTACAACAAACCATACATTTTGGGGTAAAACTTCTCCACTTCAATTGCTAAGATAATTATAATATTTTTTTATAAATATTTGCATAAACAAACCACACTATAAATTAAAGAAAATCGGACTATTTAATGTTTCATTTCTCTCTTACTTGTTTTTTGTTTCTTTATAACTTTTTTTAATCACACATATACATACATATATGCACATGAATTTAAAAATACAACCCGTTATAAAGTAAAATAAATATGAAAATACTTGTTTATTAGAAATCTCTTGATAACACTACCCGACAAAAAAATATCCTCGACATTTGATATTAGAGATGAGCGAAACTGCGATTTTTCGATATCTGTGATTTCGGTGATTGCTATTTTTAAATCACTGTGATTTTAAACTGCTATTGCGATTGCATGGACTGGTATAAAAGTAGGACGTCTTGAATATCGTTGTCCAAGTCATCTGGATAAAACTCGGCAAGTTGCTTACATTTTCCTTCTATTTAAGTAAACGAAAATTTGGAATTAAAAGTCGCGCGATTTTTCATTCCCAATTTTGGCCTGCGGACGTTTTCTTCCATCATAAAAAGCAGTTTCGGAAAATGAAAATGTGGAATTAAAAATCCCGCAATTTTTATACTCAGCTGTACTATTTAGTACACAGAGTATTATAATTTTGATTTCATCCACCGTTTGTAACAGAATGAAATTATCGAGATATATATGGACTCATATATATCAAAATGGTCAAGGTGAAAAGACAAATCGATTGAGCCATGTCCGTCCGTCCGCCCGTCTGTCTGCACGCACTCTAACTCACGCAAAAATTGAAATATTTTGATGAAATTCGGAATGCAAGCTGGTATCCGGACTGGGACGGTTGGTATTGAAAATGGACGCAATCAGACCATGACCCCGCCCACTTTCCCTATATAGTAAAAATCGGAACTTTGGTATCTCAGTCACTAATACAGCTGGAGTGATAAAATTTCACCCACGTAGACCCTTATGAATAAATATGGTAAAAATTTGTAAAATGGGCGGTGCCCTTACCTTTTGTAACATCAGCGACGCGAACCAACACGGACCGATGCGAAGCTATTATTAAAAGCTCGAAAGTGGAATAATGGCAATAGATATTATTTCTTTTTTGAAAACACAATAAGGTCAATTGGCTTTATTTCACAACCGAGTTGGAAATAGTGTCAATTGACATTATTTTCGTTGACCGTTTGGGAAACGTGTGGATGTTTCCATTGAAAGTTTATCCAATCATAGATTGCCGCATTTCTTCTTCTTTTGCTGGTGGTTGATTGAAATCTGTGCAGCCTTTCTCGAGCGTTGAAGCCTGTTACACATTATCAAAGGTGGGCAAAACCTTAGCACATGCTAAATGAGAGTAAGCGCCCGTGTACGTATACACACCGATTGTCACTACCAGGGTGACCAGATTGGGAGCTTTAGCGCCAATTGGGCGCTTTTTCCTGGACCTTGGGCGCTCTAAAATTTGATAAAGCGCATTATGCGCTTTTGGGCGCTTTTTTGATTTTGTGGGATTTTTTTCTTCAAACGCATTCACTATCAGGAAAATGCTTTCGTAACATTTCGACTTCGAAAAACTAATTAAATATAATATGGAAATATTTTTTAGTGTGATGTGGCAACTTTGTGTTGTTATCGATTTTAATGAAGCGAAACTTGTATATGGATGGAAATAAACTACCAAAAGCAGCGAGTTGGTCAACTTTTTGTCTCCTTGTTTGGACGCCGAGATTAACTGTGTTTTTATTTTAGCGCATATACATCTGCGCTTAAATTTTATGGGGACTGCTAAGCGCGGATCGAGATATTTGTTTAAACTATACAAGATTACAGAGTGAAAACCGCCATTGTCAATAAAATGTTTCGAAATATAAGTAAATTAGCCTTGATATTATTATAATTGCCTCAGTCATATGCTTTTGTTGAGCGCATTTTTCCGTAATGAATTCAACAAAAACAAAGATTCGAAACAGGATGGCATTGGAAAGCCTAAATTCAATAGTTCGAATAAAATGCTTTATGAAAGCCTAGTAATAATTTCTGCTGCAAAACGTTTCCGATATCCAACAATATGTTGTAAAAACAAGGGATTCAGATGAAATAGGTTTCGAAGATATTTTAGAGGATTTTACTTTATTCTAGAGGATCTTACTTTATTGTAGAATATTTATAGCGCCGAAGGCAATTTTTGCACCTTATTTTTGTTATTATCATTCCTAAAATGGCCGCTGTGGTGCAGTGGGTAGATTGCTCGCTTGCTATGCCAGAGGTCTCGGGTTCAAACCCCAGTCCGAGCAAACACCAAAAAAAATTTTCTAATTAGTAAAAATCCAATTATTGGGTGTTTTAAGGGCAGCGGTCACCTCTCGGCAGTGGGCGGCATACCCTTCGAGTGTATTTCTGCCATGAAAAAGCTTCTCACAAAAAATGCATTCGCCGTTCGGAGTCGGCATAAAACTGCAGGTCCACACCTCGAATTGGGAGAGAAGTTCGGCCATAAAACTCGTCAGAGTTATCATAGCGCCATTGTATTATTATATTATTATCATTCCTAAAATAAAAGATTTGTTATGTCGACTTTATGTGTTTTATAGGATTTGTGAATTTTGGGCGCTTTTTTCTTCTAAATTTACGCTTTCTTTTTTAATAATCTGGGCACCCTGGTCACTACCACAGACAAATAAAGAGCGTAAAACGAGCGCTTACTTATGGGATTAGGCGATCGTAGCTTATCAAAAATTATTTAGTTGCCTTTCGGCTGGCGTAAAAGCAAGTGCTCGTTAGGTGGCCGTCGCTTGAAATTATTTTTATTATTATTTGGGTAATTTTTGGGGAGTGCTATGATTTGGGGAATTTTGGGGAATTCGCCTTTTAACAGTTTTATTTGAATAATAATACCTACATATAAAAAAATTAATTATTTTCATGAGTTTCTATTACATTCGCATTGTGCGAAAGTGTGCATGAGTTTTTGCAGCATTTAATTAATCTTGAATTACCGTGTGGTCGAACATGTACAAGCAAATTTCATAAGCCCATTAAAGTAAGAAGTTAGCTAGGAAAAAAATAGGCAATTTTATACCTTTCACGAACATGAAACGGTGTTATAACATTGTCGAAAGTTCCAGAAGTAGAAAAATTAGACCCACCAAAATATATACCGATATTATCAGAATCATGAGCTAGTTCCTCAGTTGCTGAGATACGCTGATCATTTGTCGGTTTCGGCCAAATTGGACCATTATAACATACAGCTCCCCTACAACAAACCATACATTTTGGGGTAAAACTTCTCCACTTCAATTGCTAAGATAATTATAATATTTTTTTATAAATATTTGCATAAACAAACCACACTATAAATTAAAGAAAATCGGACTATTTAATGTTTCATTTCTCTCTTACTTGTTTTTTGTTTCTTTATAACTTTTTTTAATCACACATATACATACATATATGCACATGAATTTAAAAATACAACCCGTTATAAAGTAAAATAAATATGAAAATACTTGTTTATTAGAAATCTCTTGATAACACTACCCGACAAAAAAATATCCTCGACATTTGATATTAGAGATGAGCGAAACTGCGATTTTTCGATATCTGTGATTTCGGTGATTGCTATTTTTAAATCACTGTGATTTTAAACTGCTATTGCGATTGCATGGACTGGTATAAAATCATCAGTTACCGGTAGAGATTAATTTTGCGTTTTCTGAGCGATATAACCTGTCTTTATTTTATGTTAACAAAATGATAGCAATAACAACGTATTCCGCAGTAATATCGCTGTTTGTAAATATTTTTCAAAGACAAATTGTAAATTCAATAATTTTTTTTTCTTATATTTCTATATATGTACGTATGTGGTCTGCTCAAAAGAGTAAACAAAAAGAAATTTATAATGCTTTTGCGATTGCGATTCACATAGGTGAACTGCTTACTTGCTACATCGATAGCAGTGCCAATAAGAAGTGAACTGCTATTTTGAAAAAGTGATCGCAATTGCGATTTGTGATTTTTTATTCACAGTGAAAAAATCACCGTTTGCGATATATCGCTCATCACTATTTGATATTGATTCTTATGTATTCCTGCTGATTCCAAATATGTAATCAAATGGTTCAAAAGTAGAACAGTTTTCGAGATATTTTGAAATTTCAGTTTTCGCGCTAAGAAGAAAAGGAGGATTACTAATCTATCAATATCTCCACCATTACCGTCTTGAGTTTTATGTTATTTCATTTCATTTTGAGAGGATGAAATACCCTTTCAAATTCCACATAAAATGGCGGACAAAAGATTTGTTTTTATGAAAAAATAAGTTATATACAAGATGTATAAAATGTCGAGGATATCAAAATTTTTGAAATTTTTTCGGGTAGTGTAATTTGAAAATTTGTATGGGGAATTTTGGGCAATTATGGGTAATTTGAATATTTTTTTGGGTAATCTCAAGAATTTAAAACGGCAAGGCTGGTGTATACGTACGTTCTTTTATAATTTCGCAAAGCGTCCGCGCATGACCCTGCTAGCTCAACATCTGCATGCAGACTGATTACACAGGCCGACAAAATGAGACCGATTGTTTTGACCACAAACTAGACCATACTTTCCTAAAGGTTTTCGATGCGCTGAATTCAAATCTGGACGCAGAATTGCTCTATCACGTCAGGATTTTGAGATATCCTAACCTAAATGTGCAGACTTATCGTAAAAAGTATCTGTTCTACTGCATCATACCTACGTTAATTCATATAAACTTTAAATTGCTCTATCTTAGCGAAAAAAAAGATATTTGAGCAACCTCGACGCCATTCGTAAGAGAAAGACTTCTTCTTTAAGATGTTATGTGTGCTTTTTTTTTAAAATAATCTGTCGTTTATATATAACCTCAAAAATAGGTAAAAACGGTGTTTTTTTGCACATTTAGGTTAGGATATCTCAAAATCCTGACGTGATAGAGCAATTCTGCGTCCAGATTTGATTTCAGCGCATCGAAAACCTTTAGGAAAGTATGGTCTGGTTTATGGTCAAATTTCTTGTCGGCCTGTGTTATCTGTAATAATTTTTCACTTTCTGTGTAACCTAATACAAACGCAAGTCGTTAATTAACGCAAATTCCCAGAATTTTAAGGTATGTTTACATTTATGTATGGCCCTTAAAGTTTTTTGGTATACTCCCCAGGGAAGGTAATATCGCGGCATAAAGTGATTATTTTCTATTTTTTCTAATGAATCTTCAATTTCTTACCCTATACTCTTCCCGAAAGCGGACATTATTTTTTAATTCATATCAAAATATAGGAAATTGGCTCCGCTCTCATAAAGAGTAAATTAATTTCTTATAACTTTCAAACACGATTTTATATGACTTTTCAAATAATGATAAAAAAATATCGAAAACATTTATTACTTTTTGGTTGCTTGCTTTTCGGACAGGGTAGGAATGTGATGTATTGTGGGAAGATTTTCCGTCATTCCTTGTGAAAATTGGTTTGAAGACAAACCGGCTTCGGCTAATATGCGCCATATTCAGTGTCTTTTTTCCAGGGTAGGAAGAAACTCAGAGTATGTGTGAGTGAGTAAGGAATCTCATCCTCACGGCGTGCTGATGAGTGACCGTTTGCGTTTCTCACTCATTTAGAAGTGTGAGAGTTTTATTTGTTTCTTCACTCATTTTGAATGAGTGAGGTAGGAATGAGCCGCTCACGCTGCGTGCGAGGTGAGCCGCCGTAGGTTTCCTCTTCTCTCGGTGTAATGTGTGTGAGCGTGTGAGTGAGTGATAACGCTGGGCAGAAAATCAGTCAATAATGCATACATTAAGCTGGAGTTATAGAATTTGGGGTAAATTTATATAAAATTTAATAAGCATAAATGAACGCCACGATACGAACTGTCATTTACCAAAACGAATTTTTTGTTTTTTGAATTTTAAGCAGGGACTTGTAACAAAACTCGTAACGAAACGACACTCTCGTTTCTGGCGTTTCTGTTCCAAGAAACATTAAAGGATAGAAACTAAATTCGAAACCAAAAGATTGTAACGTTTCAATAAGTAACAAAACCTGTAACGAAACTAAATTAATTTTGTTCCTTGTAACAGAAACAGAAACAAAACTCCTTTGTAACAAAAGTCGTAACAAATCTCCGAAACGTTTCCAGCAGAAACAAAACTTGTAACGAAACTAAATTAATTTTGTTCCTTGTAACAAAATCCGTAACGAAACTAAATTAATTTTGTTTCTCAGAAACAAAATTAATTTCGTTTCTCAGTCTCAGAAACAAAATTAATTTTGTTCCTTGCAACAAAAACAAAACCAGAAACGAAATTAATTTTGTTTCTCAGTGGCAAAAATTATAAAAATTATTATAATACTATTTTCCGTACATTAGGATGGACTTTTTATTTTTAGGTATATAATATATATATGTATACCTGTGGCATTTTGATGTGCAAACATCTTTGCTGTAGCTACGAGTAATTTCGAAAAACAGGTAAAGTTTACGCGTATCTAATGGAAAGTTTTGGGCAGGGCTTCTAGAGGGAGCCCTATTCTTTATGATTCCTAGGTCGGGTCGCGAGATATGGGTCAAAACGAGGACCCGGATGATCTTGTGTGTTTCTGAGTAATATTGGTATCTAATGAAAGGTTTTGAGCTGGCCTTCTACAATATTGGTATCAAATGAAAGATGTTGAGCGGGCTTTCGTATACACGTTGAGCTTAAACAACTTATTATGAAAAGTCAAAGTAACCAAGATATTATTTCATGGTTGTATTCTTGGACATATTAGAAGATGTTCTGAGCCAAAATTGAAATCATTCATCGGACACATTTTGAGAAATTCCATGTTTTTTTTAAAATGGTAAATTTTTTCTTTTCATGCGAGCCCCTGTTCGTTTTATGGCACCCACGGTAAAATGACTGTTCTGTTCTTCTAGTACATAAGTGTATAGTAAAATTCATTACAGTAAAAATACATTTTACGACGTTTATTATTTATAATATTTTAATATAAACATAAAAAGGTTGACAGTTTTTTTTAAATATGAAGAATATTATATTCACATACAGTTTTCTTCAAATTCTCCATATAATTTGGGTTATTTGGTCTAGTTCGATACTTATAATCCCATGTTTTTTTGAAATCATAATGCACAGCCTCCATGGCTTGCTCTGAATGTGTCATGGACCGACACTAGGGTATGCGGAGCGGGCGTGCATGCTTGCGTTAGCCGGGCTTTAGTCACTCGGGAGGTCGGGGTTTTTGCTCCTAACAAACCACCCTAGTATGCACATATATAAAAAGTTATTTTCATGCACTTCAAGGGACGAACCCAAATCGAAACTTCATTCAAAAAAAGAAACATCACTAACTGCACTCAGCTTTGGCTTTCCTTTTATATTCGGACGGACTAAAACAGCATAGTAATAAAATCAAAACAAACAGACCAAAACAAAACAAAATTCCTAATCGGAGGAAGGCACCAGCAGCTATGGCTGGTCAGATCATACTAATATTACCTATGCCAAAATAATACCTGCATAATAAAATGAAAACATACCTGTGAGAGGAGGTTTGAGGTGTTGTTTTGCCTCCTTATTTACTCTCACTCCCTTCCCTACCATGTATTGAGAGTTAACATCAACTTCTCCCATACCCAACCAACCAAACCCCACGACTACATGATCAACTCACAAGACTTATAATAATTTACTCTTTATTCATAATTAACAAAAGATAAGAGAATTAAGGAATGCTCATTAGACTAAAATTACGTTTCATTCTTCCATTGCGGGCATACATAAGTATGTTAGTATAAACGTATGTATGTAAATCAACAAACAAATCTGAACTCTTCATTCATTATTTAGGTAAATTTGAATTTACGTATCTATGTGTATATATGTATATTATATGTAAATGATAATATTTATGTACATATGTCGGCGGTATGCCATAGCAAAAAAAAACAAAAAAAAACTTACTTCATTATGTATGCTTATGTAAAGATGTATGTATGCCTTTTAAATATTAGGGAGGAAAGTACCACTAACAAACTAAATCAAAGTTATCAATGAAAATGATAAACGGTATTGTGAGTACAACTCATAGTATCTCAAATTTAACTAAAACTAAAATAGGTTATATGCCGATTTAGGTGTACATACATATATATATAAGCATGTTCGTAAACTTATTTCTTTTATATAAGTGTAATAACAAAAAAATTTAAAAATAATAAAATTATCAATTACTTAGAGTGAGTAATCTAGAGAGCAACGATAATGTGAGTACGGCTCATGGCATCTTGATAGGTATATATGTATGTACTTCAAACTAAGAATATGTTATATGCATATTTATGTAAATGTGTAGATATGTTTGTATGTTTGTTTACTTACATTGCATTAGGGATGTCCAACGATGTTTGCGCAAACAAGTTGACTGAATTTTGTTGGTGCCGATGATGATTTAAAATGTATATAATAAATGTTCAAAATAAATATGCATACTTCATATACGTATTTGTTGCCTCAACTCAATCTATGTGCTTTAAATTAAATTTTTTTTTTTTTTTTTTTTTACATTTTTCTTTTTCTTGATTACAAATAATAATTCATATTTTAATTTTGGTAGATTTGTTTATATAACTACATACTTATTCATACATATGCACATGTAGGCATCCGCATATACCCGTACATATGTATACCTAGATATACATATGCAGAGATACATACAGGTACTCACATATGCATATTATGTATGGCCATATATACTACATACTACATGAAAATTCGTTTGCTTATGTAAAGTTTTTCTTTCTTTTCGATAAAAGGGAAACCTTTTGTTGTTTTTGGTTTTTTTCAATAAACTACCTAACTCAGAAATTTCATTTCACGGGGAATTACATTAATTTTTCTTTTTTTTTTTTTTTTTTTTTTTTTTTGTTTTCTCTAATCCAATTATTGTTTTTAGGTTTCTTTTCTTTACTTTGTTCTTTATAGTAATACAATTAATCTGGATCGACGCTGTCTATGCCTATATATGCATATTCCTATGCTGCTCCTACGATGAGCAGAATGGAAGCTGGTGCTCCCGTATAATTGTTCAGATGACCACTGCTGCCAACGTACTCCAAATAGGCCTCTGTACGATTATATATGCTTGTTGCGTAAATGCACCTTGCAGATAACCAATCCCTACTAGGGTATCCACGTGGGATGGAACCTGGTGACCTTTGAATAAAGTTTACCAAAACCACGTTTTACATAGAAATACTAATATTCTATGGACAGCATAACTACGTACCTTTATGTATGAGGATAATATGATGAAGGTATTTATAGTTGTATGCAGGTTGGAGAAGGTGCTTTTACCAATCCTTCCAGAAATGTCGCCTGCACGAGGCAGTAGAATGTCTTATTTTTTTCTGGGACTTTTAATTATAAAAAATGAACACTTTTGCGGGAAAATTACGATATTATCGCGATGCTAAATTATTTTAACACTTACTTGCGCTTTTATTTAAGTAAATTTATTCGCGATTGGACTTATAAAAAATGATAACCGCACTCAAATATTAATATTTTTATACAGTAACATCCACCACATGTGGCTTGCTTTAGATCTCAACAGGAAATGGCAGAGAGATATATCTTGACATAAAATTCCATCATCGTTCTCTCAGCTGAATCGATCGATTTACAGTGATGGATAACGTGCATAATTTGCAAAAATAACTTTAAAGGCTGCGGATTAACCCGTCATTACCTTGAATGGAAATTAACTACATTTCGGTAATTTGTACCGAATTGAATGAAACTTGAAAGATTAGCTGAACTAAGTAATATTTCAGTTTTGTTTAGGTACTGGTCTGCACCAGCCATCACACAGCAGATTTTAAGTGTGTGGAACTAAATAACACGGAAAACTTAAAAACTGGAAAATGGCACTGGGCTAGGATTTAAGGGGTTGCATGTCCTTCGCATGAAATGTGCCTCGCAATTTCCCTGTCATATCTTCTAGTATGTAACACGATCTGCCAACCTTCTCTCGAACTCTAGCTTTCACAAACGTGTTTGCCAACTTGCTGTTGAATTTTTCTGAAGCCTTACTCAGCGTGAAATTACGACAGAGGACTTCCTGTCCAACGTTAAATGTTACATCGCGAGATCGCAGGTTGTACCTCTTCGAATTGGTTTCATACGCTTTTTGGATATTCTCTCGTACTAAATCTCGAACAAAACCTAAGTTATCAATTCTACTTTCTTGAGTCTCTATCATACCTTCATTTACCATATTAATATTGCGTAGAAGCTTGTAATCGTTACCATGCTTTATCATATGTTGACCGAACACGACAAAATAAGGGGAAAAGTTAATAGTCTGATGAATCGAATTTCTCAATGCACAATTTATACTACTCAAATGGAGATCCCAATCGCGCTGGTCATGTTTTATATAAGCACGAAGTGCGGCATTGATTGAACGATTTACCCTCTCTGAGCTGTTACTTTGTGGTGAATATATTGCCGTGAAAATATGTTTAACCCCATATTTGTTCAAAAAACTTACAAATTCGCGGGATCGAAATTGACTCCCGTTGTCACTTACGATAAATTCGGGAACACCGAAAGTATCGAATACATGTTGTTTTAAATAGTTGGTTATCGGTGATGTGGTAAATTTCTTCAGAGGGCATAAAAAGGTGAACTTTGATAAGTGATCAAGTACGATCAATATACCAATATGGCCGCTCTTCGACCGCGGAAAAGGTCCTATCAAATCTATGTACAATCTTTGAAAAATTCGCTCGGTTGGTGTAAAAGTACAGACTTATCGTAAAAAGTATCTGTTCTACTGCATCATACCTACGTTAATTCATATAAACTTTAAATTGCTCTATCTTAGCGAAAAAAAAGATATTTGAGCAACCTCGACGCCATTCGTAAGAGAAAGACTTCTTCTTTAAGATGTTATGTGTGCTTTTTTTTTAAAATAATCTGTCGTTTATATATAACCTCAAAAATAGGTAAAAACGGTGTTTTTTTGCACATTTAGGTTAGGATATCTCAAAATCCTGACGTGATAGAGCAATTCTGCGTCCAGATTTGATTTCAGCGCATCGAAAACCTTTAGGAAAGTATGGTCTGGTTTATGGTCAAATTTCTTGTCGGCCTGTGTTATCTGTAATAATTTTTCACTTTCTGTGTAACCTAATACAAACGCAAGTCGTTAATTAACGCAAATTCCCAGAATTTTAAGGTATGTTTACATTTATGTATGGCCCTTAAAGTTTTTTGGTATACTCCCCAGGGAAGGTAATATCGCGGCATAAAGTGATTATTTTCTATTTTTTCTAATGAATCTTCAATTTCTTACCCTATACTCTTCCCGAAAGCGGACATTATTTTTTAATTCATATCAAAATATAGGAAATTGGCTCCGCTCTCATAAAGAGTAAATTAATTTCTTATAACTTTCAAACACGATTTTATATGACTTTTCAAATAATGATAAAAAAATATCGAAAACATTTATTACTTTTTGGTTGCTTGCTTTTCGGACAGGGTAGGAATGTGATGTATTGTGGGAAGATTTTCCGTCATTCCTTGTGAAAATTGGTTTGAAGACAAACCGGCTTCGGCTAATATGCGCCATATTCAGTGTCTTTTTTCCAGGGTAGGAAGAAACTCAGAGTATGTGTGAGTGAGTAAGGAATCTCATCCTCACGGCGTGCTGATGAGTGACCGTTTGCGTTTCTCACTCATTTAGAAGTGTGAGAGTTTTATTTGTTTCTTCACTCATTTTGAATGAGTGAGGTAGGAATGAGCCGCTCACGCTGCGTGCGAGGTGAGCCGCCGTAGGTTTCCTCTTCTCTCGGTGTAATGTGTGTGAGCGTGTGAGTGAGTGATAACGCTGGGCAGAAAATCAGTCAATAATGCATACATTAAGCTGGAGTTATAGAATTTGGGGTAAATTTATATAAAATTTAATAAGCATAAATGAACGCCACGATACGAACTGTCATTTACCAAAACGAATTTTTTGTTTTTTGAATTTTAAGCAGGGACTTGTAACAAAACTCGTAACGAAACGACACTCTCGTTTCTGGCGTTTCTGTTCCAAGAAACATTAAAGGATAGAAACTAAATTCGAAACCAAAAGATTGTAACGTTTCAATAAGTAACAAAACCTGTAACGAAACTAAATTAATTTTGTTCCTTGTAACAGAAACAGAAACAAAACTCCTTTGTAACAAAAGTCGTAACAAATCTCCGAAACGTTTCCAGCAGAAACAAAACTTGTAACGAAACTAAATTAATTTTGTTCCTTGTAACAAAATCCGTAACGAAACTAAATTAATTTTGTTTCTCAGAAACAAAATTAATTTCGTTTCTCAGTCTCAGAAACAAAATTAATTTTGTTCCTTGCAACAAAAACAAAACCAGAAACGAAATTAATTTTGTTTCTCAGTGGCAAAAATTATAAAAATTATTATAATACTATTTTCCGTACATTAGGATGGACTTTTTATTTTTAGGTATATAATATATATATGTATACCTGTGGCATTTTGATGTGCAAACATCTTTGCTGTAGCTACGAGTAATTTCGAAAAACAGGTAAAGTTTACGCGTATCTAATGGAAAGTTTTGGGCAGGGCTTCTAGAGGGAGCCCTATTCTTTATGATTCCTAGGTCGGGTCGCGAGATATGGGTCAAAACGAGGACCCGGATGATCTTGTGTGTTTCTGAGTAATATTGGTATCTAATGAAAGGTTTTGAGCTGGCCTTCTACAATATTGGTATCAAATGAAAGATGTTGAGCGGGCTTTCGTATACACGTTGAGCTTAAACAACTTATTATGAAAAGTCAAAGTAACCAAGATATTATTTCATGGTTGTATTCTTGGACATATTAGAAGATGTTCTGAGCCAAAATTGAAATCATTCATCGGACACATTTTGAGAAATTCCATGTTTTTTTTAAAATGGTAAATTTTTTCTTTTCATGCGAGCCCCTGTTCGTTTTATGGCACCCACGGTAAAATGACTGTTCTGTTCTTCTAGTACATAAGTGTATAGTAAAATTCATTACAGTAAAAATACATTTTACGACGTTTATTATTTATAATATTTTAATATAAACATAAAAAGGTTGACAGTTTTTTTTAAATATGAAGAATATTATATTCACATACAGTTTTCTTCAAATTCTCCATATAATTTGGGTTATTTGGTCTAGTTCGATACTTATAATCCCATGTTTTTTTGAAATCATAATGCACAGCCTCCATGGCTTGCTCTGAATGTGTCATGGACCGACACTAGGGTATGCGGAGCGGGCGTGCATGCTTGCGTTAGCCGGGCTTTAGTCACTCGGGAGGTCGGGGTTTTTGCTCCTAACAAACCACCCTAGTATGCACATATATAAAAAGTTATTTTCATGCACTTCAAGGGACGAACCCAAATCGAAACTTCATTCAAAAAAAGAAACATCACTAACTGCACTCAGCTTTGGCTTTCCTTTTATATTCGGACGGACTAAAACAGCATAGTAATAAAATCAAAACAAACAGACCAAAACAAAACAAAATTCCTAATCGGAGGAAGGCACCAGCAGCTATGGCTGGTCAGATCATACTAATATTACCTATGCCAAAATAATACCTGCATAATAAAATGAAAACATACCTGTGAGAGGAGGTTTGAGGTGTTGTTTTGCCTCCTTATTTACTCTCACTCCCTTCCCTACCATGTATTGAGAGTTAACATCAACTTCTCCCATACCCAACCAACCAAACCCCACGACTACATGATCAACTCACAAGACTTATAATAATTTACTCTTTATTCATAATTAACAAAAGATAAGAGAATTAAGGAATGCTCATTAGACTAAAATTACGTTTCATTCTTCCATTGCGGGCATACATAAGTATGTTAGTATAAACGTATGTATGTAAATCAACAAACAAATCTGAACTCTTCATTCATTATTTAGGTAAATTTGAATTTACGTATCTATGTGTATATATGTATATTATATGTAAATGATAATATTTATGTACATATGTCGGCGGTATGCCATAGCAAAAAAAAACAAAAAAAAACTTACTTCATTATGTATGCTTATGTAAAGATGTATGTATGCCTTTTAAATATTAGGGAGGAAAGTACCACTAACAAACTAAATCAAAGTTATCAATGAAAATGATAAACGGTATTGTGAGTACAACTCATAGTATCTCAAATTTAACTAAAACTAAAATAGGTTATATGCCGATTTAGGTGTACATACATATATATATAAGCATGTTCGTAAACTTATTTCTTTTATATAAGTGTAATAACAAAAAAATTTAAAAATAATAAAATTATCAATTACTTAGAGTGAGTAATCTAGAGAGCAACGATAATGTGAGTACGGCTCATGGCATCTTGATAGGTATATATGTATGTACTTCAAACTAAGAATATGTTATATGCATATTTATGTAAATGTGTAGATATGTTTGTATGTTTGTTTACTTACATTGCATTAGGGATGTCCAACGATGTTTGCGCAAACAAGTTGACTGAATTTTGTTGGTGCCGATGATGATTTAAAATGTATATAATAAATGTTCAAAATAAATATGCATACTTCATATACGTATTTGTTGCCTCAACTCAATCTATGTGCTTTAAATTAAATTTTTTTTTTTTTTTTTTTTTACATTTTTCTTTTTCTTGATTACAAATAATAATTCATATTTTAATTTTGGTAGATTTGTTTATATAACTACATACTTATTCATACATATGCACATGTAGGCATCCGCATATACCCGTACATATGTATACCTAGATATACATATGCAGAGATACATACAGGTACTCACATATGCATATTATGTATGGCCATATATACTACATACTACATGAAAATTCGTTTGCTTATGTAAAGTTTTTCTTTCTTTTCGATAAAAGGGAAACCTTTTGTTGTTTTTGGTTTTTTTCAATAAACTACCTAACTCAGAAATTTCATTTCACGGGGAATTACATTAATTTTTCTTTTTTTTTTTTTTTTTTTTTTTTTTTGTTTTCTCTAATCCAATTATTGTTTTTAGGTTTCTTTTCTTTACTTTGTTCTTTATAGTAATACAATTAATCTGGATCGACGCTGTCTATGCCTATATATGCATATTCCTATGCTGCTCCTACGATGAGCAGAATGGAAGCTGGTGCTCCCGTATAATTGTTCAGATGACCACTGCTGCCAACGTACTCCAAATAGGCCTCTGTACGATTATATATGCTTGTTGCGTAAATGCACCTTGCAGATAACCAATCCCTACTAGGGTATCCACGTGGGATGGAACCTGGTGACCTTTGAATAAAGTTTACCAAAACCACGTTTTACATAGAAATACTAATATTCTATGGACAGCATAACTACGTACCTTTATGTATGAGGATAATATGATGAAGGTATTTATAGTTGTATGCAGGTTGGAGAAGGTGCTTTTACCAATCCTTCCAGAAATGTCGCCTGCACGAGGCAGTAGAATGTCTTATTTTTTTCTGGGACTTTTAATTATAAAAAATGAACACTTTTGCGGGAAAATTACGATATTATCGCGATGCTAAATTATTTTAACACTTACTTGCGCTTTTATTTAAGTAAATTTATTCGCGATTGGACTTATAAAAAATGATAACCGCACTCAAATATTAATATTTTTATACAGTAACATCCACCACATGTGGCTTGCTTTAGATCTCAACAGGAAATGGCAGAGAGATATATCTTGACATAAAATTCCATCATCGTTCTCTCAGCTGAATCGATCGATTTACAGTGATGGATAACGTGCATAATTTGCAAAAATAACTTTAAAGGCTGCGGATTAACCCGTCATTACCTTGAATGGAAATTAACTACATTTCGGTAATTTGTACCGAATTGAATGAAACTTGAAAGATTAGCTGAACTAAGTAATATTTCAGTTTTGTTTAGGTACTGGTCTGCACCAGCCATCACACAGCAGATTTTAAGTGTGTGGAACTAAATAACACGGAAAACTTAAAAACTGGAAAATGGCACTGGGCTAGGATTTAAGGGGTTGCATGTCCTTCGCATGAAATGTGCCTCGCAATTTCCCTGTCATATCTTCTAGTATGTAACACGATCTGCCAACCTTCTCTCGAACTCTAGCTTTCACAAACGTGTTTGCCAACTTGCTGTTGAATTTTTCTGAAGCCTTACTCAGCGTGAAATTACGACAGAGGACTTCCTGTCCAACGTTAAATGTTACATCGCGAGATCGCAGGTTGTACCTCTTCGAATTGGTTTCATACGCTTTTTGGATATTCTCTCGTACTAAATCTCGAACAAAACCTAAGTTATCAATTCTACTTTCTTGAGTCTCTATCATACCTTCATTTACCATATTAATATTGCGTAGAAGCTTGTAATCGTTACCATGCTTTATCATATGTTGACCGAACACGACAAAATAAGGGGAAAAGTTAATAGTCTGATGAATCGAATTTCTCAATGCACAATTTATACTACTCAAATGGAGATCCCAATCGCGCTGGTCATGTTTTATATAAGCACGAAGTGCGGCATTGATTGAACGATTTACCCTCTCTGAGCTGTTACTTTGTGGTGAATATATTGCCGTGAAAATATGTTTAACCCCATATTTGTTCAAAAAACTTACAAATTCGCGGGATCGAAATTGACTCCCGTTGTCACTTACGATAAATTCGGGAACACCGAAAGTATCGAATACATGTTGTTTTAAATAGTTGGTTATCGGTGATGTGGTAAATTTCTTCAGAGGGCATAAAAAGGTGAACTTTGATAAGTGATCAAGTACGATCAATATACCAATATGGCCGCTCTTCGACCGCGGAAAAGGTCCTATCAAATCTATGTACAATCTTTGAAAAATTCGCTCGGTTGGTGTAAAAGTACCCATAGGAGGTCTAAGGACTTTGGTGGGGTGTTTAGTTGTCTTACACACTTCACAGTCCGAAACGTATTCTCTTACCGAACGATAAAGACCTGGCCAATAAAAATATCTTCTAACTCTTTCTACAGTTTTAGCGACTCCACCGTGAGCAGCTGTATCTACGTTATGTGCATTAAATAAAACCTGCGTTCGCAATCCATCTGGTACAAGAAGTTTCCATGCCTTTTCTTGTTGCTCTTCATTTCCTGTATAAAATTCAGTTCTATGATATATGTATCTTTCAACTACCTTGAAGTCAGGATATTGGTTTTCCTTAAGCTTCAATTTTTCTCTTAACGTAGCGTATTCAACAGTGTCAAACTCAGGCGAATTTAGGTCAATATCTGGAACGTTTTCGTAAGGTAAAACTAACTCATCCATATTCTCTACATTTACACGCGACAAAGCATCTGGGACTACATTTTCTGATCCTTTACGATGCTCAATCGTAAACGCAAAAGCTTGCAATTTCAGTGCCCATCGAGCCAAACGTCCACTGAGATCGCTCTGCTTCATCAGCCAACGAAGACTTGCATGGTCCGTTATGATGCGAAATTCTTGCCCTTCGATATAAGCCCTAAATTTCTTCACTGCCAAAACTGCGGCGAGGCATTCCTGCTCCGTTACGGAGTAATTCCGCTGGGCTTTGTTGAGTTTTTGGCTCATATAGGCTATAGGTACCTCATCGCCATTATCGTTCGTTTGGGCAAGGACTGCGCCAACTCCACATTGACTCGCGTCACACTGTATCAGAAAGGGTTTACTGAAATCAGGATTCGCTAATATAGGCGCAGAAGTCAAACGTTGCTTTAGGAGCTCAAAAGCGTCCTGTACTTCCTGTGACCAATGAAATTCGCGGCTTTTCTTAAGCAGTTCCGTCAACGGGTGAGTAATAGCAGCAAAGTTGGAAATAAACCGCCTATACCACCCTGCCATTCCCAAAAATCGGCGTAGCTGTTTCACCGACTTAGGTGGTGGATATTCAGTAATTGCTGAAACTTTTTCTGGGTCGGTCTGAAGAGTACCTTGCCCTACCACATAACCCAAATAGCGGACCTGTTTGAGACAAAATTTACTTTTGCCGATGTTAATTGTTAAACCAGCCTTTTGAATATGCAACGCTACTTCTTGTAAAAGCTGGATATGTGAATCAAAATCTTCTGATATCAAAAGAAGGTCATCAAGGTACACAAACACGCGTTCCTTGAGGTGGTAAGGGATAACCTTATCCATTAACCGGCACATAGTTTGGGGCGCGTTGCAGAGACCAAATGGCATTACCCTAAATTGATATAATGGTCTGTTTGGCACAGTGAAGGCTGTCTTCTCCCTTGAAGACACTTCCAACGGGATTTGCCAAAACGCGTCTTTAAGATCCAAACTAGAAATGAACTCTGCCCGCGGCAACCTACTTAAAATGCCTTCTATATGCGGTAATGGATAGGCATCCTTTATTGTCACTGTGTTTACCTTGCGACTATCTAAACATAGACGAACCTTCCCCGGTTTCCTAACCAGAACCACAGGTGAGGACCATGGACTGTTCGATTCCTCGATAACTCCCAACGATATCATCCGATCGATTTCATCACCCATTAGCTTTTCAATTGCCGGCGAAATGGGAAAATGCCTCTGCTTTATTGGAGTTGCATTACCAACGTCGATAGTGTGTTCGACTAGTGTTGTCTTACCCAGGCCCTTCTCCTCAAACGAAGGAAAGCATTGAACAGCTGAGGCCAGCTTCTGCTTTTGAATCGTTGATAGCTCATGAGTATTTTCATCTGATTCTAACACAGCAAGCTCACTTACAATATTCGGGGCAATTAGAAAACTTTTCCAAAAATTTACACCTAGGTACACATCCTGACTGAGACTAGGTACGACATAAAATTCAATAGGTAAGGTTTTATTCTCATAACACACATCTAACGTTACTTTGCCAAGAACTGATTGATTTGATCCATCTGCAGTACGCAAATTAGTGTCAAGTTTCTTTATATTAATATTTTGATTAATTATATTTGAAGCCCTGTGGTCGCTGTGGTGCAGTGGGTAGAGTGCTCGCCTGCTATGCCAGAGGTCTCGGATTCAAACCACGGTCCGAGCCAAACAAATTTTTCTAATTAGTAAAAATCCAATTATTGGGTTTTTTAAGAGCAGCGGTCACCTTTCGGCAGTGGGCGGCATACCCTCCGAGAGTATTTCTGCCATGAAAAAGCTTCTCACAAAAAATGCATTCGCCGTTCGGAGCCGGCATAAAACTGTAGGTCCACCCAATTAGTAGGAAAAACAAAAAGGAGTACACCTCGAATTGGGAGAGAAGCTCGGCCATAAAACTCGTCAGAGTTATAATAGCGCCATTGTATTATATATATTATATTTGAAGCCCACTTGGCTCCTAAGCAACTCACGGAAGCTCCTGAGTCAAGGAGACCAAGAACTTTTTCTCCTAAAATTTCAACAGTGGCATATGGTCGAATGTCGTCTAGTTTACACACCACTGTGGTCGCTAAATTTTCTTTTTGTATTTTAACGTTTTGCCAAAACCGTTTTGCTCGAATAGTCGAACGTGGTTGAGAAAAGATCTCCTGGCGCTTTAACTCATATTCTTTTATACGTTGGTGAAGTGGACGAATCGGGTGCAAAGTTACATCCGATGGCGTTGTTTTCACCATACTTTTAGCAATACTAATTGGTTTTAATTTGATATTGGATTGGGATGCCTGCTGGTGGTATTGTAGACACCCCTTTTCTTGTTTTCCGGATTGTTACAATTCGGGCAATTTGGTAAGAAGAAAGCAAGTAAACCACACCCATAACAGAAGACCCTACGAGGCTTGAGACATTGTTTATAACTATGTCCAGGCAAATCGCAGTTCCAACATTTGTTTTCTATAGCCTCTACGGATGTCGCTTCAACAGGTTCGGTTAAATTTGTGTCAGGGATTTCGCTTGAACTAATTTGCAGCACTTCCGCCAATTGTCGTTTCTGAGGAATTAGCGGCCTTGCCACACTATTCTTCACGGTATCAAAAAAGTTCTCGCGACGCCTACAAGCGCGTCTTAAGACAGAAATAGATGTTATGTCCAAGTGAAGTAACTCTAGCCGTATTTCAGGAAGTAGGTTGCGTATTAGAATTTCAACTAATTCTTGCTCTGATATCGGTACTCTCAAGCTATCACTTAAGGTCATAACTGATTCCAAAAATTGTTCAAATGATTCTCCATTTTTCTGTTTCCTATTCCGTATCTTTTCCTTAATATCATAATCAGTCCTAATGTCTTTAAAATTGCTTTTCAATGCCTCGCACAAGTCAACCCAATCAAGATCCCGTACTGAATGGTGATATCTCCAGTACCAATTCTTTGCTTTTCCTTCAAAAAGAACATGGGCATTCTGACAAAGGGCATTGAAATTCCCTCTTAAAGATGAAATTGTCAACGCGTTAATCCTATAAATAAATTCGTTAACAGAAACGGTTTCTGATGATCCATCAAAAGTTAACTTCCAGTTTATAATAATCTTTGAAATCGCTTCAGGTGACAAATTGTTAGGTGGATTTTCACCTCTACGGGTATTGTTGCTGTTGTTATGTGCGTTGAAATTTCTACGGTCATTATTTTGGTTCTGAGAAGCAGAAAAACGTCTTTCATTGTTATTAGGCAAATCTAACAAATTTTGAGCCGGTTCGGGTTCTTGTCTGATTTGACCATTAGTATTATTATTTAAATTAAGATTTTGAAAATGTGTTTCTAACGTCTGTGATACTAACTGGCTAACAGTATCGGTAATTTCGCGTGTCATGGTAACTCGCTGACGTTGAGTAGTCTCCTCTATCATCTGCTGTATACGATGTAAACTAAGGTTAGGTTGTCGCTGTTCATCACGATTTTGTCGGTTATAATGAGGGCGACGTCTATTAGCTGGTGATCGAGTATCATCATTTGCTGACATATTTAATGTATTGTTATTTGCAGCTCTAGATCTCGTTGTAGGACCTCTAAAGCTATTGTTAGTATTTCTGGGTATCGCTCCTTGAGAACTAGCATTATCCAGCTCTGGAATGAGCTCCTGTTCAGAGAAACTTCTCAAAGACTGCGAATCGATAGTTCTACGACATAGAGGACATGAGTCGTTATCTGTCAACCAGATCATCAAACATGATCGGTGAAAACCATGCATGCACGGCGTAGATACGAAATTAAAGTTTGTGGTCTCCTCGTTGCAAATAGTGCATACACAACCAGGAGCCGCAAGGTTTGCTAAATTTTCGTCACTATGACCTACAGGCATTGTAAGGACTAATAGACCTCTACACTGAACTAATAACTTTATTAAACCAAAAGAAAATTGTGCAAAAAAAAATATTTGTCTTTTTGTTTTGTGTTTATGATGTTTGGGGGTTTTTTTTTTTTTCTATAACCTGAATAGTCTTGTAAGTTGAAGTATGTCGTGGGTAATAAAAGGAGGTATATAATTTTCATTCTATTACGCATACTTGAAATTTACATGTAGCTGATGCAATTTTACTAATTCAATCCTTTACTATTTTACAATCAAGCATTACTCGTAAACGCGATAAAGATTGCAAAAAGGGTAAAGGGTACTCCTACAAATATTTCATGTATAATCACTGGTAGGGTGAACTTATAAACACTTAATAAACCCTATTCCAAAATGATTAAAACGTGTAAGTATTAGTAGAAAATGGGGATTTGCTAACTTTTCGGAGTTGGTTAGATGGACGAACAGACGCATCCAAACTAATTCCATCACTCCGCAAAATTAACATTGCAAGTAAAATAAATACTGGGACTCCGCACATGACGTACTAACCATAAAGATTAGAGCTATCATGATTTCGTCGAGCGAGCGGTCGTGCGGGCCCCACGTTGGGCGCCATTTTCATATATATATACTGTCATGGACCGACACTAGGGTATGCGGAGCGGGCGTGCATGCTTGCGTTAGCCGGGCTTTAGTCACTCGGGAGGTCGGGGTTTTTGCTCCTAACAAACCACCCTAGTATGCACATATATAAAAAGTTATTTTCATGCACTTCAAGGGACGAACCCAAATCGAAACTTCATTCAAAAAAAGAAACATCACTAACTGCACTCAGCTTTGGCTTTCCTTTTATATTCGGACGGACTAAAACAGCATAGTAATAAAATCAAAACAAACAGACCAAAACAAAACAAAATTCCTAATCGGAGGAAGGCACCAGCAGCTATGGCTGGTCAGATCATACTAATATTACCTATGCCAAAATAATACCTGCATAATAAAATGAAAACATACCTGTGAGAGGAGGTTTGAGGTGTTGTTTTGCCTCCTTATTTACTCTCACTCCCTTCCCTACCATGTATTGAGAGTTAACATCAACTTCTCCCATACCCAACCAACCAAACCCCACGACTACATGATCAACTCACAAGACTTATAATAATTTACTCTTTATTCATAATTAACAAAAGATAAGAGAATTAAGGAATGCTCATTAGACTAAAATTACGTTTCATTCTTCCATTGCGGGCATACATAAGTATGTTAGTATAAACGTATGTATGTAAATCAACAAACAAATCTGAACTCTTCATTCATTATTTAGGTAAATTTGAATTTACGTATCTATGTGTATATATGTATATTATATGTAAATGATAATATTTATGTACATATGTCGGCGGTATGCCATAGCAAAAAAAAACAAAAAAAAACTTACTTCATTATGTATGCTTATGTAAAGATGTATGTATGCCTTTTAAATATTAGGGAGGAAAGTACCACTAACAAACTAAATCAAAGTTATCAATGAAAATGATAAACGGTATTGTGAGTACAACTCATAGTATCTCAAATTTAACTAAAACTAAAATAGGTTATATGCCGATTTAGGTGTACATACATATATATATAAGCATGTTCGTAAACTTATTTCTTTTATATAAGTGTAATAACAAAAAAATTTAAAAATAATAAAATTATCAATTACTTAGAGTGAGTAATCTAGAGAGCAACGATAATGTGAGTACGGCTCATGGCATCTTGATAGGTATATATGTATGTACTTCAAACTAAGAATATGTTATATGCATATTTATGTAAATGTGTAGATATGTTTGTATGTTTGTTTACTTACATTGCATTATAGATGTCCAACGATGTTTGCGCAAACAAGTTGACTGAATTTTGTTGGTGCCGATGATGATTTAAAATGTATATAATAAATGTTCAAAATAAATATGCATACTTCATATACGTATTTGTTGCCTCAACTCAATCTATGTGCTTTAAATTAAATTTTTTTTTTTTTTTTTTTACATTTTTCTTTTTCTTGATTACAAATAATAATTCATATTTTAATTTTGGTAGATTTGTTTATATAACTACATACTTATTCATACATATGCACATGTAGGCATCCGCATATACCCGTACATATGTATACCTAGATATACATATGCAGAGATACATACAGGTACTCACATATGCATATTATGTATGGCCATATATACTACATACTACATGAAAATTCGTTTGCTTATGTAAAGTTTTTCTTTCTTTTCGATAAAAGGGAAACCTTTTGTTGTTTTTGGTTTTTTTCAATAAACTACCTAACTCAGAAATTTCATTTCACGGGGAATTACATTAATTTTTCTTTTTTTTTTTTTTTTTTTTTTTTTTTTTGTTTTCTCTAATCCAATTATTGTTTTTAGGTTTCTTTTCTTTACTTTGTTCTTTATAGTAATACAATTAATCTGGATCGACGCTGTCTATGCCTATATATGCATATTCCTATGCTGCTCCTACGATGAGCAGAATGGAAGCTGGTGCTCCCGTATAATTGTTCAGATGACCACTGCTGCCAACGTACTCCAAATAGGCCTCTGTACGATTATATATGCTTGTTGCGTAAATGCACCTTGCAGATAACCAATCCCTACTAGGGTATCCACGTGGGATGGAACCTGGTGACCTTTGAATAAAGTTTACCAAAACCACGTTTTACATAGAAATACTAATATTCTATGGACAGCATAACTACGTACCTTTATGTATGAGGATAATATGATGAAGGTATTTATAGTTGTATGCAGGTTGGAGAAGGTGCTTTTACCAATCCTTCCAGAAATGTCGCCTGCACGAGGCAGTAGAATGTCTTATTTTTTTCTGGGACTTTTAATTATAAAAAATGAACACTTTTGCGGGAAAATTACGATATTATCGCGATGCTAAATTATTTTAACACTTACTTGCGCTTTTATTTAAGTAAATTTATTCGCGATTGGACTTATAAAAAATGATAACCGCACTCAAATATTAATATTTTTATACAGTAACATCCACCACATGTGGCTTGCTTTAGATCTCAACAGGAAATGGCAGAGAGATATATCTTGACATAAAATTCCATCATCGTTCTCTCAGCTGAATCGATCGATTTACAGTGATGGATAACGTGCATAATTTGCAAAAATAACTTTAAAGGCTGCGGATTAACCCGTCATTACCTTGAATGGAAATTAACTACATTTCGGTAATTTGTACCGAATTGAATGAAACTTGAAAGATTAGCTGAACTAAGTAATATTTCAGTTTTGTTTAGGTACTGGTCTGCACCAGCCATCACAAATGATACCCTAATCCTATTCCCTGCCTTGAACAAAAATCTTCTATATGAAAAAAAAACTGTATGCACTTTTGGGGTTATGGGTATAGAAAGATCGTTGTAACTCTTTCGGAAATTAGAAATACAATTAATATAATTACTTTTCAAATCAATAGTGAAGCAAGATTCGACCACTGAATGAAAATCGTTAAAAGTTTTTAAGTATTTGAGGCGCTCTAAAGGACATAGACATCTTAATACATCGGTGTTTTCCAATAATTTCTTACAACTATTGCGTTAATGTGGGCTGAGAAGTTCTATGTCCAATAAAAGATTTTTCGTGGTTGCTCAGGCCATGGAGGCTGTGCATTATGATTTCAAAAAAACATGGGATTATAAGTATCGAACTAGACCAAATAACCCAAATTATATGGAGAATTTGAAGAAAACTGTAAGTGAATATAATATTCTTCATATTTAAAAAAAACGGTCAACCTTTTTATGTTTATATTAAAATATTATAAATAATAAATAATAAACGTTTTAAAATGTATTTTTACTGTAATGAATTTTACTATACACTTATATACTAGAAGAACAGAACAGTCATTTTACCGTGGGTGCCATAAAACGAACAGGGGCTCGCATGAAAAGAAAAAATTGACCATTTTAAAAAAAACATGGAATTTCTCAAAATGTGTCCGATGAATGATTTCAATTTTGGCTCAGAACATCTTCTAATATGTCCAAGAATACAACCATGAAATAATATCTTGGTTACTTTGACTTTTCATAATAAGTTGTTTAAGCTCACCGTGTATAGAGCTCTATTCTAGACCGGGTCTCCACATATGGGTCAAAATGAGGATCCGGATGATCCTTGAATATTTCTGAGCAATGTTGGTATCAAATGAAAGGTTTTGAGTAGGACTTCTACACGGAGCCCCGAGATATGGGTCAAACGTGGATCCGAATGATCTTGTATGTCTCTGAGCAAAACAAAACAAATCAAAATCAGAAATCAAAAATCAAAAATTAAAAATCAAAAACCAAACACCGATACAAACAAAACAAACAAAAACAACAAAATGTAGCAGTGAGAATGGCAACAAAAAATTATAAAAACGATAGTCGCATTTTAATCGATAGAAAACCAGTGAAAAAATGAATAAGGGAAAGGGAATAAAAGTCCTATTTCGAAACTGATTACACATCTATGTTCATGAGTACTCCTTACTCACGTTTCCTTTTTTTTTTTTTAACTCAACTGGAGTTAGGAAAATATGTGAAAATTTACTAAGGCGAAATTAAAAAAAAACCCTTATAATTTGCTTTATTAACTAATAACTATTAGAAACTTGTTTCGGACTATAATTGGCTGCGAGAAATGATAAATTGACAGAAATGTAATAAAGCTTGATTAATTAAGCAAATACACAAAAAAAAAACGCAAGTCGGATATCCCATTATCCATACGAAACGATATTACACCCGCCAAAGCATCCTGTACAAAAATTTACAGGAGAGCATTTTTTTTTGTTTTTTTCGCTGTTTTTTACTGGTATATTTAAATGAAATTGAACACGCGTTTAGATGGTTAATTAATATATTGAACCTGATATCTTTTTTCTTGAATAAATTTGCAGTTTGCGAAAAAATCATAATTTTTTCCCTTACGATAATTTCGCTCTCAATGTTTTATGAGCGTTTTTGAATAAATGTCCCTTACGATAATATTTAAAAAATATAAGTGTCTTATTCCATACTTTAGTTGGTTGCCACAGACATACATTTATATGTATGTATATTATATACCTAAAAATAACAAGTCCATCCTAATGTTCTGCAAATATAGTTTTTCTACTGAGAAACAAAATTAATTTCGTTTCTGGTTTTGTTTTTGTTGCAAGGAACAAAATTAATTTTGTTTCTGGTTTTGTTTTTGTTGCAAGGAACAAAATTAATTTTGTTTCTGATACTGAGAAACAAAATTAATTTACTTGAAAGAGTTTTTAGTGCTTAGCACGAAATTTTTATTTTTAATTCAATTTTTTAATTGTTGGGGTAAGTGGAAAAAAAATTCAACAACTATTTACAGCGAAGGTTGAGTGTATAGCTATTTCACGAAAAACCATTTTCGATCATCAGCACTCTTTTCGGAAGTGGATGCACCGGGGATTGAACCCGAGTCCATTCCAACTTCAGCCGCAATGACCCAACTTAATTTAGTTTCGTTACGGATTTTGTTACAAGGAACAAAATTAATTTAGTTTCGTTACAGGTTTTGTTTCTGCTGGAAACGTTTCGGAGTTTTGTTACGACTTTTGTTACAAAGGAGTTTTGTTTCGGTTTCTGTTACAAGGAACAAAATTAATTTAGTTTCGTTACAGGTTTTGTTTCTGCTTGAAACGTTTCGGAGTTTTGTTACGACTTTTGTTACAAAGGAGTTTTGTTTCTGTTTCTGTTTCGTTACTTAGCTGTGTAACAGAAACCGAAACCGAAACGCGTTATGGTGCTAACAGTCAACAACGAGTTGCCGCAACCCATGTCAGCTGACACGATCTACCTTATGAGAGTGCCATATAAATGAAAACTCACCAACGACCGAAACATACGAGTACGCAGCCCGTACCGCAGAAATCAACGAGCATTTTGATTTTTGCCGGAAAACGTGTCAGCTGATTGCTTTTGCTCAACGCGGTGTTGCCGAACGAACTTTTTTAGCCACTAAAACATTTGAACGGTATTTTTCATTGTATTATTAAACGAAATCAATGCGAGTGTAAAATGTAATGGAATATATCTTTCTTCATAGGAAAAACAGCTTAAGTTTACTTAAGCGATTTATGAGTTATTAGATAATTGTTTAGCTCATTTATTGAAAATAATTATCATTTATGTATATGTTACTAATTCACATGAAACCATTTTTAATACGTTTATTTTAGTTTCAAATAAACTTAAAATCGAGATTATCCAGTTATAACTTTTTTCGGAGCATAAATTCTCACAGGATGAAATAAAAAAGTTACATAAATGATGTTAGTAACTAGTAATTTACGATAAATAAAAGTAATTTTTATTTCAAAATTATCCCTTTTTACCATTTTTGAATGGGTCAACGGATAGCGGGCCAGCGGATAGTGAACAACTGATATTTTCCGTCATAAAATTCACACAGGCAAACAAAATTGCGACAATGGCAGCTTTTAGAAATTTTTTTGTGTTTGCACGAAATAAAAATTGCGTATGGTTATTCCTTTATTTATTGCCAAAAAAGTGTATTTTCTTTTACTTATTTTTCACTTTTCAACAAGAAAATAACAAAATACATCAGAACTGCAACTCTGACTCCTGAGGAGGGATAGGACCACGCCACTCAAAAACCCGTTTTTACCCCGCCCGTCTTTTGTTAACAGCTTTTTATTGCGTTAAAAATTAAGTTCCGCTTCGGATTCGTGTTCATGTGATCAAAATGCGTCGATTGACACCCCACTTCTTGAAAATTTACCAATTTTCAGCGTTGTCACCTAAACTAGATAATTACCAATACTTGGAATACAAAATCCCGAATTTTTTTATTAAAAATTTTCGCCTGCGTCGCTTTTTTTCTTAAAGAAAACAATATATTTAAAAATTTAAATTGAGAATAAACATCGGTACTAAGTTTGGGTATTTCATGCGAAATTTTTGTGTCTTCGATTATTTCAAATACGGCAACACTCACACGGCTGTTCAAAATAGAAAACAGCTGATTTTTGTGTTTTCATACGGGCACGCACTTTGTCTAACTCGGAACGAACTCGGGCTTCGGAAACGGGTCGTCAACTCGTTGTTGACTGTCGGCACCCTTACAAGTCCCTGATTTTAAGACTGCTTCACCTGTATGTATGTATGTATGTATGTAAACATTGCATACCTTTAGGCGAAAGCGTGTGTATTCATACACTGAATAGAAGTTTTTCAGTGTGAGATGTGCTAATTTAATTTCTTCATACTACGCAGTACAGACGTTTGGCTGTCACATCGTACACGTATGTACATATATGTATTAGATGATTTTTTTTCTTTTGTATGAGATTATTTAAACCTTCTCAGATCCTCCATCCGGCACCGAAATATGAAAACAGGGTGTTTTAGAAAAAGTAAACTGAAAAAAAAATTTCACTTTTCCAAAAACTGAATGGAGCTACAGGAAATTCCCAGAATTTCAAGGTACATATGTCTAGATTTATGTATGAAAAAAGTGAGGAGTTTGCACAAGAAAAAAATTGATATCTACCCATACGTAGAATTAACCACTAAAGCGAATGGCGTATTTAGTTTTTTGGCACACTACCCAGGGAAGGTAATATCGCGGCCTAAAATTATCATTTTGTTTTTTTTCTCATGAATCTTCAATTTCTTTCCCTATACTCTTCCCGAAAACGGACGTTATTTTTTAATTAAATCACATGGTAGACTGCGTTAATTAAGTGCCTTCCAGATATGTATAGCTATTAAAAATCTAATTAACTTTGGATGAGTTCATCAAGTTTAAGTGAAGTAAAGTTGGGTATAAAAGGGTAACATACCTTAAAGGTAGTCAACAAAAAAAAATTATCAAAAAATATAACGTTAATAAAATTTAAATAGTAAATAATAAAAAAGGAAATTTTTGAAACACATTTCATTCATATCTACCATAAGCCCGAAACAATTTTTTGTTTTTGATGACCAACGTAACGAAATAATTTTGATAATTTTTATTGGGTATTCAACGGGATAACATTTTTTTTGTTGATATCATTGTGCAGCGTTGCAAAAATTAATATATAAACCATAAACCAACGATATATGATGATACATATCGTCCCTGTGTATACCAAATGAGCTATGTATTTTTGAGTAACTGTGCAGGAGAGCAAAAAAACTGATTCCTGGCGTCCATTGGCAAATTTAGCAAATTTTTAATTCAGAAAGGATGGTACTATATGATTGTTATTGATTTAAAAAAAAATAAATCACTTTTTTTACCCATTGCAACGTAATAAAGAGTTGCGCCTTTTTAAAGCACATACATAGCTCTTTTCTTGCACCACTTAAATTTTATTTTTCTGGTACAAGACGGCAATTCTGGTTAAATTGGTCTAAAATTTTTGCGGGCTCTTAATAAATCTTATATTAAATAATAACTTACCGAATAAGAATTGTTTGGTGGTTATTGTGCAATCAAAGGCTTATAAAGCTTGTCGACTGGTAATGCGCTTTTATAAAAGGAATATTGAGTAAAATTTACAATTCATATGTATGTATGTGCCTGTGACCACTGATTCCCACCAAAAAACTCGATGACCGTGGAATTAAGAGGGTAATCCAGAAAAACCCTGGCAATCGCTTCCACATTCGTTGACATAATGCCTGACATTAGCATGGGCTTGTCATTGGAGGGAAGAACTTCCCCACTGCATTACCGCCGAACGAATAAATCACGCAACACCGCACAATGGGTGATTGCGGCCAAAAATATATTCAAAATTAAAGTATGAGTAAAACCATTTTTTTAAACAGAGATCGACAGATACATCAAATTGTAATAAAAAAGCTTATATAAAAATTTTTGAGTATCTTTTCGTTTAGCCGTACAGGGTGCCCAAAGTTGAGCAAAAAATAGGCCCTTTTATTTCTCAATGAACACACCTCATACAAAACGCTCTTTCTCATTTAACTGTTAACCTACATACACGAATGATACATCGTTACATAGATAATGATTTTCTCTTTCAGAAAAAATAACTTAGTTGTAAATAGCGCTCACTGTTGAATTTATATGAATTTTCAAATATTCACAAAAAATGTCGATGATAAAAAAATTTTCCTCGACTTTGAATAAAAAAATAAAAAAAAACAAAAAATATTACCTCCTCAATTTTTTTTTATGCTTTGAAATAATATATTCTTAATCAAACTGCATTTTCACTTTAAAAATGCACTTGCTTCATTTGCTTTTATAATTTTTTTCCCATCTGCCTAAAACTGTGTTTTTGTAAATGCATTAATTATGTTACTTTTGACATTATGAAAAACGTGTATATTTAGGCGACTAATCGAATATTTCTCTATCGTCTTTCAGCAAATGGTCCATACTTTAAAATTATGAGGTAATTTTTTTTATCAGCGTTAATTGTTATCTTTGGCAGCTTTTTTATTTTAGAATATAAAAAAAAAAATTGTTAAAATTGTAAAATTTTAAAATGAAATTAAAAAAAAACAAAAAATATTACCTCCTCAATTTTTTAATATTTGATGCTCCTGAATGTCTTTTAAAAACTGGCGAAAAAATTGTAAAAATTCGTTTGCTCCATTTTGTTTTATGAACATTTTTATGGAAGGTGTTTTTTGAGTTTTGGTACATTTTTCCCATACAAAATGCCCAGAAGTATGCTTCAAAAAGTTTAAATTTTTTTGTATGGGGAATATTTGTCAAAATGGTGAAACTTAAATATCGATATTTCCAATTCTAATTAAGATATTCGAAGAAACTAAACGCTGTTTTCAAGGGTAATGATTGTGCTTTCAACTGGTTAAATCGAATTTGAGTGGAAAGTAATTATATAAAAGATATTAAGCAGGGAATAGAGCCAAAAAACGTGTTTTTTTCCTATTTGGGCATGAATATTTCAGAAACTAGAAACAATTTGGAAAATCTGACTCCAGACTCAGGTTTATCACACTGAAATCCTTTAGAAAAGTGTAATTTCATTTCCGGTATAAAATTTTTTTGAAATGCGATTTTTTTGTATGAAAGTTTTATGATAAATGCTTATAACATACTTAAAAGTGCATATATTTTTAATTTAAAAACGGTGAAGTGCTTTACCCTTTTTCCAAAATGATTACCGCATTTGATTTATATTTCAAAAATGTATACACTAATCAAAATGGAGCATTTTAGCTATAATAGTTAGGAAAATGCTGAAATTTCAAAAATACCGTTATATGGGAGGTGGGCGTATTTGTGGGTGGATTTTGTTCAAATTTTCACAGTTTACTAACTTCAACCAAAAAAGCTTAAGTTCCGAGTTTCAAGATTCTAGCTTAATTATTACTATTTTTGGCCGCGTTTGTATGGAGGTGCCCCCACTGTGTACCGCAAGCATTCTAGTGAATCAAATAAAGAACACCTTACAGGGAAGCAGAGAAAGAAGGCGAAAAATGTAAGGCATGATCGAAATTTCCAGGGGTATTTATTCCAGTTCATTTTTCGCGCTCCATTCTACTTTGCATTACATGGAATAGGTAATGGAAGCTCATTCCACTCTGCATTACTGGCAATGCATGAAAGAAGTGATGAACTCGCCAGATGTTCCATGCCAAGGCCTTCTATCATGCCTGACAGGTAATAGCGATGACCAGATTTTTGCTGGGTTGTCGCCACTTGGCTATGGTTGTTGTTGCATGTTGGGCCACTTACAAACTTGCACTAAATAGTTGCTATTTTGACTGACCAGCAGTGTTTGCTTGCAACCATTGGTAAATATTCGATGCATTGAGTTTGGAATTGGAAAATCATCGTACTACAAGTGAGGGTTTGTAGTTTTTATGCAAATAATATGTTCCTGCATTGATCTGGGTAGCCATTCTACCAATTGTTGTTGTATCGCAAACATTGGATATATCAGCTGATTAGTTGTGAGCGTCACTAGCGCCATCTGTAGGCAATTAGTGTAATATTGTGTATCAAAGATAACTAGATACGAGACTCTCAAATTTATCTGCTCTCACGCGGTCCTGAACTGTCTTTTCACCTTCAAACACTGACGAATCGGGGGGATCAGCTGACAGCAAAATCAGCTGATACCACAAACCAGATCAAATCCACCATAAATAATAAACCAATGAGGGATTTTGGATATTTCCTTAAAATTAATGCTATATTAATTGATTTCTCAATGAAAACACAATATTATTTTCCTTTTTAGCCTGGAAACAAAATTTGAATGAAATACTTGCGTGAATTTTATTAACTGGTTTAATAACATATAAACCATTTTACATGATCTTAAATACTCAAGATTATACTTTAGATCAAATTTAAGTCACTGTCATATTTTGCAGCAAAAATTAGGTAATATTATTCATTTGCAAGAAATGACGGAATACCCCCAAATTTTATTTTAAAATACCCACATTCACTTTTTTACGCAGTGGCACCAATGGAAAATGTTATAAAAAATGCGCATTTTTCAGCGCTCTCACGAAACAAAGAGTTTTGTATCTAGTTATCTATGTTGTGTACAGCGTTGCCGTTTTAGCCATTTGGTGGCTAGATTTAGCCACCGCCGTGTTTTATTAGCCACCAAAATTTGGGTCCACGTTTTTAGCCACCGCTTGTAATGAACCATAATTTTGCACATAGGAAAGATGTGGTAACGCTAATTCAATTGAGCGATTATCACAAATCGATTTAAAGGCCCTTGGCAACTTACAATTTGAGTTTTTTTTGAATGAGTTAGTCAAATTTGATTGTTTTTTGTATGTGTTAGTGCAATCGGCAGCCGTCGTGCTATGCGAAAATCAAAAATTTTTGATATTTGCGTCAATCACCCGACACTCACACATATACACTTCCTCTCAATCCAGATTATAAGTTGCCAAGGGCCTTAAGTGTTAAAAAACAAAACAAGTAACGCAACTATCGATAAATGCCTGTTGATACTCGCTAGTGAAATAGTAGGCTGTCGATGAAAGTCCGTATAAGGATCTAACTGACTTTGTATATTGTTTGCTACTTCTACCACTTAGCAACGCCGAAGAGGAAAGAACCTTTTCCGTAATGAATATTGTCAAAACCAAAAATCGAAACAAAATGAATCTTACAATGTTGAATTTTAACTATAAGAAATGGCTTAAAGAATGTAAAACAATGTTGCAATGAATTTGAAATAACAGAAGATCTCATTAAATTAATGAAGAAAGAATTAATTTATGAAGAGATGGAGTCAATTAGTGATGACGACATATTGATAGATATTAAATGTGATATCTAATTGTTTTAGATATAGTTAAGTACATACTATGTATGTATGTATGAATATTTTATTTTTACACAAATTTATGATTCTTTCCTTATATTGTTTGCAATAGTTTTGTGCCTGAATTTTAAAAATAAATTTAAAACATGTTAATTTGAAACAAAACTTTTTAGCCACCATTTTTAGCCATGAACCAAATTTGTTAGCCATTTTTAGCCACAAATGAAATCAAATCTAGCCACCACGAAAATTTTTCAACGGCAACGCTGGTTGTGTATACTACTATTGAGACCGTGTTGCCGCTTTTGTTTTGTTGAGATACCCAATTAAGGTATTAAGCTGAAGCAATAAAAATCATTGTACGCAAAATTTTGTGCAGTATGCCCTCTAACCCATCTATGCCTCTGAAGCGACGATCAAGTAAAGGTTCACCTGCATCTAAGACGGCCAAACTTGATGAGAATTCTATTCTGTCTTCTGTTTTCTCTGTGTTGAGTGAGTTGGAGACAAAATTGCAGCAGCAATCTAATAAGCTCGAGTCAGTATTTGAAAGTATATCCGTCAAATTGGCAGATCTTGAAAAAACGTTGGTCCAGAGGATTGATGACGAGGTTGGCGCAATTACTGCCACAGCTGTCGAGTCTACAAGGCGTGTCACTGTCTTGGAAGAAAAGGTGAAAGAGCTAGAAGGTAATTTAAGTGATCTACGTGGAGAGGTGGTAAGCGTCAGAGAAGCAAAAACTGTGCCGGATTTCGTTGCAGACGCGTTTGGTGTACCTTATTTAGAGGAGGAAAATTTAAAGACCATCTTCAATAAAGTCTGTTTCTCTATTGGTTTTGCCGCGCCACGGATCCGAGATATTTTTCGCACAAAGCGTTCTACTAACAGTGCGATCATCATAAAATTTCTATCTCTCATTGATCGCAATCGCACGCTCAAGGCTTTTACTGAACACCGTAAACGTACTAACGCCCCAATCTATCTACAAGATATTGACCTGGAAGGGAAATTTTCAATCTTTGAAAGCATCTCTCCACACAAACGAAAGCTGCTACATGAAACATTAAAACTGCGTCGTGAGGGCAAGTTAACGTCGGTGTTTACCTTGCGGGAGGGGGAGTGTACGTTAGAGTGACGAAGGATTCTAATGCTATAAAAGTCACAGAGTTGACTGATACACAAAAACTTTTATGAAACGCTGTATGTTTAAGGTGGAGGAATTGCTATCTATTGCAGAAAGTATATCAACATGAAGCTTATGTGTAAATCAGATAACTGTGGAGTGAATATATGTTTGTAGAATTATCCAACAAATCCACCAAAATTCTGGTGTCTTGCGTGTATAACCCTCCCAAGTCTGTAAGTCTTAATACGTTTTTTGTTGCCCTTTCATCTTATGTTGTTGAGTATGATAGTATTGTAGAGAGAGACTTTAATGTTAACCTTCTTGTCTGTGATACATCTAGTACCTGTTTGTTAAATGACATTGCATTGTCTGGCCTATATGTTGTTAATAAGTCTGTACCAACAAGGTATAGCAACAAATGCAATCCTCTCTACTTGACTATTTTATAATTTCTGACCACTCTTTTGTATTAAAATATGACCAAATTTCATTTATATCGGACCATGACTTAATATTCTGTACACTTGACTTTAATTTTGACCGCACTGTGAACGATTGACCGCACTGTGAACGATCGAGCGTTCACATTTCGAGATTATCGTAATATGGATCTTGACTCTCTAACTACCGACATTGCCAATATTAATTGGAGTGACTGTTGGTGTTATGCGACTGCTGATGAGAAGTTAGAATTCGTTAATGAGAATATATTTGATGCTTTTGTTAGAAATGTTCCAGTACGTCATGTTACATCGAAAGCATCGGCGGCTCCATGGTTTACTAGAGAAGTTATGAACGCTATAAAAACCCGCAGCAAAGCATTTTCTAGATGGAAAAGAAACCGCAATGAAACAAATGGGATTCATTTTAAGAATGCGGGATTCATTTTAAGAATGCGCCACTTCCCTCATTAGAACTGAAAAACGCAGATTTTATGCCTCTAAACTTGATGCTTCCTTACCTCCGGCGCCTCTATGGCGTAACCTGAGGCTTTTGCGTGTTAAAGGTAAATATGAACCTGAATGCACTCTGGAAGCTGACTCCCTTAATAAGTTCTTTGTCAATTCTACTCCCCTCAATACCCGAAACCGACAATTCATCCCCTGATTTTCTTTTTTCTTCTTCGCTGCGATCACATACCGCAGTACACAATATCAAATTGAGTTGTTGCTGATAGACTTACTTAATTCCTTCACATATTTTTACCGCCTGATTAGGACAATAACAGAGTGTGATGAAGAAGTATTTTCAAAATAAAGTCGAATGCAACTGATGAAGATGGGATCACAATTAAATTTATAAAATTAATCTTACCATACATCGTAGGAACCATCACACATATAATAAACCATTGTATTACTACGTCGCACTTCCCTAATCAGTGGAAGGTTGCTTTGGTGAAACCTGTCGCCAAAAACAAATCGCCTGCCTTGCTGTCTGATTTCCGCCCAATTAGCTCTATCAAAAGTTTTTGAAACCCTCATGGCGGAACAAATAACGCTCCATGTGAGAAATAACAGCTTACTTTCGCCGCTCCAGTATGGGTTTCGGGCTGAACATAGTTGCTCAACTGCTGTCCAGTGATGCCAAGTGTAGGGAAAAGAGGCTACATGTAGGGAAATTCGACCTAAAATTTGCAGTGTAGGGAAAAAGGGACAGATTTTCAAAAATTAGCTAAATGTAGGGAATTTTTGAATTCAGAAATTTTCGTTTTCTTTGCACAGAACTAATTTTTTTATATATATAGGTACTTTATTCGGTCTATTACAGACTAGAAATGTACAAGAAAATTACTAACTAAATAAGTTGGAATTCCGTACTAGGGATAAAATGAAGTAATCTTATCGGCAAATTGGGATATCGGCATTGCAGTCAAGATCTAATTTTTTGTAAATATTATTGATTTCACTGACTGCCCTGGTAATGGGGGCAAGATAATGGTAATTGGATTTAACTGCTGTGAGATGAAAAGGGTAGTGGGAACGTAGGACACGATTTGGAACATTGAAGCTCAGTTGCTGAAGCAGGCTCACGCAATCAATTAATCCATTAACAATGTCAAAAATGAACATTATCGAATGAATTGTGCGCCGACTAGAGAGAGATTTTAAGTTTATGAGGAAACACCGAGCATTATACGATGGATAGGGGTCGACGAAATGAAGGGGATAGAGAGCAAAGCGTGTAAAACCTAAAATTTTTTAATAACTACAAATAAAATGTTTCTGCATGTTTGAGTACAATATTTCAAAATTGTACTTTGTTCTGATCTGGCAATATATTCTTCGACCTGCTTACAGGACCTCGGAGCAAAGGCTTCTCTTTTCGTTAGCTTCGCTCCTGCTCCGCTCCCAAAATTTTTTGCTTTAGTTCTGGTTCCGATCTTAGCACCAAATTTCGCTTCCATCTTTTGTTGTGGTGGGATGGTGCCCATCCCTGCTTTACCAAGACCTAGTGTTCTTACCTGTTTAATACATAGTTATCCCACATGCCCTCGCACCAGTTTTCAGTACAATACTAAAAATATTTCCAAAGATATTCGCTGTCAAAGTTTCAGTTTGTATGGGAGGTGCCAATTTCTGCTTTACCAAGACCTAGTGTTTTTACCCGTTTAATACATAGTTATCTCACATGCCCCCACACCAATTTTCAATACCCTACTGCAAATATTTCAAGAAATATTCGCTGTGTATGGGAGGTGCCCATCCCTGCCTTTTAATCAGATTAAAAATATGCCTATTGTAATAAATAATAATAACTCTGACGAGTTTTATGACCGAGCTTCTCTCCCAATTCGAGGTGTGCTCCTTTTTATTTTTCCTACTAATTGGGAGGACCTACAGTTTTATGCTGGCTCAGAACGGCAAATACATTTTTTGTGAGAAGCTTTTTCATGGCAGAAATACTCTCGGAGGGTATGCCGCCCACTGCCAAGAGGTAACCGCTGCTCTATTGTAATTACCGGGTGAAAATACCTAGGTGTGCAAAGTTTCGTGAGGATCCGTTCAGCGGTTTTCTCGCCAATTGAGTTTAAACACAATTTCCATTTCACATTTATAAGATACAGAAAATACGACGTAGGGAAATTTGTAGGGAAAAATTTTGTTAGCGTAGGGAAAAGTAGGGAATTTTTTGGCATGGCGTAGGGATTTTTGGTCAAAGAATATTGGCATCACTGCTGCTGTCATGAAAATTCTTTATGATATACGTATTCCTCTTGATATGAACTTGATTTCTCCAAAGCATTCGACTCTGTTGACCATGATCTCCTTTGTGCTAAATTGAAACATTATTATGGATTCAGTAGACATTCCTTGAATCTAATGAAAAGCTACTTGAACAAGAGATCTCTGCGCGTCAAAACTAAAACACAAACTTCCCAACTTAGAAAACTTGAATTTGGTGTACCCCAGGGCTCAATTCTCGGACCATTGCTCTTTAGTTTGTTCTTGAATGATGTGTTTAATGTATGTAAATTTGTAAGTGTACATGCCTATGCTGACGATATTCAGATTTACTTATCTAGTCGGTTTGATGAAATTGATAATCTTTGTCATAAAATTAATGATGATATCTCATCCATTGCGCAGTGGGGAGAAAATAATGCCCTCTGTCTTAATGTTAAAAAGACCTATGTTTTGCCTATATCGAAAAAAACTTATGCCTAACTGCATTCCACCCATATATGTATGTATATCGGTAAAAGTGTTATTTCTGTTGTGAACAAAATTATAAACTTAGGTTTTATTATAAATTCAAACTTGACTTGTGTTGACCACATAAATTCGGCATTAAGCAGAACATACTATGTTTTACTTAATCTGAGACAGTCGGCATTGTTCACTCCCGTAAATATCAGACATAAGCTAGCGATTCAGTTAATACTACCATACTTAACTTATTCAGAGTTTATTTATAATCGGTTCGACTCTAACTCTGCTCACAAATCATGTAACTCGCTACGTAGACGGGTTACGAAAATTCGCCCGCATATCCCATTTAATCTTTTGGTATGTGATATTCATGATTATTTGAGAGCTAGAAGCTGTATTTTTCTGCATCGCCTTATGATTACCAAAACACCTTCTTACCTATATGAGAAACTCGTATATACCGAGTCAACTCGTTTAACAGACTTAATCGTTCCTATTTTTAAGTCGGTTACTTCCACTAGATTGTTTTTTGTGAACACTATACGTTCGTGGAACTCTATTCCAAATGCTGTAAGAAATAGACTTAGCAAAAGCAACTATAAAAAGTTATATATGATTACTTTTCTCCAGCCAATTAGATTAGCCATATATCTACATGTATATGTATTTCTAATTAGTTAGTAAGACATTCTGTAACCATATACATATGTATCTCTTTTGTGTATTATAAATTGTATCTATGTCGCGTCGCGGTGGGTCTAAGTTCTATTCCCGGCTTGATCCCGAAAAGAAATCTGATGAAGAATTGGTTTTCTTCGAAAAAGCTATAATTTCTACCATCGCTGGTAATACGTAGCTTTGAACTTCTTCGCTTTTCGCCAAATAAAAATTAATTAAAAATCTTCTGTGTCCACACAATAATTCAACAATTAAAATTAAATAAAAAGGCAGGGTGTTGCAAATGCACATTACTTCCGGCTAACCGAAGCATAGACCGCCTAAAATTACTCAACAAATTTGTGTTACCTCATTAAAATCATGAGTACATAAAAATACAACAATAATGTTGGGCGAGTAAAGGTGGCAAAAGAAAAGCGACAAAAAGTTCAACTGCGTACCAGGCCGTGTTTGGGTGAGTGGGTTAGCGCGTCGCTAACATTTGCACCTTCTCGCGGTGGGTCTAAGTTCGATTCCCGGCTTGATCCCGAAAAGAAATCTGATGATGAAGAATTGGTTTTCTTCGAAAAAGCTATCATTTCTACCATCGCTGGTAATACGTAGCTTTGAACTTCTTCGCTTTTCGCCAAATAAAAAATAATTATTAAATAATTTTTAGTTTTTTCTTAAATATAAGTACAAAAAACCTGATGTATTGTGGAACGATCTTCCGTCATCCCTTGTCAAGTTTGGTTTGGAGACAAACCGGTTTCGGCTAATATGCGCCATCTTCAGTGTCTTCTTTCGAGAACGAAACCAAACTTGACAAGGGATGACGGAAAATCGTTCCACAATACATCATATTCCTACCCTGTCGGAAAAACAAGCAACCAAAAAGTTATAAATAAATAAACGTTTTGAAGATTTATTTTCTGACTGTTATATATGTATGTAGGTGTTTTATTTGAAAAAAAGCATACTTATTTCTTTTTCAGGAGGTGCCACACTATTCCACCAAATGTTGAAAAACTTCATTGCTCTTGCGCACAGTACTCCTCGATTTTCTTGTTGCTGACATTATACAAAAAAAATTTATATAAAAACGCACTTAACTACTCTCTACTATACTTTTATCACTTTATTTATTTCATTAAAACTTCAATATTTTCACTTGTTTACTGTTCAGAAATCGAAACTAAAATGAGTTCTGGGGTATGTTAGTGTCTAGCACGAAATTATTATTTTTAATTTTAATTTTTATACTTTGGAATAAGCGGAAAAATCCAATTAGCTCATACAGCGATGGTAGATGTGATAGCTATTTCGAAGAAAAACCACTTTCTTCATCATCAGACATCTTCTCGGGAGCACACTAGGCTTTGAACCTACGCTCCAACCATCAGTAGTTTGTTTTGATGAGTAGTGGATGAAAAGGAGATGCAAAAAGAGAATCGTTGAAAATGTGTGTACCTACACATCCATGAATGTGTGTATACACATTTTCATAGTTGTTTATTGAGAAAAGAACTGCCACTAAAAACTACAAGTTGCGCGCCGTCGCATTTGCTGCCGTAGTTACAAGCTGTTTATTGGTCAACGACTATCTCAAATGAGCTAGTTGTTATTTCTGTTAAACGACCATGCGACTAGACTGAGATAGTCGCAGCACAGTCAGCAATGCAAACCCTGGTTCGAGGCCTTCGGCCGCGCTTTAATAAAATAACCCTTAGCCGGCTAAAATCTCTTTCTGGAGAACTTCAATATTATAATTTAATAATAGTTGAAAGTGTTAATTTAGGTGAAATTCCTACTAGTTTTTAAATAAATGAAATTGGTTCATATCCAATCTGAGCCTCGGAACTTCAACGGCAGTTATCTTGGGAACCATAGGCCTCCGAAGGGTGTCCCCTCTGCCCCCTGAAAAGGATATTTTTATCGGTGCGCGCTCGACCAATGGAAATCCGACCCATATTGACTTACCTTTTTAGGGGAATCCTCCTCTTTCGATATTTTGATGCAACCTATTGTTGCTTCCCGCCCACCGTGCACAGCTAGCGCGTATTTCAGCTCTAACTTTTGTTGAGTATTAACGTATAGATATGTAGGAATGAGAGTTGGATCATTAGATTAAAATATTTACATAAACTAGCAAAATATTTGAACTTAAAATAGCACCATAAAAAACATACTTTTATTGAAATTTTCACTTTAGATGCACCAAAGTACATTAATCACTGCCGGTAAATCAAAATTGTATATTAAAGAAAAATATTGCTTTATTTATTCTGAATGAAACATATCCTAAGGAATTTTCACGTAGAGTTAACAGTTTAGGAGTTATACGCAAATTAAATTGGATAATTTTTGTGTTATTTTATATTTCAATCGTTATTCTTTAGGTCCTGTTCACATTGGATTTTTCTACTACAGGTGTCCTGTTTTCTTTTTAATATCTTTTCTTGTATCCTTTAGCTACCAGATAATGTACTGAAATCGGAAAAATTTGGACTTTGGCGAATTTTCGATTTCGTCAATATTTGATACTTTAAAAAAAAAAACAAAAAATGTAGATATCCTTGAAAAAGGAGCAGCTCGGATTTTAATTTCAACGGATGTTTCATCTAGAAACATCACATAACACAACCCCACTTTCCTTTTTTGTCGACATTTTCATGGAACCTATCGTCGCTTCCTGCCCACCATGTCTGACGAGTTTCTCACCCAATTGGGGCCGTGTTTCTTAACTTTTGTTTTTCTTACAAATTAAGTGGACCCACATGCCGGCTTTTAAAGGCGATTGCTTGTTTTTTTTGGTTTGCTTGCTGTAATTTGTATGCTTTTTTTGTGAGAAGTTTTTTTTTATATATTAGTACTGACAAAATTATGCCGCTAATATCTATACATATATAATAAAAAAAAAGTCGATTAGGCGAGCCAATTAATCGATTTCCGACTGACTTTCACACACAACAATCGATTAAAGTCGAAGTCGACTTACCCAGCCCTAGGGAAAATCACCACAACACGCTTTGGTAATCTGGAAATGAACAATGAAGAATCCAAAGCAAGAAATTCAAAGCTGCAACAGCTAGAGTCGCCACAAAAGGCCCGGTTGTAATAATGTTTGACGAAAAAATAAGCTGGTCCAGAAATTCTGATGGAATCGACATATAGTGTCATGTGCAAAATATGTTTGTAAGCCCAGTCACAGTAGAAATATATGCAGCAATTGCCTTAAAAAGCATAAAAATATTTCAAATTAAGCTATCATCCTTTATATATTTAAATTAATTGAGAATTTATAATCATAAATTAATGTTAAATATATTCCCAAACCGTAAATTTTTTTTCCGTAGGTCAACGGTTAACCGACTTTAGTAATATCAACGTAGGATGCCCTAGAGGTTCAGGAAATTTGACGTAAACATTTTCCGCTACATTTAAGGACGGCCGTAATGCAGGGCCGCCGAGAGAAAATCCGGGCCCGGGGTCAAAATAACTACGGGCCCCCATACTAAATGAACAAATTCTCAAAATCAAAATTCAATGAATATATAGTTACGAACTTTAATTTATCTATACATGGCCGCTGTGGTGCAGTGGGTAGAGTGCTCGCCTGCTATGCCAGGCTTCTGTTTTAGCCACTCGAAAAAAAAAAATGGACGTGTTTTTGTAGCGTCCGGAACGCAGTTTAAGTGGCTAAAACAGAGGCATTAAACTAAATTTCTGTCGCTAACATACTTTAATCATTAGCTGTGGCCTAAATCTTTCCTTTTATCATAAAACGATACAATATTTCGCGATATTTCTGCCTCAAAAGTTCAAAAAATCGTGCGAGCATACCGTCCGAAACGCCCAGGATATACCCATATCGCTGTATAAGAATTTGCATCATACCGAATTTTTCTGTTGCAACAGAAAACGAATTCAAATTTATGCTGCAAAGTCGACGCCAAAAACCAACAATTCCTTAAGTGGGGTGCAGACACTTTAAGAGATTTATAAAATTTGTTGAAATTTAAAATGATTGCTATCTACGAAAGGTGATTAAAGGTGTTGTTCGTTTATTTTCTGTAAGCAAAAACTTGGATATCATTTTGAGATTCCCGGGCCCTCTAAAGCCCGGGCCCGGGGCAATTGACCCCCTCAGCCCCCCCCCCCTCTCGTCGGGCCTGCCGTAATGTACATACATATCTTTTGTGTAGGTTTTGAAAAATGGTCCAATAGTTATACAGTAAAAATAATAAATGGTAGCTTTTTTTATTTGACCAAGCTCAAATATGTAGGTACATATGTACATACATATGTATGTAGGTACATACATGTATTAAAAGGGTAAAAATGATTTCCAGCTTATTTACGAACTCCTACCTTAATTTAAACTTCATTACTTGTTGAAATAAATTTCATGCGAACGCCTATTACTGCTATGAATTTATTATTAGTGAGTACATGCTGGTTGCATATATATGTACATACTTATGTACATATATCTACATAAATATGTAATATAAAACGTAAGGGTGTATAAATGAATATGTAACTGGTTATATATAAGGTCCTTATAACCGTGCAACCAAATTAATGTCGTTTTTGAATTTCCAGGAGTAATAGTGACACTATTGCGTGATTGGTTGAATGAGGACTGAAGAAGTGTACGTAATGAAAGCACAAACACAAATGGATAGATACCCGGCAAAAAATGCGATTAATCCGGGTGCCCGAGATCAATCGCAAGGCAGCATGCGACTAATACAATTTTAATAATAATAATACACTGGCGCTATTATAACTCTGATGAGTTTTATAGTCGAGCTTCTATCCCAAATGGAGGCGTGCTCCTTAACTTTTTGTTTTTTCAACTAATCGGGTGGACCTACAGTTTTACGCCGGCTCCGAACGGCAAATACATTTTTTGTGAGAAGCTTTTTCATGGCAGAAATTTTACATCTCTTTATACGTAGTGAATTAATCGCATTTGTTCGAGCATCTCCTATGAAGAGACTAATTGTTCAATTTGTATACCAGAATGGGTACCAATGTTGATCAATCGCTTTAATCACAAACGGGTACAAATGAAGATTAATCGCTTTCATTCAAAGTTGTAAGCCAAGGCTGTTTTTATAAAAATGTTTAAAAATTATACATTGTTATATATACTAAAATAAAGCTTATTCGTTCCTTTGATTTTTTTATCGTTTCTATCTGAAATTGACGCGTATTTTTTGAATATGTAAACAGTGTTTCTCTAACAGCTTTTGTTTTTGAGGTAACGGTAATTTCGTGTTTTTTCGCTGAAGGTACAAATGTCATAACCGCAGTATCTCATTCCAAAGACTATTAAAATACGCTTCCAACGACATACAACTTGTATTAGTTGAGCCAAGTAACGCTGAGTGACAGCTTGTCAAAGTCAAAGTATTGTTAATTTTTTGCGACTTTTGCAGAAATTTTGATTTTTAAATTAATTTTTTTATAAGAAGCTGTAAAGATCGGGAAAGTTGTATTCTTTTAGAAATAAGCCTGTTTAATTGCAAACCCTTTAAGCTTAATATTATCATGATCCGATTAAAGCTTTATTTTTGGCGATTTTTTCATGAGAAACAAAAAGGATATTTTGGACGAAGTCAACTAACCAAATTTTTCGTCCATAAAATATCCTTTTGTTTCACATAAAAAAATCGCCAAAAATGAAGTTTTAATCGGATCTTGGTAATATTAGGCTTAAAGTTATCGCATTAAATGCAATATGTAAGCTTTATATAATCTTCGAGATCGATAAGCGTTTCTTTGGAACTAAGCAAGTTTTTACCTGGGTTTTGATTATGAAATATTTGCTGGGATATTTTTTAACCATTCCATAATATACATAAATACAAACATACTAAATCGCTTAGCAGGACACACCAATCAGCAATCAAATGACTGTGGAAAAATCCTACTTCATGTAATAAGTAGTCATTAGTTAAAAATATGTGGGTATGTTGTAAATAAATGTTACAACCAAACTTTGACTACAAGTTTTAGAATTTAGTCTTCAAACCACCATACAACGAAACAAACTAACCACGAACAATTTAAATTATTTGTCCTTTATTTTTGTGGATTTATATGAAACGCTCGGAGCGGTGAGAATGTGTATCTTCTTCGGTTCAAAACCAGAACTTTAGTGATAACTTAGAGCCATTGCAACTCACAATATTTCATCTCTTAGATAAGAATAACCATATAATTCAGGTAAAAATTATTATTCCTGTCAAATAAGTAACTATAACAAATGTACTAAGTATATAACATAATACATAGGTAATTTAAAAGAAATGTGTAACAGTGTTTTCGAAACTCCGATGCTGGCAAATATATGTATTAGCATTTGCAGGCGTGCTCCTTAATTTTAGTTTTTCCTACTAATTGGGTGACCCATGGCGGAACTACTACGGTGATATCGTAACCCCACCAACAATATTTACGTGTATTTGTTTTCTGCTTTCGGTAGTCAGCTGTCAAAATCAGGCAAGAAAATTGTATGGCGGAATTGTGTAAGCCAATCAGAAACAACTCATTGGACATTTATGGGCTGCGGCACTTGCCCGCGAGGTGTGCTCATTTTTGTTTTTCCTACTAATTGGGTGGACCTACAGTTTAATGCCGGCTCCGAACGGCGAATGCATTTTTTGTGAGAAGCTTTTTCATGGCAGAAATACACTCGGAGGGTATGCCGCCCACTGCCGAGAGATGACCGCTGCTCTTAAAAAACCCAATTTTTACTAATTAGAAAAATTGTTTTGTTGTTTTGCTCGGACCGTGGTTTGAATCCGAGACCTCTGGCATATCAGGCGAGCACTCTACCCACTGCACCCACTTAACAACAGAAATAAATAAAGTGTTTTGCTTGCACTCAATTACCTAATTTAACGTAAGTAGAAGTGTAATTCGTTGAACATATACGAGTAGCACAGTGTAGGATTTAGACATTTTTTATGTTTATAATGTCTTCTTCTTCTTGATTGGCGCTTAACCGTCTAGATGACTATTTTATCGCATAGTAGAATAGAGCATTCCAGTCGCGAGGAGCAAATGTTCATCTAGAAATCATCCTAAAACTTTAAAACCCTTCTTGTTAGAAAAGATCGACAGTTATCCGTTTAAGGGAAATCTACACTTTCGATTAGTGACTAAACTTTTTTATACTTTTATCATTGATTGCAAAAAAAATTAAAAATATATGTACATACATAGATATTAATTTTTTTCCGACAGGTACACGAAATAGTAACAGCATGACACAAATTATAAATGAACCTTCCACCATTTGTGAAAGCTTTGAAAATTCTTCAAATCGCGAACATCGCACCCTCCCATCACCCCTTTTAGACGTTATTGAACCTCTTTCGATGGCTGATACTACTGACTCGCCAGCTGATCAATCCTATTTCGACAAAAACAATGCTTTATCGAAAACAAACGAAAACGAAAAGCCCTTAGTAACAGCAAGGACAACGCAGCTTCTATGCAATAATACGGTGCTCGCAATGCCGTTGCCTGCACTTGGAATGATACCAATTTCTGGAATTAGCTTGGCACCAAACAAGTCGACACTACCTGCATACGAGTATATTTCGCCCAGTAACCATACGCTCAGTATCGCTGACTTCCCATTAATGGAATTAAATAGAGTTGGTGTATTTCCAGGTTTCCTGCATCGACGTTCACGAGGGGAAAAGCGTCCTATACCAGAAGAGCAAAAAGATGAAAAATATTATGAAAGACGTAAGCGGAATAACGAAGCGGCAAAGAAATCAAGAGATGCCCGTAAGATACGAGAAGATCGGATTGCATTTAGAGCTGCTCTCCTGGAACAAGAAAACTCTATACTAAGAGCCCAGATTCTCGCCCTTCGCGATGAACTGCAAGCTATGCGGCGATTGATTGCCTCTGGTACCACAACAGCATCACTTTCTATGTTGGGGGCAAACAACACGGACATTAGAGCATTGTGAATAAAATACATAAGTACATATAACTCACGAAAAATCATTGTAAATTATAAGTACATCTACATATATATGTATGTATATAAAAATGGTGTAAAAAATGTGTAGCACTTCATAAAATGAGAACGGCTGGGCCGATTTCTGTAAAATTTTTTGTCAGATGTTCGTATTCTCGGGGTTTTTACGGAAGAAAATTTTGGAAAATCCCTAGAGAAAAGTCGGAAAATTGGAAAAATCGAAAATTGAGCTTTTGTATGAAATGTTGTGTGAAATTATTCCTTAATGGCTTTTCAAATAAAAAAATAGAAAGTTCTCAGCCAAAATCCGATAGACAGGGATAGGGATGGGGATAGAGATATAAATAAGGATAAAGATAGAGATAGGGATGGAGGAAGGAAGTTTGTCGCGGCGAATATACCTAACTATGTAACCTTTATTCAGAGATAAGAACATTTTTTTGTTATTCACAGTCATTAAGATGGACTCTAAGATAATGGTGGGCAACACGGTAATCGAAGACTTTTCTTTAGGCTTCATAGGAATAAATCTTTGCAGAACAACGTCTGCCGGGTCAGCTAGTATACTATAGATATCCCACAAAACAAAAGCATTCGAATTTGTCGGCCTTAAGGCCTAATTAGCGATACAAAGTTGGTAATGTATTTTAATATACAAAAGAGCTTATCGTTGTTCTTCGCTATTTAAAGGCGTTTTTATCAGAAAATTTGATTAAAATCTGACAGAATATATGTATATATTTTTTAATGTAATATGTGTTAATTTAATAGCAATAATAATAATTTGATTGTTTTTTAGATTTTATTTAACTTTCAAAGAACCAAAATCCGCATTACTAGTGTCTGAGAATTCTCCTAAAATATATTTATGCAATCCTGTTCTATTGGCATCACATAAGAAAACGTTCGTGACAATCAAAACTCAACAGATCGCTAATTTTCTGTAAGTTGTGCTAATTTTTGGGTAATCGTATACGTACTAAATGCATGCAACAGATGTCATTTGCCAGTTTGAAAATATTTGGGATGTTCTGCGAAGTATCGCTAATTAGGCCTTTAAACTGATCCAACGTCGAGCGAAATATCGCCCGGACGTAGCATTCTAGCAACATTTAAAAACACGGCCAGATATGAGAATGAACAGAACCAATAAGCTAACGAAAATCGCCCGACGAAAATTCGCCAGAATAGATTTATTTCTAATGTGGTCGCTGGCTCCTGTCAAATAAATTATTTGGACTTAAAAGCTTATTAGTGCTTAGCACGAAAATTATTTTATTTAATTTTTTATTGTTGGGGATAAATAGAAAAATTTCAACAACTACATATTTCCAGCGAAGGTTGAGTTTAGCTATATCACGAAAAATCCTTTTCGATCATTGGCACCTTTTTCGGAAGTGGATGCTTCTCACGGGGATCGAACCCGTGATACATTCCATCTTCAGCCGCAACGTGCGAACGCTTTCACACGCTCGACCACTAAGACTCTGTGAAAGCTGTTGAATTTTTCCCACGTTTGCCTTATTCATTTTCGTGAAACAGCTATACACTCAACATTCGCTGGAAATAGTGGTTGAATTATTTGGAATTTGATAAAAAAAAAAAATACAACAAAACAATTTTGATAACAAATATTTTATAGTTTGGAAATATTAAAAGCGTATTCCTTAAAATTGAATGAATTTAACATTTAAAAAAATTATTAAAATGGGTTCAGTAGTTTTTGAGTTTACCCGTTACACACATTTTCCATATAACCAATTTTATTTAATTATAGTATGGAGTATAGATACAGATAATGATGTTTTGCTAAAGAAAAACGATTCTACTGTTCTAAAATTCTGATCTCAATGTTTTCTTTGTTGGACAGATAAAATCAAAATCAATTTTTTTTTCAACGATGTTTTCGTTATTTAAACTATTTTACAGTGCAAAGTTGCCAAGTCAATTTTTATTAAAAAAATATATTTTTATGTAGAAAGCCAGAAAAATTAAATATGCACCACGCTAAACAGACCTGCTGTTACACTTGTTATATTTAAATTTAATAATTACAGAAAATCATTTCATATCGACACTCTTTTGTTTTTTGTTTATAGCCTCTTCTGTAAAGTTTGAAAAAAGGTACTTAGCCCCTTTGTACGAGAAGCTAGCGATATGTGTATACATATGTATATGTATGCAAACATATAATATTTATTTATAAATAACAATTGAATTGTTTTGTTTTTGTTGACCAATGTTAGTTTTTCATTATTATAATAAAAACAAACACATACATACATTTCGGCCACCTTATTATATGTCATGTTATTCTAGATCCGGATGTATGTACATATGTACATTATGGGCATTTCTACGTCTACTAATACTTCAAAAATCATCACAAACCTCCCAGTCCAACTGATAATATTTTTTACCATCATCCATTAACCATAAGTTCGCACAATAATTTGAACAAAAAAAGCAAGTGAAAATTTGTTTTGATTTGCTGCCTCGCCTATGTAGAAAATTACAATAAAATTTATTGTTATTAAAATCAAAGTTTTAAAGATAAGCATCGTGCCACTCACCGTTTCACGGCCATAAAATAGTATGAAGTATATAATGGAATAGAACAGCTAAAGATCGTACAACGAGCGATCGGTCCATTTACAAGGTGGTTATAAATAAACTTTTCCGGCAACAGTTGCTTTAGGGAAAAGTTCTCCCATAGCGGCATATAACGGCCCAAATATTGGACCGCGCGTAAACAGTCATCATAGAGCGTAATCTGATTATCCAGGGATGGGACACTAAAGATCTGACGAGTTCCAATGGGGAGTAGTAGCCTAGAGTTAGTCTCTTTTTCCATCACCCAGAAGAAACTTTCATGTGACACTAACCTAAAATTAAATAACATAAAATTGTACAATTGCTCGTTTTTTTCTCCTTTTTTGAAATAACTATGTACATTGGCGTTGCTTTGGAGCGATTATCATAAAAGGTTTGAAAGAACTTTTCATAAATCATAGGCACATGTGTCAGCGATGTATTATGAAAGATTCGGGCATGATTTAAAAATTTCGAAAGAGCCACTGGCAGATAAATTAGTGAACAACCTATGAAGAAAGTGTTAAAGTAAAAGAGATAGACTTTGAAACCATGGAAAATTATTTACGATCCGCTGAAAGAGATTGAAGAGATTGCAAGTTTGAAATACGTTCAGGTATATGCCAGATATTGGTATTATCACTGATATTGAGTTCACGCAGCCGTGGGCATTCGCTCAACTGGACAGGCAGGCGTTGGAGATGATTCCTTGATATATTCAATTCCTCCAGTTGTTTTAAAGCCCCGATTTCTGAAACGTATAGAAAATCTTAATTACTGTTTAGTTAAGGCGCATGTCAGCACAATCGCTTTCAGTGATGCCAGATAATCTTCCCCACACAAAATTCCCACTGAATTTAAAGCATTAATTTCAGTAATATAAGAATATATAACAGGCAAATACAGTTTTTTTTAATAGCTAAAAGTATCAGTTGTACAAATTAAGGTGCTGACAGTCAGCAACGAGTTGACGATCCGCTTCCGAATCCCGAGTTCGTTCCGAGTTAAAGGAATTTGGTGCCCGTATGAAAACGCAACAATCAGCTGTTCTATGTTGTTTACGTTTTGTGAAAAAAAAGAAATTAGCAGCATGGAGCACGAAAATAAAGAAATTGGCGAATTATTTTTGGATCTGTGCCAATTATATAACTTATATGAGCAGTATGAAGAAAGTAGAAGTAAAAGGAGGTATAAGGTTCGTCCAATTAATAAAAAGTGGGGAACTAGTGGGTACCAACTGCAAGTTTTTCGGCTCATAAAAAGTTTGGAGCCGGATGAGGTGTTTGCTCATACAAGGATGTCGCCAGCAGTGTTTGAACTGCTATTAAATTTGGTTAGCAGTTCCTTACGAAAACCCAAGCAGCGAATAGATCCTGAAGAACGGTTATCCTTGGTGTTGTTGTAAGTATATTTGAAATATTGTCAACCTATAGGTAAATGCATAGATTTCGTACATACATATGTTTTAGATATTTGTCACAAGGAGTCTCTGTGCAGAGCATTGTGCGGAGCTACAAATTAGGAAGATCGACAGTGCGCGGCATTATCTTGGAAGTTTGCGAGGTACTATGGCGCGTGCTTTCACCAACTTACGTCAGCGAACCCACAGAGTCGCAGTACACGGACATTGCAAATGACTTCCATAATATGTGGAACATTCCAAACTGTGTTGGAGCAGTTGACGGCAAACATATTGCAATCAAATGTCCAGCCAAATCAGGATCAATGTTCTACAATTATAAACGTGTTTTAGCATTGTCTTGATGCCCGTTTGTGACGCAAAATATACATTCACTGCTGTCAGCATAGGGAGCTATGGTAGTCAAAGCGATGTAGGTAAATATTTAAATAAGATTTGATTACTTAAAAAACTTTCACTTTTGATGTTTACGCAGGAATTTTCCAACTTTCTCCTTTTGGGCAGTCCTTAATGGATAATACTCTCCCATTACCGCCTCCTGCGCCATTGTCTGTAGAATCGCCAGAACCATTTCCTTATTACTTCGTCGGCGATGCTGCATTCCCTTTGAGGACAAATTTAATGCGCCCGTATCCCGGTACACACTTAACAAGAACCAAGCGTGTTTATAATTACCGACTTTCACGGTCACGGCGGGTTATTGAAAATAGAATTGCCTTACATAATTTTATAATACTTAATGACCAAAGTCGCTGATATTGTCCGCAAGGGTACACTGACAGAGTGGAAGGCGGAAATTTAATTCGTGAAAGGGATTGGTGCCGCGAGAATCCATCTCATTTAACACCACTTCGGTCTGCAATTCGTAGAGCTCCAGCAAGCGCGTTTCGGCTACGTGACAGGCTTGCAAACTATTTTGTAAACGAAGGATCTGTACCATTTCAAGATGACATAGATCTAACCATAAGTGGACCATATTTATAAGTTCAAATTCGTTTGACATTGACGAGAGATTGAAGTCCTTAATATAAAATATATGTACATAACAACTTGGTAAAAGGATTGTTTTGGTTTCTTTTCTGTTTCTTTTCTGTTAAGGTATGGTCCGAAATACAACATATGGTCAATTTTCTGACTGCTAACGTTACATTCGCATGGAGTTTTTATTTAGTTTATACGAAATAATAACAAAAATGTTAGAAACGTCCAAGGTTCTGTTACTTATGCTATCAGGTAGACCTATACCTTCATTTTAAGAGTAAAATTAGTCTGTTGGCTACCATACCGTAAAAGTTATAAGCGCGTGAAACGCACTGCTAACGTTACATCATTTGGAAGTGAGATCAAGATACAGATCATGTTTGGTTTAATTTCTGCGAACTTGCTGAGACAATCATCCCAATTTTGCTTCATGTTATATAGCAAGAATGTCACAAGGTCATGGCATACCGCTTTACCAAAATCTTTAGGATTTTTTAACGTAATTTAACATAAAATAAGGCACTGCCTACGTTACACAAAGCACTGCTAACGTTACACGTGCGAAAACTGAGTATCTCTACATATAATAAAATTGTAACCGTTGATCTCTGTACATTGCAGATATACAGAACATAAAAAAAGGAGCCGGAGGAATCCAAATTAACTGTTTTTAAAATTTCTGTCGGTCTGACTGTCTGTCTGTCCTTATGTTTGTGCGCGGGTCACTAAAATTTGGAATGATGGAATAGAATGAAACTAGTCAGAGTTATAATAGCGCCATTGTATTATTATTATTATTATAGATGTCTACTTTAAGATTTAGATATCCCTTATTTCTATAGCTCAGCTAGTTTTGGAGTTATCGACCAATATGTGGACCAAGGGTGATCCAAAATTTGTTAATACAATATGGGTATCAAATAAAAGGTGCTGATGAGTGCTGCAATAAGTAATTCTATTAAATTCAATATCTCGATTGGTTTCGGAGATATCTCCCTATCCCTATCCCTATCTCTCCAAGTTTTGATATCCTACGGAAAACACTTCCAGAGATATTCAGCATGAAAGATTAAGTTTGTATGGGTTGTGCCACGCCCCTTTTCCAATAGCTCTCATTTTTTCATCTAGAAAATGATTATTGAAAGTTTCATTCATTTCTATGCAGTCGTTTTTGTGTGACGCGGGCGTTATGGTAAAAAAACCAGGGACCGAAAATAACGGTTATTTTTTCTAGTGTGGTGAAAAGGTTACGCAAAACTAACCTTTATCTTGTTTTGGTCCTTAATAACCATTATAAAAACCAAAAAACCGTTTTGGGCCTGAATAACCATTATGGCAACCAAAAAAGTGTTTTGGGCTTGAATAACCGTTATGGCAACCAAAAAACTGTTTTGGGCCTGAATAACCGTTATTCAAATTTTTATATTTTTTGGTCAACTATAAAAATCAAGCCTATTTATTTGTCAATATTTCTTGACGATATTGGTATCAAACGAAAGGCAAAGGCAGTTAAATTTCCAAAAAGTCAGATCGAGCAAGAAGAAAAGGGCTCTATATTCAGTTAAAAACAAATACTCAAAAAGTAATCATTAACTCATTAAACAAATTCATTTATTTATTCATATACTTACGAGTATTAGTCGGTAGTCAGGTAACATTAAAACTGCATAAATAAAAAGCATTTGAAAATGAAAATCAAATTAATTATAATATGTATGTGAAGTAAACATTTATCCAAATAATTTACCACATCATATACGCATATATGTACATAAGTACTATTCTATTTAAAAAAATCGCATATACATACATATTTACATACATATGTTCCATGAAAAAAATTATGCATTTTTATATCAAAATACTCTGAAAAAAATACCCGTAGTTAAACCAACAACTTTCGGCTGTTGAATCTCCGTCTTTGATTCAACAGCAAAAGTATTTGTTTTTACAGCAAAGTTTTTGATCCAACAATTTATTCAAAAACGGGCATTGTTGATTCAAAAACTTGCTTGCTTTTAAAAAATTTTTTGTGAGAATATATTTTTTTGTGAGAAAACCAACAAAAAAAATAATGATGGAGAGAAGATGAAGAGAAAAATCCAAACAAAAGTTTATTTTTAGCAACAATTTTCTCCCCGTTGTTGATTTAAAGGCAAAAGTATTTGACCCAACAGTTTCCGTTGTAAACAAAACTAATGAGAACAAATTTTTTTAAATTTTGTTTTTACAATGAATAAAATAATTCATGGATTCCTTTTTAGGAAATGGAAGTATAAATAGGTTACTAAAATTCAATATAATGTTGAATGTTCCACTATGTGATGATTGGATAGAATTACAGGTTGATGTCATGGTTCGAATCTGGAGGAGAATATAAAATAAAGAAGAAAAATCAGAATAAGAAATAAAGATAGCAACCAGTGAATGATAAGAAGGAGAGAAGAATGGGAGAACAAGCGGAGGCTACATATTTGCTGTTGTGACCCGGGCGGAGAGGAGATGAAGAGTAAAATGCAAACAAAAATTTATTTTTAGGTGAAAATTTTTTCCAACAATCTCCGTTATTGACTTAAATCAACAACGCTCCCACCTTTGAAACAACAACGAAGCGTTGTTGGGCACATTTCAACTGTGGAAAGTAGTTGATTTAACAGCGAAAGTCTTTAGATTTACAACGTTTTTTTTTCAGAGTACCAAAGGCTTGTTTTGATATTTGATTGCACACATATGTATGTATGTATGAATGTATTATGCACATATGTTTTTATATGTTTTTTTTAGATATTCCCTCCGGTATTTTGAATAGCTATACATTTCTGGAAAGCGCATTAAATAACGCTGCCTACAGTGTGATTTAGTTAAAAAATAATTTCCGATTTCGGGAAGAGTATAGGACAAGAAGTTGAAGATTCATGAGAAAAAAAAATAAAATGATCACTTTAGACCGCGATATTACCTTCCCTGGATAGTGTACCAAAAAACTGAATATGCCATTCGATTTAGCGGTTAATTCAACGCATGGATGGATATCAATTTTTTTTCTCGTGCAAAATTCTAACTTTTTTCATACATAAATCTAAACATACCTTGAAATTCTGGGAATTTGCGCGGTTTTCGGTGTAGCTCCATCCGGTTTTTGGAAAAGTGAAATTTTTTTTTCAGTTTATTTACTCTAAAACAACCTATTTTCATATTCCGGTGCCGGAGGGAGGATCTGAGAAGGTTTAAAGTATCCCATACAAAAAAAACTCATCTAATGTATATATCGTCGGCCTCCTGCCAGAAACACGAATGTGAAATTTTTTTTAAGAGCGATGTCTGCTCTTTATCGGGTATATATTGATATAATAACAATTAATATATATAGTTGTGTAGTTTAATTTAATTCTAGTATAATATGTGAAATCTAAAGTCTCTATTATAATACTACAATTGGATGGACAAAACTGCATACTCAGAAACAATAAATACAATAACATAACAATTGATTAACGGATAACATAACATACACACATTTCAAGTTTCTTCATTTTTTGTTACCTCGGATACTTTCACGTAAATGGTTTTCATAGTAGCTATTATCAGATTTTAGTTAAAAGTCATCATAAGAAAAAATGGTATAAATAGTTGTCAGTATTAAATACATATATATCAGAGCTGTAAAAAGCTGCAATCAGATTGTATTGCAATCATAAAAAGTGTATATTATTGTAAGCAGCTTTGATTGTAAATCATATTGCTAGTAAATTTTTTGATTGTAAAAATAAAAATTTCAAAAATTTAGAAGTATGTTATTGCAATCGACCTTCACCATCAATCATTTTGATTTCACAAATTAGAATTGCAATAATTTACAAAAGTTTCATTGCAATCAACTTTGACCGTAAATCATTTTAATTGTAAAAATTACAATTACAATAATTTAAAACAATTTCATTGCAATACACTTTTCTCGTAAATCATTTCATTACAATAATTTACAAAATTTTTCATTGCAATGAACTTCAAACGTAAATCATTTAATTGTATTGTAATAAATTTTCATCATAAATCAAATTTGATTGAAAAATGTTTGATTGCAAGGCTGGCAATAGCAATCATTTTCCTCATAACTTTATACGCATGCATTGGGACTGATGAAAGGCAAGCGCCTGGGTAATGCGAGTAATACCCGGCACTTATATCACACGCGTAGCCGCGTAATAACCCATGTTCTGGGTACATACATATGTACGTAGTTATGTACATATTGGATGCTGCCGGGCACACGGTACTGGCAATATTTTCAGTCTTCAATATGTACATATACAGTCTGGATGATAAGATAATGAGAAAGAAGATGAGGGTGTGGATGGGGATAAAAAAAATTTTTCGATGCGGCGTAACGATTTCGAAAAGAAATCGGAACAAATTGTTTAGTGGGTACCTAGTCCAAAGTAGCATTTATTGCCAAGAGTGATTCTTCGCTGGCTTTCAGTGCTGACATTATTTTTGGTGTTAATGCTGGTTCCCAAATAGACGAAGTCCTTAACTGTTTCGAATTTGTAGCTATTTAACAGTGATGTGGCAGGGGGTACTTCGTCTTGTCCTCGTTGACCGCCAAACCCATTTTCTTAGCCTCTTTATCCAGCTTGGAGAAGGTAGAATATACGGCGCGCGTGTTAGTGCCAATGATGTCGATGCCATCGGCGTACGCCAGAAGTTGCACACTCTTGTGATATAAGATGCTTCCTGTATGGTTAAGTTCTGCAGCTCGTATTATCTTTTCCAGCATCAAGTTGAAGAAGTCACACGAAAGGGAGTCACCTTGTCTGAAACCTCGTTTGGTCTCGAACGGCTCGGAGAGGTTCTTCCCAATTCTGATAGTCTAAGATACCACATATAAATCTTTGTCCCGATCGAAAACCGTTAAGGGGTGTCGCACAGGTGCCAAACTCCAGAAAACTCTATCGAGGCTCAAAAATTTAAGTTTAGTTTTTTGCATATCTAATGCGCAAATCGATTGTCCTGTACTCAAAAATACTAAATTCAAATTTTGGTCCCGATCGGAGGTGGTTAAGGGTTGTCGCAGAGGGGTCAAACTTCAGACTACCATATAAAGACCAAAAAATTTAATTAATTTTTTTTATCTAATGGCCAAAGTCGATAGTCTTGTACTCAAGGATACCAAATATAAATTTTGGTCCTGATCGGAGAGGGTTAAAGGGTGTCACCCGGGGTCCCATATGGTTATCTAAACTTTTACCCCTTTGCGACACCCCTTAACCGTCTCCGATCGGGACCAAAATTTATTTATGGTATCTTTGATCATGCTGTTAACGATGTAGGGGGGTGAGATCGAAGAAAATCGCTAATCTGATTTTAAGGACACCCTAATGTACATACATACATATTAGGGATTCCAATTTTTCCGATTTTTACGATACCGGGATTTTCGAGATTTTTTTTTCTAATCCCGGGATCCCGGGATTTGGACATTAATTATACAGGCCGACAAAATTTCCAAAAAATTTTATAACTCAAATAAAATTCTACTTTTCTAAAGGATTTCGGTGCCCTGAATCTGAATCTGAAGTCGGAGTTTCGGTAATATTTGTAGGTTTTGAGATATTTATGCGATTTTTTGCTATATTCACTGCTCAATCTGTTAAATTACTTACTTTCATTAAAAAATGATTGCAGCTATTGAAAGAACGATCAATTCTCTTGAAAACAGCGCTTTGCTTTCTCGGGTTTCTTATTTATAGATCTAGAAATATATGTTTTTGTACAATAAGGTATTTTTCTTCGAAATCAACGGCAGTATTTGTAGCGTTGTTTTAATCGAAATCAAGTTTTGTAGCTGCTCTGCCGAACTATTTTTATTTCAGTATAGAAAATATATACATAGTAGGCCACTGATTGGAATTTTTGTTTCAGTCACGCAAAATTTAGTCGTATTTTCGATAAATTAATATAAATTAATTCACTTATTTTATTCTAACGCACAGTTTGTTGTTAATATAATAAGCTGCCTAAAAGCGTGCTACAAAATTTTTATTTGCATTATTACAAGTTACAAGCAAGATATTCGAAAAAGAAATGATCGTGCTTTCAATAGATTTAATCAGTTTTTAATGAAAGTGGGCACTTTTAAAGATAATGAGGAGTGAATATGGCCAAAAACCGCGTTTTTGGCCTCTTTGGACATGACTATCTCAAAAAGTGCACCGAAATCCTTTTGAAACGTAGAATTTTATTTCTGTTACAAAAATTTGTCTACCAGTATTATTTTCCCACATTTGAGGTTGAAAAATTAAATATGTATATTTTCGAGAAACGCTACAACTTTAACATGCAAAGAAAAAATAGATTTTTATTGCCATTTTTTATTATTTCATTACTAACAAAATAAAATAGGAACGTAAAATCATGCTTATTATTTAATAACACTTAAGAGTTACTTTAAAAAACATAATCAACAAAGAAAATTAAATACATTTGGTGAACAAAACATTTTCCTTTATAGTTGGTACTTTTAGGATATTAGGATAAAAAGGTTTGCGATCATTTGATAATTTCCAATAAAAATTTTTAGAATTTAACGACACACTTCGTTTAAGCGAATATTTCCAAGCTTGCCGAAAAATTCTGAAAATTAATGCAACTTCCGAAAATATTTAAAAATCGGAGGCACATATTTTGATATGAATTCCGAGGATGCAGCTGCGTATTTAATTTTAGTATAGTAATGTAAAACTATCAAGTCTAATTAAAATTTTGTTTGCATTTTCTTCCATTATTTATTTCCATATGGGAAAATTCAAAAAAACCATTTGGGAAATAAATGACCAAAAAAAAGGAAATAGAAATTATCAAATGAATTTTACCACAAGAATTCTAAAGGCTTTAAAAACACCTAACGTACGTTTCTTTACAACGCGTACTTCACGACAAAAAAATTTGATTATTAAAAAAACATCAAAAATATTAATCCTTACTTTGACTAATGGACTTTTTATTCTGGCAAAAATGTCGCACTTTCTTCGGGCTGTCACATTTTTTTGTTCTCTTCCACACAGACTCAACACTTTTTTAAGGATGTTTGTTCTATTCACAAAATATAAAACTGGCCCGACTACGGGGCATCATCTTCTGCTCTTAGCACATTGCATTATTTTTGTTTCATTCATCACATGAAAAATGCAACATTTATAGGGCACAGGGCATATGTTGATAATGGTGCAATGTAATAATGCAACATTTTCATGCGGAATAGTAAATGCTATTAGTATACAGATCTGAGACCACTAAAAATTATATAAAATACAACTTTTCTTTGCTATAATAGTTAGGGGAATATTCTGTCTTTATCTTATCCCAAAAATCCCGGGATAAAATTCTAGCCATCCCGGGATTTTCGGGGTGTCGAAAAGGGCGGGATCCCGGGATCCCGGGATTGGAATCCCTAATACATATGTACCCGGGAAATGGGTTATTACGCGCAAACCGTGTTATATGAATGCCGGGTATTGCTCGAATTACCCAAGCGCTTGCCTTTCATCAGTCCCAATACATTCGTATAAAGTTATGAGGTAAATGATTGCTGTTGCCAGCCTTGCAATCAAACATGATTTACGATGAAAATTTATTACAATACAATTATTGCTATTGTAATTTTTACAATGAAAATGATTTATGAGAAATGTTTATTGCAATGAAATTTTTGTAAATTATTGTATTGAAAATTTGTACAACCAAAAAATTTCAATAAATTTTATTGCAATGAACTTGATCCCCAAAAATTTCAATAAACATTTATTGCAATAAATGGAAGGTAAATTATTGCTGATTGTACTTATTTTACAATCAAAAATTTTATATAAATGGGTAATGGAAATAAATGACCAAAAAAAAGGAAATAGAAATTATCAAATGAATTTTACCACAAGAATTCTAAAGGCTTTAAAAACACCTAACGTACGTTTCTTTACAACGCGTACTTCACGACAAAAAAATTTGATTATTAAAAAAACATCAAAAATATTAATCCTTACTTTGACTAATGGACTTTTTATTCTGGCAAAAATGTCGCACTTTCTTCGGGCTGTCACATTTTTTTGTTCTCTTCCACACAGACTCAACACTTTTTTAAGGATGTTTGTTCTATTCACAAAATATAAAACTGGCCCGACTACGGGGCATCATCTTCTGCTCTTAGCACATTGCATTATTTTTGTTTCATTCATCACATGAAAAATGCAACATTTATAGGGCACAGGGCATATGTTGATAATGGTGCAATGTAATAATGCAACATTTTCATGCGGAATAGGAAATGCTATTAGTATACAGATCTGAGACCACTAAAAATTATATAAAATACAACTTTTCTTTGCTATAATAGTTAGGGGAATATTCTGTCTTTATCTTATCCCAAAAATCCCGGGATAAAATTCTAGCCATCCCGGGATTTTCGGGGTGTCGAAAAGGGCGGGATCCCGGGATCCCGGGATTGGAATCCCTAATACATATGTACCCGGGAAATGGGTTATTACGCGCAAACCGTGTTATATGAATGCCGGGTATTGCTCGAATTACCCAAGCGCTTGCCTTTCATCAGTCCCAATACATTCGTATAAAGTTATGAGGTAAATGATTGCTGTTGCCAGCCTTGCAATCAAACATGATTTACGATGAAAATTTATTACAATACAATTATTGCTATTGTAATTTTTACAATGAAAATGATTTATGAGAAATGTTTATTGCAATGAAATTTTTGTAAATTATTGTATTGAAAATTTGTACAACCAAAAAATTTCAATAAATTTTATTGCAATGAACTTGATCCCCAAAAATTTCAATAAACATTTATTGCAATAAATGGAAGGTAAATTATTGCTGATTGTACTTATTTTACAATCAAAAATTTTATATAAATGTTTACTGCAATCTATGGAACACAATTAATTTCAAATTGCAATTTTTACAATCAAAAAACTGCAATAAATTTTCATTGCAATAAAATTGGAAGAACAATCAATGATTGCTGGGACGAATGATTGCAGCTTTTTACAGCTCTGATATATATGTATGTGTGTACATATTTATCTTAAAATTCAATACATATATTTTCTGAAATCTAAAATTAAAATTGTGCTCATATATGTACATTTCACATAAATATTTACATATATATGTATGTACATATGTAGGTGAAACGTTTATGAATATATTTATCTTGTTGATATATGTACATATCGCTAGCTTAGAGTGCAAACTGTGTAAGTCCATTTTTATGAAAAAGTGTATTTTTATGTAGAACTCTAGAAAGATCAAATATACACCGCGCTAAACAAGTCTGTGACTCTTGTCATCTTTCTTCTCGTTGTTATTCAGTGAAACGCAAATTGTGTAAGTCCAAAAATCGAAGAAAATTGTGTAAGTCCAAAATATTTACATGAACGGAAATTTTTTTTTTCATTTCGAAATTTTTTAATTTTTTGTTTTTCGTCTCTCCTACAAAGTTTTAAAAAAGGACTTACACAATTTGCACTCTAAGCTAGCGATATGTACATTTAGTCAAAACTAAAATCCAGTGGCCACTGTGGTGCAGTGGGTAGAGTGCTCGCCTGCTATGCCAGAGGTCTCGGGTTCAAACCACAGTCCGGCATAAAACTGTAGGTCCACCCAATAAGTAGGAAAAACAAAAAAAAGGAGCACACCTCGAATTGGGAGAGAAGCTCGGCCATAAAACACGTCAGAGTTATAATAGTGCCATTGTATTATATTATTATAAAATCCAGTACACGAAAGTAGTGAAAGTGTTTGAACTATCCCAAGGTACATTATATGAAATTTGAAATACATATATATGTATGTATGCGATGTACATACTATAAATGTATGAGGTATTAATCTCGTTCTTGTTGCAACTGGAATGTCAGCTCCGTAATACGCTGCATGGCCCGAATTAGTTTAGCAGAACTCATCTGTGAAACAATTGTCACTATCATTTTTCCAAACGACTCTACACTTGAGTTGGTCTCATCTCCGTCAGTCCGGAGGCACCGCTTTTTAAATAAATCAATCGCCTCACACATACCTTTTGCCACATCGGTAGATCCTGCACGCTTTTTACCGCTGGAGCGCTGCGGTTGTGGAGTAGTTGGCAGTATAGTCGACGGCAAAAAGTTTATCGCTTCGAGTTGCATTGGCGATGAATTTATTGGTACATCCATCTTAGGCGATGTGCACTCCAACGGGCGCTGTGATTGTGGAGTATTGGGCGATAGAATTGGAGAAGTCACTAAGATGGGCTGTGATATAGTCGACGGCAGAATGTTCCTCACTTCGTGTTGGGCTTCCGTAAACAACGAGCGCTGTGATTGTGGAGTATTGGGCGATGGAGTTGGGGAAATCGCTAAGATTTTACATATGTATGTATGTATGTATGTACATACGTACATGAATAAAAACAAATACAATTTTTATACTCAGCTGTACTAGTACACAGAGTATTATAGTTTTAATCAGATAACGGTGGATTGTAACAGAATGAAATAATCGAGATAGATATAGACTTATATATATCAAAATGATCAGGGTGAAAAGAGAAATCGATTGAGCCATGTCCGTCCGTCCGTCCGTCTGTCCGTCCGTCTGTCCGTCTGTAAATACTCTAACTCGCGCAAAAATTAAGATATTTTGATGAAATTTGAAATGCAAGTTGGTATCGACACTGGGACGGTTGGTATTGAAAATGGGCGAAATCGGGCCATGACCACGCCCACTTTTCCTATATAGAAAAAATCGTAAATTTGGTATCTCAGTCGCTAATATAGCTGGAGCGAAGAAATTTTACCCACGTGTTGAGCTCTGGCCCCTAGGAAGAAATTTGATGAAATTTTGGAAAATGGGCGGTGCCACGCCCACTTATTAAGGGCCAAACTTTGAAAGTTTTATATGTCATAACTCAGAAACCATTGAAGATATATAGATGAAATTTGGTACGCGTGATTTACTTACTTAGTAAAACGTTTGGACGAAAAATAGTTAAAATCGGTTGACGTCCACGCCCACTTTTATATATGTGTATTATAAAGTGGCCTAACAAAAACATTTTAAGCCATATCTCTGTCAAATATAAAATCTATCATTGAAATTTTGTCGCATGAGTCCAACTATGGACATAAAACAAAAAACACAAAACTTTTGGAAAATGGGCGGTGCCACGCCCACTTATTAAGGGGCAAACATTGAAAGTCAGAAACCGTTGAAGATATATCGATGAAATTTGGTACGCGTGATATACTTAATTAGGCAAATGTTTGGACGAAAAATTTCCAAAATCAGTTGACGGCCACGCCCACTTTTATATATGTGTGTTATAAAGTCGCCTAATAAAAACATTTTAAGCGATATCTATGTCAAATATAAAGATATATCATTAAAATTTTATGGCAGGAGTCTTACTACGAACATAAAACAAAAACCGTAAAAATTTTGGAAAATGGGCGTGGCACCGCCTCTTTTTAGAATCAGGAATATACGAGACTCCTTAGCCTATAACTCGACAAATAATTGATATATTATGACGAAACTTGGTGTGTACACTTTTATTACTTGTGGTAATACATGTTCAAAATTTTAGAGAAATCGGTTTGACGGCCACGCCTTCTTTTATGTATGGGTATCATAAAGTGGCCTAATAAAAACATTTTAAGCGATATCTTTGTCAAAAATAGAGATAATTCATTGAAATTTTGTGACATAAGTTCCACAATAGACTGGAAACATAAAATAGACAAATTTTGGAAAATGGGCGTGGCACCGCCTCCTTTTGGACAAAGGGATATACGAGATTTCTTAGCCTTTAACTCGACAAATAATTGAGATATTATGACGAAACTTGGTTTATATACTTTTATAACTTGTGTTAATAGACACGCAAAAATTTATTCAAATCGGTTTATGACCACGCCTACTTTTTAACAAATATATTTCTGGAACTCCGTTTGGGAATTTGTAACGTGATATCTTTGTAACTGGAAATCATAAAGGAATGAAATTTTGCACAAAGAATAATATTCATATGCTTAGTTGGATGACTGATAAAAATGTTGAAAATGGGCGTGGCTACGCCCACTTTATGCGGCACTCGCTTTATATAAAATACGCCGTGTTTCCATCAAACGCAAAAAACAATGAAAACATACAGCTGAGTATCTAATGTTCGATTCCACTCGAACTTAGGCTTCCTTACTTGTTGTTAATTTTTTTGATATCAACGAAACAAAATTATATTTGGGCAATTCACAAGCTGTTGTAAAGTATTGTAATGTTGTATACTGGTAAAGGTTTACAATAGATGTATCAGTAGGGTTGATTTTTCTCATACAAATTTCAATACAACCAATACAACTGGGCAGCCTATGTTTATTGGATGTGTTATTTGATTTAAGTTTTTTATTCTGACAGTTTGTTAAAAAAAAATTTAAACAAAAATAAGGAAGCGGCTGATGACATTCCGGTAAATATAATCGAATTAAATAAATACAAATGTACGCACATATCTGTTTCATATTTTTCCTTTTTACTTCTTTACTTGTAGTGCAAGAAGAGACGCATACGCTCCAACCCACCCAATAAGGAGGTTGGATATGGCCGAGAAGAAGATGCTGGTCGAATTCCTTTTGGAAAATCGAGAATTCGAGGTCTCTTAGGGTTTGTTATGCATTGAATTTTATATAGCACCCAATTTCGTTTACGTTAGAAACCAACTGCCCAATTTTACTACAATCGTTTTACCGCGGAAAAATCATAGATGTGGAATGAAAGCAAGTGCGCCCAAAAGTGCGAAACATGCGAAGTGCATATGGTAGAGCAAAGGAATTTGAGCAGTCGACAGGTGCAGGCAGTATGGAGGGCGAGACGAAAAAAAAAAACAAATTACTTGCATCGTGTGTATCATACATATGTATATCAACTAGGACTTGAATCCGCCGCTAATAAATCTAATAAACTGTTTTTCTCATAAAGCTGTTATGATTTTGTTTTTTTCACTTTCGCCTGGCATTTTTCTTATTCAAATTTTTTTAAACAACAAACTGTAAAAATAACGAAATACAACAAAACACATACGAGAGTCTGTTCACAGGTACTGCGTTCTTATGTACATTTTCCTTTACAACATACAACTTTACAATACCCAGTGAATTGCCCAATTGATTAAAAGTTTATTGAAACGAAAAAATTTTGTTTCTGATAATTAGCAAAACAAAATAATTTTTGGATATCTTTTATTGATATTTTTTGAAACAAAATTATTTTGTTCATTTCGTTGAGCAGCCTTACGATATAGTCGACGGCAAAATGTTGCTCATTTCGTGTTGGGTTGCCGAAAGCAAAGGCACTTGCGTGAATAGCGATGTACTTTTTTTGGCACTGTCACCGTAGGCGATGTACACACCACCACACCATGCATTGAATATGATTTTGATTCCTTGCACACGTTCTGCGAACAACGCACCCTTTTAAAAAAAAGGATTTTTGTAACCAATTAAAAATAACATATAGAATCCACTTACGGTCTTGGAACTATATGAGGTTTAAGAAATCCGAGCGCATCAAGCAAGTACCAAGGCCTATAGTACTCCGTCCCACTGCCTGAAGACGTTGCCGGTTTCCGCGCTTCCCTGCTATAGCGATCACGCAAAATTGGAGAAAACAGATGAAACGCATTTTAATGCGGTGTGCGATTGTTGATGTATGTTAAGTGAATATTGTAAATTATTATGTTAGCTTAATAGTTAACTTAACATTCTGCATTAAAAAAAAATTATTATAGAAACGTTTTTTATATAATATTTATACACTGAGAGAAAAAAAATATATGGAGGGGTCAAAGAAATTGTTTACCTTTTTTGAACACTACTTTCTTTGTTTTGAGTAAATTTTCCTTAAAACATGTTCAAAGGTTTATAAAATATTGTTGTTACATGCGTTACCATGGTTTCATATACTTGTTTTGAAAAAATTCATACATTAAAATAAAGTTCTTTAAGCGCCATTCCATTCCCAACTTTCCTTGTTTTGAAGACTTGATTTCTTTAATTTTGAGAAATTAAATTCCCATACAAATCCCCATGGCAACGAATTTGTTTGAATGTTTTTTATGTTTTTTCCACATTTTTGAGAAAATTTACACAAAACAAAGAAAATTTTGTATTCGGACGCGTGTTCAAAATAAGGAAAATTATGTCTTTGATCGAGAGAAATTTTTTTTTGAGTGTATGTTACAAGAAAACTTTTTACATAGACCACTTTAGAATTTATAATTTTTAAGAAAGTTTGAACTACAAATTGAAATAATAATAATAATAATAACAATAATAATAATAATAATAACAATAATAATAATAATAATAATAATAATAATAATAATAATAATAATAATAATAACAATAATAATAATAATAATAATAATAATAATAATAAAAATAATAATAATAATAATAATAATAATAATAATAATAATAATAATAATAATAATAATAATAATAATAATAATAATAATAATAATAATAATAATAATAATAATAATAATAATAATAATAATAATAATAATAATAATAATAATAATAAAAATAATAATAATAATAATAATAATAATAATAATAATAATAATAATAATAATAATAATAATAATAATAATAATAATAATAATAATAATAATAATAAATAATAATAATAATAATAATAATAATAATAATAATAATAATAATAATAATAATAATAATAATAATAATAATAATAATAATAATAATAATAATAATAATAATAATAATAATAATAATAATAATAATAATAATAATAATAATAACAATAATAATAATAAATAATAATAATAATAATAATAATAATAATAATAATAATAATAATAATAATAATAATAATAATAATAATAATAATAATAATAATAATAATAATAATAATAATAATAATAATAATAATAATAATAATAATAATAATAATAATAATAATAATAATAATAATAATAATAATAATAATAATAATAATAATAATAATAATAATAATAATAATAATAATAATAATAATAATAATAATAATAATAATAATAATAATAATAATAATAATAATAATAATAATAATAATAATAATAATAATAATAATAATAATAATAATAATAATAATAATAATAATAATAATAATAATAATAATAATAATAATAATAATAATAATAATAATAATAATAATAATAATAATAATAATAATAATAATAATAATAATAATAATAATAATAATAATAATAATAATAATAATAATAATAATAATAATAATAATAATAATAATAATAATAATAATAATAATAATAATAATAATAATAATAATAATAATAATAATAATAATAATAATAATAATAATAATAATAATAATAATAATAATAATAATAATAATAATAATAATAATAATAATAATAATAATAATAATAATAATAATAATAATAATAATAATAATAATAATAATAATAATAATAATAATAATAATAATAATAATAATAATAATAATAATAATAATAATAATAATAATAATAATAATAATAATAATAATAATAATAATAATAATAATAATAATAATAATAATAATAATAATAATAATAATAATAATAATAATAATAATAATAATAATAATAATAATAATAATAATAATAATAATAATAATAATAATAATAATAATAATAATAATAATAATAATAATAATAATAATAATAATAATAATAATAATAATAATAATAATAATAATAATAATAATAATAATAATAATAATAATAATAATAATAATAATAATAATAATAATAATAATAATAATAATAATAATAATAATAATAATAATAATAATAATAATAATAATAATAATAATAATAATAATAATAATAATAATAATAATAATAATAATAATAATAATAATAATAATAATAATAATAATAATAATAATAATAATAATAATAATAATAATAATAATAATAATAATAATAATAATAATAATAATAATAATAATAATAATAATAATAATAATAATAATAATAATAATAATAATAATAATAATAATAATAATAATAATAATAATAATAATAATAATAATAATAATAATAATAATAATAATAATAATAATAATAATAATAATAATAATAATAATAATAATAATAATAATAATAATAATAATAATAATAATAATAATAATAATAATAATAATAATAATAATAATAATAATAATAATAATAATAATAATAATAATAATAATAATAATAATAATAATAATAATAATAATAATAATAATAATAATAATAATAATAATAATAATAATAATAATAATAATAATAATAATAATAATAATAATAATAATAATAATAATAATAATAATAATAATAATAATAATAATAATAATAATAATAATAATAATAATAATAATAATAATAATAATAATAATAATAATAATAATAATAATAATAATAATAATAATAATAATAATAATAATAATAATAATAATAATAATAATAATAATAATAATAATAATAATAATAATAATAATAATAATAATAATAATAATAATAATAATAATAATAATAATAATAATAATAATAATAATAATAATAATAATAATAATAATAATAATAATAATAATAATAATAATAATAATAATAATAATAATAATAATAATAATAATAATAATAATAATAATAATAATAATAATAATAATAATAATAATAATAATAATAATAATAATAATAATAATAATAATAATAATAATAATAATAATAATAATAATAATAATAATAATAATAATAATAATAATAATAATAATAATAATAATAATAATAATAATAATAATAATAATAATAATAATAATAATAATAATAATAATAATAATAATAATAATAATAATAATAATAATGGTAGAAAATTTTCTGGATTGTTTTCTGTTTCATCTCTGCGGTTTACATGTGGAGAGACAGGTAAAAGGAGTGATGAATCGGTGGTACAAATTTCAACATTTTTTTTATATCCTGCATTTTTTTGAATTTCAAAACGCGTATGTCGCTGCCCTGATGTGGTGTAAAATTCTGCAAGAACTCTATGAAATCATGTAGGTTCATGCTAGATTTCTTTATATTGACGGATTTATATGTTTCACAATAATCATCATTAAACTGCATCACAGATTCACCCTTGACAAATTTTGCCTTTCGCATTTGGGAAACTTTTGCACCGTCGCACAGTGGGCTGAAATTGGCAAGTAGGGACATAGGACTTCAATTGTATATTTTCATATTCTATGATATTTTGCCATAATTTTTAGTTATATATCTTTTTTTCGTAAAACCTTGTTTTAAGAAGTTATCAGGCTTTTAGTAATAGATTTACATTAGATGCGTTTATTTGTATGCGACTGTTTAAACCTTCTGAGATCCTCCCTCCGGCCCCAGAATATGAAAATAGGTTGTTTTATAGTAAATAAAATGAAAAAAAATCACTTTTCTAAAAACTAGATGGAGCTACACCAAAAACCGCGCTATTTTCAAGAATTTCAAGGTATGTTTAGATTTTGCACAAGATAAAAAATTGTTATCTAGTCGTACGTAAAATTAACCGCTTAAACGAATGGCGTATTCAGTTTTTTGGTAGACTACTCAGGGAAGGTAATATCGCGGCCTAAAGTGAACATTTTGTTTTCTTTCTCACGAATCTTCAACTTCATGTCCTATATTCTTCCTGATAGCTGAAATTTTTTTTTAATTCAATTACACGTGAGGCTGTGCAGGTTTCAAAAATACATTCAGATTAAAAATCTAACAATATTTGGATGAGCTCTTGAAGTTTAAGTGAAGCAAAGTGGGGTATAATAAGGCATACCAGAATAGTTTAAAGAATAGCAGCGACATTTGACTCTAATTTTAGGCTTATATGCATATGGCGAAACGGTTGACACGGCAAAATGACTTCACACTGAAGTCCTAAAATATTTTTGGTTTCCACATTATACCGAGCAATGAAAACTGATGCGCAATACTGGCATATGACCCAGTTAGTAATGGAATTCTTATTGAAATAGCAAAAAAAACGGAATTTTACGAACCACGAAAATTAATAAAATAGATAGTACGTTAGACCTTATGTATAAACAAATAAAATTAATTATGGGGAAACGTGAGGAAACTGAGTTAACGGCAAACAAAAAATCGAAAAATATGAACAAATTTTTAACTTTGACCAGCTGTCACTCAACCAGGGTTGGTTCAATCATTAAAAGTTGTATGTCGTTAGAAGCGTATTTTAATCATCTACCGAACGAGGTACTGCTTGGGGTTGTCGCATTTCTCTCTTCAGCGAAAATAATAATATTGCCATAAGACCTAGTCATTAATGGAACTATGACTGAAATTGCAAACTTTTCCGAGCTTTTACGAACCACGAGGACTAGTAAAATATATAGTAAATGAGACCTTATATATAAATATATGAAATTAATTTTGAGGAAATGTGAGGAAATTGAGTTAAGGCAAAATTCTGAATTTTTCCATACATTTTTTTTTTTAATTTGCTATAACTTTTAAATTAAAGACTTTATGAAAATTTATTCAGATACAAAAACCTCATGTAATAAGGTTTAGAATCGAACTCCATAATTAGTTTTTTATTATTAACTAGCTTTTATTTCATGTCTCTATGTCCACTACCGACCAATTTCAGCCCACTGTGCGTCGTCTACTATAATCTGGAAGTCCCTGAACATTGGCCGTAGTTCGTCAAATGACATAAATTTCCCCACCATATTATTAACATCAAAAGGAACATGCTTTCTACAATTTTTAACCAATTCCATCCACTCATCTGGTGTAAGATCATACTGGTGTATGGTAGTCTATGCTAGTTGCACCACTTTAGAATTTCTTGAAATGACAAAAGGACGTGAATTCTAAAGTGACATTTTTAGCGTTTGGACACTTTGGTGCAGAAATAAGACCTACATCAATTTTGCACGGATAAATTTATGATTTTCAAGTTCAAAAATGTGCATAACTCGATTTCTGAAAAAATGTTAGATAGACCAGTTTAGTTCTACGCTAGCCATGTATTCCATTATTTGCACTATAAATTTAAAAAAAAATATAGCAACTTACCAGATGTTTGCAGCTCGGAACCAATTACATCCAAAATCATTTTTTTTTCCTTTCTGCAAACTTGTAGTACGGGCTCCTCTTATCGTATAGTTCGGGATTGGCCTCCACCAACGAAATTAATCTTTCGTCATCCATTTTTTTGCAATTTTACATTTTAAACCTCAATATCACGAAACTGAAACGAATTTGTAAAATCAACGCGGCAATTTTTCTGAGGTTTGTTTACATTTAGTCAAGGTTGCCACTTCATAAAGTTTTTTACTAATATCTATCTTTTCCATTGCCATTTTAAATGATGTAAACAGACTAAACTTTAATGTAGTACAACTAAATAGTACATTTATTTAAAATAAAACACATTCTATGAGGATGTAATGTTATTTAAAACTTTTTTTTTAATATAGTCAACTTAACTTTTATAGTATTTTCAAAAAATTTAGTATGGCAAGTTTTCCATGTTAGAGAGCAATCAGCTGAAACGTTTTACCGGCAAAAATCAAAATGCTCGTTGATTTCTGCGGTACGGGCTGAGTATTCGTATGTTTCGGTCGTTGATGAGTTTTCCTTTATATGGCACTCTCATAAGGTAGATCGTGTCAGCTGACACGGGTTGCGGCAACTCGTTGTTGACTGTTAGCACCATTATTTGCATTGTGCAAGTGGATACGATTTTTGTTGATTTTAAAGTTGAAGCAATTGATATTTTTGGATTGAAAGGAAACTCTTACTTTACTTATACTATTTAAAATATCACAAGGTTCTTTGTTTCGCTTTTTACATTTAACATCCGTTACAATTGAAAATATTCTTTCTGATTCAGCGTTTGAATGGGCTAACGTGAGTACAATTTTAACCAATTGCTTAAGATTATGAAACAAAAAATTGTCATTATAGTTTTTAAAGTTTATTATTTTACTCCACATTACATCAACAGATAATTTTTTCAAATCGGCTTTTTGTGTTTCGGTTAAAACTATACAAATACCTTTGTATTCCGATTCTGTGAGATCAGGATTAAGGTTTAATTTTTTAGTTAGAGCAAGAAGTGATACACGATTGATTTTAGAGAAATCAAAAAGAATACCGGGATCTAAAAACACTTTTTTCTGAATACTCAAAATTTAAATCTGACAAAATATCAGTATGTATGTATGTATTTATGTAAACAAGTTACGTATACGCAGGGTAGTTCACTGTATGTTTACTTGTACGCATGTATGTAACCAACTCCTTTCTGCATTGCATAAGTTAACGAGAAAGCGTGTGTATTCATACACTGAATGGGGGTTTTTCATGGTGAGATGTGCTTATTTTAGGTTAAGGTACTGCCAAACGATGCAATGAAAGTGCTTTCCGAAAGTGTCAAATCATTGAAAGAACTTTCATGAGTATCCACACGACGCAATGAAAGTGCTTTCAGAAAGCACTTTTTACCTCCACTTTCCGAAAACTTTCAGGAATTACTTTTCGTTTGTCCACACGGTGAAAGGGAAATGAGTTTTTGAAAGTACTTTCTGGCAGCTGTCAAAATAAATTCAAACAGCTGTGAGAGCAAGACAGATGTAGGAGAGCAAACAGCATGTTGTGTGACTCACACAGTGTGATGCTAGCCACACACCTTGCAATTTTTTATACAACTTGAGCAAGTTGTGCTGGAAATCGCAACATTTTTGGGGCATGTTGTTCAACATTTCATTTTATGAGAATTCTTGAAGTGAACACATCAAATTAAAATAAGTAAAAATAAGCGAATTCAACACAAAAATCATAAATATTTGTAGAATAAATAACGCAAAATGGAAAGCTTGCAGGAACCACTTTTTTGTAATATTTTTTTCTTTTAATTATCGTACTTATGCTGTACGTTCTTCTTCTTCCTAAAAGCGCAATATTATCCTATTCCATGTTCACTCAAAGTAATTTTTTACAAAATGAGATTGTAGAACATGGTGGACAAACAGTCCAACTCGATTGCAACCGAGTTGGGTCAACGGTCGCACCGTGTTTGGCTACGGTAAGAGCAAACAGCTGTGCGTGGAATGGTGATGGTGGAGACTTTTGTGTTTTTTGTGTTGATATGAAAAATATAACGTGATAATTAATTATTTAATAATTGTATTTTCATTTAGACAACACTCGTATCAGGTAGCAACTTTCAGAAAGTAAAACACTTTCAGATGTAACAATTGAAAGTGAAAAGTATTTCTGAAAAGTATTTTTCTCGCAGCTAGACGATGAAAGTTTTTCGTAAGAAAGTAATTGCTGAAATTTCGGAAAACACTTTCAGAAAGTACTTTTTTGGTGGCTACACGAGAAAATTTTACTTTTTCACTTTCTGAAAGCACTTTCATTGCATCGTCTGGCAGGAGCTTTATACTATAAATTATACATATGTAGTAATGTAAACAGTTCCGCAACCAAAAAATCCCTTTTTATACTCAGCTGTACTAGTACACAAAGTATTATAGTTTAAAAACATAACGGTGGATTGTAACAGAATGAAATAATCGAGATAGATATAGACTTATATATATCAAAATGATCAGGGTGAAAAGAGAAATCGATTGAGCCATGTCCGTCCGTCCGTCCGTCCGTCTGTAAACACTCTAACTCGCTCAAAAATTGAGATATTTTGATGAAATTTGAAATGCAAGTTGGTATCGAGACTGGGACGGTTGGTATTGAAAATGGGCGAAATCGGACCATGACCACGCCCACTTTTCCTATATAGAAAAAATCGGAAATTTGGTATCTCAGTTACTAATATAGCTGGAGCGAAGAAATTTTACCCACGTGTTGAGCTCAGACCCCTAGGAAGAAATTTGATGAAATTTTGGAAAATGGGCGGTGCCACGCCCACTTATTAAGGTTCAAAAATGGAAAGTTTTATATGTCATAACTCAGAAACCATTGAAGATATATCGATGAAATTTGGTACGCGTGATTTACTTACTTAAGCAAACGTTTGGACGGAAAATAGTTAAAATCGGTTGACGGCCACGCCCACTTTTATATATGTGTATTATAAAGTGGCCTAATAAAAACATTTTAAGCGATATCTCTGTCAAATATAAAGATATGTCATTGAAATTTTATAGCAGAAGTCCAACTGCGGACATAAAACGAAAAACACAAAAATTTTGGAAAATGGGCGTGGCACCGCCTCTTCTTAGAAACAGGAATATACGAGATTTCTGAGCCCATAACTCGACAAATAATTTATATATAATGACGAAACTTGGTGTGTACACTTTTTTTCCTTGTGGTAATACATGTTCAAAATTTTAGCAAAATCGGTTGACGACCACGCCCACTTTTATACATGGGAACTATAAAGTGGCCTAATAAAAACATTTTAAGCGATATCTTTGTCAAATATAGAGATAATTCATAGAAATTTTGTGGCATGAGTTCCACAATAGACCGGGAAAAAAAAATATAAAAATTTTGGAAGATGGGCGTGGAACCGCCTCTTTTTAGACAAAGGAATATACGAGATTTCTTAGCCTATAACTCGACAAATAATTTAGAAAATATAACGAAACTTGGTTTATACACTTTTATAACTTGTGTTAATAGACACGCAAAAATTTATTGAAATCGGTTATGACCACGCCTACTTTTTAACAAAGATATTTCTGGAAAGTGACATCTTTATAACTAGAAGTCAAAAAGGAATGAAATTTTGCACAAAGAATAATATTCATATGCTTAGTTGGATGACTGATAAAAATGTTGAAAATGGGCGTGGCTACGCCCACTTTATGCGGCACTCGCTTTATATAAAATACGCCGTGTTTCCATCAAACGCAAAAAAACAATGAAAACATACAGCTGAGTATCTAATGTTCGATTCCACTCGAACTTAGGCTTCCTTACTTGTTTTATATGGACGTCAACAAAATTACCCTTTTTTCCCTCTTTAAAAATTTTGCAGTGAAATATCCCTCAAAAAGGGAAATTTCCCTCAATCTAGCACCACTGATCGCTATATGCTTTAATGTACACTTAGAGAAAACAGAATCCTCAAATAAAAAAAAAAAATATTTTTATAATGCACGTTTTAAGCCGGATTATTCTTACTTTAAAAATAAATTTTTTTTTAATTAACAATTAAATTTTTAAAATAAAAATGTTCGTATTTACCAAGTTCAGCAGGCAAAAAATTTCTATGTTATTGTCATTGATGGGCAAGAACCTGCTAAATGAGAGTAAGCGCCCGTATACGTATACACACCGACTGTCACTACTACAGACAAATAAAGAGCGTAAAACCAGCGCTTACGATGGGCGATCGTCACTAAGGAAAAATAATCAGTTTGCCTTCGACTGGCGTGAAAGCAAGTGGTCACTAGAAATTATTTTATTCTATTTGCAGATGTTAAACAACAAGCAAAACGGCGAGAAGTTTGCATATAACGCAGGTACATTCATAATTTCGCGAAGCGTGCGCACATGATCCTGCTCGCTCAACATCTGAATGCAGACTAATTATTAACACGCTTTCATTAGCTTCACCTGTATGTATGTATGTATGTATGTAACTTCATCCCATCCTAAAAGTTGCAACATTTAACTAAATAATTATATCTTTCAAACATTCACTTTTTTGTGTTTTCTCTATTATTTCTATTCTCCTCCGGACTCGAAACATAACATCAGCAGCCCAACGGCATCATATAGTAGGACATTCAACATTATACTTTATGCTTCATTGCGGCTTTTATGTTACCTTTCTTCAAAATAGCCTCTATGAATTTCAATTCACTCCCGTATACAATAAGTAACAAGCTTTCAGGGTACGGAAAAACTCACTCACGAACGCTCAAAAATACATTCTTCTCAAATCACAAACAAATGTGCAAAGAAAAACGTATAACCACTCAAATAGCTAGCGAACTAATGCACAACAGCCAGCGATCGCTCATAGCGATGGCGATAAACTCAATGCATAAATTTACTCAATGAAGCTTGAAGCTTTCTGTTTTGTTGTTGTATTTGCAATGAAATCAACCGCATGTACATACATACGTATGCAAAGCCAGAACTGGTTTTGTGTTTTGTGTAACAAGCTTTCTGTTTTGTTGTTGTTGTGTTTGCAATAAAAACAATCGCATATACATACATATGTATGCAAAGCAAGAACTGTTTTTGTTTGTTCAAATTCTATTTATAGCACGGTTGTCGAACTTGGTAATTACCAAAATAGGAAATTTTTTCGCTGTTGGTTTCTTGGTAACTTTCACATGTGTTTCGCTATTTTTATTTTCAAGAAGTTGTTTACTATTTTTCGTATGGGTCATTATTTTACAAATCGTACACCTTTTGGGATTTCATATTTCTGATTCGGCTCAAACTCTTTTTTTAAGTTACTTGCACGAAATTAGCAAACACCTATATCAGGATTTTGGCAATTTTTTTTTTTCAGAGATCTGCATGTGTAAAAATTCGATGGTTAAGCAAACATGCCCACATTCAAAATTCCATATCTTTGGTTCGGCTCGTCGTATCTTGTTCGTCGCGCACACCCCTGCACATATTGCTTGCTGCAGGTATACATATGTACATATGTATGTACATAAATATGTAGTTGCATTATAAATTTTACTAGACCGTCTATTGTGCTACAATAATGATTTGGTAAAATATAACTACTAGCTACCTATTAAGTGATAAGCAGGTTGAATTACATGCACATACATACATAGGTATGTATGCGGTGGTTAACATCACCATGCATGCGCTCAGGCACACGTTGGCGGCACACCCTTAGTGGAACGTAGGCAAGTTGCTCGAGGTCATGTCAGAAATGCGTTAATATCTTTTGAACCATAAAAGTCTCCACCTTGAAATAAAATGCGTTTTTTAGATGAAATTTCAGCGCATATTATGTATATTTTTTCGAAAATATTCGTTGACCCGATCAGTATGTAATAATGCTTTAAAAAATTTAGTTTGAATTCATTATTTTGATTTTGTAAAATTAAATATTTCTTTAACGCAGTTATAAAGTAAATATTATTACCTCCAAATAAAAAAAAAATGAGCAAGATACGACGAGCCGAACCAAAGATATGGAATTTTGAATGTGGGCATGTTTGCTTAACCATCGAATTTTTACACATGCAGATCTCTGAAAAGAAAAAAAATTTGCCAAAATCCTGATATAGGTGTTTACTTAAATTGCGAAAGGATTCCAAGAAATAAATTTGGTGTCTTTTAAAAATGTGAAATTTTTTTTCAACAAATCCGTACGATTTGTAAAATAATGACCCGTATACAAGAAAAATATTGAAGTGATTATAGGACAATGAGAATATTTTGGAGCGCTGACTGAATAAAGAAGAGCATATCTCCGATTAAAAACTGAAATAGTTTTGCATCGATACACATAGTACATATTAGTTGATATTTTTTCGTTTAGGCTTCATTTTTGAGCTCCCATGACCAATGTTTTTTTTTATAAGGAAAAAATGTATGTGAAAAATTTACTTTTATTCTTGCATCCACATAAAACATCCTTTAATGAAAAATTTCACTAAAAAGTTAAAAATAAATAATAGCTTAAAAAAGCTAAAAAAACACGCTTTAATCTTAAAAATGGTACTAAAAATTGAGAAATAATTTAATTAGAAACAAAATGATGAACGAAAATATAAGTATTTAAGGAAAAGCGTGGGGGTGCTCAATAATATTTGCTCATGAAAATATTTGATTCGTACAACTAGTACAAAAATATAAATACCTAGTTGCGAAATTAAACAGTACGTTATATGAAATCTCAAAAAAGTCAAAATAAAAATATTAGTAAAAAACAGCGATTTGAAATATGTTTTGACATACTGAGCACCCCCACGCTTTTCCTTAAATACTTATATTTTCGTTCATCATTTTGTTTCTAATTAAATTATTTCTCAATTTTTAGTACCATTTTTAAGATAAAAGCGTGTTTTTAGTTTTTTTAAGCTATTATTTATTTTTTAGTAATTTTTTACTTCCCTGCAAAAAATGCGATTAATCCGGGACGTGTCCGTGATCAATCGCAAGGGAGAATGCGACTAATACAATTTTACATCCCTTTATATCAGACCCCGGCAAAACTAAAACTGAGGTTGTGTTAGTGAGAACAGCCCTGCAGAAAACGGAACTAGTCCATACATGCATGTACAAACCAGCCGCTTGTGGCAATCAACTAGCCCAAAACCTGCCACATTCCATATAAAAATGTTGGTCCAATTTTTTTTTTTTTTTTTTTTTTTTTTTTAGCATCCAATATATTTTGCCAACTGTATAAATAAAATACATCTAACAATTTTGTGGTTCGTTAAAAGTAATTAGTAATTAATAATGACTTAATAAACATGGTGGGCATGTATGGATTGCTCTCAGTAGCGCATCCATTTATTGTAGTGCATCAGCAAAGATCTGTAAATGATTTTCTTTTGAGGCGTACGAAATTGGTTGGTCTTGCCGTCAGGGCTAGAACGAGTGGGTTGGGGTGAGCTAATATTCTCATTTTGTATGATGCAGCATACTTTCTGATTTCTTGAGAGATAGTAGGTATCTTTAGGTCACGATGTAGTTGGTCGTTCGTGACGTAGTAGAGCGCATTTACAATCATTCTAGTGGTTTTCGATTGGAATCTTTGGAGAATCTCTATATTTGAGTTTGCTGCGGTTCCCCATAGCTGTATGCCATAGGTCCAGATGGGTTTTAAGATAGCTGAGTAGAGCAGGAGTTTGTTGTCGATTGATAGTTGGGAGTTTCGATTCATGAGCCAATAAAGATTTCTCAGTTTTATACCAAGAGCTTTTCGTTTGGTGAATATGTGGGTTCTCCATGTTAGTTTTCTGTCGAGATGCATACCCAGGTACTTTGTTACGTCACTTTGCGGTATATCAATGCCGTTGAGTTTTACGGGTGGGCAAGTGTTACGTCTAGTGGTAAACGTCACTTGAACAGATTTTGATTCATTTGACTTTATCCGCCAGTCTTTCAGCCAATGGGTAATTTTATTTAAACTTCTTTGAAGCTTGATTGAGACGACGTTAGGGTTGAGGTCTGAAGCCAGTACAGCAGTGTCATCGGCAAAAGTGCCGATAGTGACTCCTTCTGCTATTGGGAGGTCGTATGTGTAAAGTAGGTACAGTATTGGGCCCATTACACTACCTTGCGGGACGCCTGCTAAGCTCTCGTAAAGCTCATACTGCTCTGCTCCTTCTTTGATGAAAAAGTAACGATTTTTTAGATAAGATTGTATAAATAGAAAGTAGCTTGAAGGGAGAGTATTTTTTATTTTATAGAGCAGTCCGTCGTGCCATATGCGATCAAAAGCTTGGGATATATCTAGAAAGGCAGCTGTACAGTATTTTTTTTGCTCAAAGGCACAGTAGATTTTCTCGGTAAGTCTATGTACTTGTTCAATTGTTCCGTGTCCTCTTCTGAAGCCAAATTGGTGATTAGGTATAATGTTACGCTCTTCTATTTTTGGTAGGAGTCTTTTAAGGAAGAGAACTTCCAAGACTTTTGAGACAATGGGCAGCAGACTAATGGGTCTGTAAGACGCTGCCGTATCAGGGGGCTTTCCTGGTTTCAGAATCATTTTCATCTGAGCGACTTTCCATTGAGGGGGTATGAATGCAGTTATTAGTACTGCATTAAAAAGTTGGGTGAGAAATTTTATGCCTTCGTAAGGTAAGTGTTTTAGTACATTGCCATTAATAATATCATACCCAGGAGCTTTCTTTGGGTTGAGCATCGCTATTACGGATTTTACCTCCGATATTGCGAATCGTTTTATGGGGAGGTCCATTTGATAGGGATGACTCAGAGTATTTTTCACTTCTGTTGTTGTGTTTAGTGGGGGTTCAATATCATGTGGGGTGAATACTGATTTTAGGTGGCGTGCAAAAGTATTTGCTTTCTCTGCGTCACTTTTCGCCCATTCGTTATTTTCCATTCGTATTGGAGGAAATCGGCCTTTTTAGCTTACTAGCAGCTTTCCAAAGGGAGTAATCAGTTGCATCTGTTGCATCAATATTACTGAGATATTGTTGAACTTGTCTGTTGTGTTCCATTTTGAGGATATTTTTGAGTTTTTTGGTGAGAGCATTCAATCTTTTCTTGTCGTCGGGGTGACGGGTTTGTTGCCATTTTTTCCTTGCGAGTCGCTTTTCTTTGAGCTTAGCTTGTATGTTGCGGGTAACGCTTGTCCTTTTTTGTCTGATGAGGGTGGGAGTTGATTTCCATGCAGCTTGTTGGATGCAGCTGTTAAAATGTTCGACTGCTGCCTCTATATCTTCAGCAGATTTCAGGGCTAATTTGAAGTCAAGATTAGACGTGATGATGTGTCGGAAGTATTCCCAATCAATCTTCCGATTGTAAAGGCTGCATTGTTCCGCTGCCGGTGTAAAATTTTTATCAATTGTTACCAGGATTGGAGACTGGTCGGAAGACAATTCAAAGCACGATTTGCAATTTATATCTGAAGAATTCACGCCTTTCACCACGCAGAAATCGATTAAGTCGGGTATTTTATTTTTATCTGTTGGCCAATAAGTGGGAGTTCCAGTAGAGATTGGAGTTAAACTGAGATTGCTAATAGCATTATATAGTTGTCTTCCTTTAGGGATAATGAGACGAGAGCCCCAGAACGTGTGTTTGGCATTGTAATCGCCCCCAGCTAGAAATCGATTTCCAAGAGTTTTGAAGAAATTTTCATATTCTGCAGTGCTGATAGAGTGCCTCGGCGGGCTATAGATAACAGAGAGTGTAAGCTGGCCGCTCGGGTCTTCAATGACAATATTTGTGGCTTGTATAGCATTTGTACGGAATGAATTCGTGCTGTAATGTTTAATACTTTTCCGTATCAAGATACCTGAGCCACCATGAGCGTTGTTACTGGGGTGTTTTGTGTGGTAAAACTTGTAGTTGGGTACTTCAAAGTAGCTTTTGTCAGTAAAGTGGGTCTCAGATATGAGGAGTATATCTATATCGTGGGTCTGAAGTAAAGTTTTAACTTCAAGTAAGTGTTTGGATAGGCCATTGGCATTCCAAATGATAATTTTCAACGGGTTGAAGATGCACAGTTTTTAGTCGTGAGGGTGACGAGGAGGCTCATTATTGATGTCATTTGTTGCATGACTTGTTTCAGTAAGTCTATCATTTCTCGCATTTCGTTAGTGTTTTGCGTAGGATTGTGGGTTTCATTACTATTTGGAATGGCATTATTAGGGTTCGAGCGGGGTGTTACGCCTTTCTTTGCTGCTTGAGCATATGTGGCTGGGTATTGGTCAATTTGAATTGGGGTTTCAATCTGCATTGGGGTTTGAATTGGCTGTTGTGGTTTCTCTTGGGGCTGTGCAGGAGCTTTTTTCCTCAGAGTTGGGTATTTGGCGCTTTGGATGTTTTTGTATACCATACAGCCTTTATAATTTGCTGGATGGTTACCTTCACATAGAGCGCATTTGACATCTTCAGATATTGTCTTTCGCTTACAATCAGCGGAGAGGTGGTTTCCAGCACATTTTATACATACTGATTTTCGACGACAGTAGGACTTTGTGTGGCCATATTGCTGACAGTTGGCGCATTGCGGTATTTCACGCTTCGGGTGTGGGGGCTCGAAAGCAATTCTTGAGTGCAGGAGACTTTTAATTTGATATATCTCCTTGTTATTGGAGGCGGGTTTGAGTTCAATGATAAACATTGGGAGAGGATTTTTTGTGACTCTGTGTTTTATGTTCCAAATGTTTGTGACTGAGTGACCGAGATCTTTTAGAGAATCCACAATTTCTTTTGTGTCTATTGAGGAGTGCATGTTTCTGAGAACAACTCTGAAGGTACGTTCTTGTTTTGTTTTATAAGTGTGGAACTCTGTGCCCTTCTGTTCCAGTTGTGACACTATGGTTTTTTAAGCATCCAGGGATGATGCTTGTACTTTTATTTGATCCTTGCCTGTGAGCTTTAGATCATAGGAGTTTGGAGCAACTTCTTGTAGTAAACTCATTAGGGGGGGAATGTCTAGAACTTTGTCTATAAATATTGGCGGCGGCTTGGGTATTTTTTCAGTTAGTTGGTTAGTTTCCTCAACTTCAAGGGAGGCAAATCTGTTTTCATTTTCATTTTCATTTGGTTGGCGGCTTCCAAGCCAGTAATAATTATCAAGTTTAGCCTGTTTTTTAGAGGCAGTATTTGGGCTTTCGCGTTGGCGTTTGGGATTGACGATCTTCCATTCGTCGGTTGGGGTAACAGTTGTCAAGTTTCCTGCAGTTTGGGGTTTCTGGGCTTGTTGTTGTTGGGCATAGAGAATTTCCAGTTGCCTTTGGAGGGTTTCGATCTGTTGTACGTTTGGTACGTTGGTACTAGGCAGGCGGGATGGGGTTAGATGTTGGGACATTTGTTGGGGTGTACCCAGGGATCTCGGCGTTTGGTGCTGTAGTTGCACTTGGGCTTGTTGGGCATCTCGCACTTGGACTTGTTGGGCATCTCGCTGTTGGGAAACTCCTACTTTAGGAGGAGTATGGTTGAGGGGCATCTCGCTGGTGCTAACGAATATTTTAGTCTATATTAATTTGCACCCGGCTGCGCTTGTAATATGTACAACTTTTTATGATTGTAATACAATCTGGTTGCAGCCTTTTACAGCTCTGATACTTATGTATAAACTTTACACGAATGGTTTGTGTCCACACTAAGTGGTGAAAAAGAGGTGAAAAAGAGGTTTGTTTGCGTTTGATGGAAACACGGCGTATTTTATATAAAGCGAGTGCCGCATAAAGTGGGCGTAGCCACGCCCATTTTCAACATTTTTATCAGTCATCCAACTAAGCATATGAATATTATTCTTTGTGCAAAATTTCATTCCTTTATGACTTCCAGTTACAAAGATGTCACGTTACAAATTCCCAAACGGTGTTCCAGAAATATATTTGTTAAAAAGTAGGCGTGGTCATAAACCGATTTGAATAAATTTTTGCGTGTCTATTAACACAAGTTATAAAAGTATATAAACCAAGTTTCGTCATAATATCTCAATTATTTGTCGAGTTAAAGGCTAAGAAATCTCGTATATCCCTTTGTCCAAAAGGAGGCGGTGCCACGCCCATTTTCCAAAATTTGTCTATTTTATGTTTTCAGTCTATTGTGGAACTTATGTCACAAAATTTCAATGAATTATCTCTATTTTTGACAAAGATATCGCTTAAAATGTTTTTATTAGGCCCCTTTATAGTTCCCATATATAAAAGAGGGCGTGGCCGTCAAACCGATTTCTCTAAAATTTTGAACATGTATTACCACAAGTAATAAAAGTGTACACACCAAGTTTCGTCATTATATATCAATTATTTGTCGAGTTATAGGCTAAGGAATCTCGTATATTCCTGCTTCTAAAAAGAGGCGGTGCCACGCCCATTTTCCAAAATTTTTACGGTTTTTGTTTTATGTTCGTAGTAAGACTCCTGCCATAAAATTTTAATGATATATCTTTATATTTGACATAGATATCGCTTAAAATGTTTTTATTAGGCCACTTTATAACACACATATATAAAAGTGGGCATGGCCGTCAACCGATTTTGGAAATTTTTCGTCCAAACATTTGCCTAATTAAGTATATCACGCGTACCAAATTTCATCGATATATCTTCAACGGTTTCTGACTTTCAATGTTTGCCCCTTAATAAGTGGGCGTGGCACCGCCCATTTTCCAAAAGTTTTGTGTTTTTTGTTTTATGTCCATAGTTGGACTCATGCGACAAAATTTCAATGATAGATCTTTATATTTGACAGTGATATGGCTTAAAATGTTTTTGTTAGGCCACTTTATAATACACATATATAAAAGTGGGCGTGGCCGTCAACCGATTTTGGAAATTTTTCGTCCAAACATTTGCCTAATTAAGTATATCACGCGTACCAAATTTCATCGATATATCTTCAACGGTTTCTGAGTTATGACTCATAAAACTTTCAATGTTTGCCCCTTAATAAGTGGGCGTGGCACCGCCCATTTTCCAAAGGTTTTGTGTTTTTTGTTTTATGTCCATAGTTGGACTCATGCGACAAAATTTCAATGATAGATCTTTATATTTGACAGAGATATGGCTTAAAATGTTTTTGTTAGGCCACTTTATAATACACATATCTAAAAGTGGGCGTGGCCGTCAACCGATTTTAACTATTTTTCGTCCAAACGTTTTTCTAAGTAAGTAAATCACGCGTACCAAATATCATCTATATATCTTCAATGGTTTCTGAGTTATGACATATTAAACTTTCAAGGTTTGGCCCTTAATAAGTGGGCGTGGCACCGCCCATTTTCCAAAATTTCATCAAATTTCTTCCTAGGGGCCTGAGCTCAACACGTGGGTAAAATTTCTTCGCTCCAGCTATATTAGCGACTGAGATACCAAATTTACGATTTTTTCTATATAGGAAAAGTGGGCGTGGCCATGGCCCGATTTCGCCCATTTTCAATACCAACCGTCCCAGTGTCGATACCAACTTGCATTTCAAATTTCATCAAAATATCTTAATTTTTGCGCGAGTTAGAGTATTTACAGACGGACAGACGGACGGACAGACGGACGGACGGACGGACATGGCTCAATCGATTTCTCTTTTCACCCTGATCATTTTGATATATATAAGTCTATATCTATCTCGATTATTTCATTCTGTTACAATCCACCGTTATCTGATTAAAACTATAATACTCTGTGTACTAGTACAGCTGAGTATAAAAACCATGTTAAAGACTAAAAGGTTTGAAATAGACAAATTAATAACGCATTATAAATACCTTTTACACTCAGAGAAAATAAATCAAAAATAAAATTTTTATTTTTATAATGCACGTTTTCAACCAAGTCATTTTATTTTAAAAATGAAATTTTTTAAATTAAAAATGAAATTTTTGGAATTAAAATGTATTTTTGATTTAAAAAGAAAATGATTAAATTAAAAATAAAAATGAATGGAAAAAAACATAAGTTTTTGGTTCAAAATCTCATAGTGCTTAAAATAGAAATAAAAATTTTTAAATTTAAAATGTTTTTTCTTGATTTTGCAATTCTACAATGAACATTTAAAAAAAAAAATGTTCGTATTTACATTACTTTTAAACACATTAATTTCTACATAGGAATCAGATTTAAAAAAAAACTCCAAATTTGAGGAATTACACACAAAACGGCAATGCTGCCTTTTACCAGCTTTTTTCAGCGTTTATCAGTGATGGATCCATGACCGTCGATATATCGAATATCGGAAAAAAAATATCGATATATCGAAAAAGTTCAAAAACATCGATGAATCGATATTATATCGATATCGCTTCCAGCACTATCGCTCAGCAAGTGGCGTAGCAACATCGTGGAAGAATGTCGCTTGTTTGCGCTAATTTATATATGTAAAACAGTGATGCACACCGCCGACTGCGCTACTTACACAAGCGCAACATATTTTTGCATTAGTGTGCGCGTATAAGCAGATGTCGCATACCTATTGCTCAGAAAAAAGAAAAAAATTCTTTGCGCGATCGATGTACACAACATGAAATTCAAGCGCAGACTAATTGGTTGTAGGCGTCGCAATTGCTTGCTAGCAGCACACACACGACTCGTATAGCCGAGCAGCTCCCTTTTGCTCCCTCCGTATCAGCGTTGCCACTTTGGTTACTTTTTACCAAAATTGGTTACCATTTTTTCGTTTGGTTACGTGGTTACTTTCGGCCGATTTTGGTTACCATCAAGGTCCATGAATTGAGTGAGTACACCATGGTTACATTCAACTTTTAGGAATACGCTTTTAATTTTTCCAAACTATAAAATATGTTTTTTCCAAATTGTTTTGTTGTATTTTTTTTTTATCAAATTCCAAATAATTTATTGTTGGGGGTAAATGGAAAAAATTAGCTGTTTCACGAAAATCAATAAGGCAAAAGTGGGAAAAATTCAACAGCTTTGACAGAGTATGAGTGGTCGAGCTTGTAAAAGCTTTCGCATATTGCGGCTGAAGATGGAATGTATCACAGGTTCGATCCCCGTGAGGAGCATCCACTTCCGAAAAGGGTGCTAATGATTGAACATGGTTTCTCGTGAAATAGCTATACTCAACCTTCGTTGGAAATAGTTGTTGAAAATTTTCCATTTACCCCCAAAAATAAAAAATTAAATTAAATAATTTTCGTGCTAAGCATTAAAAAGCTTTTAAGTCCAAATAATTTATTTGACAGGAGCCAGCGACCATATTAGAAATAAATCTATTCTGGCGAATTTTCGTTGGGCGATTTTCGTCAGCTGTTCATTCTCATGTCTGGCCGTGTTTTTAAATGTTGATAGAACGCTACGATCCGACGATATTTCGCTCGACGTTGGATCTGCTTAAGGCATAAAGATGTAAAACAATTGATATATATATATTTTAGTTTTTTTAACCGTATATATTGTTTTGCTTCCAAATAAATAGCCCTAACGTTAATGGGACATATCGCTAGCTTAGAGTGCAAATTGTGTAAGTCCTTTAGCCAAACTTTGTAGGAGAAATAAACGAAATAAAAAAAATTTCGAAATGAAAAAATTTCTGTTCATGTATATATTTTGGACTTACAGTATTTTCTTCGCTTTTTGGACTTACACAATTTGCGTATCACTGAATAACAACGAGTAGAAATATACCAAGTGTCACAGACTTGTTTAGCGTGGTGCGTATTTGATTTTTCTAGCATTCTACATAAAAATACACTTTTTTTATAAAAGTGGACTTACACGGTTTGCACTCTAAGCTAGCGATATGCCTATATTATTAATTTTGGTTACCAGTTTCTAGTTTTGGTTACTTTTATTTTGTATTTTGGTAAATTTAAAATTTTTTAAGTGGCAACGCTGCTCCGTATTGCTCTTTCGTTCAACACTGATGTAAAAGCATAATTACTTATGTATACATATGTACCTATGTACGCATGCTTGTCGTTTTTATAAATGGGGTAAACGCACAAATATAGCAACGCTTTGAAAATAAAACAAATATTTGAATAATAATAAAAATATATTACTAAGGAATTTTTAACTTGAAAAATGTTTTATAAATTAATTTGGATTCACCAATGTAAAATATTGGAAATTCCAATAAAAAAAAATATTTTTTAGTGTAAAAAATACGCATTAAAAATTAATTTGAAGAATACTAATTGAGAAATGGTTGACAGTTGATATCATTTACGAAATTTTTTCAAAAGTACATAACTAAACTTGTTAAGGTATGCAAGGATGGGGTGTAAGTTATAACTGAAGATTTAGTAGAACGTTTAAGAATACAGCAAATTTTATTATATGAATTGAAAAACAAGTAAGGAAGCCTAAGTTCGAGTGGAATCGAACATTAGATACTCAGCTGTATGCTTATTGTTTGTTTGCCTTTGATGGAAACATGGTGTACTTTATATAAAGCGAGTGCTGCATGAAGTGGGCGTATCCACGCCCATTTTCCAAAATTTTTCTATTTTTTTTTCCAGTCTATTGTAGAACTCATGCCACAAAATTTCAATGAATTATCTTTATATTTGACAAAGATATCGCTTAAAATGTTTTTATTAGGCCACTTTATAATACCCATATATAAAAGTGGGCGTGGTCGTCAACCGATTTCGCTAAAATTTTCAACATGTATTGCTACAAGTAATAAAAGTGTATACACCAAGTTTCGTCATAATATATCAATTATTTGTCGAGATATGGGCTCCAAAATCTCGTATATTCCTGCTCCTAAAAGGAGGCGGTGCCGCGCCCATTTTCCAAAATTTTTGTGTTTTTTGTTTTATGTCCTTAGTTGGAATCTTGCCATAAAATTTCATTGATATATCTTTATATTTGACAGAGATATCGCTTCAAATGTTTTTATTAGGTCACTTTATAATACCCATATATAAAAGTGGGCGTGGTCGTTAACCGAAACAAACCGTACCAAATTTCATCTATATATCTTCAATAGTTTCTGAGTTATGGCTCATAAAACTTTCAATGTTTGCCCCTTAATAAGTGGGCGTGGCACCGCCCATTTTCCAAAATTTCATCAAATTTCTTCATAGGGGCCTGAGCTCAACACGTGGGTAAAATTTCATCGCTCCAGCTATATTAGTGACTGAGATACCAAATTTCCGATTTTTACTATATAGGGGAGGTGGGCGTGGTCATGGTCCGATTTCGCCCATTTTCAATACCATCCGTTCTCGTCTTGATACCAACTTGCATTCCAAATTTCATCAAAATATTTCGATTTTTGCGTGAGTTATCGTGCGTACAGACGGACAGACGGACAGACGGACGGACGGACAGACGGACGGACGGACGGACATGGCTCAATCGATTTCTCTTTTCACGCTGATCATTTTGATATATATAAGTCTATATCTATCTCGATTATTTCGTTCTGTTACAATCCACCGTTAGGAAATCAAAATTATAATACTCTGTGTACTAGTACAGCTGAGTATAATAAAGCATTGCAATTTTGTAACTTGAAAATTTGGCTGTAGTAGAAAATTATTTATTATTCATAGTCATACATACGCAATGGCACAGTGTTAATCAAACAAAGCAACGCAGCCAGTGCTTGTGTTGCTTCTTCGCTGTCTAACAAAGATGACTTGATACGAAACTCTTTTTTACTTTCTCACTTTTACGATTTTCCCACGGGTCTAATGCGGCTTTGTTGCCAGCATCAACACAACATAAAACCCCGCCGATCAGCTGTTTGTGCAAATTGCAGGTGCCAGAAAGGAAAACGCGCAAAATTAATTGTCACTTTCGGTGGATTTTGATGTTTTGTTTTATGTGCCCAATTTTGTTGAAATAATAAAGAATTATAACAAATACAGAGGTAATTGTATTGCTTGTGTGTAATATGCAGTGAAGTTTATTGTTTCAGCTGGAAAAAATTGTGTTTCAGTTAAAATTATAAAAAATATGTTAATGAGATGGAACGCGGCAGCGTTCTTCAGTAGCTTTATATATATATCCTGTTAAAAATTATTATATTTCAATTCTAATATATTCACATTTTAATAGAATTGGAAAATAGAGTAAAATATATCTTAAAAAATACCACCCAACTGCATGTAATATCGTCCACCACTTTTTGTGTGTTATTCTTAATTTGTCTGAGGTTGGGTTTCGAACATGAATATCCGGAATGTGGGAAAGTCATACTATCCTGTGTATCACGTTTGTGGTTATATCCTTATCTTAATTTGGTATAAACAAAATTTTATTATTGCTACATTCTTCAATAATATAAGGAAGCCGAAAAATTCCCAGAAATAATATATAAAATACCCATTTTCGGTTTTCGGCAGAGTGGCACCAATGAAAAATGTTATAAAAAATACTCATTTTGACAGCGCTCTCACGAAATCAAGAGTTTCGTATCTAGATATCTTTGCTGTCTAATCAACGACTGAATCAAAGAGCGTAAGACTATGTGTGTTATACTCATTAAATCACATGAGTCGAATTGCCGGGACTTGCTTTATATGGAGTGAAGTGATCGCATTTGTTCGAGCATGTCCTATGAAGAGACTAATTGTTCAACTTGTATACCCGAACGGGTATCAATGTAGATCAATCGCATTCATTCCCAACGGGTACAAATATAGATCGCTTTCAGCACGAACGGATACAAATGTAGATTTTTCCAAGTTGTTACCACGGCAATTTTTAATAGCAATCTTTAAAAAATTTAAAATATTTATGCATATTAAATAAAGATTATATAATGTTTTACTTTTGTAAAAAAATCTCAATAAATAAAAATATTGTAAGTTCTTTACATGGCCGTTTTTTTCTAATAAATATTTTATGTGAATTTTATATGAGCTATTGGCTTTTTTTTTTTTTTGTATTTTAATTAAGGAAAATTGAAATTTTTTATTTACGTATGTTCTTTACATGGCCGTTTTTTTCTAAATTATTTTATGTGAATTTTATATGAGCTATTTTTCAATTTTCCTTAATTAAAAAAAAAAAACACTGGCCAATAGCTCATATAAAATTCATAAAAATATTTTAAGATTTGATTATGCATTATATGAGCGATTTTTTCATAGGATATTTTAGGCAACATTTTGTTAAAATTATTATTCAACACAAGGCTGCTCAACGAAATGAAAAAAATAATTTTGTTTCAAAAAATATCAATAAAAAATATCCAAAAATTATTTTGTTTTGCTAATTATCAGAAACAAAATTTTTTCGTTTCAAAAATTATCAATAAACCTTTAATCAGAATAATTTTGTTTTGTTGATATCAAAGAAATTAACAAAAATTGTATTTGTTTTTATTCATGTACGTACATATGTACATACATATGTAAAATTTCTTTTCTTCATAGAAAACGAAATTATTATTGAAAAGTCAATTTTTTCGTTTAAATTTGAAACTATATTTTTTTGAAATAATTGTTTTGATAATTATCAAAACAAAAAAAATTTTGTTAATTTTTTTTGATAACAGTTGAAACGAAATGGATTTTGTTATGCTTTTGACGTTTATAAAATCGAATATTTCAACAGAAACAAAATTTTTTTTGTTTATTGTTAAAAATAACGTTATTTTGCAGCCTTGATTGAACATTGTTATTAAAAGAAAGGGTGTTCAATTCGTTTTACCGGTTGTCCTACAATTTTTTAAATACATTGCATATTTTTGTAAACTTTCCACATTTAAGGAATCTATATTTGTACCCGTTCGAAATGAAAGCGATTAATCTACATTTCTATCCGTTAGGGAACAATGGGTCTACATTTATACCCATTCGGGAACAATTGTTCTACAATTAGTCTACATTTATACCGTACGGGCACTATCGGGGACTAATTGTCTACCGATTGTTTTCGAAAGAGATCAATCCGACCCTGCTCGCTCAACATCTGCATGCAGACTGATTATTTTTTAGTAATTTTTCACTTTGGCCTACAGTAGGTGCACCAACACACTCATTTTTTTAGTAAATGCTTGTTGTAGTGGTGCCCATCAATGGTTATTGTTATTGCAAAACACAATAAAGGCCATATTTTTTGTTGCCTGCTTTTAGGCGCAGGTATTGCAAATTGCTTTACTGTACAATCAGAAGTGTAATTTTTCATACATGGGCTGTGTCCAAACTGAAACAAAAAAAAAAAAAACCAGTGCCTGAGGCCTTCAATGATATAAAAAGCCTGCTACACGTAAAATATTTATTTGTTGAATTTTGAATGGCTAAATACGATAAGAAAATAACCATTTTAGGTATGAAATTTCGTGAAGGCTGGTATGAAACATGAAAAGGAGGACCAGCAGGACAATTTTTCTCCGAAGGAGAACACATATTTTGAGGAGAGCAAATAGCATTTGGGGAGGAGAATCCTCCTCAAATGAAGATGAACGGTCAGCTTAATGTATGGATACGGGTATAATGTAGTAGGTATGTACATATATGTATATGTATGTAGACGCGCGCTTACACTTATGAAAAAATATGCGATTACAGGTCAGGTTGTACCATTAAAGTCTTTGATTTTTGCATTACATGCCTTAATCTACTTCAATACATTTAATATTATATGGAAATTATATTTTGTCACAATTGATAATTTGTTGGAATCGATCAAATAGGACAACTATAACATATAGCTGCTATACTCGTACAACCGATTGTTCAGATATAGACATATGGGGTATAACTTCTCCATTTAAACCGCTAAGTTCATGAAAATTGTCAAGATCGGATGTAATATTTATACGTAATTGAGTATCTTAATTTTAAGAACAAAGTCCAATAAATTAGGGAAAATAGTTTGTTTCACTATTGTTCTATAATTATGTATACTACTACGATCACCTAATTTATGAATAGGGACAATTGAGTACAATTCCAATGCATTAAAAAAAAACCATTTTCAGTGCATTTCTTAATAATGTACTACATAGTGCTACTTTAGGCAATCTAACAGAAAACTTTTAAAAAATAATGCTTATGAAATATGAGTGAATCTAATTTAACCATGCAAATTACATACATATGTTTTCAGCATCGACAAAACTTTGTATTGTGCTCACCGTTGGGTAATCCCTTAAGTTCGTTCCCACTTATGTTGAGGCGTTGTAAACGTTCCATTAATCCAAGCGTTTTTGGAAGTTGGCGAATTTGATTATTGGACACGTCTAGAAATTCCAAATTTTCTAACAAATACATTTCCTCGGGCAGCGCAACAAGATTATTACCAGCCAAGTGTATAAACTTTAGCGTTGTTACGTTCAATAACCATTTTGGAATTGTTGTTATGAAATTCTCCTTCAAATACACCTTCGATTGCAAAAGAGAAAAGTTCTAGTTCATGATCATATGACAGGAGCACTATGCAAAAATAATTAGGGTACTCATAGAAGCTGAAAAAATTATCAGCTGAGCGATTTTATCCGTACATTGTATACGTACATTGTAATACGACCTTTTCGATTTGATTGTGTTAACATTTACTAATTTATTTTTATTTGCTAGGCTGTCAATTGTTTACTAACCGAAATCAGAGCTTATAATCGCTTCCGATTTACCAAATCTCTGATCGCCAAATTTGTATGTGAAATCTAGCGAGCAGAGGGTTTTTTTTTAGCAACCAGCTATCGAGTATGGCTATTGAATATTGTTATTCTATCCGAAATTGATTATTCGATGACGAATCGAAAGCGCCATATTCAGTATAGATATCGCTAGCTTTTGCTGCAAGCAAGTCCGAGTCGAAGCGCCTAATATGTATATCGAGCCCGTTGTGAAAAGTTATCGTAACCCTCCAGTAAATATGGGGACAGGTGTCTCCAAGTGATTATGTATTATACAGCAGCAACGGAACTTGTTCAAATGGCGACGGATTTATAAGTACAAAATCTGTATAGAAAAGTCTGAAAAAGCCCGTCTCCACATTGAAGGAAAAAACAACGTATATCCAACAAAAAAGACGTCAACTCAACAAAAAACAGTCATGATAGTCAGCCTACCTTGAAAATTGTTGCATCGACTATAATAATTGTTATTTTCCCATTTTACAAATATTACAATGAAAACAACCGCATTTATATTTAACTAGCAAATACACGTCCCGCTTCGCAGCGACCAAAAAGTTTTTCCCATTTCCCTTTACTTTTACCTTTACCTTTACCTTTACCTTTACCTTTACCTTTACCTTTACCTTTACCTTTACCTTTACCTTTACCTTTACCTTTACCTTTACCTTTACCTTTACCTTTACCTTTACCTTTACCTTTACCTTTACCTTTACCTTTACCTTTACCTTTACCTTTACCTTTACCTTTACCTTTACCTCTACCTTTACCTTTACCTTTACCTTTACCTTACCTTTACCTTTGCCTTTACCTTTACCTTTACCTTTACCTTTACCTTTACCTTTACCTTTACCTTTACCTTTACCTTTACCTTTACCTTTACCTTTACCTTTACCTTTACCTTTACCTTTACCTTTACCTTTACCTTTACCTTTACCTTTACCTTTACCTTTACCTTTACCTTTACCTTTACCTTTACCTTTACCTTTACCTTTACCTTTACCTTTACCTTTACCTTTACCTTTACCTTTACCTTTACCTTTACCTTTACCTTTACCTTTACCTTTACCTATACCTTTACCTTTACCCTTACCT